>OZ020301.1:4949994-5569799 GCA_963971205.1 Aethes cnicana | reverse complement strand
TGAAAAAATATTAATGAGGTTTTTCAAACTATATCGTGTGACATATCAAATGAAAGTACTTCTTAAGAGGATCTCAAATATATTTTTTTCATTTCCTTTTTGGTCAATACTTTCCCGAGTTATTTAAGAAAACAGGAGAAAAATGAAAATTTTGAAATAAAATTCGGAGGATAGTTATTGACCTATAGATTACAGGAAAATTATTAAGAAGTCCATGGTATTTGAAATCTAACATATAAAAGAGGTTATCCTGTGAAACGGCTTGAAAATTACGTCATTGAAAATAATGAAGGGTCGGGACCCTCTCCACGCGAGTTTCACTCGCTTCTTGGCCGGTTTTTTTTAAATGATTTTCGATAGAACTATCGAATAGCGAGTTGGCTCGATCTCACCTTTTTTTTGCTAAGGCATCTGACCGTTTAAGCCGGTTCGATTGTCACAAAATAGCCCCCACTGATTTATATGTATTTTTAACTTATAATTATAATTAAATTTATATTCAGATATTTTAATGACTTTTTTAAATATGAAATACTAGCTTCTGCCCGCGACTTCGCCCGCGTGGATTCGGTTATAGCGTTCCCGCGGGAATAGGGATGATGACAGGGTGAAAAAATCGAAATTGTAATTAGTCCGTCAGTTAGGTAATAAAAAAATATTAGACACGTATTTTTTGTTTTATCAAATTAACAAAGAATGACTAAGTTAAAACGCATTAAAGTTGGAGAGTGGGGGCTAACTACGTCACCGTTAGGTATAAATCGTACCTAACCGTGACGTCACGCGACATTTCAACTCAATACATCCCCGTACAAGTTTGATTACGTGAAAAAAGAAAAAATACGTGTCCAATACTTTTCAATAATCTTCCTGACAGACTAAGGAAAGAATAGTTGTCGTCATCCCTATTGTTTTTGGTGTTTCCTAAACTCGTGTTGGTATCGTATTGTACCTATATTGTTATGTCGGCAGCAGGACATAGCTATGGTCCCGGCGGGGCTGCGGCCGGTGAAGTCGTGCGAGTCGCTCGGGTCGGCCGGCGACACGGTCGCGCCGCTCGCCGACCGCCCGCTGCGGCCGCTGCGGCAACACACCAGGTATAGTATACATACATAGCTATGGTCCCGGCGGGGCTGCGGCCGGTGAAGTCGTGCGAGTCGCTCGGGTCGGCCGGCGACACGGTCGCGCCGCTCGCCGACCGCCCGCTGCGGCCGCTGCGGCAACACACCAGGTATAGTATACATACATAGCTATGGTCCCGGCGGGGCTGCGGCCGGTGAAGTCGTGCGAGTCGCTCGGGTCGGCCGGCGACACGGTCGCGCCGCTCGCCGACCGCCCGCTGCGGCCGCTGCGGCAACACACCAGGTATAGTATACATACATAGCTATGGTCCCGGCGGGGCTGCGGCCGGTGAAGTCGTGCGAGTCGCTCGGGTCGGCCGGCGACACGGTCGCGCCGCTCGCCGACCGCCCCGCTGCGGCCGCTGCGGCAACACACCAGGTATAATACAGGGTGTCCCAAAAGTAACACGTCACAGTGACACCGGAGGTAGGTCAGCCTAAGTGGTACCGAACCAACCTAACATGACCTCAGTAAAAGTTGCTTGGTTTTCGAGATATCGCCAATTTTCAACTTTTTCAGAATTTTCCCGTTTTTTAACATGTTATGTGGCAACATTTGCCCAGACAGCCCTTGTGCTTGGGTTTTTTTTATTTGTACTTTATCAGGAATAGTCCAGTAACATGATACAAGTGTTATTTGGTCGATAATAAATGTAAAACGCGGAAAAATCCTAGATAAAACTTGAATTTAACTGTCGGAAAAACATTAATTGGCTATGGGTGAAAAATGACAATGTGCTCGATTATTTTTTTATGGATAGGAATAACCTTCCGTACCAAGAGAAAATAATCTCAGAATTTTCCGTGCCGTAGATTTCGCGTAAAAAAAAGAAATTGATTTTGTGTTATGACGATTGAAATCCTTACTAATATTATAAAGGCGAAAGTTTGTTTGGATGGATGTATGGATGGATGTTTGTTCCTCTTTCACGCAAAAACTACTAAACGGATTTTAATGAAACTTTACAGTAATGTAGCTTATAGATCAGAATAACACATAGGCTACTTTTTATCCTGGAAAAACGTATAGTTCCCGCGGGAACGCGATAACCGAATTCCACGCGGGCGAAGTCGCGGGCAGAAGCTAGTAATTAATAATGTCAATAGTGTCAACACGTTTTTTCAAGAAGTAGTGCTGCATACTTGGACCAAGGAAACACCTTTATTTCAATCGTCATAACGCAAAACCAATTTTATTTTTTACGCAGAATCTACGGCACGGAAAATATCCTTTAAAAAAAAATCGAGCACATTGTCATTTTTCACCCATAGCCAATTGCGTCTTTGACACCCTACCGTGAAAAAATTTTACTAGAAACTAAATGAGCAAGTGACTTTAGGAACATGCGTATGTTATGCTGATTCTAAAATGGTATCACACATGAATCTTAATGCAGTAATCTAGGAAAGAATTTCCAATAACCCATGAAAGGCCATGCGGTCACAAACCGTAGCTGCCATGTAAAAACTATCTTATCGCCTTTCATACCTGACCTTTTTGTTATTTGACTAATGAACTAGAGCGAAAGGATAGACAAAATAAAGAATAATAACACTAATGGACGTCGTTGGCTAGACGCAAAATAAATTTTCAATGACAATGAACACACGTTAAAAGTTTGATGGTTTATTTATTTTAAATTAAGCTCAGTTTAGTGTTATTATTTTTATTGTATTTTAGTTTGTACTTAAATAAATGAAGACTTCATCATTGTCGTCGTCGTCGTCGGCATCATCATCATCATCTTCATCATCATCATCATCATCATTTCAGCCGAAAGACGTCTGCTAGACATAGGCCTCCCCCAATTCTCGCCACTCAGACCGGTCCCAGGCCCAGCAGAGCGTCGTAAATAGGCTGTTGTACATGAAAATGATTACGCGAATGATCTTGACCGTTTGTTCCCAGGTCGTCGTCCTGCGATTCTTACTTCGAGCCGTGGCAAGCGGAGCTAGCTGACATGAGGCTCCGCTTGTCCCCGCAAGAGAGAGACAGACATATGTTCAGCGAAGAGGACGACACGCAACACGCGAGGCCGCAGGTACAAACAAACATACACACGTCACCATTCTGTCCAACACTGGAGCCTTGTCATTGAGTTGTCTCATCATCATTTCAGCCAAAAGACGTCCACTGCTGGACATAGGCCTCCCCCAAGGCTCGCCACTCAGACCGGTCCTGTGCTACTTGCTTCCACCGGTTTCCCGCGACCTTCACGAGGTCGTCGCTCCATCTTGTTGGAGGCCTACCGACAGCTCGTCTCCCGGTTCGCGGGCGCCACTCGAGAACTTTCCGGCCCCATCGGCCATCAGTCCTGCGAGCAATGTGCCCCGCCCACTGCCACTTAAGGCTCGCAATTCTTCGGGCTATGTCGGTGACCCTAGTTCTACTGCGGATATCCTCATTTCTGATTCTATCGCGCAGAGAAACCCCGAGCATAGCCCTGCCATTGCCCTCTGAGTGATTTTGAGCCTTCTTATGAGGCCCATCGTAAGCGCCCACGTCTCGGAACCATAAGTCATCACTGGCAACACACACTGGTCGAAGACTTTCGACTTGAGACACTGCGGTAATTTGGACGAAAAGACACTGCGAAGCTTCCCGAACGCTGCCCAGCCGAGTCGGATTCGACGATTGACCTCGACATTGAGTTGTCTAATATACAGTATCAAGCAAAACGTTGTGACGATGTTTTATCTACAGTATAAATTTTCGAGACGTACATAGAATCTCCTTACATTACGGCGTACATCGGAAATAGCCAGGGAGCTTCAAATGTTCATACTCCGCCTGTACAGCGCCATCTAGATGAAGCTCATGGAGTTCAAATTTGTATGCAGGCTACCTAGGCAGCGACATCTATTATCGCATTTAACACTTATTTCGGGCGTACGCTGTTTTGTATGAAGTTTGGCATTCTTAGTTTACCTTACTTATTCTATGCTGATACTGTGGGTAAAATATCAAGTTTTGTCAAATCCGGACATGCATACATACATACACACACACATACATACATACATACAGACAGACAATTTTTCTAAAATTCGTTATTTTGTGTTCAGTATCGTTTATATAGTCCCCACGACTTGATAGTTTCTTTTAGTTTTCAAGTTTCAGTCGCCACTTCTACAGACTCATTTTTAGTATATAGATGAGTTAGATACAAATACAATTAAAACTAGGTACTTAACAATAATCATTCGTACGTATTAATACTCATACTCATTTATTCATAAAACCGATAAATAAAAAATTAAAATACATCTTACACAGTATACTAGTCACAAAGTGAGTAATTCACATTTAAACTTATTTTATTAGAATAATATTAACAATTAATTGACACATTATAAACGAAATTATGTATTTAACATAAAAGGAAGTATTCTAATTCCAGTCTAGGACAATATTATACGTTGTCGTACATTGTTCACAGGACGATTCGCTGTGCTCCACGCCGGCGGAGTCCGGCCCCGGGAGCGTCGACCCCAGTCCGCGTCGCAACCTGCGCGTCGACATAGAAGCCGCCAACGAAATGGCCGAGAGGTAATCACCACTGTACCACGGTCTAAGAAAACAAGCTCCGCCGACCCGGGTGACGTGTCACCGTAACGTCAAAGTCGAGTTGCCACTTTATTGCAATAAAACAAAAACCGGTCAAGTGCGTGTCGGGCCACGCGCAAAGTATAGGGTTCCGAAGTTGACGATGCCCACAGTACCTTTCTAAGACTTATTTATTTAGCATCTAGCTAGCCTGTGGTATGACGTGCCCGCCCGACGCACCTGCCGCTCGAGAAAAATCATTGGTTTTTTAATCATTTCATAAGTCGACTATGACTCGTAAATTTGTACAGCCTACTTAGCTGTGATAGTTTTCCTTTCAACTACGTTATATATGCCACAACCGGGATTTTTTTCAACCATCCAAATACCACCATTTAGCAGGCAGGGGGGGGGGACACTCGACTCTAACAAAAAATATCACTTTAAAGCTTAATATTTCACAAACGCATCACTTAATCGAAAAATGGTTTTAACAAACCTTTACCAATATTTTTTTAAGACCTATTCATCGATATGCCACACCATGGGGACGCCAGAAAAAAAAATACATCCCCACTTTACGAGTAGAGGAGGTACCCTATAAAAAAATATTTCAAAACTAGCTTCTGCTCGCGACTTCGCCCGCGTGGAATTCGGTTATCGCGTTCCCGCGGGAACTATACGTTTTTCCAGGATAAAAAGTAGCCTATGTGTTATTCTGATCTATAAGCTACATTACTGTAAAGTTTCATTAAAATCCGTTTAGTAGTTTTTGCGTGAAAGAGGAACAAACATCCATCCATACATCCATCCAAACAAACTTTCGCCTTTATAATATTAGTAAGGATTTTATTGTACCACTTTGTCAGCGTAACTAATATGTATATTCATGCCAAATTACAGCTTTATAGAAGTAAGCATCTCCGAGCAATAGTGCGGACAGACGGACGGACGGACGGACATGGCGAAACTATAAGGGTTCCTTGTGGACTTTGGAACCCTAAAAATGGAGGAAATATGTTCTGCCGTTATAATGCAAAATCAATTATTTGCGCATTAGAATTGTCATTCACTTGTTTAAGCAAGCTTTGCGCTCGGCTCGCCATCTAGCTTCAAGTAGCGGTAGCAACTGCTAAACGGTCGGGTAATCGGGGTTCAGCCACTGGACGCTAGATGTCGATCTAGTGTTAACCCGGGTTCCGGAGCACGCACTACGGTATAGACTCTGCCACTCTTCTTGTATCATTTCTCTATGTTAAAATTGAATGTTTGCATGATTTCATAGAAGCCCGTGGACTGGGAAAGGTTAGTTAAGAGGGTTTACTCCGAAAGTTGGCAACGTCGCAAATAGCTGTCAAATATTTCGCTGTTTTCATTAATTTCTGAATATTACTGATTGAAAACATGAATTATTATATTTATTATTAGACCGCCTGCTGTATGCCATACCTTCTTGTTCCTTGATTGTGTGGTGTTCAATAAAGTATATTGTATTGTATTGTATTATCGCTCTATGGTAGAATAAAAAATTAAGTATGGATTGCAACAATTACCATAGGAACACGAAATTTTTAGGATTATGGAAGTACGATCTTTTGAAAACTATCGATCGCATTTTTCATGCATTTTAATGTAATCTTATCATTTGAATGCCTAACCAACAAATATAAAACGAGACGGGTCATTCAACCATAGAATGATAACTTCTTTTTTAATTCAGTAACATTGAGATATTAATAAAAACAGAGAAACATTTGACAACTATATGCGACGTTGCCAACTTTCAGGATAAACTCTGCTCTAAACGATTACACTTGTTCACAGAAAGCGTAGTGCCCTAGAAGAGCAGTTAGCTTCCATAGGATACATCGATGGCGATTCGCCGCGCGGCAAAGCGCCGGAGAAACGGCATTCGACGCGACCGGACAACCTCGCCAAACGGTAACGGAGAGAGCGACAGACTAACAAACATACACAAACACGCAGACGGAGAAAAAAATAAAGATTGAGAAAATCCCGGATGGATTTTCTGCCCGCTACGCGGAGAGAAAATCTCCCTTCTTGGCCAAGGCTAGACGTAAAACTTTTGACAAACCACGGGCGGTAATTCGTAAAGCCCCAGATCGCATATTTATGGCCCTCACCTTCGGTTCGGGCCACAGAAACCTGCGATCTGGGACATTTACGAATTCACCACCCTGGGTCTGTAATGTACTATTGCTACCGTGTTGCACACTCTGCTTTTCACTCCTCCTAAAACCAGTAGCAGCAGGTAACAAAGTCGTACTTGCTACGCAGATATGGAGAAGGAGAAAAATCGCATTTTGCTCCCTCTAAACTGGGAACAAAATACGCCTTTCCGAATAGGAGTGAAAAATTAATTAACTGACGATATATAATGGCCGATGATGATGATGATGATGATGATGATGATGATGATGATGATGATGATGATGATGAAAATCTTTTTTTTTTCATTTCCAGTCTCTGCAAAGATCGCGACAGCCCGACAGCCGATTTCCAAACAACCGTCGGAAATGTCAAGTTGAGGTGAGTTGGCAGTAATGACAGCTTTTTGACAGACTTGCCAACCTTGAATTTAAAAACACAGAGTGGATTGGCACTTTTCAATTGGCTTAAACGGGTTGGGCATTGTATGAGATGTGACCATTTTTACCAGTTTAACTGACTTCAAAAAAGGAGGTCTTTTTTTAAATAATAATTGTAATAATAAACTTTATTTTATAAACTATGTATGTAATAAATTAATGAAAGTAAGTTTATAAATACTTTACATTTTAACTACATAATTTAAAAATAATCCTGAATGTGTTTCTTTAAATTTCGTTTATCAACGGACCAATAAAATCCGTGTAAAATGTGAGATAATGATTCAGTGTCAAATGAACATTTATTTATATTTGATCAATAATCAACTTTGCTTTTTATTAAAAAATGTCCGAGCTATAGTAATATACTTTTATAGGTACTCATATTTATTTATTTGAAAAATGTCATAATTATCTTGTAATTTCCGATGACCAATCCATTGTTAAATTCTTTAACTGAACATTAGTTTTGTCATCCAAAACATCCCATACAGTATCCAACCATTCAAAAATTAAACCCAAATCGATGTACTAAATTTCCGCTTCCATTAACTTCGCAGAGAGCGCGCTTCGCCCAAAAAGTCGAAACCCTCCTCCCGATATAGCGGGATGCATCAACCTGTCAACTTGACAGAGGACGTGACAGTGTCACGCCTCAGCTGGCAGGGGAAAGACGGCCATTCTACCCTCATAAAAATCGACTGGCCCGTAGAAAACTCAATCAGTAACTTGACAGCGAGCACCATTAACTCCAGCCCTCTGACACCTATAACACCTGTCTATGATCCATTAGAAAGCGACTCCGAAGTCAGCGAGACAAACAAACAGACCATCAAAATTAACAACTGTGATAATTGCGACCTAGAAAAGTGTCTCAAATGCGAGTTAAAAGCTGCGGACTATGAAAATATCAAAGTTGAAGACTATAGCGATACGCTACGAGATAGTCTAGAAGTAAGCCCGGTCAACTCAACTAACATTAGCTATCACAATTTGAACAGACTATCCGCAGTTTCAACGTCATCTAATTCAGAAAGTACTGACAAAAAGAAAGACGCTAATTACGAAAACTGTGATATGAAAGTCATGACGTCATCGCACGAGAGCACATCGAGCTACAGTAACGTCAGCAAGCCGGACGAACTCTACGAACCCTACAGCTTCACACGCCCTAACTACATAAACTTACAGTCTAGTAGCTCTAAGAGCTCACCCGGAAGCCCTTTAAAAAGCCCACTAAAATCGACCATTAGTATTACATTTAGATCGCCAACAAAAAAATCACCAGACTACGAACCCATTGAAAACGATACTCCTACCAATGATAGAGACTCGGTATACGAAGATGTCGATCTAGAGAAAAATCTGTCTATAGTAGAGGATGCAACGATACCGGAGAAAGACGCCAGTCTACCAACACAACAGGCCTGCCAACCTGTCAATTTTAACGATGATCTAATAATACTAGAAACACCTACAGACTCCGATGTAGACAACACAGATGTGTATAGCCAAGTTAAGTTCTTCAAAAAGAGCATAGAGGAAGTAAACGCAATGTTGCTAGAATCACCGCAAAAGGAGACCCATTACGAGAACTTATCATTCGAAAGAGACTACGAGAATATAGATATACAAAAGGACAACGGCAACACTATTAAACCAAAAGAAACTTTAAATGTGCGAGAATTGGCGCACAGATTCGAGAGCCCGACAGAACAGAAGGGTCCGTTTTTCGAGAAATTCAAAACAGAAGTCAAATACCATGAAAAGGAAGAAATTCCTCCGCCTTCGCCGAAATGCTATAAGCTGTCTAAAAATTCAGCCAACGCTAGATCGCTAGACGAAAATGCGTTTATAAAAGAATTTGGCAATGAGAAGACTTACGTCGACAGGCGGAAAAGCTTAGAAGTCAAAGACGTTAAAAAGCAAACCAAATTTCTTCCAGATTTAAATTTAAACATGGAGGAAAATGACAAAGTAGTTACCACGCCTACGACAGAGAATAAAATATCCTTAATACAAAGGTTTGAAACTAAGAAACCTGATTTGAAAAACATCATCGGCTTCGATACAGAAAAGAAGCTAAGCAGAGAGCGAATAGAGAAGTATAAAGAAGAACGGCGTAACTTCTTGAGGGAGAAATACAGTTCGCAGTCATTTAGAAGTAATCCAGAACAGTTGACGAGATTAAAGATAAAGAAAGAAGAATTGGAAGAAAGTCCCAAGTTCGAAAGAAGGAACACCGTAGATTTAGGGCAGAGGATGAGGTTTAGTCTGGCGAGAAGTAGCCATAATTTGGACACTATCCCCTCCCCTATCAGTCCGGAAAAAGGGGGGGATTTGACGCAAGGGGGGGAGAGCAGCGCAGGACGCAATTTTGAGAGGTGAGTTTTTCTTGTGTGTTTTTAGCTTTTTATGTTTAGTTTGATGTTGTTTTAACCGATCTCGAAAATTAATAAGAATTTTAGTGTCACTTCGTCTTGTACTGTTTAAAATATTCATTTTTGGAGCTTTATTTGAGTTTAAGTACAAATATGTCTGATTCTTGATATTGTGAAAATTTGAATTTTTGAAATTGATTTGTGATGTTTTCGTAATAATCCATTTAAAAATGTGATGTGTGATTTCAAAGTAGATAAAAGAAGATATCAAACGCTATTCATTAAAAATCTGTAGCAAGTTGGAAACAAATAAATATTCATCAGGAGAGATTTTCTTCTAAAGTTTTACGTAACACATATTTCGTTGTAGTATTATTTATTTATTTAAACTTATTGCACGTTAGTAAAAAACTAACACAAAAGGCGAACTTAATGCCACAAGGCATTCTCTACCAGTTAACCTTTGTATTTTTAGTTTTGTATTTCTTTCCTGATAATTATTTAAATTACAACTGTTTTTATTTATGTTTTTGGTAGACAAACAAGCACACTGGCCAACTGATGGTAAGTGATCACCGCGTCCCAGAGGCATAACAAATCATAAGATTTCGAATGCGTTGTCAACCTAAGATGTCATGCCTAGGCCAGTAATTTTACTGGCTGTCCTACTCCCTTGCTTGTTTAATGTACAAAATAATAAAATGAAATAATTTATTTCGCAGAAAAGAAAAGGTGTCCCCCTCATACCATATTCGAGATATGGCTGCCATGTTTGAACAGAAATCACAAAACACGACCTAGTTACGATATTGGTAATATCTATACTTAATACACAATCGTATATAGGGTCAAGCAAAACGCTGTGACGATAGTTTACCCTCAGAATCAGCTATCGATTCTAAGCATGTTTTTTTAGGTTACGTAAAAAAGTTGTATGGGATTCAGGTATCGCTTACACACCGAGCCCATGTTGGGCCATACATTTTTTTTACAAAAAAATTAAAACCTAAAAAACATTCTTAGAATCGATAGCTGATTCCGTGGGTAAAATATCGTAACAACGTTTTGCTAGACCCTATATAAGATAAAAACATGTTCTCTATCCAGAAACCATTTGTAAGGAAACTTTTAAGTATGCTGGAACTCAAATGACAATGAGAGCCACCGTATTCATGCTCACTAGTCGGCGCCACTGTCTATAAGGTGTTGGCTGTCAATGTCAAAGATAGTCAATTCAATTCAATTCTTGTGGTTATGGCTCCATCGAGACTTTCGATGATTCCGCCAATGTCAAAGTTAAAAATCAAAGATAGTCACTTCATACAATACCGTAAACGTCACTGTGACATTTGACGTTTGTAATATGGCATATAATGTGCTAAATAGGGTATTACATCATTTTTGGAAATGTGGTTTACAATGATCCTTATGGCGGATTGAATCACAAGATTTTTCATTTAAATTTTCTGAATGGGATTAAAAAATAATTTAACATTTTTATTTTCAGTTTTCGCCCTAAAATGCTAGCCTTCATGTTAGCTTGCTCTTTGACGTCATTAAGATAGTAAATAGTAATCGAAAAAGTCAAGTCAGAACTTTACAGTAGGAGTGACGTCACAGGAGCTAACAATATAGCGACTTCCGTTTTGGGACAGATTAAAAAACAACATTTTATAAATGTAATTGGAAAATTATTTATGCATTTTTATGATTAAAAGTCGATGATTTGGGTAGCATTTTTATATAATCTATCATAAATCAGTAATTCCCGATTTTTCCTTGAATGGTGTATAATACTCTATTTGCAACACTGCACTCAAGCGCTTCTAGTGGAGAATTCAATGCGGTGACCCACATTATCTTTCTTCATAATAATGTCATTTAAGTGTAGCCATTTTTTTACCGAGCGCGTCATGAATTGTTACTGTATTTTAACTGTGAATAGTTATTTAATATTATTATTATTAATTAGTGTTTCTGAAGGACTTGTCGGAAAATATTATTTCCATTTTATCTTCGTGCTATGTTTTGCCGGGACGTTATTCTATATCTAAATTAGAATTTTACGGTACATCTAATTTATATATGTAATTTAGATATACCGTATTTCGGTACCTCTATCAGTTAACTCACAGAACTATTATTTAATATATGGTTTTGTGAGTTAAAAACGGGAAAGGCATACAGACAGACAACCTAGATCCCATAAAGGTAACCGTTGAAAACTAAGAAAAAGTGTAGGTATATGGACTCGCTATTTCATAATCATAATGTTAAATTCGAAATAATATTTTCAAACATGTTTCAAGTTAAGTTACGTTTATTGTTACGTTTTATTTATTTTCTCATTTTTTATTACTACCATTACGAATGTAACATTTTAAAATATTCGCTTTCATTTCAAAAATCTGGTCACAATTTTGAAAAAGAAAACAAAGATCTGTACTATAAGGTTTTTCCGGTCTATTCTATATGGAAACGGAAATATTTTAAAATGTACCAAATGCATCACAACTCAAGTATTATTTTATTATTGTAATTTCAATAGTTAATAAGTTCTGACTTGATGGAACCTTATCATAGTGATGCAATTTTTAAATTCATAATATGACGATATAAACACAACTGCGTTTAGTTGTTGTTTAGTTCGTTGATTATGGTCTTCGCGAGTCTAAGCAATTGATCAAATAGATCTATACATAATGTTTAAATATTTGAACCAACGCATTTGCTTAGACCTATCGAATTTTCCCAAAGAAATGTATTGATTACTAAATCAAGGTGCATTATGATTTTTTTGCAGCTTTAAAATTGCATCATTATAATATTAAATACTGTTTTGGCTGTAAGTACGTCAGCGGTGGTACTACGCTGTGGGAACTCACTCGATACTCGAAAGTACCTACGTGAGTGATTATTACGAGCATAAATAAAATTATATTTAACTTTTTTATACTAAAAAAACAGGGAAGCGTTTGGCCACTATCTCACTCACTATTTAATACGATTATCAATTTTTTTTACTACCGACTACTTTGTTCTCAACGTGAAAAAGTTTAAATACGAAGTAATTCCATTCACTCTTTAATAATTGTACATGCTTTTTTAAATCTAATACTACATTTGGTAGATAGATTACATATTTGGTAAATCTACCGAATTAACTCGAGAAGTGTCAGCGAATTGAAAGTGAGTTCGAGTTTCGTTCGAGTTCCTTGGTGTCGCGGTGTTGCCATAGTGAACAAAAATTAGCTGATATTGAAAATGCATTTATTATATTTTTATAAGCAGTATTTAAAAGTAGGTGTCTAATATAAGAACTGGTTTATATGAATGGCAATTTTGACTATAAATCCTTTCTATTAATTAAAATGTAGAAGAACCTTTCAGTCAAAAATATCTCAACAGAAAACTAACTACGCTAAATAACCTTTTGTAAAAATATTTTGGAAGTCGATCTCTAGTTAATGTTCAGTATATGACGTGAAACATACATCGTCGTCATTCATATAGTAAGCTTGTATGTAAATAATTAAACTGCACTCTTTTGTAACAAAATGAAAAAAAAAAACAACATAATAAATATGGACAATAATTCAGATATTTGCATTTCCCCCTTCGTAACACTTAAAATATCGGCTTATGTGATTTTTGATAAAAATACGTAAGATTTTCCATGTTTTTATAACATAATTGTACCTATATACCGATCGAAATACTGCACGTAAGTCTAATTTTTGAAATTATGAAAATGGATACTGAAACTTTATACTTACACACTTTATTGATCTGCTGTTAGTTAAAATCTCCATTAAAAATCTCAGATATAGTGGAGTTTAACAATTTGCCTTCTATGAATTGATCTAAATTCTAATCTCAATGAAATTGACAATGTAGCCGCGAAGCATTTATTTTCTGTAAGTATCGTCATAAAACCTTTTTTTATATACAAAGTTACATTGAAAATTATAATGTATCGTGATAAAATCAAGTTCATTTATTATTCAATCTCTTTTGTTTCAAGTTTGGGCGTTCAGTTATTATTGAAGACAAGTTTTGCTCATATATTTATGAGCTAGACAGTCCAGTCACCAAGTATATTAAAAAGAAATCGGTTAAAAAATCTAAATAAAATTTAACTGTGGTTATTGCCAATCGTGCTTAGTAATTCTTAACTTTATGCTTCAAAAAAAATTGAATGAAAAAAGTTAACAATCTCTTTTCTATTTACGTGAAATATAGACTCGAACTGCCAAATGTTGCTACGTAATTTGTATGAGATCTCGGAAATACTCGGCCATGTGAGGCCTTTTTTTAATGAAAATAAATTATATACTCTTATTATGGAACGTGCTTTGTATAGCAAGTGCTGTTTTGGCCTGTTAGTATACATTTATACCAACTGGGGTCTCTTATGTAGAGATCTTCTACTATCTAAAGTCCCGCGCCTTCACGTTTCAAAACGCTCCAATTTTTTTATTACTATTTAAAAAGCACCACCAACACTCTCAACGCATAGTTGATGGCTGTCTCAGCACGCACATGTGTTGAGAGTGTTGGTGGTGCTTTTTAAATACATTGAAGCGTTTTGAAATGTGAAGGCACGTCTAATGTATTTCCACATTAGAGCCCTTACAGTGGCAACTTACCATAAGGTGGACGGTCTATTTGTCCGTCAAAAGCGAGAAAAAATCATAAGCATACCCTAATTGGTGAAAGTGTGTCTTAGAATGATTTTTAACGAAACATCAGAATCTCAGAGTTTGAACTGTTCATTTTTATTTAAAGTATTTTTATATAACTAACTCAAGTTACAACAGTGTATCCCACTCTCGCATATGATTGTGTCTTCTAATGTATATTTTGTTATTAACCGACTTCTAAAATAAAGGTTACGAGGTGTATAAAATGTGAAAAACAGGCCAAGTGCGGCGAGACGAGCTTTAAGCCTTGCGTCGTGTAATATATGAATAATGTAATATAAATATAGTGACACCGCTTGTATTGTAGCGTAGACAGAGAATAAATGATATTCCAAACTATAACGTACTTTATTTTCCATATTAGCCGTCTCTCGCGGTAACCAGCGTAGAGTAGATCCAATTTATCCCGATCCCGAGGGAACTTCGAGAAATCCTTTCTTAGTGCTCCTCATACAAATATTATAAACGCGAAAGTAACTGTCTTGCCTCTTCACGCTTAAACCGCTGGACCGATTTAGGTATGGATACAATTTGAGTCCCGGGGAAGGACAGACTATCCAGGAAAAATGCATAGTTCCCGTGGGAACTCTATAGGTAACCGTATCCCACTCTGGCGAAGGCTGGCGTTCAGAAGCTAGTTGTCGTATATTCTAGAAAAAGTTAGGTAAATAAGCCCAATGGTTTGACCAACCGCCTCTCATGCAGAGGGTTGGGGGTTCGAATCCGGCTCGCGCCTCTGAAATTATTTATGTTCGAAATTCAATTTGAATTTACCACTGAGCTTTACGGTGAAGGAAAACATCGCGAGGGAACCTGCACGCACCTGCGGAGTAATTAAAGGACGTGTGTGAAGTCCCAAATCCGCATGCGTCCGCGTAGGGACTATAGCCCAAACTCTCTCGTGATGAGGGGACGCCTCTGCCCAGCAGTGGGACGTAAATAGGCTGTTGAGGTGGTGGTGGTGGAGGAAAATATAAAAACGCGTTGTTTATTAAAAAAATCAATTTTATTTCACAGACTAGCTATACATTTCATTAGACTCAATTGTATTAAGACGTATACAGACTAAAAATAATTGGAAATAATAATATGAATAGGTAAGTTCTTATCCATTTAAAATATAATAATATTTAAACTAAGTAATAATTGCATTATTATAATTAAAAATCTAACGTATTTAAAATCTTTGTCGTATTAATTTATGCAATAAGGCAGTATCAAGTGCTAGCTAAAGATAGTTATTCTAGTAGCAACGTAGGGTATGTTTTCACTGACTCGAAACTGCACGGAACGGAGAAAAAACTGTCTAGCTAAAGCAGAACAGAGATTTCGATCACCGCGATTGGTAAATCCCGTTACACTCCGCGGCAGTGGAAATGCACCCTTAGAATTAGTCGCATCGACTACTTTTTTTCAACTTATGTTATCAACAAAAACGACAATACTTTGCTATCTTATTTAAACAAATACATATGAAAATAGTAAACCAAATGTGACATTTTAACTTAACAATTTCTTATGAAATGTTTTTTTTTTGGTCATGATATCAACCTACTAAAACTATTTCTGTTTAAGATAAGATAACACCTGCATAAAATTATTATTGAGATCAAAAAACATAGGAAATTTAAATTAAAAAATCAATTCCCAAAGAAAAAAAGAGTTATTAACTACTAGCTTTTGCCTGCGACTACGTCCGCGTGGAATTCGGTCATCGCTTTCCCGCGGGAACTACGCGTTCTTCCGGGATGAAGAGCACCCTATGTCCTTTCCCGGGACTTCAACTACCTCCATGCCAAATTTCATCTCTATCGGTCCAGCGGTTGAAGCGTGAAGAGGTAACAGACAGAGTTTCTTTCGCATTTATAATATTAGTATGGATAGCTCTTACAATTCACGAAGGCGAGTGACTAATGACATCAGAGACTCCTTACATCGCGGCGTATATCGTAAAGCTCTGTATGCGAGTAATATCCAGGGGGCGCTTCAATGTTCATACAGGCTGCCTAGGCAGCGACATCTATTGTCGCATTTAACACTCATTTCGGGCGTACGCTGATTTGTCAAAACTGTCAATCTCCTTAAATTACGGCGTACATCGGAAATAGCCAGGGAGCTTTAAATTTTCATACTTCGCCTGTACAGCGCCATCTAGATGTAGCTCGTGGAGTTCAAATTTGTAAGCAGGCTACCTAGGCAGCGACATCTATTGTCGCCTTTAACACTCATTTCGGGCGTACGCTGATTTTTATGAAGATCATCATCTAGGTTTACCTTAATTTTTCTATGATTATATTTAATCTTAACAACGTACAGGTTTACACAACTTAGAAGGCGCGTGGGTTAAGCAAAACTAGCCTTTGCGTCAACGGCTTAAGAGCTTCGCTGCGCGCGTTCTAACTTTAGTCATCCTCTAATAAGAGTTAATAAGGCGGTCGCCATCGTGAATTGCAAGAGCAAGAGTTTTTAAAACGACCCCATTCTGCTAAGCAATAAAGGCTAATTTAGTATATTTACATTTTAAATTTCTTTATACAGCGAACCACTTTGATTCCTGGGCCAGTCTACCGTCCACACAATTTAAAAATTTCCTTTAGTGCTCTTTTACACGATTTATGTCCAAAAGCAATTAAATTATTGGAAATTAGTATTTCTACAATATTTGATAACAGCTAATACTTTTTAAGAGCACCATATAAACGTTTTTGATTATTTAGTCCAACCAATTCTTTTTACAAATAAAAATACCATTTTTATGAATACTTAATGTGCAAAAGCAATGCATTTGGTAGAATTAATTTTAATATTAGAAATATTACAATTGAGAAAGAATGATCCTTTCCTTTGACTTGTTATAAGACATTAATTCATTGGTATTGATTATTGCATGAAAATAGGACAGAAAACATTCATACAACATGAATCAATTTTTCTAAAATTGGATAAATTAATTCATATTACCAATTAGAAATTAAATTTTTTGTGTATAATGAGTAAATTTTATGACTTCAGATAGTCAAGCAGTTGCTTAAAGAATACCTACTGCTAATACTGTACTACACTCAACAGCAATGAAAACGGGTCACTTTGTATAGGAGTTTTCATACAAAGTGACCCGTTTTCATTGCGCTTGAGTGTATGTAATATAGGTATAAAGAAATATTTATAAAATACGCGTAAATAAATAAAAGGTCCTGTAACTAAGGTGCTTAAGTTTCATCATAGAAAAATAAAATTGAAAATGACTTAAAATATTAACTTTTTAAATGACAAAAAGACTCAAATATTTCAAATTTCGTGCTATCGAGCCTATGTCAACTGACACTGTACAGTCAACGTAATTAGTATATTTACACTTTTAGGTGTTTATACAATACAATGGGGCATAGAGGAAAAATATAAACATACTAGCTTCTGCCCGCGTGGAATTTGGTTATCGCGTTCCCGCGGGAACTACGCGTTTTCCGGGATAAAAAGTAGCCTATGTCCTTTCCCCGGAAGGCTACTTGGGGTCCCGACCCCAACTATCTTCATGCCAAATTTCATCTCGATCGGCCCAGCGGTTGAAGCGTGAAGAGGTAACAGACAGGACAGACAGACAGACAGACAGACAGTGTTACTTTCGTATTTATAATATTATATGGATTATTAACAACGTACAGTCTCACATTTTCAAAACTATAGGTAACTTAAACTAAAGGAACATGGAATAACATTGCCACGAACAGACGTTTCATTATTTTTACATCTAGCATTGTTTAAAAATCCTCGTTTCATAATTTTATTTATATTAAATGAAACAGCGACATACAGATGAGTGTAGTATGAAACTATATGAGGCGTTTTGGTAAAGTCTGACATGGTGTATGGATTCATAAAGAAATATTGGTCAATAGCATGGAGAAATGATACAAGAAGAGTGGCAGAGCCCATACGGTAGTGCGTGCTCCGGAACCCGGGTTAACACTAGATCGACATCTAGCGTCCAGTGGCTGAACCCCGATTACCCGACCGTTTAGGAGTTGCTACCGCTACTTGAAGCTAGATGGCGAGCCGAACGCAAAGTGTATACACGCACCATCTCCCATTTACCTATAATAACATATGGATGAACAGTGCCTAACAGAATACGTCAAAATATATGGAGCAAACTGCCATTAGAATAGTACATTATTGCCGTGGCCGGGAAAGTAGGTCTTTGCAGGCTGAGTACCTTTAATATGTACGAAGCCTGCAAAGCCTTTCACGTGCCGAGGCTTATATAGTGCTTTTCTCAAAAATGAAAAAAAATCTTGATATTATGTATTCATAATACAGCATTGACACGCACGCAAAGGTAGTCAAGTACTTACAACAAATCCAATGGAACGCCAGTCTTCTTTCGTATTCACCGATATTTGACTTTAACAGACACACTAACACGACAAGTTAAAAACTCGCATGTAGATTTCTCGTTTTTTATAAAAATCAAGACCTTTTATCAATTTTTAAACCAAACTAGTAAACTATTTTCATGAAATTTAGCTAAATAAATCTGATACAAGACAAGAACTCCCGCTCTTTATGGATCGTTCTTTTTTTAAATTCCGTTCTGAAATACATTGCGCTGTTTCAGACACGGATAAAAACGTTTGGTTTCGCGTCAATTGACAGATACAGAACATGCAGACTTGGCTGTTTGGGAATTCCTTCGCGTATTTATCAGTAAAAAAAAAAAGTACCTGTACGATAATGAAATTTCATACAACATTCCCTGCGCTTATACATGCCGCGGAAGTAAATTCATACGAATTTCCGGGGCATGCAGTTGAGTTTTTTTTTTAAATTTTTGACTTATTGTCAATGACGCACTTTGCGGTTTGACAGAAAGCAGACAATGACGAGTTTCCCCGCCATTTTTGAGAAAAATACGTTCCAATATGTTAATAACGTCTCTTTATACTATGTGTCAAGATAAATATTTTATACAAAAGTAAACCTAACACTATACGACTTAAAGTGTCAAATTTACTGAGCGCCAAACGGGTGCCCGAGTTGTTCGGGCACCCGTTTTGACGGGCCATTTTTCTTCGGCTGATTGTGAATCCTTACTTATAATAGATCAACGCCATCTCCGGATGAAAGGTGAGGGCGAGTTGGGCGCGAGTTGCGCGCCGGCTAGATTCAGGCGGGTGATTCCGTGGCCATTCTATATGTAGTACTATTAAATATGTTGTGGTTTAAAGTATAAGTACAGAATATTTAATAGTATAATTGGGCGAATCAACTTTTTTATGTCAATAGTTGCCATGGTTACTGTCCCCTGGGCCACTTTTAAAACTGCTATTCTGTGGGTTTAAATACACTAAATGTGGGGTTCCTTTGCCATTTTCAATCCCTTCCCCAATGAATCACTTTCTAAGCGTCTTAGAATACTATATTGTAACAGGTTTTCTAAGAAACCCCTCTCATTTTGTCCCCTGGACAACGGGACAGAATAACAACAAGAAACAGTTGATTGACCCATTTACAAGATTTCGGGTGTACGACACAACTTAGAAGGCGCGCGGTGAAGCACTTAAGCCGTTGACGTAGAGTCTATTTTTGCTTAATCCACGCGCCTTCTAAGTTGGGTAAACCTGTACGCTGATTTGTTTCATACAAGGTTGTCATTCTATGTTTATCTTAATTTTAATAGTAACAAAAAATACATTTCCTCCTCTAGAACACCATGATTTCGCTCCGTGGCGTGTCCATGAGGTTATCGTCTATGGTAAGATACATGTTGAAGGAGAAAAACATGGCGGTTGAGGACATGAAGTGCCAAATATCGTGAGCGTCATACAGCTGGAGTAGAGAGCAGGGGCGGTTGTTCTGGCGCGATTGGGCCGGAGTTAGCTGGAACAAATAGATGGTTTTACAAATCCATAATAATATTAATAATACGGCGTAGGGATGTGACGACCCCATCGCCCACCTGGTGTTGTACCACCGGTGCAGTCAGTCAGCGCAGGGCGGCCTGTGGCGGGCCGATGGTGAGCGGCGACACCTCGCACCCGAGACTCCTGGGGGCACACACACACATGCGCCATACACACACATACACACAGCTACACACCTCCCCCGCCTCTGGATTGCCTTAGTTGGCCGCCCAGAGTGGAGCGCAGGAGCTATATGCTTGAAAGGGTGGAAGTGCTCAATCTGCGTAATAACGGGGAAACCCGCTCCGGGTGCGTACGAGGCGCGACCCGCGATGGTGAAACCGGTGCACACCTCTCCACACCCTTAGCTGCTTACATCAGTGTTGCTCCCTCGCCACCCGTGCGGTGGCCTGTATAGGGGGCCCACGAAGGCTAGCCTTTAGGTTAGTGCGTAAGCGGCGAGTCACCGTCTGCCTTGCCTTCAATTTGTGAGATATTGATCAGGCAGATGTCCGTAATCTCACTCCATAGCCCGATTTTCCAGTCCACACCTCCCATCCACATAGCCCACTCCAAGTCTCTTCCTTCCTCGGCAATAGTTTGGCAACTGGGGAGGGCTGTCCGCTAGTACAGCCTCATGTTGTATTGGGAGGACAGATCTCCACAGTTGCGGCCATCTCACATTTATAGTAAAAGGTACCAAAAGCCTCTTCATGTTGGCTTCGGCCCCATGAATGCGAATGACCGGGTCCCCATGGGCCCGTGACATGAAAATGTACCAACAATTAATAATACATGTGAAAGTGTGTTTGTTGTTTGTCCTTCCTTCACGCCACAACGAGTGGACCGATATGGATGAAATTTGGCGTGGAGCTGGTTTGGACCCGGACAAATAACATAGGATACTTTTTATCCCGATATTTCCACGGGAACGGATTTTCCACGGGTCAAACCAATTTTTTCAATACATCTTTAACTATGACTGTCTATATGTATAGTATCATCGGGTGCGCAAATTCTAAGTCTACGCGGGACGAAGTTCGCGGGCATCGGCTAGTACAAAATAAATATAGTTATTTTGTGCTCAGTATCGTTTATATAGTCCCCTCGACTTGATAGTTTCTTTTAATTTTCAAGTTTCAGACGCGACTTCTTCTACAGACTAATTATTAGTATAGATAATAATATAGTAAATGCTTTATAAAAAATTGAGGTTTTGTATGAAAATATGAAAATAGCTTTAACACTTACCGCCCAGTTTGTACTCTGGTCGAGATAGAAATAGCTTGAACTAAACCAAGTGGTATAAGTCAATACTATGAACACCCAGCTGTGAACAAACAAACATATTAGAACAAATCAATGCGTATGCGCATTTGTGGCAGCGTAGCTCTTGAACGAATGCACTTATATCGATTTAGTTATTTTTGTCGTTTGATTGGTGAGTTGATCGACTTTTCCTAATTATAATCGAAGAAATACAAATGTGTTTATTTTACACATGATCAAACGAAATGTGCGGATAATAGATTAAAAAATCTATTAAAAAAACAATTTCAATTTGAATTCAACATGAATTTACCACTGAGCTTTTCAGTGAAGGAAAACATCGTGAGGAAACCTGCACGCATCTGCGAAGTAATTCAAAGATGTGTGTGAAGTCCCTAATCCGCACTGGGCCCGCGTGGGGACTATAGCCCAAACCCTCTCGTGATGAGAGGCCTGTGCCCAGCAATGGGACGCAAATAGGCTGTAGTAGTAGTAATATTAAAAAACGAAAACTTTTTTGTATCATTTATAGTTATAGCCCATAGTCCCCTCGACTTGATCGTTTTCTTTTAATTTTCAAAAGACGCGACTTTTGCTGACTTACTATTAGTATAGATTTTAGTAGATATGTTTTATTTAGTCTTTTAACTTTATCAATTACAATTATTGTACAAATATTAATATTAGTGTACATTTTAGTAGTCGTGTTTCATCTTTAAACTAATGCAATAGGGATGACGACATCTTTTTTTTTCCTTAGTCTATCAGGAAGATTATTGAAAAGTATTGGACACGTATTTTTTATTTTTTCACGTAATCAAACTTATACGGAGATATATTGGGTTGAAATGTCGCGTGACGTCACGGTTAGGTACGATTTATACCTAACGGTGACGTAGTTAGCCCCCACTCTCCAACTTTAATGCGTTTTAACTTAGTCATTCTTTGTTAATTTGATAAAACAAAAAATACGTGTCTAATATTTTTTTATTACCTGACTGACGGACTAATTAGAATTTCTATTTCTTCATCCTGTCGTCATCCCTATTATAATTATGTTCTATTAATTTTAAAAGAGTTTAAATACTTAGTTACCTGTACCACCGGATACTCTCCCGGTGAAGCAACTTGATGACAATGTAGAACAGAGTGTAGATGAACAGATTGCTCATCAACACTAGCAGTAGATGCGACGCGAAGTCCCGGCTGTGCTGCGCCACGCTGTCGACAAAAAACGTCATGAAACCTGCGCGTTAGTGAACGAGAACACATTGTCAAAATCACTCGATATCATTGATCTATTATAAGTAAGGATTCAAAATCAGCCGGAGAAAAATGGCCCGTCAAAACGGGTGCCCGAACTACTCGGGTCAGTCAATTTGACACTTAAAAAGTCTTATAGCGTTAGGTTTACTTTTGTATAAAATATTTATCGTGACACATATTATAAAGAGGCGTTATTAGCATATTGGAACGTATTTTGGTCGATATTTACTTAGAAATTAACTCGCAACCGGTGGTAGTACTTGTCAAAAGTTTTGATCAGGTCACTGATGATGATGATGATGATGATGATGATGATGATGATGATGATGATGATGATATGATGATGATGATGGTGGTGATGATGACGATGATGGTGATGATGATGATGCGATGATGATGATGATGATGATTATGGTGGTGATGATGACGATGATGGCGATGATGATGATGATGATGACGACGACGACGACGACGACGACGACTACGACGATGACGATGATGATGGTCATGATGGACTCACCCATAAGCGGCAATAGCCCAGTTTGCCAAGTTAGCTATGATGAGTAGCACACATCGGCCGACGTAAGTCGGCGTTATGGCCGCCAGAGGGCGCGATACTAATTCTCGCGCCGCGCGGTATATCAGGCCGCTGTCTGTAAATTAAAGTAAATAATATAGGTACTTATTTCCATCAAATATTGCTTTTTAATACAGTTGCTCAAAAAGTAAACATTTCGATAGCTGTGTATCGTGCGAGAAGTTTGTCATTTCCGAACGAGCGCTTTTTGTTTTTAGAACTTGGTACTCGTCTTTACTTTTTTATATTCTTGTCGCAAATTTATTCAAAAAAATGTCGTTTTATACACGTGTGAAATTGACATTTTCACTCGTCCCTAGTGTTAACGCTCGCTTTCGCTCGCGCCAACAGAACTAGGGACTCGTGATAAAATCACTAACTTTTCGCACTTGCATCAATAGTACATTATTGCCGTGGCCGGGAAAGTAGATCTTTTCAGGCTGAGTATTTGGTCTAATATACCGGGTGTACAATCCAAATGTGTCAGTATGGTGAAGTCGGAAACTATGAGAGATAGCGAGATCTGTTCTTAGGAACCATGACGTCGATTTTAGATTTAATAATAATTACATTCAAACTTTTTTATTAACTCTCATACATAACCGGGAATCGAACCTGGTCAAGGTCAAATGTTATGTTTATGTATGAGAGTTTAAAAACAAGTTTGAATGTAATTATTATTAAATCTAAAATCGACGTCATGGTTCCTAAGAACAGATCTCGCTATCTCTCATAGTTTCCGACTTCACCATACTGACCTATTTGGATTGTACACCCGGTATACGAAGCCTGCAAAGCCTTTCACGTGCCGAGGCTTATATGTATAGTGCTTTTCTCAAAAATGAAAAAAAAATCTTAATATTATATATTCATAATACAGCATTGACACGCACGCAAAGATACTCAAGTACTTACAACAAGTCCAATGGAACGCCAGTCTTATTTCGTACGCACCGATATTTGACTTTAACAGACACACTAACACGGCAAGTTAAAAACTCGCATGTAGATTTCTCGTTTTTTATAAAAATTAAAACCTTTATTAAGTTTTAAACCAAACTAGTAAACTAATTTCATGAAATTTAGCTAAATAAGTCTGATACAAGACAAGAACTCCCGCTCTTTATGGATCGCGCTTTTTTTTTATTCCGTTATGAAATACATTGCGCTGTTTCAGACACGAAGCGGTGGTGGCCTAGTGGTTCGGCCTACCGCCTCTCATGCAGAGGGTCGGGGGTTCGATTCCGGCTCGCACCTCTAAGTTTACTTATGTGCGAAAAAATTAATTTGAATTGACCACTGCGCTTTTCGGTGAAGGAAAACATCGTGAGGAAAGCTACTCGCAACTGCGAAGTAATTCAAATATGTGTGTGAAGTCCTCAATCCGCACTGGGCCCGCGTGGGGACTATAGCCCAAACCCTCTCATGATGAGGGGAGGCCTGTGCCCAGCAGTGGGACGCAAATAGGCTGTAGTAGTAGTAGTAGTTTCAGACACGGATAAAAACGTTTCGTTTCGCGTCAATGGACAGATACAGAAAATGCATACTTGGCCGTTTGGGAATTCATCTGATCGTCAATGACCCCGGCCATTTTTGAAAATGTACTGTTATTTATCCCGAACCCTCTCGTGATGAGAGGAGGCCTGTGCCCAGCAGTGGGACGCAAATAGGCTGTTAAACAACTTTGACTTACCCAGTCTGAAACGGCCTAAATAGTAAATCTGGAAGGTCATCACCAAACAAGTGGTGAGGTGGAGGATAGTAAATGCAGCCCAGAAATACACGTCGGCATTCAGAACTCCGACCAAACCTGAAAAAATGGTTGTAGTAATAAATGGAATACTTAAAAATGGTCTCAGTCATAGTAGGAGAGATTCCTAAACCGAAATATGACAGCTGGTGACCCCCATAGAACCTAAAAATGTATTATTACTCATCTACATACAAATGAAACAACTTAAGACATTTAGAAAAAGGATTACGTCCTATATCCTATAACTTTTGAAACTAGTGATGAGGCAAAATCGTCTGTTTCGATTTCGCGACCTTTTCGTAAGTAGATATATATAGAATATTTATAAACAAGGTAAATGAGATTATGAAATAACTCGATTTTTGAAAAAAAATATATACCCGACTGCTAACAAACTTTTGATGTCACATTATATATTTTTGTAATCCCTTCATTAAACCCTTTATTTTGATAGCCCACTCAATAGGCTTTTAAAAAATATATTTTTGGAAACGCTTAATAAGCCTCCAAAAGTCAACCATTTTGTTTTTTGCAATTTTGATATACCCAGTGTCACTCTCACAATTAAGACGAATCTAACGACACCTCGCATGCTAAAATCCATCAAACCATTTAGGCTACAGAGCGTGCCAAAGAAATATACATACATACACTCGAAAAACATAACCCTCTTTCTAGCGCAGTCGGGTAATAATTCATCTTTCCGTTCCATATCCATATTTTATTATAGCTTACGATCGTACTTATTAAAAGCATTTCACATGAAAAATAACTAACTAAACTTATTTTTTTTAATAAGACTATTATACCTAACCTACTCGTATATAATATATAAATGGTGGGTCAGAAAATATGGCAAATAAGTAACCCACAGTATCGGCTATCGATTCTAAGTATATTGTATAGGTCTTTCATTTTTTTTGAGTTGGTAAAAAAAAATATTTTGTATAGGATTCAGGCGTAGCTCACACAACCAATCCCATACACAATTTTTTTTATACTTAGAATCGATAGCCGATACTGTGGGTTAATTATTTGCCATATTTTCTGACCCACCGTGTATATATGTATATATATATATATATATATATATATATATATATATATATATCCTATAATACTAGTGCTAATACATACATTTAAAATAATCGTCGGTAAAAATAGATTCGCCTTGAAAATCGCTTAATGCAAACTACGATGCTGCTTAGTCCCATCACTATTAATAAACATCAACCAGCTAATGTCATATTTCGGGTTAAGAATCTCTCCTACTATAAAAATAAGCGTGTCAGTATGGAGGTTTTTACCCAAGTTTTTAGGGTTCCGCACCCAAAGGGTGAAAAACGGAACATTATTAAAATGCCTCCGATGTCTGTCTCTCTGTCAAAAGGCCCCTATCTCTTGAACGAAAATATAGACCAGAAAGTTTGTGAGATATTCGCTTCTAAAGTAATAGTGTGCCCCCCCCCCCCCCACTGATGAAAGCTTCAAGCCAAAATTCGTTTGAACAAAATCGGTTACTTTCCGTCTGTACTTCTATTTTTTTCAATTACTATTTAACGCGGTATACGGACAGACGGACTTACCCAAGAATATGATTAGCGCCAAAACTCCAAAGGTTGCGTGCGCGCGGGCGTTGATATCCGGGTGGCGCGACTGGTATATCTTCACCATACACAGCACTGAGGTTACGTACATGAACGAGGTGTCTGGAAGAGATCGCAACATGCCATAAGTCAGAACCATTCGTGGAGACTGGGTTATCATAATAAGTAAGTATATCTTCTATCTATACTATAATAAAAGAGCAGAACCCGGCGTGTCTGTACATAGAAATAAAAGTTCCAAAAAGGGAACGGACGGTCTAAAGATGTTTGGTAGATCACAAATCAGCGATTTTTAGAAATCTTTTCTGTCTGTCTGTCTGTCTATCTGTCTGTTTGTTAGACTTAATCCCCGAAACTACTGAACCGATTTGAATGCAGTTTTCAAGGGTAGATAGAGCATCATTTGGAGCAACATATAAGCTATGTTTGATTAAAATCGGATGTTGGATGAGGGAAGCCGTGGTGGCCTAGTGGTTCGACCTACCGCCTCTCATGCAGAGGGTCGGGGGTTCGATTCCGGCTCACCTCTAAGTTTACTTATGTGCGAAATTCAATTTGAATTTACCACTGAGCTTTTCGGTGAAGGAAAACATCGTGAGGAAACCTGCACGCATCTGCGAAGTAATTCAAAGAGGTGTGTGAAGTCCCCAATCCGCACTGGGCCCGCGTGGGGACTATAGTCCAAACCCTCTCGTGATGAGAGGAGGCTTGTGCCCAGCAGTGGGTCGTAAAAAAGGCTGTCGTGGTATTTTATCAAAATATGTTTACTCACCAAACTGGAAGTTCATGCTATTGGGACAGACATGGTAAGCAGCAGACAGTAGTCCTTCGCTCACAAGTGCTATGCCCATGGCGTAGAGTAAACCAAAGTGCTGCGGTATACCGAGCTCTTTCTGAAACAAAAAAGGATAATATGTAGTACAAAAGTAAAAGCAGACACAATGTAATTATGTAAAGACTGACAAACTCCTTACATTACGGCGTACATCGGTAATAGACAATTCAAATTTTCATACTTCGCCTGTACAGCGCCATCTAGATGTAGCTCATGGAGTTCAAATTTGTATGCAGGCTACCTAGGCAGCGACATCTATTATCGCATTTAACACTTATTTCGGGCTTACACTGATTTTTATGAAGGTAATTCTAGGTTTACCATACTTTTTATGCGAAGAAAAGCAGCAATTTTTTGTCATTGCTGTGTAGATCGACAAACATGGTTCTCGCAGTGAGAGGATGAGCGTAGAGAGAGAGAGAGAGAGAGAGAGAGAGAGAGAGAGAGAGAGAGAGAGAGAGAGAGAGTCTTAAAGCCAGGTCTTTGTTTGAAGGATCTCAAAGAAACACTTTACATTTCTGCTGCCCTGGTACTTCCATCCTTATCGTCACATGATTCCATAAGAAAAATACGATCCACTCAAAGTGGGCCACATACAGTCGGAATTCCGTTACCGGCACCGAATATTCTGAGATTTTTTACTCTTGATACGGAAGGTTATTCCTATCCATAAAAAAAGAATCGAGCACATTGTCATTTTTAGGGTTCCGAAGTCCACAAGGAACCCTTATAGTTTCGCCATGTCCGTCCGTCCGTCCGTCTGTCCGCACTATTGCTCGGAGATGATTAGGTCTAGATAGCTGTAATTTGGCATGAATATGCATATTAGTTACGCTGACAAAGTGGTACAATAAAATTTTGAAATATATTTTTTTATAGGGTACTTCCCCTACTCGTAAAGTGGGGATGTAATTTTTTTTTCTTGCGTACCCCATGGTGCGGCATATCGTTGAATAGGTCTTAAAAAAATATTGTGGGTTTGTTAAAACCATTTTTTGATTAAGTGATGCGTTTGTGAAATATTAAGCTTTAAAGTGCTATTTTTTGTTAGAGTCACGTGTCCCCCCCCCCTGCCAGCTAAATGGTGGTATTTGGATGGCTGAAAAAAATCACGGTTGTGGCATATATAACGTAGTTGAAAGGAAAACTATCAGAGCTAAGTAGGCTGTACAAACTTACGAGTAATAGTCGACCAACTTATAATGATGATTTTTCTCGAGCGGCAGGGGCGTCGGGCGGGCACGTCATACCACAGGCTAGCTAGATGCTAATAAGTCTTAGAAAAGTACTCTGGGCATCCTCAACTTCGGAACCCTATAATTTGCGCGTGGCCCGACACGCACTTGGCCGGTTTTTTCACCCATAGCCAATTCAAATCGCACCCTTGGAACACAAAACCTAACGAGACTGCCGCTCGGACGCCTTCAATCTCTGTTGTCCTGGTACTTTTCTCACGTACTGACCATGTTGACTATGGAGTGTGGATAATGTTGACCTTGCAAAATCTGAATCAAATTCGAATTTCGAACGCAGTTGGAACCTATGTTCTTTATTAGGTTATCTTTTGATTTCTGCTATCCCCCTGGTACTGTTTGATATGTTTTGTCATAAAATTTATCAAAAATACAGGTGACAGTGGTTTTTAGGGTTCCGTACCCAAAGGGTGAAAAACGGAACCCTATTAATATGCCTCCGATGTCCGTCCGTCCGTCCGTCCGTCCGTCCGACCGTCTGTCTGTCACAGGGCTCTATCTCTTCAACGGAAATAGGTAGGGATTTGAAATTTTCACAGAATGCGTGTTTCTGTGGCCGCTATCACAACAAATACTAAAAAGTTAAAATATATCTATATAAATTGGGGTCTTCATACAAGTAACTGTTTTTTTCTTCGTCTCATTTCAAGCGCTCTATCTAATGAACCATTATTGTTAGATACCTGAAATTTTCACAAAATACGCATTATTAAAGCCTCCATCACAACAAATACTGAAACAGTCAATAAGTTTATTCCCAATGCGGATTTTCACACAGGAAGTTTACGTACATTAATACAATACAATTTTATAAGAATTAAAAAAAATGATTTCCTGACTCTAAAACAATAAAACAAATAGAAAAACTGAAAAAAAAACTCAATAAGTATAAAAAAGAGAAAAATAGTGTGCAGGGTTTGGGGTTTGAACCCACGTTCACTTGAATGAGTTTCCACGTCTCTCACGAATACGCCACCAGAGCACTTACTACGTTGGCGAAATTAGGTATCTATATGTTCCATAGTTAGAACGAATAGAACAAAAGTCCAATTCAAATTTCGAATATTTTTTTGTATATTCATTCAAGTCCATGATATGACTAAATAGTTCCATGTTGCCAGTGTTGTTTTTTTCTAATGGACTCATCGATGTCGCTGGCTAAAGAAGTATGTTTAGTTTAAAAAAAATAGTACATAGTTATGATGAATTAATAAATTAATTCAGACGACGATTCCCAATTGGCTATGGGTGAAAAATTACAATGTGCTCGATTATTTTTTTAAGGATAGGAATAACCTTCCGTATCAAGAGAAAAAAATCTCAGAATTTTCCGTGCCGTAGATTTCGCGTAAAAAAGAAATTGATTTTGCGTTATGACGATTGAAATAAAGGTGTTTCCTTGGTCCAAGTATGCAGCACTACTTCTTGAAAAAAAGTGTTGACACTATTGACATTATTGATTTTTTCAAGAAGTAGTGCTGCATACTTGGACCAAGGAAACACCTTTATTTCAATCGTCATAACGCAAAATCAATTTCTTTTTTACGCGAAATCTACGGCACGGAAAATTCTGAGATTTTTTTCTCTTGATTCGAAAGGTTATTCCTATCCATAAAAAAATAATCGAGCACATTGTCATTTTTCACCCATAGCCAATTCCGATATGTGAATTTTCTCCTATCTTCCAATAAAATCTTCTTCGGCTTCGACCCTGCCTGATAGGGTCATAAGGTACTTAGTGTTGTGATTAAATTGATTTTTTTTTCACTAACTGTGAATAGGGATCACATAGAGACGCTCAGTTGTACGGAACCCTACATATGCGATTCCGCATTTGACTGATTTTTATTATGTATTCAAGTGCTTAGGCAATATAGGTCCTACCTCCCGCCTGGTTCTGGTCTGGTGCCAGTCGAGGCGTCTCCACACGGCGGCCAGGAACAGAGCCCCGAGCACCACATAGCCCAGGTTGGAGTACACGTGGTTGAAGTCTGACAGCGCGAAGAGAGGATGGCATTGAAGCCAGGTCTTGGTTTAGAAGAAACTCAAAAGAAACGCTTTACATTTCTGCTGCCCTGGCACTTCCAACCTCATCGTCACTTTATACCACAAGAAAAACACGATTTTGCAACACAAAACCTCAACTAATCGAGTCACTTGGAGCTTGGAACACAAAACCTCAAAAAAGTCCTGCGAAAAGAATTCAAATCGCGCCCTTGGAACACAAAACCTAAAGAGACCGCCCTTCAATCTCTGTTGTCCTGGTACTTTTTTCGCTTACTAGCCTTACGAGAACCAAATTTGAATTTCGAATGCACAATGTGGTCTTTATTGGAATCCCTTTTGATTCCTGCTATCCTGGTACTGTTTGACATGTTTCGTCACAAAATTTATCAAAAATACTTTCTGTAATTTTTTCATGTATTTCATCAAGTGCTTATGAAATCTAGGTCCTACCTCCCGCCTGGTCCTGGTCTGGTGCCAGTCGTGGCGTCTCCACACGGCGGCCAGGAACAGAGCCCCGAGCACCACATAGCCCAGGTTGGAGTACACGTGGTTGAAGTCTGACAGCGCGAAGAGAGGATGGGCGCAGAGGGCGTTGAAGTAGCAGAGATCTTGGTTTCCCGATTGGTTCAGCAGCTGACGAGAAGAAAGAAAAATAATAAAGAACTGCCCCAAAAAAAAGTACTATTTCTGAAACATGCCAGGAAATGTTTGTGTTATTTTCAAAAAAAGAAGACGCGAAGCTCTTCATTGCCGGCCAAGGCCAGCAAAAACATTGTTGTCGTGTTTGTGAATCACCATAAACACGACAATATAGTACATTACTACAGAGGCCGGGAAGGAGGATGTTGCAGGCCGAGTATTATATCCGGCTGAACGAAGTGAGGCCGGATAGTTACGAGGCCGACAACTTCCGTTCCCCGCCGATGTATGTATAGTGCTTTTCTCAAACATGTAATGAAATAAGTTAATAAAAATCTGTATATAAAAACATTTATTACTTGAGAAATTATAGGTGAATAAAAAAAAAAAAACTAACACGTATCATACGATTCAAAAATTGCGTAAGCATGTTTCTGAACGAATCCATAGACCTGTGGATCGACACTTGTCATTTATCAAAATTATATAACCTCTTTTCAATCAAACAAAATTTTTGTGATAATGAATACCATCTGTTTGTGATCGGTAGTTAGATTAGATGGGTGGATATACGAAACTTATTCCAGAAAACAATTTATTTTTATAAATCTAAGCTATCGAATTATACTTAAAAAGAATAAAACACATACATTTCGGACTGTAATACTTCTAAAACTCTAAAATGAAAAACAAAAAGATTTTAATAGCTGTATTGGCAGAATGTCATAGCGAACCATAGAGTAAATATTACTTGTAGCTTTTTTTAAATGGCGGAATGCCAATATGTTGTGTCACAAATATATCAAATGGAAATTTTAAAAAAGCGGCCAAGTGCGTGTCGGGCCACGCGCAAAGTATTGGGTTTCCAAGTTGACGATGCCCACAGTACCTTTCTTTCTAAGACTTATTAGCATCTAGCTAGCCTGTGGTATGACGTGCCCGCCCGACGCCCCTGCCGCTCGAGAAAAATCATCATCATAAGTTGGTCGACTATTACTCGTAAGTTTGTACAGCCTACTTAGGTGTGATAGTTTTCCTTTCAACTACGTTATATATGCCACAAACATTTTATTGTACCACTTTGTCAGCGTAACTAATATGCATATTCATGCCAAATTACAGCTTTCTAGAACTAAGCATCTCCGAGCAATAGTGCGGACAGACGGACGGACGGCCGGACGGACGGACATGGCGAAACTATAAGGGTTCCTTGTGGACTTCGGAACCCTAAAAAAGTGACTTGCCGGCCTAGGCCTGCATACGTCCGTATGAAATTTCATTATAGACCAATTGTCTAGCCGCGCCTGAAACGTGATACTTCCCAGGCTAATAAAAAGAACATAATATCAATATTTCATTGCATGTTTGAGAAAAAATCATTTATTTTCGTTACACGTCCGTCTTTGGGTCATATACTTACATATACGTACCAAATTTCAATTTAATCGGTCCAGTAGTTTCGGAGAAAATCGACTCTGACAGACAGACACATACGAGTGATCCTATAAGGGTTCCGTTTTTACCTCATGAGGTTCGGAACCCTAAAAAAGTAGTGTACCTATATTTGACAGTAACATACCCTCTGATACGTGACGACCAGCTGTATGACGGGTAGAGTGTAAAACACCGCCACCGTTAACACATTCCAGAGGTACATTTTCGACCTCGCAGACAAAACCCTGGGGCGGCATCTGTCAAGAAAATAGTACAGTCAGCAGCAGAAGTAGATAAGCTGTCCAGGTGTTCAAAATGACCTACACACGACCTTATTCTTAATGGGCGTGTGTATGTAATTTTGAACACCTGGACAGCTTATCTACTTCTGCTGCTGACTGTACATTACAGACCTAGCGCAGTGAATTCGTTAATGTCCCTCGCCTGTAGATCGCAGGTTTCTGTGACCCGAACCGAAGGTGAGGGCCATAAATATGCGATCTGGGGCTTTACGAATTAAAGCCCGTGGTTTGTCAAAAGTTTTACGTCTTGCCTTGGCCAAGAAGTGAGATTTTCTCTACGCGTCGCGGGCAGAAAATCACACTTTACGGCCATGGGTGACGTAATAGTACATTACAGACCTAGGGCAGTGAATTCGTTAATGTCCCAGATCGCAGCTGTTTGTGACCCGAACCGAAGGTGAGGGCCATAAATATGCGATCTGGGGCTTTACGAATTACCGCCCGTGGTTTGTCAAAAGTTTTACGTCTTGCCTTGGCCAGAAAGTGACATTTTCTCTCCGCGTCGCGGGCAGAAAATCACACTTTACGGGTGACGTAATAGTACATTACACACCTAGGGCGGTAAAGTAAAGAAAGTCTCAGATCGCGGGTAATTGAGGCCCGAGCCGGAGGCGAGGGCTATAATCTAGCGGTCTGAGGATTTCTTTACGACCGCCCGTGGTTAGTATACGATTTTACGTCACCACCTGGCCGTGAAGAGGGATTTTTCGTAGCGCCGAAGGGCGGTAAATCCCACTTTCCGGCCTGGTGTGACGTAAAAATATATAATTGGGTGTATTTTGTAATAGGTTTGCTCGGGTGAAAATAGCCTAGACTGAGTTTTCTCTAGAGTAGAACTAGCTAGATCGATTTTTTATCGCCCCCGTAAACACCTTCATTCCAAATTTCGTCCAAATCGTAGAGCTGTATCCGAGATCACTTGTATAAATAAATAAAGATAGAAATATACAAGTTTAGTGCGTTTAAGGCCGTTCCTATACCCAGTTCAGCCGTCACTGTCACTCGTGCAACGAGTGAAAGAGAAAGCGCTACGCACAGAACGCCCGATTTAGTTAGTATTTAACGCGTTTTAATTTCTATAAAAATACCGTCTCAAAACATGGCATTTATAAAGCTGTCAATGTATGCATATAATATGGATATATTTAGTTTTACACTGTTTGATATAATAAACTGGAGTAAAGTTGGATTAAAGGTCCGAGTTAAGGGTTACTTTGGAATTAAATTGTATCGAGCGAAGTTTCGTGAAACGTTGTCTCAAACTTCCGCGATACACACTCATATTAAACACACTACTAACGGGACTTAATCGCGTAAAAAAACTATTAAAAAGAAAAGTAAAACATAATATAAAGCAAAATATATTAAAGTAAAATATAAATAGTTTTTTTACGCGATTAAGTCCCGTTAGTAGTGTGTTTAATATTCATGAAATGTGTAAGTAAAGCTGTCAATGTAAGGGTGATATAATCATTTTTTTCCCTTTTTTTTTAGAAAAGTATTATCTTAAATGAGCAATTTGACGATGCTGGGTCAGGGAACGGCCTTAAGGTATAAGATAAGATACGATATATGTACTTACTTAGCCAGATTGGCTACGCAGAGTCGGCCAACCATTCTGACCTCCTTCTCTTTATTGATGTCCTCTTGTGGAGAGTCGTCAGAATCAGTGTCCGATGACGAACTGTATTCTGTCAACAATTTAATAAATCCTGTTTATACAATCTTGACACCTTTAGAAGAATCAACATAGTGTATCTCAAACGCCCTAGGATGCTCCAACAAAGTAATTCTTAGATGGGTCCCTGGGCATTCCAACATAGACGGAAACGAGAAAGCCCCCCGGTTGGCCCCGAACCTTTCTGTGGTGTTACCAAACAAGGAGCTTACCAAATTCTCGAAAACGAACACAAATCGAAGGCTATCGAGCTGTGGAAGTCTGTACCTGGACAAAAACACTCGAAAGCTCTAATTAAGGGCTATGCGACAAAACTACTACTAACTATCTAGAGAGATACTACGTCTCAAAAGATATAAAACGTGTGCAGTAACCAGAAGCCTGACCGGACACTGCAAACTGAACAAACACCTAGCCCAAATGGGAATGAAAGAAGGCACGACGTGCAGATTCTGCCACGAAGCAGAGGAAACGCCCCTGCATATCCTCTGTGAGTGCGGACCTTTCATGCAAAAGCGTAGTATCTACCTAGGGAGGCATATAATGCACCCAAAAGAGATACAAAATATCACCGCCCAAAGAATCTGGAAATTCCTGGACTCAACGGGCATCTCAGGTGAATTATAACAAAACTCAAAAGGGCCGTCACAATAGATCAGCTATGGTCGAGGTGACACACATATGGCCCTACAAAACCCCCCAATAATAATAATAATAATAGTGTATCTGATTTAAAAGTTACATATGGGGTCAAGGTAAACATATTTTAAGCATGTTTTTTTTTCGAGATGGTAAAAAAAAAGTATGGGATTCAGGTATCGCTCACACCATCAATCCCTTACCATATTTTTTTACTCGAATAAAAAAAAACTAAACAGCATGCTTAGAATCGATAGCTGTGTATTTAGTTATTTACCAGTATTCTAGACACTGTTGGCTCGGGCTCTGCGCTTCCACGTTGATCGTTGCGACGCGACGCCGTCCCACGTTCACTCTGTTTGGACTGACTGACTATAGCCCCTCTCCTGTGCCCAGCAGTGGGCCCAAGTAGTCTATTTAGTTACTTACCAGTGTTCTCTATATCGCCCTTCCCGACTAGACACTGTTGGCTCGGGCTCTGCGCTTCCACGTCGATCGTTGCAACGTGACGCCGTCCCACGTTCACTTCGTGTGGACTGACTGACTATAGCCCTTCTCCTGTGTCCAGCAGTGGGCCCAAGTAGTCTATTTAGTTACTTACCAGTGTTCTCTATATCGCCCTGCCCGACTAGACACTGTTGGCTCGAGCTCTGCGCTTCCACGTTGATCGTTGCGACGCGACGCCGTCCCACGTTCACTCTGTGTGGACTGACTGACTATAGCCCCTCTCCTGTGCCCAGCAGTGGGCCCAAGTAGTCTATTTAGTTACTTACCAGTGTTCTCTATGTCGCCCTGCCCGACTAGACACTGTTGGCTCGAGCTCTGCGCTTCCACGTTGATCGATGCGACGCCACGCCGTCCCACGCTGTCCGCGTCGTGTGGCGTAGCGGGCGAATGGAGGCATTCCGCTGTGGATGTAAAATGTTGAATCTTTTGAAAGGTTTGTTGTGTTCTTATTTGGTTAGAGGTACCAGGGCAACATAGACTACAGGTCACCGCGAATGAATCCGCCACTGGAAGCGCTTGAGTCGCGTGAAAATGAAAATGAAAATATTTATTCAGCAAATAGGCCATATCTGGGCACTTTTACACGTCACTTCTAAATGAATAACAGAAATGAATTTACCATTACTATATGTGAGGTGCAGTGTTGCCAATTTAGCACATTATGTGCCATATTATGTGGTAAATTGGCAACACTGAGGTCTCCGAAATGTCAAACGTCACGGTGACATTGACACTATTGTATGAAATGACAATCTTTGACATTGACAGCTCGCACGATAGCGGCGCCAACTGGTCGCCAATATATTACCGTACACTGCTCAGCCTATAGGCCAATGGGGACTATCGTTTCTTTGCTCACCAGTTGGCGCCACTGTAGACTAAGGTCCAGAGGTATAGCTGTCAAAGGCGACTCTATAAGATCGGCGCCGAAACTAAGTTTTCAATCTTGAATCTCATTAAGTTTATTAATTATAAATAACTATCATCATATCGAGCAGCTATGCCGCAATGTTGTGCAGCTCCGTTTTGTTTGGAAAAAAGATTTTTTCTTCAAAGCGTTTACATTCATAGCCAAATAATCCATATTGGCGGTAATTTCACGAAGGAGATCACTATTCAACAGGTAAATTAAAGAAATTATGATTTATATCACGAAGCCCGCCAAAACCAGTGAAAACTGAATGTTATTGGACCTCACGCGACACTAGCGCCTCTAGTGGCAAATTCACACGCGATAGCCCCCATTACTTGACACTGGCGAAATTGTCTTGCACATAGACAGAAGCCATTATTTAAAGAGAAGAAGAAGGTGAGCAGCAATGCCTTCTACACATTTCATACATTCCAGTTCGCTTCGTTGTATTAAGGTCCAAAACTGTACACATATTAATGAAGTCGAGTGAACCAAAGAGTGAAAAAGTAAAAAAAAACCCCGGCTACTTATTACTTGAAAGAAAAATGCGAAGGACGTCTGTACACTTGTAAATGTGTGTGTAACACTACGCGGGCCAACGATCCACTCTCCATCTCCGGATGAAACAAATGACAGTAAGGGCGAGTTGGGCGCGAGTTGCGCGCGGGCTAGATTCAGGCGGGCGATTCTATGGCCATTCTGTATGTAAGGACTATTAAATATTCTGTGCTACAGCCGCAAAAAAAAAATACTTCTTCAAACTTCGAAAGACTGCGAAGCCGGTGTCAAGTGAACCGGCCCAAAGTAATGACACCATCATCACAACAGCCCATTTACGGCCCACTGCTGGGCACAGGCCTCCTTTCATCACGAGAGGGTTTGGGCTATAGTCCCCCAGTACCAGGGCATCATAGATCTCTAAGAGGCTCACCTTCATTCAAGTTAGCCTCGGCGTCGCGTCGGTACTTCCGTCGCTGCACCAGCACGATGATCACAAAAGCCACGTAGAACCAGAGAAAGAAGCCCAGAGCAGCCCCCGCCGCTATCATATACTCCTGGTAGGATATCGTTCCTATTATGCGCAAGCTATGGACAAAAAAAACGGTTTCCGTTAGTTAATAATAGTACATTACAGACCTAGGGCGGTGAATTCGTTAATGTCCCAGATCGCAGGTGTTTGCGACCCGAACCGAAGGTGAGGGCCATAAATATGCGATCTGGGGCTTTACGAATTACCGCCCGTGGTTTGTCAAGTTTTTACATCACCCTTGGCCGTAAAGTGTGATTTTCTGCCCGCTACGCGGAGAGAAAGTCTCAATTTCTGACCAAGGCAAGACGTAAAACTTTTGATAAACCACGGGCGGTAATTCGTAAAGTCCCAGATCGCATATTTATGCCCCTCACCTTCGGTTCGGGCCACAAACATCTGCGATCTGGGAACTTAACGCATTCACCGCCCTAGGTCTGTAATCTAATATATAAAATTCTCGTGTCACCTCCGAAACGACTCGACCGATTCTTATGAAATTTGGTGTGTATGCTCAGTAGGTCTGAGAATAGGAAGTAAGCTATTTTTCATACCATGAAAAAATCTAAGGCGGTACGAAGTCCGCGGGGTCAGCTAATGTACTATAAAACTTCACCATTTTCAACCCCATAAATATTAACATCCAACATTTAATGGTAGACTGTATGATAAGGGAGCAAAATGGTATATTTTACCAGGGTGACGAATTGCATCGTGGGTTAACATAAAACGTAAACTTTCGAACTTAGGTCCTTTTACGCTACGAGTTAAAAATGAACCCTAAAAGGGGTGAAATGGGTAATCTTGGCAGTGGGTTACCATATTCAACCCATAAAATTATCATCATGATTCTCGCAGAATAAACGTTCACTGTTGGACACAGGACTAAGGTGCGCTCGCGACTTGGTACCGATTTTTCAAGTCCTTTAATATTCATTCTTCAAATAGTCCATACAAAATTTTAATTTATTACACAAATAGCGAAATGAAATATCGCCCCTTACAGGACTGACTGAACTGAATGCAGAAGGGACCAGAAAGTTCTCGAATGGCATCCGCGTATAGGAAGTCGAGCTGTCGGTAGGCCTCTAACAAAATTGACCCTGCCCACCAGTGGCGGATCCAGGGGGGGGGGGGGGCTGGGGGCTCAAGCTCTCCCCCCCCCCAAATCATCTAAGTGTACTCGTGACCAGTGTTTATTTAGTCGCTCGGCTGAGCGGCCCCCCCCCCAAACAAAAATCCTGGATCCGCCATAGCTGCCAACTGATCCTGCGGTCGCGGGTTCGAATCCCGCTAGGGGCAAACTTTGTGTGATGAGCGCGAATGTTTGTACTCGAATCATGCATATTTATATACAGTCTTTAATATACATGGTGGGTCAAAAAATATGGCAAATAATTAACCCACAGTATCGGCTATCGATTCTAAGCATATTGTACAGGTTTTTTTTTTTTTTCGAGTTGATAAAAAAAAATATTTTGTATAGGACTCAAGCGTCGCTCACACAACCAATCCCATATACAATTATTTTTTTTACCAACTCAAAAAAAATTAAAGACCTATACAATATACTTAGAAGCCGATACTGAGGGTTAATTATTTGCCATATTTTCTGACCCACCGTGTATATGTATTGTATTTCTCCATATAAGTATTTATATCGCTGTCTACCGCCCATATTACAAGCTTTGTATAGTTTTAAAATAGGCGAATTTGTATGAAAATGTCCCAAGATATTTATTATTTCTTTATACTAGTATACATACGTGAAATTCTTAACCCTTCCGTCGCCGGCGACCATATCAATATGCCTCTCTTCCTGCCAGCCTAGATACCTAGCCATGGGAGGTAAGGTCTTGTTGGCATTGCTTCCTGTGCAGTATTCATCAGAAGTCTTCACTATGAACACTATGTAGAATCCTTTGGGGAATGTGTCTTGCTGGAAGGATGGTAAACATATTAATATCTATACTACTATTATAAATGCGAAAGTGTAGGGGAGTATTAAGAAAGGATTTCCCGAAATCCCCACGGGAATGGGAAAAAAAGGGGATCTTTTTTAAGATCCCATTACGTGACCGTAAGACAGACACGTGACCTGATCGAAAAACTGTTACAATTTCATTGAAGCCAGTAGACCGCCGGCGCGGCGTAGGAGAGGAAGTATCCTTCAACCGCGCGGCGAAAATGTATGCCTGTGCAAGTTTTATCTTCTGCTGACACTCTCGGAGTGCAACCCGTTGTTTTTTTGTGTGTGCAAAAGATAAAATAAAAATACTTACATTCAGAGTGATCCCTCCGCGTCTTGTCATAGTGAAATAATACCCATCGTAGAGTATGTTCCTCTCATTGTCAAACACTGGACACTGGAACGAAAATTCGAATTATTTTCTGGTCATGATAAAACTGGTCAGTATGAACTTGTTCTTTTTTAGGGTTCCGAAGTCCACAAGGAACCCTTATAGTTTCGCCATGTCCGTCCGTCTGTCCGCACTATTGCTCGGAGATGCTTAGGTCTAGAGAGCTGTAATTTGGCATGAATATGCATATTAGTTACGCTGACAAAGTGGTACAATAAAATTTTGAAATATATTTTTTTATAGGGTACCTCCCCTACTCGTAAAGTGAGGATGTAATTTTTTTTTCTTGCGTACCCCATGGTGCGGCATATCGTTGAATAGGTCTTAAAAAAATATTGTGGGTTTGTTAAAACCATTTTTTGATTAAATGATGCGTTTGTGAAATATTAAGCTTTAAAGTGCTATTTTTTGTTAGAGTCACGTGTCCCCCCCCCCCCCCTGCCAGCTAAATGGTGGTATTTGGATGGCTGAAAAAAAATCACGGTTGTGGCATATATAACGTAGTTGAAAGGAAAACTATCAGAGCTAAGTAGGCTGTACAAACTTACGAGTAATAGTCGACCAACTTATAATGATGATTTTTCTCGAGCGGCAGGGGCGTCGGGCGGGCACGTCATACCACAGGCTAGCTAGATGCTAATAAGTCTTAGAAAGGTACTGTGGGCATCCTCAACTTCGGAACCCTATAATTTGCGCGTGGCCCGACACGCACTTGGCCGGTTTTTTTTATACCTATGGTATAGGAAAACGAGCGCACAGCCCATTTGAAGGTAAGTGGTCACTGCTAGTCAATGGACACCGAAATCCTATGATACCCCATTAAGAAACCATAAGATCTCGAATGCGTTGCCTAACCTGGGGCCTAAGATGGAATGCCTCTGTACCAGAAATTTCACCGGCTGCCTTAACCTGTTGTCAAATTAAGTCAACTAAGCATCCTGCTGAAACTACTGTTGATGTAGTTCCAGCTGCAATGAGTAACAAGAGGTATAACTCTGTATATTTATATGGAAAAAAAAATGACCAATATGAGTACTCACCGAGAAATTCTGTATAGAAATGACTGCACAGATATCATCGTCCGATTCAATCATCACTATCACGCTCTTCGTTTGACTGAACCAATTGTCTTTGGTCACGAAATCATTCTCCAAAAAGTAGCTCATAGCTCCTTCGGTGCACATAAACTGCCGCTTAGCACTCTGCGCCTTTAAATCCATCTGTTTCTCTTGTTTGAACGGGAAAAAGTAGTATTTCGGTTTGCTAGGCGTCACCGTCATGTTTGTAGTTGTATTTAGTTTTATGTAGAAGTCTTTGACGGTTTCTACGACGATTTTTACTTCTATAGGGTCTGGGGACGACGACGTTAGATGCACAAGGGGTGTGTTCTGATTGGACACGTCTGTAAAAATAGATTTTGTCTAGGAATGTTATTTAGTGACATCTAATATTTTAGCTAAGGAGCCAACGTTGCAATTGGATACGAGTTATTATGATACTGTATTTTATTTTATGTATATGATTATAATGTAACGAAATATTGGTTTTAGGTGTAGTATTTTTTTGGTTAATAAATACATTCCTATACACTTATTTATTTTAAAATGGAACCATAAAGGGGTTAAAAGATGAAAGCTAATATTGCGATGGAAATTACAATAGAAAATTACAAAAAGAAGCAATTTTAAAGGAAAAACGGAAATTCATGGAAATATCTTCGAAAAATGAAATGAATTTGCTTTTTTAATTGCAGCGTTAGCTCCATAAACATTCACAGTATACTTCGTTGAGTAATAGATAGAATTTAACTTAGTATTGTGACGTATATTTGTCTATTTATTGAGATAGAACGATTGAAATAAATAATACTTGTAAAAAAAATCACCCCAATTAGGGGTTATTATTAAACGGGGTGAAATTAGGGTTGAAAAAGATCAGAATCGGCAATTTTATCTCTCTATCCGAATAAATAGATTGAAGGGTGTTAACAATAATGTATATTTCTGTGATGTTGTTATAAAAAAACGTGATAACAATATAAAGTTTTATTTACGTATTAGAGGGCCACAGTAGACCCTGAGCCGTCCCCCATTCGCTAAGAATGCGTGAACAGAAAGACAAACAATTCTACTTTATATATACTAGTAGATTCTGTATTAATTAACTTAGAAATAGTGAGAGATCAAAAAAAAGGTAACAATAGTATGGAAAGGACCATGGGCTTTTTAGAAGAAAAGTAAACCTATGTGTGAATCAAAAAACCATCGAACAAAAGTGCGTTTTACAATAATTTTCGTGTCAATTGTAATTGAAAAACCACCATTTTTCTTTCTAACCATAAAATGTGTGAGAGATAATAACAGCGACATTCAAACGATTACGCACTTTAAGTCGTTAATTAAAAAATAATAAAAAACAAAGTAATTATGATAAACTTCGCAGAAAATACAACCATTTTCAATAGTTAATGAGAGTGTATATCCAATATACTATATAGATAAGCTCAATATGAATATTAGCTGGCTCATTTTTAATCGAATAATTAGCTTTGGCATCCCACGTGGCAAAAGTGCCAGCCACAAGGTAGTGACTTTGAACAACTTTTCCATTTAAATATAGTAATATCTACATTAAGATGCCTGAGTACAGAGCATACGTAGCCGTGATAGGCTTGTATCGCTGTCTGTTTGTTTGTGACTCTACATAACCGCCACAAAGCATATGCGAAACGGTTTAGCTTCTTGAACTTTACAATTTTAGTTTTTGGTAATTATTTCATTACGTAGCACTGACTTGACCAATATGAATCTCATATATTAAGTATAACTTAATAAATAAACATATGAATACTAATTTAAAAGAGAAAAAAAACGAGAATCTTTAAACAGTAAGTACAGGTACCGGCGATAAGTAATGCACATCGGTTGAAAGAGTCCGCTAATTTCGGTTTCGTAGAGCGTTGTCACCACAGAACATAGATCGAGATAGAATGCTAAAGTTTACCTACCGCGCGTGGAAAAAAGTAGAAATTATGACCACTTTGCTCGCTTCTAACCTCAGTTCGCTTCCGACCGCCTTCCGCGAGCAACGTCACATCAAATAAAGAAAATGACTAAGTGTGCCGTAATTAATTGTACAAACTACACCAGCGTTGGTGGAGTTGGTCATCCATCAGGGTGTTAATTATCATCGGTAAATACTTTCTGTCTTGAAATATCTGTTATTTTTGTGAAAACGATTTATTTTGTAGCTCTTTATTAGTTTTACCAAATTAGTAGCGAATGCCTTGTGTAGAATGCTCGTTTTCCATTGCGGCTTTAATCTGTTGCGCCAAACTTGCGCATATTGAAAACCAGCAATGTAAAACTAGCAAGGCAAACTCTCGAGGCGTCGACCAACCGCGTTCCAGGCCGATTTCTCATTACCTTTTATATTAGCACCTGCTAATTTCAATGCCGATTTCATAATCGATTAAAATCAGACAGAAAAATGATAATAAAAATGCATATTATAATGTAGCTATAAAACGTGGTAATAAGTGAACAGCTAGTATTATCAGAAAAACTTGAATATACCTACTACTATGAATGGAGTTACACGATCAGTATTTCATTTATCTATTGTTATTACAAGCTTTTATTTAGTTTCACATGTCCCGATGTTTGTTTGATTAGTTTGTTTATCTGTCTGTAATCAAATCTTGCAATATATATGCATATGAACAATCATAAAGTTTCCGGGTATTATTAGTAAATAAAAACCAACTTGCCTAAATTACGTCATCGTGATATCGTAAAACACTAGTAACAACTACCGCGGTACCAAGGCATTGTACTTTAATTTAAAAAGACTCGTTTTAATAATAAGTGTAAGTGTTAAAACATTTTAAAACTATTTCACATTATTCTGTGGAAACGAATTATCATTTTTCTGTCGTGTTTTATCGATATGTAAATCGATTAAAAATGCTATAGATCTTAAATCGTTTAGCCGCTTGACAATCGATGCTGTTAAATCGGAGTCGCGCATTTTTTGTTGCCCATCACTAAATTACTCTCGTGACGTCATCGTAGCGACGCAAAATGTTACACGCTTGGTTCCCATACAAATGGACGAACAACCGTACTTTATAGTATCTGTTACCTCTGTGGTTGTCACACCCTACCAATGTCACGTTAGTCACATTCTTGTCACAATTTGTGCAGTCTTTGATGGTTTGCATGGCAACGATTTGACGACTTTGACGCATACTAACAAAGTACAGATCGTGCAGTATTTATTTATGAGACGACACTTACTAAATATGATGATTATGGACGGTCAACAGTGGACGAACATCGTCGTAAACAGCCGATTATATTTTTAATACAGTTGCTTAAAAAGTAAACATTTCGATACCTGTTTAACGTGCCAAAAGTTTGTCATTTCCGGACGAGCGCTTTTTATTTTTTTCCAGCTAGTAAGCGAGTCTAGTAAAGTTGTTTTTTACCATAGACGTAAATAATAGGAAGTATTATTTATGTCTATGTTTTTTACGCACTAGTGCGTAAAGTTTTTTGAGTTTCATCCTGTTCATTTATTTCTTTATTCTTTTTTTTACAAATGTATTAAAAATGTCGTTTGATACACGTGCGAAATTGTCATTTTCACTCGTCCCTAGTGTTAATGCTCGCTTTCGCTCGCGCCAACATAACTAGGGACTCGTGATAAAATAACAAACTTTTCGCACTTTCATCAAAATGTACTATTTCCTGAAGAGGACCGATGTTTTTTTTATGTAGATATGTAAACAAGCACACACGCCACCTGATCGTAAGCGGTTACGGCTCATGGACACCGAAATTTACGATTTCTGATGTGCATTGTTTATCGTCGGGGTCTGTAACAGAGTTGAGTCAAATTGCACGGTTCCTCACCACAGGTCTCCTCGTCTTCCGAGAAGATGTTGTTGTGCGGACACAGCGTCCGGGAGATGTTGGTGAACTGCTCGAGACTGCTGGGCGTCTGCACCAGCATGGGCAGCTGCCAGGATGACACTCCTGGAACCGGGTGGGCAGAAGAATGGAGTAAGCAAACAAGCTCTCAGGTCTGATAACTGAGATTGTATATATGGACACCGAAATCCTTTGATTTTGATCCCCATTAAGAAACCATAAGATCTCGAATGCGTTGCCCTACCCTGAGGCCTAAGATGGAATGCCTCTGTGCCAGAAATTTCACCGGCCGCCTTAACCCCCTACCGAGCGAGCACTGCTATTTGGCTGCAGGTTAGCGAAGAAAGACAGTGGTACCTCCCCGAACGGACCTAGCACCAGGCCCTACCACTAGCAAAAGTATATTCTGCAATTGATTGATCACAAACCACTTTCACCCCACTCAGGGTGACATTACATCCCACAAAGGGTACAGGAACTTTTCTGTCGCAATAGCATGTGCTTTAGGTAAAGTTGGACAATCATTTTCATTTCACCCCACTCAGGCCGAAATTACATCCCATAAAGGGGTCAGTTACCTTTCTGTTGTCTAGCGGTGACGAAGAGCGGATATGTCCTGTTGGCGAAGTTACTGGCCACTGTCACTCTGGCCGGAGTGTCATAGGAGTCCTAAGGAATTGATAGAAAGATTTTCTATAGGTCTAGCCAAAACTGTTAAACACACTCGAAGATTTCTGAGCTAAATCCATATTATACTATATAATCCTGGAATTAATATTATAAATGCGAAAGTAACTATGTCTGTCTGTTACCTCTTCATGTTTCACCCGCTGGGCTGGCTGGACCGATTGAGATGAAATTTGGCATGGAAAGAGTTGGGGTCCCAGGAAAGGACATAGGCTACTTTTCATACCGGAAAAACACGTTGTTCCCGCGGGAACGCGATAACCAAATTCCACGCAGGCGACGTCGCGGGCAGAAGCTAGTATGTATGTGTATATAAAGTATTATAGTTAGGTAGAGATCTTCTACTATCTAAAGTCCCGTGCTTTCACATTTCAAAACGCTTCAATGTATTTAAAAAGCACCACCAACACTCTCAACACATGTGTGCGTGCTGAGACAGCCGTCAACTATGCGTTGAGTGTTGGTGGTGCTTTTTGAATAATAATAAAAAATTGAAGCATTTTGAAATGTGAAGGCGCGGGACTTTAGATAGTAGAAGATCTCTAACATGAATGTTTCTGGATGTGTCAAGTAAATAAGCAAAATATTATAGAAAAACAAAACTCGGTTTTCCAAGAAAACCCCATACATAGGACTTGCGACAATCGTTGCAATAGTAAGAAATCATCAGGTAACCAAGATCTACTAAATGAGACATGTTTCGTTTCTGTTGGTGGGTGAGGATGGGGCACATTTCTGTTCATAGCCCTTTTTAGAGTACTCTGTACGCACAGCGTTTCTCAACTTTTCATACAAACGTATTTTCGCTTTTATTCCCAAATTACTAAACAGATTGACTCGAAACTTGGTATTGTGGGTGTCCGAAATTAGTAAATGTTGTGGTAAAATAAAATACAATTAAATTACAGCCAAAAAACTGAATGTTGAAGTGTGTATGGAGGAAACTAAAATGGTCCTAGTTATTATAGTACATTACAGACCTAGGGTGGTGAATTCGTAAATGTCCCAGATCGCAGGTTTCTGTGGCCCGAACCGAAGGTGAGGGCTATAAATATGCGATCTGGGGCTTTACGAATTACCGCCCGTGGTTTGTCAAAAGTTTTACATCTTGCCTTGGCCAAGAAGTGAGATTTTCTCTCCGCGTAGCGGGCAGTAAATCCCACTTTACGGCCAAGGGTGATGTAAAATTTATTACAATCGATCCAGTAGTTCAAGCTTGAAGAGATAACAGACAGAGCTACTTTCGCATTTATAATATTAGTATGGATAATACATACCCCATCAAATTCCATAATGTATTCCGCATTCTTGCTTACATACACTGTGTATTCCACATCATATTTGTATCTGAAATAAATAAAACAAACACTGCTTAGAAATTACGTACTGGTTCAGGCTGACATTACAACTGATAACATTTCATTTTTTTAACAAGTCCCTATGTATGCTTAGATCCTTAAAATTACGCAAAGGATTTTGAAGCGTTTTTTTTAATAGATAGAGTAATTTATTATAGTTTAACACTCAATTCCCGTGGGAACGCTATAACCGAATACCAGGCGGACGAAGTCGCGGGCAGAAGCTAGTCCTGTATAAATAAATAAAATAGGTACAGAGTGATAATTAATTCTATCAATAGGTTAGGACCTGGGCGACCAAGCTTTGCTCGGGTGAAAATGGCTAAAAATGAGTTTTTTTAGATATCACGCCTATCTAGATCGATTAATCGCCCCCGTAAGCCCCCATATTCTAAATTTCGTTCAAATCGTTAGAGTCGTTTTAGAGATTGCTTGGATAAATAAATAAACAGAGAAATATACAAGTTTAGCGCGTTTAAAGTGTAAGATATTTTCGTGGCCCGAAAAAGAAAACTAGAATAATGTATGTCTTATTGCACTTTACATTTTCACTTCATTTTAAAGCACCTACTTTGAGAACGTGTAAGTATAGAAAGATTCTGATCGGATTTCTTATTGTAATAGAAAAATAAGTAATACAATCGCTAGAGTATTAACTGCGGTTGCAAATAAAACACGTAGATGTGAGCTAATTACTTACGTATTATTATAGTAAAATATGATGTCCCCTTTACTTTGCTGACACAAAGAAAAATACGGAAAGCACAAAAATAAGCACAGCCCTAAAAACATTCGCCCCATGTCCAAGACAATAGTTATCTGCACAACTAAATTAATAAATTTCATTAAAATTTATGTTTTATAAGGTATTATCATATTTCTTTAAAGTATTTCACGCGATTCCTCACAAGTATACTGCAGGTATTCCCCTACTACTACTACTGTCAATACAATAGTGTCAATGTCAAAACATTAGAGTTGCCATGTGATATTTACAAAAGTCTTTTAATAACTTTTTTTATAGTCTTTCATTATTAGAAATTCTGTTTTTTTTACGTCGCATGTTCCCAGTTTAAGTAAAATGAAGTGGTCATTAACTTTTATACAGATTTATGATTTGCTAAAATTAACTACTTAATCACTTTTTGATGTAATTGATTTCTTTCTTCACTATTGCACAGACGAAAAGGACTGTGAGCAATAGCTAGATTAAGCTAAAAACTATTCAAGTTTGGCCGCCCTTTTCATCTCGCAATAACATTGTAACTATCACGGATATCACAGTATTTAAAACAAATCTCCAACACTCTAAATCGGCTACCCCTTATGTCTTGAAGACTAAGGTGGCCTTTTCAGCCTTTTGATAAATCCACCACTAGGTGTGAGAAACTCAACACAAAAATATCTAATCAAAAAATTGAAATTACATATAGACTTAATCAAAACAGCCAATGATTTTAAATCATACGTAGGCTTTTTAAATAAATGTACTTTTTATATATTTTTAGTTCAAATAGTATTCATTCCTTGCAATGTAAATCATGTGAATAGAAGTAACTCTACAACTTTTTGGGTTAATATTATTTCTTGGCAACATTTATAGAAAAAACATTTTTTTACCGTTTGGAGGCGTTTATTGTTCGTTCGGTTCATTCATTTCAAAACATTAAAATCAATTCTTAACTTCACATGATTTATTTTAGTAAAGTTAATTAATCATTTGTCCCGTCTATAATAACGAATTTTTATTGATGTATTTTCTGTTTTACATGTATTTTGAATTCTTATTTAGCCGCTATGAAACGCATTTTTATTACTGAACGCATCCATTTGTGAGCCAATGCCTGCCGGAGAAGCGTCATCGTTATTTAAAAAAAATAACGTCCTCCAATAGCAGCATCGTATTCATCGCACCGGTTAAATACTTCGCTGTGATTGGCCGCGTAATTAAACAGGTGCTATGCGTCATCCGCCATAACGTATGTGAATTTGTGAAAGTGTGCTTTGTTTGTGATTTTTGTTAATTTCGTTGCTGTGTAAGTTGTTAATTAAAGTACCAGTGTTGTTTTCTAGTGAAGTGTTATCTATGAGTCATTTACGATGACCGAGTGGTACAGAATGAATCAAAACAAACATAATTCAACAATACTTTCCGAGGAAATGTCAGATTCCTTCAATACTTTTTCGGAAAATCTGAGTCCTATTCCTCCTGTGTGTCCAAGGAAGTTGGACTTTAGCTATCCTGATGATGAGGAGAAAGTGGGTTCCCCTGCACCGGCATCATTGAGTCCACCATACAGAAAAGTTCGAGCATTGAGGTAAGCTTTCGTTTGCATATATGGGTTATCACCACGTTACGCTTTGCATGTAGATTTAAACGTGAATTGCCTGTTAATTAGGGGAAAATCCGTTAAATTCGCATAATTGGCAGTGACGTAAGTTTGTTTTGTTGTCGTCGCAGGTGTTTCAAGTAATAATAATAGTTGATGTCATTCAAGAAAGTATTTTAATATTCTGCATTCCAAACGGTTGAATTCGAAAGGTTAACTACATTCCAAATTTAAAATTGGGTGCTATTCTATGGTTTTTCTTTTTTTATTCATGACTTCTTTATCACTTCCCTGAAAATCATGTAGAATTGTATAAAAATGCCTTCGTGACCATCTATAATTGCTAAATAGTTGTCTATGATGTGAATTTTGTATAATTCTTGGACAATAGAAAACTTTTCTAAATCTGATCTAAATAAAATCATTGTATAACTGATTCTCATGTGATATAACAACTTATTGAAATCACTTCTACATATTATATTCACTGTTCTGTCTTGATATAAGTTGTCATATTAATGGAAAGTAATTCAGAAGTTATGTAATTTAGGCCAAAAGAGACACTACTACACTACACTAGCTATATATTTAATAACTTCCACTGGAGACTGGCATCAAATTTGTTACTAATTAAATGAACCACACTCATTTTGAGCCTTTAGAGAAAGTTAAGTAATTTTGAAATTATTTTAATAGCGCTCATCTCACAAAGTTGGTTCTTCACCCAAGGATGTTAGTTGCTTTTGCACTTAATTTCAAAGGAAAACTTAATTTCAGCCAATGTCATATTTCAATGTGTTGTCTATTCAACTATATCCAGACCAGATTTCATCCAAATCAGTAATGTTCTGTAATTTTTAAACGATAACAAATATCCACAACATACCCATCCATTCTGATAGATTCATTTTTATATTTTTAGTAATCAAACCACTGTTACTACCCATTGATTATTATTACAATTCACACATCTTCAATGCTAAAACTATTAAATGTAAAACTTTCCTATATTCCCATGACATCATTATACTATGATTTTCCCTAAGAACATAAAAAACGCATATGACTCATCATTTTGATTATAGTTCAAACATGTCACAACTTGTATCTGAATGTGTTTCCTCAAATTCTGTAGCAGAAACGGGTTTTACTGGTTTCCAAAAAATAACAGGATATTTTGGACTGGTCAGAACTTGTCATGTTTGCTTTCACTTTGGGCTAGTGGCCAACAGTCTGCCGTTAGGGTAGGAATAACTTGTTACTTGCTAACTGAAAATGAAAATGTAAATATTTATTCAGCAAATAGGCCACATCTGGGCACTTTTACACGTCACTTTTAAATGAATTTAACAGAAATGAATTTACCAGCGCTTCCTAGATCCATTGCTTGAGAAGAAACACCGCAACAAACTCAGCAGCAAACTCACTTACATTACATCTACATTAATATGTATAAAAATACATATACAATACACAATACAATACAATACAATATACTTTATTGAACACCACACAATCAAGGAACATCATCCCTTAAATGTAATTTTAGTATGTACATATATAGGTACATACTAAAATTACATTTAAGGGATGTATAGTCCCTAACATAAACTTAAATCTAAGATCTTAGAGATGATCTTATGTTAGGTAGAAATTAATGAAAATATTAATTAGTGGCAGTACTTAACTAAATATGTATAACTAAAAATAATAATAATAAAAAGAACGCATATGTTTAGAGATTGTATACGTCTCTAGGTATCCTATAGTTGTACACAGTCTCTAAAATTATATCATACAACACAAGTTTAGGAGATGTTTAGGTTTAGTTATGTTTACTTGGTATGATATTTTAGGATTATTGTACTTTTCAGAAGTAGAAATGGATTTTGGAAATCTTAGAAGGATTTTTACAATTTGGGATATTTAATTATAATCGATTTTTATACAACAGTAACAAAAACGTTCTTAAATATGACTTTTCTAATATTGTGAATTGTGTTTGAGAGAATACGCTCAAATTGCAACAAATATCTAGAATTTTTAAAAGAAAATCAGACTTTCTATGTTCGTCATTCAATCACTAAGACTGGATCTGGATGAATTTTGGCACAGAGACATTATAGACTGGAATTAGGGTTGCCATATGCCAATATTTTATCAGACATTTTACCCTAAAAGCCCCATGTCAATGTCTAACTCTTCAGGGGGTTAATTGGTGGTGCATGTTTTGTACTAAAATCCATGCTGATAAAGTCCCATGTAAAATAAAGTGATGTAAATAATGAGACTTTAATGCAAGGTGAACCAACTGTAACAGAAAAGTTATTCCTATTAACCTTATGGGAGGAAACAGGATATTTTAATGTATGGAAACATGTCTGTAATTTTTTCAAGTGTATGTGCAGTTGGTTAAAAAACACATGGCCTCACAAAATTCAGTTAAAATCAGTTAAAGTACAGTTCCAAACAACAATAACTTGACAAACATATGATCACAGCTGTCTGTACAAAAAGCACCCCCGCAAAAAATACTCCCACACCGCCCAACAGAATATAACCTTATTGTTATTGAGATGAAGTTCAAATTAACTTGCACACTTCTAACACATCACCTGGTGGGGTGAGCAAAAAAAGGTCACTTCTGCTTCAAACAGTTTTGATCCTTGATCTCATCACTTTAGGGTTGTTTTTCGAAGTGTAGTGTAGACGCCTTTTTCGTACTATAAGAACTTGGTTTCTTAGGGGTTTTTAATCTTGCTCAGGTGTTATGTTACTTTATGTCTGTTACAAGTAACGCAAGTGTGTTACATACCTATTGTCGTTTATTAGATTTATTATTAGAATTTAGGATCACTAGCATAGCGACGTCAAAACTTAGAAGGCGCGCGGCGAAACACTTAAGCCGTTGACACAGAGTCTATTATTGCTTAATCCACGCGCCTTCTAAGTTGTACACCTGTGATATGATGATGAAAAAAAATGCTACTTTTAGTTCTTATCCTTAAAATGAGAGATCTCTGTGATCTTTCCTTTTTTTTCGATGTACAAATGTTTTTAAATAAAACATGTTTCATTTGAATAAGATAGAGCTATCATGCACCAACTAAGTAACTACTGGATTTATTTAATAGCAATTTAGTATGCAATAAACAGCACATTTTTCTTACAATATTTTCTCTAATCTATTTAATTTCATTTGAGATTTTGGGGTTCTTGTGGGGATACAAGCCGTGGTGGCCTAGTGGTTCGACCTACCGCTTCTCATGCAGAGGGTCGGGGGTTTGATTCCGGCTTGCACCTCTAAGTTACTTATGTGCGAAATTCGATTTGAATTTACCACTGAGCTTTTCGGTGAAGGAAAACATTGTGAGACGTAATTCAAAGATGTGTGTGTCCCAAATCCGCACTGGGCCCGCGTGGGGACTATATAGCCCAAACCCTCTAGTGATGAGAGGAGGCCTGTGCCCAGCAGTGGGACGCAAATAGGCTGTAGTAGTAGTAGTGGGAATATACCTCGACCCATTGGGATCTTTCTTGTAAAAAAAACTGCGTTCTCTAATATTAACCAGCTGTATGATCTTTCCAGATTGTTCGACAGTCCGCGGACGCCGAAGACCCTTCTAGAAAAGTGCTCGACGCCCTCTCACGTGGCGCTCCGAGCGCGCTTGTTCCCGCCCAAGCTGAATCCACCTACGGGTGAGTAACAAACTTACATACATACATGCATAATTCAATTTGAATGTACCACTGAGATTTTCGGTGAAGGAAAACATCGTGAGGAAACCTGCATGCAGGTATAGGTATAGGTTTGCGCGGGCTGGTTTTCGACGTCATGATTGCGCCTATTTTGCGTGGTTTTGGGCTGGCGGGGCTACTCCTGCCAGCCCAGCTCCTGAAGAAAGCCTAGCAGACCCTTGATGTTGCCGACGACTTCCTGGAGCGACCTCGGATTTCCGAGGTGTGTTGCCCGGTACATTACAAACCTGCATGCATCTGCGTAGTAATTCAAAGATGTGTGTGAAGTCCCCAATCCGCACTGGGCCTGGGTTGGGATTATAGCCCAAACCCTCTCGACATGAGAGGAGGCCTGTGCCCAGCAGTGGATTGTAAAAAGACTGCTGTGGTGGCTTTTGTTTTTTTTTGCTCTCAAGCAAAGCGCTGGTAGATTAATAAAATTTTCTATCGTGTATATAATAAATGATTGAATTTTGAAATGATTTTGAACCAATATTACACGTGTACACAAGGGCACACTGAAAAACTGGCTATCACAAGATCCAACACCAACATGGCATAGTTAAGAACATCTCAAACCGGATTGTTTACGCATGGAATAAACTGCCCGCTGACACAGTGAACTCTACAAGTGTTAACCAGTTCCAAAACAGACTAGACAAACTCTCTTACTAACATGAACCCTAACAGTGAAAATATGATTTAGACGCGTCACCGAATTGCTGCCTGTCTGAATTAAATATATAAATATTTATTTGTTCCAGTAATAACGGATGCTTCAAGTAACCACCTACATCCTCCGGACGAAGACAGCGCCCTCGGGAGCATGCGCGAAGATCCGCAGACCGGCGCTAACATTAACCCCTTCACGCCCGACGGTGAGTCCTAGTACAACCGAGCCCCTACCCAGAGCCGGATCGCTACATAGTATAAAACAAAATCGCTTTCTCAGTCCCTATATCCCTATGTATGCTTAAATCTTTAAAACTACGCAACGGATTTTGATGCGGTTTTTTTTAATAGATAGAGTGTTTCAAGAGGAAGGTTTTCGTATATAATTTGTTATAGTTTAACTCTCAATTCCCGCGGGAACGCTATAACCGAATTCCACGCGGACGAAGTCGCGGACAGAAGCTAGTTAACCATATAGCAGGAGCAGCAAATGCTACAGGCCCCGCGCCTTAAGGGGCCCCGCGCACCAGGCGCAACTTTCTGCCCGCAGAAAAATATCAATTTAGATTGGATTACGCTCCTATGTTTTGCCAAATGAATGTAGGTACTACTTTTTCAAGTCCGGTTCACGTGCACGAAGAGTTTCTTAGGTCATGTCTATTTATAAAATGATAAAATTAATATATAAACCGCGGTTCAAGCAATAAATAGACTTTGTGTCAACAGCTTAACTGCTTTGTTGTGAGCCTTCCAATTGGCTAGACACTTTTTTTAAATATGGGATTAGACCACTGAGCTTTTCGGTGAAGGAAAACATCGTGAGTAAACCTGCACGCATCTGCGAAGTAATTCAAAGATGTGTGTGAAGTCCCCATTCCGCGCTGGGCCCGCTGTACGCCCAAACCCTCTCGTAATGAGAGGAGGCTTGTGCCCAGCAGTGGGACGCAAATATGCTGTATTTGTACATTTTGATTTCGTTTAGAATTCATTAAAAAAAAGTGACATCTTTGACTGTATAAAATCAATCTGAGCTTTTGGTGATGTGTTTTTTTGTTATATTCTACGGTTTAATATCTATCTTTGCCCTAATCATTATTATCTTTTTGTTACAGGCCAGGCATTTAACAAGAAGAAACGAGCTCTGTCCAAAACGCCCACATCTGTGAAGGACGACACCCCGAAACAGCCAGCGAAAAGGCTACGGGTAAGAAAAACAAAGTTAACCTTATGTTCCCACGGGAACTCTGCGTTTTTTCGGGATAAAAAGTAGCCTATGTCTTTTCCTGGGACTCCAACTATCTTCATACCAAATTTCATCCAAATCGGTCCAGCGGTTGAAGCGTGAAGAGGTAACAGACAGACAGAGTTACTTTTTTTAAGACTGCTTGTTGTATGCCATTCTTTTGTATGTAGTCGCGTCTATGTATGCACTGTTCCTTGTATGTGTGGTGTTCAATAAAGTGTATGTATTACATTTATTTATTATTTATTTTTATTTTTTATTATTTATTTATAAAAAGCATTACATTTTTAACATGCACAATATCGTGCCAAACTGCTAAACAGTTTGTCGGCACTCTTGCTCTTGGTCTTTATTCTATAGTTCTAAGTAACGCTCAACATACTCGTAAAACTAAGTACGTAAATAATTTGTACCTACATTCAAGTTTACAATGAAATTATTGTTAAAGTTACAGTGAAAACGCAAACGCAAAAACGTGTAAGGCCCGTGCTTAAAATAGGAGATATCCTGAGCTTTAAGCACTGGCAACTTCCAAAAGACGCATTTAAATTTCAGTGACATACTTCTTAAGTTATGTATAATGTGGATCTTGTAACAATATTAAAATAAATCATATAATGAAAAATTAAAAACTCTACTACTAAAATCAGTGCGTGCGTGAGCGTGATTGTGTGTGATTATTGTATTGCATTGTATTTGTCTAGTAAATTGCCGCTATCCTTTTCTATCCAGACTTCAAACATATCCCGGTACAACGTGGAGTTCATCGAGCAGGGCGTGATAGGCCGCGGCGAGTTCGGGCGGGTGACGAAGTGCGTGAACAAGTTGGACGGCTGCGTGTACGCACTGAAGCGGTCGCTGCGGCCCGTCGGGGGCTCCGCCGCCGAGCGCGCCGCCCTCACCGAGGTCTACGCGCACGCGGTGCTGGGGAAACATCCGCACGTCGTCAGGTGAGACCCGGGGTGCTCCATGTGGAGGGGGACGTGGGCTGGACTCTGGGAAGATCTTAGTCTTCTGAAATGTGGGCAAGTTACTAGGAGAAACCGGGGAAATGGGTGAAATGGTTCCGAATGGAGACCGAAGAGGTAACAGACAAACAGACAGACAAAGTTACGTTCGCATTTATAATATTAATATGGATAGATTAGTGGAAGCCATATGTTCAGGTAGTGGGAGACATATGGTCAGTTTAGTGGGAGACATGTGGGCAAGTTAGTTGGAGAAATATGGTTAGGCTAGTGGGAGAAATTTGGTCAAGTTAGTGGGAGAAAGTGGTCAACTTAGTGGGTGGAGTATGATCAAGTTAATGGGAGAAGTATTGGTCAAGTTAGTGGGAGAAGTATTGGTCAAGTTAGTGGGAGAAGTATTGGTCAAGTTAGTGGGAGAAGTATTGTCAAGTAAGTTGAAAATGTGTGGTCAAGTTAGTGGGAGCAATATAGTCAGGTTAGTGGGAGGAATATGGTCAAATTAGTGGTCAAGTTAGTAACACACATGGTCAAGCTTAGTTTATCAAAGAGCCATTGTGAAATTCGGGATGATTCAAACCGTCCGTTAACGTTAAATATTTTACTATGGGACAAAACGACGTTTCTGTATGGAATGACAGCTCTGCGGCCATATTTAACGACCAGGAGTCCGTCAACTGTGCTTGAATGAACCCAGGCTTAGTGTAGTCAATGTCTAATGATTGTAGAGATCTTCTACTATCTAAAGTCCCGGGCCTTCACATTTCAAAACGCTTCATTTACTTTATTATTACTTATTTAAAAAGCACCACCAACACTCTCAACACATGTGTGCGTGCTGAGACAGCCATCAACTATGCGTTGAGAGTGTTGGTGGTGCTGTTTAAATAATAATAAAATAAATGAAGCGTTTTGAAATGTGAAGGCGCGGGACTTTAGATAGTAGAAGATCTCTAACTAGCAAGTCATCAACATGTGTCCACAAGTTTTACTTGATAGTAATCTAGTATTTCCTTCATAGATACTACTCAGCGTGGGCGGAAGATGACCACATGATAATCCAGAACGAGTACTGCTCTGAAGGCAGTCTACAACAGTTGATGGAAAATGGTCCGCTGCCGGAGAGCGAGCTCTTGCTGCTGCTGTCGCATGTGGCTGATGGATTATCGTGAGTATACTCCATCTTCGTGATCATCACCGACTATTAAATTATAACGTTGGTTCAACGGTTCAACTCATTTCGTCGGAATCTTTTTTTTGTATGTTCACCAAAAATGAATTGTAAATGTGAAGGTGGTACTTCCAAGTTGGTCCCATATTAATTTGGTTCAGTTCTGATGATGGGATCCGTGAGGAAATGAAGGAACTCCTCGAAATTTGCTAGCGCGTAAATGATTTTGGTGTCAATTTCGAAGATTTCAGAGTTACTTATGTACTTCTATAGTAATGTTTGGAAACTGTAGCCGAAAAAATTTTTTTTATTACAAAAATAAAAACCGCGTTCAAACTCCGACAGACTGCGAAGTCGGTGTCAAGTGAACCGACCCAAAGAAATGATAATCATGTGGTGAACTTGACATTGACATCGCATTCTGTCGGAGTCTGAAGGCGGTCTTTATATTTTTATTTAAAAAAAATTGACTTGACCCATTCTGTGTGCAAATAAGTAAATGACAATAGGGATGACGACAACATTTTTTTCTTAGTCTATCAGGAAGATTATTGAAAAGTATTGGACACGTATTTTTTATTTTTTCACGTAATCAAACTTATACGGAGATATATTGAGTTGAAATGTCGCGTGCCGTCACGGTTAGGTACGATTTATACCTAACGGTGACGTAGTTAGCCCCCACTCTCCAACTTTAATGCATTTTAACTAAGTCATTCTTTCTTAATTTGATAAAACAAAAAATACGTGTCTAATATTTTTTTATTACCTGACTGACGGACTAATTAGAATTTCGATTTCTTCACCCTGTCGTCATCCGTATTGTAATGCGCAAATTATCATGCATCATAACGGCAGAAAATATTTCTTTCATTTTTGTTTTATTGCAACGAAGTGGCAACTCGACTTTGACGTGCAAGATCTAAAGACTTAGACGGCCGGATTGGTCCAGTTGGTAGTGACCCTGCCTTCTGTTCCGATGGTCGCGGGTTCGAGTCCCGCTCGGGGCAAACTTTGTGTGATGAACACGAATGTTTAGTACTCGAGTCATGGATGTTTAGTATTTATATATGTATGTATTTCTCTATATAAGTATTTATACCGTTGTCTAGCACCCATAGTACAAGCTTTGCTTAGTTTGGGGCTAGGTCAATATGTGTGAAATGTCCCAAGTTATTTATTATTTACTAGCTTTTCCCCGCAACTTCGTATGCGCAGAAATATTAAAAAGTAAAATCCCGATTTTTCCCGTTCCCGTGGGAATTTCGCAAAATCCTTTCTTAGCGGATGCCTACGTCATAACATCTACCTGCATGCCAAATTGCAGCCCGATCCGTCCAGTGGTTTGGGCTGTGCGTTGATAGATTACTATGTCAGTCAGTCACCTTTGAGTTTTATATATTTAGATTAAAGCTGTATATTCGTTCCGCTATGCTCGAGGTTTCTCTGCGTGATAGAATCAGAAATGAGGATATCCGCAGTAGAACTGGGGTCACCGACATAGCCCGAAGAATTGCGAACCTTAAGTGGCAGTGGGCGGGGCACATTGCTCGCAGGACTGATGGCCGATGGGGCCGGGAAGTTCTCGAGTGGCGCCCGCGAACCGGGAGACGAGCTGTCGGTAGGCCTCCAACAAGATGGAGTGACGACCTTGTAAAGGTCGCGGGAACGCGGTGGATGCGAGTGGCACAGGACCGGTCTGAGTGGCGCGCCTTGAGGGAGGCCTATGTCCAGCAGTGGACGTCTTTCGGCTGAAATGATGATGACGATGATGATTCGTTCCGCAGCTACATCCACTCGCTGCAGCTGGTCCACATGGACGTGAAGCCGGCCAACATCTTCGTGTGCAGCCGCGAGGGCGAGCCGGCGCCAGATTCTGACGACGACGAGTACACCACCAACAGTAGGATCTATAAGATCGGTGAGTTGCCTACTGTACACCATACTAGCTTCTGCCAGCGACCACACGGCGGACACGGCCTATACTACTACTACTACAGCCTATTTGCGTCCCACTGCTGGGCACAGGCCTCCTCTCATCACGAGAGGGTTTGGGCTGTAGTCCCCACGCGGGCCCAGTGCGGATTGGGGACTTCACACACAACTTTGAATACTTCGCAGACGCGTGCAGGTTTCCTCACGATGTTTTCCTTCACCGAAAAGCTCAGTGGTAAATCCAAATTGAATTTCGCACATAAGTAAACTTAGAGGTGCGAGCCGGAATCGAACCCCCGACCCTCTGCGTGAGAGGCGGCAGGTCGAACCACCACGGCGAGAACGTCTGTACACTTGTAAATGTGTGGGGAGGGCCAACGGTTCACTATCCATCTCCGAATGAAACAAACGACCGTAAGGGCGAGTTGTCTTGTGACTATGTGCTTTCCCGGGACCCCAACTATCTCCATGCCAAATTTCATCACAATCGGTCCAGCGGTTCATAAAGCGTGAAGAGGTAACAAACAGACAGAATTACTTTCGCATTTAGAATGGATATGGGTAATAAATGCGAGAGTAATTCTGTCTCCGTCTGTTACCTCTTCACACTTCAACCGCTAGACCAATTTAGAATTTAGTTATAAAACATAAAAGATATTCGCAATTAAATGTTTCCAGAATTTTACCAATATCAACGCGAGATGTCTAACCAAAAAAGGAATTCTAAAATAAGAGGAAACTCGGTTTTAGCCATTTTCCCACGGTCGCCAAGGCACTAACTCTTCTAAGGCTATGTGTTGATCCCGTATTTGTCCGCAGGCGACCTGGGCCACGTGACTTGCGTCTCTTCACCTCGCGTTGAGGAAGGCGATTGCAGATACTTGACGCGGGAGATCATACAGGACGACTTCACGCACCTCACCAAGTCCGACATCTTCGCTTTTGGTGAGTGTTTATTATACTACTAGCTTTTCCCCGCAACTTCGTATGCGCAGAAATATTAAAATGTAAAATCCTGTTGTTTCCCGTTCCCGTGGGAATTTCGCAAAATCCTCTCTTAGTGCTTCCCTACGGTCCCTAAGGAACCTGTATGCCAAATTTCAGCTCACTACGACCAGTAGTTTCGGCTCTGCGTTGATCGATCAGTCTGTCAGTTTCTTGTTTTATATATTATGCTATATAGAGATCTTCTACTATCTAAAGTCCCGCCCCTCCAATATTCAAAACGCTTCAATGTATTTAAAAAGCACCACCAACACCCTCAACACATGTGTGCGTGCTGAGACAGCCATCAACTATGCGTTGAGAGTGTTGGTGGTGCTTTTTAAATAATAATAAAAAAATTGAAGCGTTTTGAAATGTGAAGGCGCGGGACTTTATATAGTAGAAGATCTTTAAATAATATATACGAAATAATAATAGTATAATAATATTTCGACCGGTTTGAGTTGCGAGCCTTGGGGGAGGCCTATGTCCAGCAGTGGACGTTCTTCGGCTGAAATGATGATCATGATAATACATAAAATAAGGCAACTCGGGGCAATTGCATCACTAGGGTAAATAAAAGAAGAAGAAGAACATTGTTATTTCTTACAAACACAAAACTTCAAGATTACAAAGTAAATAAATATCTTGGGACATTTCACACAAATTGACCTAGCCCCATACTAAGCGACGCTTGTATTATGGGTGCTAGACAACGATATAAATACTTATATACAGAAATACATACATATATAAATACTAAACAACCATGACTCGAGTACAAACATTCGTGCTCATCACACAAGGTTTGCCCCGAGCGGGATTCGAACCCGCGACCATCGGAACAGTGGGCAGTGTCACTACCAACTGTGCCGAACCGTTGTAAAGAAGAATGAAGAAATTTTCATTTTTTACAATCATCTTAACTGCTAACTTGCCTCCAAATAGCAGTGCTCGCACTGTTGTGTTCCGGTAGGGGGTTAAGGCAGCCGATGAAATTACTGGCGCAGAGGCATTCCATCTTAGGCCTCAGGGTAGGCAACGCATTCGAGATCTTATGGTTGGTTTCGTAATAAGAAATTAAATAATTTTGAATAGAAAACATTTCGATACCTGTTTAGCGTGCGAAAAGTTCGTCATTTCTAAAGGAGCGCTTTTTGTTATTGACACCTAGTGAGCGTGCGTAAAGTTTTTAACACGCTTTTATTAGGTCGACCTGTTTGTAACTATGTAGTAGAATCTTGCAAGTTAAATTTGACCCACTTTCCGATTTCCGATTGAGCTGAAATTTTGCACGAATATGTAAATCGCGTGACAATGCAGTATAATGATGACGTGGAGCTGATCTGATGATGGAGCTGGAAGGTGGCCATAGGAACTCCGTAATAAAACTACATAAACCCATCGAATTAGGGCTCGTTTGATTCGTCTTGAAGGGTAGATGAAGGATTTACAAAGAAAATTACAGTCAGCAATAAAAGCGTGTCCCAAAAATTTTATAGGTATTTGAAAAACTTTTTACTTTATTAGTTTTTTTTTCGCAAATGTATTAAAATATGTCCTTTGTACACGTGCGAAAATGTCATTTTCACTCGCCTCTCGAACTTGCATATTAATGTACTATAGGGATGACGACAACTTTTTTTCCCTTAGTCTATCAGGAAGATTATTGAAAAGTATTGGACACGTATTTTTTCTTTTTTCACGTAATCAAACTTATACGGAGATATATTGAGTTGAAATGTCGCGTGACGTCTCGGTTAGGTACGATTTATACCTAACGGCGACGTAGTTAGCCCCCACTCTCCAACTTTAATGCGTTTTAACTTAGTCATTCTTTGTTAATTTGATAAAACAAAAAATACGTGTCTAATATTTTGTTATTACCTGACTGACGGACTAATTAGAATTTCGATTTCTTCACCCTGTCGTCATCCCTATTATGTGGTGTGAAACAGCCCTCGATATTATTTTCCCGTACGTTTCCAGGCCTGACGCTATTCGAGGCGGCCGGCGGCGGCCCGCTGCCGAAGAACGGCCCCGCGTGGCACGCCATCCGCGACGGCCGCCTGCCCGAGCTGCCGCGCCTGTCCCGGGAGCTCAACCAGCTGCTCGAGGTGACTATACCTAACGTGACCATTTTTTTTTCGCGTCAAAGCGGGACGCCTACGGAATTTTGTATATAAAAAGTTACATATATAGGGTATGTCGGTGTAAGATGTCACATTTAAGTGCAAAATAAAAATTATGGTTTAAAAAATGACTTAAAATAATTTATTGTGGTATCTTACCTTCACTGGCATCTTAATTCTTACACCAACTTACCCTAAATATTATATTTTTAAATAATTTCCTTTACTTTAGTATGTATTTTGTAATACAATAAGAAGTTAGGATAAGTAAGTTTCTAAATAAAAAACTAAATAAAAGAATGCTAGCCGTAAGTAGGTACCCACTTTACATTCGTTCGTAAGTTGATGAGTTGAACTGAGGCCGGAATACATTGCCGTCTACGTAAACAACTGTTAAGCAGTACTATTTTCATAACGTTCAATGTATGAGTGTTCGTGGCCTCGTATCGGTTTGCACGACGGTGCGATGTACTTGTTCGCTTCATTTATCGTCTATCCCGTTCTCACATGTCAGTGGCTCGCTCTCGCTTGTTCCTGACTGTCAACCCGGTACGCTGCGCTGCCGTCTTTCGCGATATATTAATGTAGGCAAGTAATTAAGTATGTATAAAGGTTTATTCGTAAAAGCGGGACATTTTTGTTCTCGTTGGGGACAGCGGGACGGACAGCCTGAAAGCGGGACAATCCCGCCCAAAGCGGGACGTATGGTCACGTTAACTATACCCTACGTACATGTACTGGGGCTCATGACTACAGATTCCCAATCCTACAGATTCTCTAATCTACGGATTCCCAATTTAACAGATAACCAATTACACAGGTTCCCAATTTAACAGATAACCAATTACACAGGTTCCCAATTTAACAGATAACCAATTACACAGGTTCCCAATTCTACATATTCTTTATTCCACAGTTTCTTATCTGACTACTATTTTACCGGTAAGGGTCCACTCAGTCCGTTAGGTGTGAATGTAGGTTAGGTTCGTTAGTTATCTATATACGCCCGAAGGGCAAACTACCTAGAAATAGGGGCCCCGCGTAGCGGGGACCCGTCGACCCAGTTACATTCCTTGTATTATTTTGTAGAATACCAATTATGTAGAATTGGGAATCTGTGGAATTGTGAATATGCAGAATCAATATTCTGTAAAATTTAAATTATGTAGAATTGGGAATGTGTAGAAATAGAAATCTGTAGACTTGGTATTCTGTAAAAGAAATCTGTAGAACTGGGAACAATTCTGTACATGTACCTACGGAGGGTTGAAGAAAAGGAGCGCAATCTTTACATTTCCAACTAGCTTCTGCCCGCGACTTCGTCCGCGTCGAATTCGGTTATAGCGTTCCCGCGGGAATAGAGTGTTAAACTATAACAAATTATATAGGAAAACCTTCCTCTTGAATCACTCTATCTATTAAAAAAGCCGCATCAAAATCCGTTGCGTAGTTTTAAAGATTTAAGCATACAGAGGGATATAGGGACAGAGAAAGCGACTTTGTTTTATACTATGTAGTGATAGTGGACACCAAATCGGGTAGGTTGGGGGCGCTGCGGTCGCCACTCCAGTCAAGCCACCTAGGCGGATAGTCTGCAGTCCAAATAGTGACAACGGTTTCTGTAATCTTCCGTTCCCCGCCGATGTATGTATAGTGCTTTTCTCATACATGCAATGAAATAAATAAAAATTTAATAGCTGTATTGGCAGAATGTCATAGCGAACCATAGAGTAAATATTGCTCCTAGCTTTTTTTAAATGACGGAATGCCAAGATGCTCTGTCACAAATATATCAAATAGAAATTTAAAAAAAGTGAGTTGCCGGCTTTGGCCTGCAACGTTTGTATGAATTTCATTATAGACCAATTGTCTCGCCGCGCCTGAAACGTGATACTTCCCAGGCTAATAAGAATAATATAATATCAATATTTCATTGCATGTTTGAGAAAAGAAATATACAAGTTTAGCGCGCTTCAAGTATAAGATTCCAGACTTACGCTGATTTCCCCACAAGCCCCATCCTGAAATACCTCAAACATTAATTCGTTCCAGAAAATGATCGATCCGGACCCAACCCAGCGACCCTCCGCGCGCAGACTCAGGAAGCACCCACTACTCCACCCGGCCGGGAACAAGAGCAAGACCCAACTCAGCAGGGAGCTAGCGGCGGCCAGGCTGAGCAACGAACTGCTCACCAAGAAGCTGGACGAGTACGCCAGGTGAGGCCCACCGTTGGGCACAATACAATACAATACCATAATCCATACTAATATTATAAACTAACGAAGTCGCGGGCAGAACCGCGACTTCGTACGCGTGGAATATAAAATTGCCAATAACTATTCTTTCCGACATCCGATTTTAATCAAACATTGCTTGTATGTTGCTCCAAATGATGCTCAAATTGGTTCAGTAGTTTCGGAGATTAACTCGGACAGACAGACAGACAGAAAAGATTTCTAATAATCGCTGTTTTGTGGTCTACCATACATTTTTAGACCCCCCATTCCTTTTTTTGAACTTTTCTTTATATGTACAGACACGCCGGGTTCTGCTCTTTTATTATAGTATATAGATATGAAAGTAACTCTGTCTGTCTGTCTGTTACCTCTTCACGCTTCAACCGCTGATCTGATTGAGATGAAATTTGGCATGGAGATAGTTGGGGTCCCGGGAAAGGACATAGGTTGCCTTTTATCCCGGAAAAGCGCATAGTTCCCGAGGGAGCGCGATAACCGAATTCCACGCGGGCGAAGTCCCGGGCAGAAGCTAGTAATATTATAAATGCGAAAGTACCTAACTCTGTCTGTCTGTTACCTCTTCACGCTTCAACCGCTGGACCGATTTGGATGAAATTTGGTATGGAGATAGTTGGAGTCTCGGGAATGGACATAGGCTATATTTTATCCCCGCAAAACGCATAGTTCCCGCGGGAACGCGATAAACGGATTCCACGCGTATGAAGTCACGGGCAGGAGCTAGTTTATTCATAACACCAAGTTATAAGTCAATGTATGTACATTTAAATTTAAATATTCGTAACATAAATTTAAATTGATGCTACCTTATATAAGAGAGAAGCCGTGGTGGTCTAGTGGTTCGATCTACCGCCTCTCATGCAGAGGGTCGGGAGTTCGATTCCGGCTCGCACCTCTAAGTTTACTTATGTGCGAAATTCAATTTGAATTTACCACTGAGCTTTTCGGTGAAGGAAAACATCGTGAGGAAACCTGCACGCACCTGCGAAGTGATTCAAAGATGTGTGTGAAGTCCCCAATCCGCACTGGGCCCGCGTGGGGACTATAGCCCAAACCCTCTCGTGAGGAGAGGAGGCCTGTGCCCAGCAGTGGGACGCAAATAGGCTGTAGTAGTAGTAGTAGTATTAGCTACCTTATGCTTCTTCTTATATTTAAGAGCCGTGCTCTTGTCGGTGGAGTAACCGCCATGTCTCTCGATCCTGTGCCCGTCTTTATAGGTCGTAATAAGACGGGACATTTGCTCTTCCCTTCAGCTGGTCAAAGTAGGTTAAGTGTGGTCTACCTCTTCCCCTTCTTCCTTCCACTTTACCTTCCATAATAACGCTCAGGAAACTGTCATCTAAATATATAAATCTCAAAGGTGACTGACTGACTGACTGACATAGTGATCTATCATCGCACAGCCCAAACCACTGGACGGGTCGGGCTGAAATTTGGCATGCAGGTAGATGTTATGACGTAGGCATCCGATAAGAAAGGATTTCCCGAAATTCCCACGGGAACGGGGGGAAAAACGGGATTTTTCATTTTAATATTTCTGCGCAAACGGAGGTGCGGGGAAAAGCTAGTGCCTAATAAAATGTCCAACCATCCTTCCTCTTTGTTTGCATAGTTATCAATAAGCAACGTTTTTCTCCAACTAAACCCAAAACCTCTTTGTTAGTCTTTCTTTTAATATATTAATAGTTAATAGTATGATCGCTAAATTAGTGGCATCTCGTAGAACTCCTTTAGGTATGCTCGAGAAGTCATTTGCGTAGTTTTGTTTTGAATGCTACTGTGGAAGTTGCAGAAACTTTTAAAATGTACTATTTTTATTGTAATATTCCTTTGTTCAGGTGCATAAAAGCGCTGACTCCGAACCGGCTACTCACACAAGACTCCGCCAAGTTCAGAACGCGGTCCGCGAAGCGAATGCTGAAGCCGCGCGACGCGCTTCTAGACGCGCAGAGCGTCAACTCGCCGAGGCACATCGCGCAGGACAGGCGGGCGAAGAAAGTTTAGGTGAGTGTGTTGGATGATGGGTGGTGGAAATGATGATTGGTGATGGAAATGATGGTTTGTGATGAAAATGATGATTGGTGATTAAAATTATGGTTTGTGTTGAGTGATGATTGGTGATGAAAATAATGATTGGTGATGAAAATGACGATTATTGATGAAAATGACGATTGGTGATGAAAATGACGATTGCTGATGAATATGATGATTGGTGATGAAAATAATGATTGGTGATGAAAATGACGATTGGTGATGAAAATGACGATTGCTGATGAATATGACTATTGGTGATGAAAATATTGATTGGTGATGAAAATGATGATCAGTGATGAAAATGACGAATGGTGATGAAAATGATGATTAGTGCTGAAAATAATTATTTGTGATGACACTAATTACTGATGATGAAAATGATGATTGGTGGTGACAATAATGAGTGGTGATGTGATTGGTAATGAAAGTGATTTTAGGTGTTGAAAATATGACTGATGATGAAAATGATGATCAGTATTGAAAATAATGGCAGGTTGACTGGTGGTGATGATGAGAGGAGAAGAATTATAGTGGATGGTCAGATCAAATTAAGATGGACGAACAGGTGATGGCGAATGGTCGATTCAATGATGGTAAAGTGGTGATGATTGGTGGTCGATGGTGATGATGAGTTCACATACTGTTTACTACAATTTTCTTTTTCTATTAATTTTCAGATGAGGAGATTCATAGAGATACGCTCCAAGCAGTAAGATATAAAATTATATTCTTCAACATATCAACCGAAATCAGTTCAGATATGTTTGGTTATTCATAAAATGACATAAAACCTACCTATAATTACATGTAAATATTCGCATGACGAATTATGCTAAATCAACATTAAGCCTATATTTCTTATAATATTATATCTAAGCGACGGTGTATACTGAGAAAGTGCCTTCAACTTTATACTATAGTGATCAAACGTGCCGAACGAATTTAGTATCTATATCAAATGTATTAATATTTCGTGACAATCTATTTACTTGTACACTACATAATGATAACAGCCTACGACTGAAACTGCATAAGATGAACTTAAAACGAAGTATCTTTGGCTAATTTTCTCTGCATAACAATCAAAGGTTAAGGTCGGCAACGCACTGGTAGCTCTTTTTGGGCTGCTGATGTCCATGGGATGCAGTGACTGCTTACCATCAGGCGGCCCGCATGCTCGTTTGTCAACTTTAGGTGTCAAAAAGTATTGTATGTACATATTATGCTCCCAATGATACTTTGTTTACATATGAGACCTACAAGAACATCCGTTCAGTAGTTTCGGTGCGTTAAAACACAAACAAACAGAGAAATATTACGAAAATAGCCTTTTTTATAACTTTTTCTTCAATGTACAGACTTAACACGGTTTTGCTGTTTTATTATATGTATTTGGTCTCTGGCTGCCCCAAGGGGAAACGGGCGTTCGTTTATTTATGTACGTAAACAGTACGAATTGGATTGTCACATAAAAATGTCCTAAATATTCTTCCATATAATCTTCAATGTGATATTTATAATTTCGATATAATTTGATAATTGTTAGGTTAGTATTTTAGATTTATGATTAAATTACTTATACGTATAACCCACTCACTTGCATCGAACAGAGTTAGTGTTACTAACTCGAGTTTAACTGATTTATATTAAACTAGCTTCTATCCTCGACTTTGTCCGCGTCGATTATAGCGTTCCCGAGGGAACTATGCGCTTCTCCAGGATAAAACGTATCCCATGTCCTTCCCTTCCTTTCCGGTATTTCAAATACCAAATTTCTTCCAAATTGATTCAGTGGTAGAATCGTGAAGAGGTAACAGACATACAGACAGACAGAGTTACTTTCGCGTTTAAAATATTACTAGCTTCTGTCAGCGACTTCGTCCGCGTGAAATTCGGTTATAGCGTTCCCGCGGGAACTGCGCTTTTCCGGGATAAAAAGTAGCCCCTGAGATTCCAGCTATCTCCATACTAAATTACATATAAATCGGTCCAGCGGTTGAAGCGTGAAGAGGTAACAGACAGATAGACATATTTACTATAACATTTAAAATATTAGTTTGGACTTAGCTGTGGCCCGCGGCTTTGTCTGCGTTCTATTACATTCCTTCTTCCCTATCCATCCTTTTAATGTTTGCTTTTCGCGGTAAAAAGTATGGTTATAGATAATTTTATTTACCAAAAGAATTAGATGAATTCACTTTCTGAGAAACATGATTTTTATTAATAATATAATGAAGTAGCCTACGTCACTCTCCAAAACCTTTCAACTGAGGGCAAAAACACACCGATCCGTCTGTTCGTTTTGAAAGGAAAAGACAAACTAACACACCACCACAATAACCTATTTACGGCCCACTGCTGGGCACAGGCCTCCTCCCATCACGAGAGGTTTTGGCTTATCTACCCTAATGTAATACTTTACTTGTTTGTAGCGAGAAAGTATCAAGGATATGTTTGAATTAGACCAGTGTTTTTTTGAATATTTTTTAAAAGCATGCCCGCAAATGCCTGTGAGCAATATCCAGGGGCCGCTTCGTACAGGCTATCTAGGCAGCGACATCTATTATCGCATTTAACACTCATTTCGGGCGTTCGTTGACTTTTTATATGGTACTGTGAAAATTCTTTTAAGTTTCTAATCCTGTCTTGATGCAAGCGAGCCTTAGTGAGATCAGTACATTTATTAATTATCGCATTCACTGCCACCGACGCATATATGCGTTTTGCTGACTTTTTCGCAGTGCCTTGAACGCACATGTGCGTTGCAATGTTCCCTTAATGACAGATGTGGCACCTGGCGAAAGTTCATAAAACAGAAGTGGCAGTGAATATGGGGTCAAGCAAAATGTTATGACGATATTTTACCCACAGAATCAGCTATCGATTCTAAGCATGTTTTTTAGGCTTTTCTATTCGAGTAGGTCCAAAAAAGCTTTTATGGGGTTCAGGTATCGCTCACACCTTCAATATTTCATATCGGGCCATACAATTTTTTTTACAAGCTCGAGAAAAAAACATTAAAAACATGCTTAGTATCGATAACTGATACTGTGGTTAAAATAATCGTCTTAACGTTTTGCTTGACCCTATATACATATATGTTTAAATCGTAATTTATGACAACTCCTATTTTATAATATAGATTCAGCTGTAGCAATAATCAAATCAAATACCAAGAGATTTATTCAGCAAGTCCAGTTATTTTACACTTAAATCTGCCGACAAATAGCAGTGCTCGCACTGTTGTGTTCCGGTAGGGGGTTAAGGCAGCCGGTGAAATTACTGGCACGGAGGCATTCCATCTTAGGCCTCAGGGTAGGCAACGCATTCGAAATGTTACGATTTCTTATGTCCATGGGTCGAAGTGACTGCTTACTATCAGGTGGCCTGCTTGCTTATTTACCTCTCAACGCGAAAAAAATGCATATATCTAATACATACATACATTAATTGCATTATAGAATATGATCGCTAACCTTTCTATAATTTCCATGATTACTATAGGAGTTGTCATTTAAGAATATAATTTGAAATAATTGCTTTGGGTTCTAATTTGGGTGTCAGTCATAGATGTAAACAAGCAAATTGAAAAGTAAATTTGACACATGTCATTGTTGGAATTTGTGAAATTTTGACCAAAATTTTCATTTTTTTTTGCAAGTAAATATTGGATATGATTTTATTAAGATAAAACATTGGAGTCTTTGCAAGCGTGATTATGAAAAATCTATAGTTGATTACGTTCTACATTTCATGAGAAAAAAAAGTTCAAAAAAATGGTAAATACAAAACGCAGTGTCAAATTTACCTTGAAAATTTGCTAAAATTTAGATATATTGAAATAATCGATTATAGAATAAAATAGTTATAGGCAGCTTTGATTAAAAGTACTGTAATATATCAATAATTTTATGTATAGTTGTATTATAATGCTTTTTTAAAATATTTCTAAGCGCCTTCCTAAGTTAATCGAAAAGGATTTATATTTAATTTTAATCGTAGTACGTAATCTCGAATTTAATTTTCCATAAATCTAATCACTTTTTTAATTATAAGGCATCTAGATGTGAAAATTTGCGTCTACGCAGATTTCTAATTTTGACGGACTTTCTGCTGTAAACATATTACAACTATTATAATTTTAAATTTACATACATTGATAAATGTGGGTAGCACGAAAATTAAATAACAAAAGGGTGGGTTGTTTCAACCATATTTGAAGGAGCGGTTAGCGTTAAATATAGCCACTTAGCTGTCATTCTCTTTTCACTGCATTAACATGTGTTGTGAAACAGCTTAACCCAAAAATGGCTTATTTTCATAAGATGAAATGTACGACTTAACTATACCAATGGAAGTAGTTAGTAATTATTGGAATTGAAAAACGTCGAGTCGCCATCAGATATATCAGAACGAACATGGTGATCATAAATATCTACACACGATCTTATTGTCAGACCACACGGCGGACACTGCCTAGAAAAGCACGATTTCGAACACAATCGAATGAAGTATCTATGTTTGCGTGCGAGGACGTCTGTACACTTGTAAATGTGTGTGTACCAGTACGCGCCAACGATTCACTCTCCATCTCCGAATGAACAAATGACGGTGAGGGCGAGTTGGGCGCGAGTTGCGCGCCGAATCTTCAGGCGGGTGATTCCGTGGCCATTCTGTACGTAGTACTATGAAATATTCCGTGGTCAGACGTTCGAGTGCATGTTCAGATATTTATAATCACCTTGTTTGCTCAGATTATGTGACGGTAGCTTTCTATTCGGCTTACTACTTTGAGCTCGAGTTTTATGACAGCAAAAAGAGAACATTTTGACAGATTTTTTTTGTTTCAGTACTGTCAGTAATCGCTTCATATATACTAACTACCTCCATTGCTATACCCATATAGTGGAATTTCTAAAATGAAATTCGACATTTAATGGGTAGTCCTTTTACTTCACAATTAACACAACAACATAACTTGGAACCATAGAGAAATGATACAAGAAGAGTGGCAGAGCGCATACTGTAGTGCGTGCTCCGGAACGCAGGTAAATACTAGATCGACATCTAGCGTCCAGTGGCTGAACCCCGGTTACCCGACCGTTTAGCAGTTGCTACCGCTACTTGTAGCGGGAGGCGAGCCGAACGCAAAGTGTATTTCTAAACAATTTACAACTAATATTATAACTAGATTATAACTATTACACAGACTTCGGTTTGTAAGTTGCAAACTGCTAAGCAATAAAATTATGTTTTGCGTTCGGCTCGTCATCTAGCTTCAAGTAGCGGTATCAACTGCTAAACGGTCGGGTAATTGGGGTTCAGCCACCGGACGCTAGATGTCGATCTAGTGTTAACCCGCGTTCCGGACCACGCACTACAGTATGGGCTCTGCCACTCTTCTTGTATCATTTCTCTATGCTTGGAACATAACTTGATGTAGCTACTTGGTTAACCTAGTGTTTTGTTCGACAAAAAGAGCCACTCACAACAGCCTATGTACGTCCCACTGCTGGGCATAGGCCTCCTCCCATCACGAGAGGGTTTGGGCTATATATCCAGTACAATACTTTACTTGTTTGTAGCGAGAAAGTATCAAGGTTATGTTTGAACAAGACCAATGTTTTTTTGAATATTTTTAATAAGCATGCCCATAAAGCAGATGTTATAATTATAATTAAAACCCCCACTAAGTGGGTATTATATTAATGAATATTAGTTTATACTTGGATCTCATGGTTTATTTAATTGCATCTTAGTCTTCGGAACAATATGTAATGGCGTTAGGTGATCAAACGACCGCGTTTAGGTTCGATTTGATTTTGTAATTGAATTATATTTGTAAATTTTGGTTGAAATTTCTTGTTAGTACTTTCGATTTGTTATAACGGCTGTCTCGGATCCGACCAAAGTGTGAATATATCGTTTGTATATGTGCTATAGTTATATGAATAATGTAATAAAGTGCTTGTTTCAATTTATCGATTGTATTTTTTATTTTTATACCAGTTCTAGTCACTGCTTATCTGCCAACCATCTCTGTTAATACAAAATCAAAATAACAAGCTCATTCCTATAGAATTTGTACCAATAGTTTTCATTTTAGCAGATGGAAACCCTAGTCATATTGGATAATTTGACAGAACATATATTTATGGATTCTTAAACAGCTAAATATTGCCATTATGGAGTGTGGAATGTGTTTTGGTAAGGAGCGCAATCTTATATGGCGAAACAGTTGAACACGTGTCCAGCGGATTTGATAAGCAACAAAACAAAACACACACTCCTCACAACCGTTTTCGCCTCAGCAGCGCCATCTGAAGGCGCTACTGCAGACTATCCGCCTAGGTGGCTTGACTGGAGTGGCGACCGCAGCGCCCCCAACCTACCCGATTTGGTGTCGACTTATGGAACTATAAAGATTGCATTACTTTACTTCAACCCTCCATTATTGCCATATTGGTCTCTCCAATTTAAAATTCCATGACAAATGCACAATTACTGGTAAATTCATTTCTGTTAAATTCATTTAAAAGTGACGTGTAAAAGTGCCCAGATGTGGCCTATTTGCTGAATAAATATTTTCATTTTCTTTTTCACAGTGTAGTCGAAGAGATGGCGCTATAACTAAAATGACTTCATAGTGTTTCTACTCGCCAATAGATGGCGCTAGTAACACGATTTTATTGAAATACGAAGGTATGTATTTATTTATTTATTTATGGAGACGAACTGAGGTAAGTAAACTAAAAATCCATGGATACAAAATGTTAAGCTGCTGCTGGTCTTAACATTTTGAAAATTGACGAATTGCTTTTGAACTTCATTATGAAGAATATTATTATGCCACCGGATTCTGCCCTCGATTTCGTCCGCGTGAAATTTGTTTGTCGCGATCCCGCGGGTACTATGCGTTTTTCCGGGATAAAAAGTAGCCTATGTTCTTTCCCGAGACCCCACCTATCTCCAGTGCCGGATTAAGACTACTTGATGCCCTAAGCAATCCACGCCTGTGTGCCCCCCCCCCCCTCCCCCCCACGTGCTCCGACTTCAGAAAAAAGGAGATTCTAAGTTTGACCCATATGTTTGTATGTTTGTCCACGTTTAACCGATTTGGATGCGGTTTTCACAAATAGATAGAGTAGTTCTCTAGGAAGGTTTTAATATATAATTTGTAATGGTTTTCTGTAAATTGGATGAAAAATAATGAGAATAGTTCAGGATGGCGGAGAAAATCAAGCCGACTGGAAGCTTGCATATAAAACACTGGCTAATATTACTTAACGTTAAAAGTCCGTGATTGCGTATGTTTATCTCCTAAGGATAACTAACTATACCCATTCTAAGTTCTAAAAGTACAAGCCTTGTTTAGTTCAGTGACAATAAATGAAGATGAAACTTTTTGGTGATTGTTCCATCACTAAAAAGTATGAAAAATAAACGAAAATGATAATGATAACGCAAGTTTAATTTCTTGAAAAAAAATTGGATCGCCTTCAGACAAAGAACCTACTGAAAATCACAAAATGATTTTGATATACCCCACCCCTATCTTTATACAGTCCCCGTTCGTCTCTATTCCTACCCTGTAAAGCAAATAATGGCCAAAAATTAAGTAATTCCTAATAATACGAAAATTAATAATTATCTTAGGGCGCGTAATAGGAGAGAAACCCCAATTTGGGCACGTTTAAAAGCCCAATATTAAAATTGGGCCAAAATGATTGAAAAAATACAAGTGAGGAATCGATAGGTATTATGTACGTCCTCTTCAAAAGTTGCGGTGGGTACGTGCACAAGCATCGTCCGCGCACGTACTTACCCACCGCAACTTTTATGACGGAATGGTTAGCTCACCAAAGGAAGGAAAACTTAGGGGAAATAATACTCGTACATGTGTAAGCGAATTTTGGAATAGTTGTAGGTGAAGGTGCCTTAAACAACATACTTAAAGTACTGATGGGGGGGGAGCGCCGCTAACGTGTGGGGGGGGGGGGGGTTGATATCAAACTTAGTAAAATAAATTGTTAAATTTAGAAATTTGTAATATCGATCTAAAGTTAAGAAAAACCACCAATAAAAATGAAAAATTGTGGATTAGATTTGATGAATCATTTAGTAAGGATCATTTCGCAATAAATAGCATCTCTTAACTCCTACAATTTTTGGAAATATATAGGTCTAACTGAAGCGCGGCGGAAGTAAAGTCCCGCGGTGGCCCTCAGTATGAATCCACTCAAAATTATCCAAAGTACAACTGTGTCAAGTATGAGCCCTTATCTAAAAAGAATCAGGGTATAACGGACCAAATCCTGAACTTACGCGTAAAATCGTTTATCGTTAACTTTCCTCTTTATTATCTATTTCAATATTTACGCTAGCAAAATAATGTCTTAGAACATTTTTTGTTGTCGAAACGAAAAACCAAAAAAGGGGACCTTTGAACCCCCCCCCCCCACACACGTTAGCGGCGCCCCCACCCATCAGTACTTTTAGTATGATGTTTAAGGCACCTTCACCTACAACTATTCCAAAATTCGCTTACACATGTATTATTTCCCCTATGAGAGCAATTAGTGTCTTCCTTTGGTGGGCTAGGTTGTTATTTACGGTTTTTGACAAAAGTTGATTATTTTACAACATACACTACACAGCTCAGATTATGAAAAACTGAATAAAGTTTTATTTTCTGGACATCCCGTGTAAAATAATGATGATTTGATGTTTTTTTTTTGTAAGGACAATCTGGACGTATCGCAATTTCCGAGGACATATCAAACCTTCAAATATATTTTTTCTAAACTTATATTTGGCCCAATTTTTAGGTCAAAATGTGGTATTTCACCTTATTACGCGCCTTGGTTTTTGAAGTTCGGTACCATATCAACGAAAACACAAATAGTGCTGCCAAATACAGAAAATAATACGAAAAATGTACCAAACCAAAATTTCTCGATAAATAGTTGTTTTTGCACCAACATCAAAAACTAAGCCCAGATAATTATTAAATTTCGTATTATTAGGATTACTCACTTTTTGACCATATTTTTTTAGGGATAGGAATAGAGACAGGATATAGGGACTGTATAAGGATAGGGGTGGGGTTATATCAAAATTATTTTGCGAATTTCAGTTGGTCCTTTTTTTGAAAACGAATTCCGTTTTTTAAAAAGTAAGTAAACTTAAGTTATCTTTTTTTCTGCCGTGTGTGGTGCCCCCCAGGACGTGATGCCCTAAGCAATAGCTTAATTTGCTTATGGGTTAATCCGGCACTGCCTATCTCCATGCCAAATTTCATCCAAATCGGTCCAGCGGTTGAAGCGTGAAGAGGTAGTAAACAGACAGACAGAGTTACTTTCGCATTTATAATATTAGTATGGATATATAATCATGTAATATAATAATAATGGCAACTGCGGAGGGATGTCCGCCAGTACAGCCTCATGTTGTATTGGGAGGACAGATCTCCACAGTTGCGGCCATCTCACATTTCTAGTAAAAGGTACCAAAAGCCTCTTCATGTTGGCTTCGGCCCCATGAATGCGAATGACCGGGTCCCCATGGGCCCGTGACATGAAAATGTACCAACAAATAATAATATGGATATGGAGTAATAGTATGGACCACGAACGATCATATTAGTAATTTTACTTAGCTAAATCTAATTTAACGATAACAATTAGTTTCATAGTCCAAATCGGCGTGTCTCATTGAATACAATTAAAACCGGAGCGCAAACCGGCATAAAATTTACAATACGAAGCAATAAATAAAAAGATAATGTGTAATTATGACAAATGTAGATCCGCGCGTCGAATCGCGCGCGTAGCGAATGTAACAAAACGCCAACAAAAGATGGCGCCGCGTGCCGATTCGCGCCAAAATCTGTGTCAACTGTCACTTGCATAAGTCGCGTTCAGGATTAGGGGGAGTATTAATTAATTGTCTATGGCACGTTAACGGATTTTTCATTGCGTTCTGATGCTAATGAAGATTCGATCGACGAATTTTTCTTTGCTGCGATTCGTGTTCAAGTAATATTAGTTAATATTTAAATGAACCTGGGACTTAATCTGTCAATACTGCGGCGGGTTCGTGTGTAGTCTTCACTACATATTAGAGATCTTCTACTATCTAAAGTCCCGCGCCTTCACATTTCACAACGCTTCAATGTATTTAAAAAGCACCACCAACACTCTCAACACATGTGTGATGATGAGCCACGAATGTTTGTACTCGAGTCCGATGACTATCTAACTGAATTGGGCAGAAGCAAGTACCTACGCAGTATATTATAAAAAAAATAAAAATGTACTAGCTTCTGCCCGCGACTTCGCCCGCGTGGAATTCGGTTATCGCGTTCCCGCGGGAACTATGCATTTTACCGGGATTAAAAGTAGCCTATGTCCTTTCCCGGGTCTCCAACTATCTACATAGCAAATTTCATCCAGATCAGTCGAGCGGTTGAAGCGTGAAGAGGTAAGAAACACAGACAGACAGACAGACAGACAGACAGAGTTACCTTCGCTTTTATAATATTAACTAGCTTTTCCCCGCAACTTCGTATGCGCAGAAATATTAAAAAGTAAAATCCCGATTTTTCCCGTTCCCGTGGGAATTTCGCAAAATCCTTTCTTAGCGGATACCTACGTCATAACATCTACCTGCATGCCAAATTTCAGCCCGATCCGTCCAGTGGTTTGGGCTGTGCGTTGATAGATCACTATGTCAGTCAGTCAGTCAGTCAGTCAGTCACCTTTGAGTTTTATATATTTAGATATGGATTGTTGTGACAACCACAGAGTATCGTTAATTCATGGAATTATCTAGATTCGATGCGGTGAGCGCGGAAGGGGTAAGGTCCGCGGAACTAATGACTGCTTTAGGGGTCCTTGGGGAGTAATAGAGGCTTAGAAAGACGTGCTATGGTTCCGTATATATGGCTTATACTAGCCTTTTCTCGCTTTGATTGTCGCGTTATTTGATTATCTGATTATTTTATTATTTTACTAGCTTCTGCCCGCGACTTAAACCGCGTGGAATTCGGTTATCACGCTCCCGCGGGAACTATGCGTTTTCCGGGATAAAAAGTAGCCTATGTCCTTTCTCGGGACGCCAGCTATTTTCATACCAAATCTCATCAAAATCGGTCCAATAGTTTTGACGTGATGCGCGTTCAAATAAACGGATAAACAGAAAAAAATCTAAAAACTGTTGGAATGTGTTCTGTTATCCATTATAAGTATCCCCAGACAACTTATTTTCGAATATCTTCCATGTACAGACTTTCGACGCTCTTTAGTTTTATTATATATATATAGATATAGATTATCTATCTAACAAAAATAAAAAGTTAAAAACTGAATAAAAATCGGTTTACCCGTTGCGGAGATGTATAATGCCATATACAGACACACACACACATACACGTCAAACTGTGTCATAACCCCTCCTTTTTTTGTGGGTCAGGGTTTAATAAAGGTCATTGTGCTAATTACATACAAAAAATAACACCGATCTATAATATTCAGGGGTTTCTTTTTCCTTTGATCAAGCTATGGCAATCAATCAATATGTTAATATTATTCACCACCCAAAATACTAGAATTCATACCCTTTCATTGTCATACTGAAAACAACCCTATAATCACTGACACAGATCGCAAATTCAATAAAATACTAACAAATGACATACGTCGTTTTGAATGGAACACTACAGCCAATAACAATATAGGGGTGTGGCTAATTTTCAAAATCGGAACGATTTCTTCCTTAGGTCAGCCAAACGGCTTTCTTTTCGGTATTGCTTTTGTGCCAGTGATAGTCTATGGTTGTTGTTTTTTTTTTAATGGGACTATGGAGTTCGGTTGCTAGGCCGTTTTGTTATTTTCTTTTTCTGTAGGATTACCTATGAAAATGTTCGGGAATAAATATACTTTCTACTCATAACAACAATTTGATGTAAAAGAAATGCCAACAGCAATTTCTTCTAGCTACGTGTTAAAACCATGGGCTACATTCGAACTTTTAAAATAGGGATCTCCCTGTTCCCTAAAGGATCGCTCACGCGTCGCGTGAACTTTAAGCAGCAAGATTTAAAGTTCAACTAGACGCGTGAGCAATCCTATAGGGAACCGGGAGATCCCTATTTTAATACTTCGAATACAGCCCCATGTCGATGCTTAAAAATACAAAAAATAATAATCGATTAAACGTACGAATGCTCTATTGGGTAAAATATGTAAAGCTTGACCAGGAATTAATTAATCAGCTGGCAACAGTGAACTAGAAAAGCAGGCATAACCCTTGCATAATCCAATGATCAGTTAAATGTGAATATAATAAGTCTTGTATAAAATTGTACACCTTTTAAATTTATTGACATTTTGAGACTGTCGACATCTATGGAATTTATATTTATTTGACAATGCAGGCCATCTCCATAATATATTTTTTCTGGACCCTTGGAGACTATACATCTCTAAGATCTTAGATTTAAGTTTAAGTTAGGGACTATATATCCCTTCAATGTAATTTTAGTACGTACCTATATGTATATTTTATACATGTACATGTAATGAAAATTTTGTATTTATGTAGAAATTTTGAAAAAAGGCCTTCTGCTTGAGTTTGTTGCGGCGCTTCTTCTCAAGCAATGGGTCTAGGCAGCGCTGGTACACTCTTTTTCTGACGTGTAAAAGTGCCCCTATGTGGCCAATTTGCTAAATAAATGATTGAATTGAATTGAATTAAGTTGAATAACCTTTGTACTTACCTCTCGATTTCCTTAAAAGTGCACAACGCACTGGTCATTCCATGGAGCTCGCCTATCTATACCATAAACAATCAAAGTCCCTACCTAAATAACAGTGACGAATTTTTTTGATCATTATAATCAAAAAAATTCGTCACTGTTATTTAGGTAGGGATCTTCTACTATCTAAAGTCCCGCGCCTTCACATTTCAAAACGCTTCAATTTTTTTAATATTGTTTAAAAAGCACCACCAACACTCTCAACGCATAGCTGATGGCTGTCTCAGGTCGCACACATGTGTTGAGAGTGTTGGTGGTGCTTTTTAAATACATTGAAGCGTTTTGAAATGTGAAGGCGCGGGACTTTAGATAGTAGAAGATCTCTATCACTCAATGCTCTTTGTATCGATGCTACGAAGATTGCTACAGCGCGTAGCCTCGTAGCGAGGAGGCTACGCGCTATGGCTACGCTGCTACGAGAGGCATTTTCAGTATTTGTTATATCTTGCAACCAATTTGTGGTACAGTCAAGGGCATTAATATGTATACACCTTTGGACCTTAACACAACGGAACAGGATGCAAAAGTGTACACATATTAATGCCCTCGACTGTACAGGCAGCCTCATTAATATAGAACTTTGTCTCGTTCAAAAATATCTATACTCGCACGACCGTAGGTATTGTCCAAATTGTTCAAAACTTGAAATCACCACATTAATAGTCCAATTTAAGTCCCACTGCTGGGCACATAACTCTGTAAGGGTTTGGGATGTGTCCCAGTGCCGATTCAAGACTTCACAAATATCTTTAGAATTACTTTCCGGATGTTTGCATATTCTCGCGATGTTTTAACTCACTGAATAATATCTTAGTGGTAAATTTTATTGAATTTGTGGTTTGACCTACCGCCTCTTGTGCAGAGGGTCGGGGTTCGAATCCGGTTCATACATTCAGACGTAGATACTTATGTGTGCAAACTAGAAACAACCCTAAATATTAACTAAAACCAACGAATTATTAACATTGAACGAACATAATACAAAACAGATTTTTTGCAATGAATACGACTTAACGAAATCTATAAAAACACTTACACCCTTTTCTCCACCTTATGAATAAGCGAATATATAGACTGAGCTCTTCCGCTAACTTGCAAAAACCATTCCAAAAATTTGCATAAATCCTTATAACATTAGAAAATAGGGCGAGTTTAGCTTGTTCTCAACTGCAAATGGATGTTTGTAAGTTTCAAACGTCCATAATAACTTGAGCTATGGGTGTCCGTACTTGGACGCGGCCAGTACGAAATCTATTCAAGCAAAAGGGGACGCGGTGGTTCTAGTAAAACTGGCCAGCTCAACAAAAGCGCACCCAAAAACGCCCCTTTCCTAACCACTCCTCTTTCGAATCAGTTGCTCTTTGAATTTCGAACGAATCGAACGCTTTTCAAATGCGATGACGCGTTCGACTTAGACTGTTTTTTTTTAATTTGCGTTCCGTTTCACAGTTGCCAAATATGTTAGTGTAATATAATGTACCCGAATGATAAAAATGGACTGAAGTTGAATCCGTTCGTGAATCAAAAGTTGGACCACAATATGTTGAAAACTATACAGAATCTGTGTTACAAGACGAATGCGCCTTTTAACATGACGTCACCTTTCTTAGTGGACAACATCCTTCACCACCAAAAAGTGAACTTTCACAACCAATATTTTAACCAGCAGATCGAAAACTACGTAATGCAACGGAACTACGAACGTTCCCGGGAAACTTCGCCTGAAATGGAAAAGCATGAGGACGATGAATCGAATAGGGAACAGAAGCTAGAAAATGACAACGACTCGAAAACAGACGAGGATGAGTTCTCGAAAGCCGAATATTACAATGGTGATTACAAGAATGATGAGAAGGAGGTATTGAATATACCGAATGTGACGCGTCGCTGTCAGAATTGCAATGGATTCGACTGTTCTCCGTTCGCGTGTAAGAAATCCGGTATAACCAGACTCGAGGAGTTGGAGAAGCGGTTCAGCATGAGCTACCAGGACGGTTCCGATGAGGACGGGAAGGATAAAGCTTATACGGATGAGCTGGTCCGATGTGAGGAACTGGAGAAGAAGCCAATGTTGAAATTTAGTGTTAGTGCGATACTTGGAGACAGGGAGGACAGCGGAGCGAAGAACAGCGTTAATGGTGAGCGGGTTTTAGTCTTATTAGATTCTTTTTAATACCAATTAGCCGTTGGATATTATTGGTCAATTGACGACCAACACATCTGCTGAACGTAGGGCCTGTGCTAAGTGCAACCGTCTCTGCATTCCCAATCGTAAATTACATCGTAATTTCTGGCACAGAGGCATTCCATCTCAGGCCTCAGGGTAGGCAAGGCAGCGCATTCGAGATCTTATGGTTTCTTTATATCTAGGATTTCGGTGTCCATGGGCCGCGTGACCACATACCATCAGATGGGCTGTGCGCTCGTTTGCCTACACCATAGGTATAAAAAAAAACATACTCAAAAACTAATACTGAATGGATATTCATGCGGTTCATAACGATAGACAGGTTCATGAGGAGGGTATAGGGTATCATTTGTTGCTCTAGTGCAAAGCCGGGGCGGGTCGCTAGTGTTCAAGATAATTACGATACCTACTTAGTTAAAACAAGGGGGGAGATGTAACACGCATTTGGGCGGGATTACTTGGTTACAACAGGGGGGAGATGTAACATTTGGTCGGGATTCCAAGTTTAATTTTACACCGCAGCAATTTTTACTTTGCCCGGAGATTTAACTGGCAAAGGATTATGTTTTATTGCCTTAAGTTAACCTTATGTATTCGTTTTTAATCTGTACTGTTAAATCCCGTTTATGAATTATGCATTCAAGTATACCCTTATAAGAACTAACATAAGACATCTGATTTAAAAAGTCTAACAGTCTATACCCCATAACAGTCGACACAGTCATAAATCATCTTACGTTTTTTTAATAGATATAGTGTTTCAAGAGGAAGGTTTTCGTATATAATTTGTTATAGTTTAACGCTCAATTCCCGCGGGAACGCTAGAACCGAATTCCACGCGAACGAAGTCGCGGGCAGAAGTTAGTACTCCATAAAAGTATTAGGTACTGCCAACATGACCACAGAATTCATGTAGATTTTTATCACTGGCATGTAGCCTTCAATTTAAAACAAAGTTAACCATATACACTTTTTATTAGGTATATGGATCCCACTCGTTTCTAATATTTGCTTAATTTGTTTAATTATTTGTTTAATTTGGAGTTGTAAAAGCATTGTACGTAACGTTGTACCTATATCCAAGTCAAAAAATTCTCGTGGCGACCGTTTTTTAATGTTGCAAGCCTCACAGCCTGCGGCACTCACTTTTTTGACCTCTCTTTAACAACTATTGCATAAAATACTATTATGTTACGTTCAGTGCAATGTTAAATAAATAAAAACCAATTTGGACAAAAGGTTAATACCTATTAACGAGCATGTGGGCCACCTAATGTTAATCGACGTCTAATAATTTTAATGTAACCTACCTGCGTAGTGCCTAAGCACTATTACCTAAGTACCTAATAGGTAGAGGTACTAATAGTAAATTTAGTGTTTAGTAGATGGTACAGTGGTTAATAGAGTAGTTTAGACCGCAAGAGCTCTAAGTGATCTATCTCCACTCCAGTGTTTTTAATTGACAAATTTTTTTCCAACACGCCTATTTTATTAGCTAGTTAGAAAGTAGGAAAAAATTAAAAGGTCACGTATTTTTTCTTTTTTTCGTAAGTCGTCAATTTCATGCATAAAATTAAAATTAAAAAGCGCCTCATTCTAAAAGGGCGTAAGTCAAGAATGACGTACCACTTTCTGCGCATATATATAAGGTGCTAACAAATTAGTCACGGATATTTTTACAGCTGATAGTACTCGGCTCTCGAAGTACATTTAAGTATGAAACATCATTGGTTTTGTTATGTTTTTTTGGAGAAAAATAGGAAACAAATTTGCTACGTTAAAACACCCTGTTTAAGAACCTGCCGTTTTCCCGCCGATTTTTTTTTCCCTTAATTATAGTTAAAAGTTAATTGTTTTAATGTAATTTATTATCTCTTAAAATATCCTTGACTAATTTGTTAGCACCTTGTATAGTTCTGCGCGTAGCGCCCGCTCTTTAGCGAGAGCGAGTGAATTGAGTGAGATGACGTCACGCACCAGTTACCACTAAAACAAGATTTTCTCTAAAACTAATGAACGGAAAAAAATCTGAAACTTTTTCATTGACTCCTTTCGGTGGAGATACCGAAATGGTTTTCGAATTACGCCCTTCTAAAATTTGGAAATGTTGTTAATTATGCTGAAATTTTCAAACGTATTCTACGGAAAGGAGCAATAAAATCTTTTTCACCTCAGCAGCTCGAACAAGTAGACTTTGCTGTCAGAAATTAGTGAGCAAAATCGTGTTTGTTTCACTGAGTGAGACAAAGTATTTTTTTAATTTCTTTTTTTTTAATCAGTTTATCCCATCAGACAATCCCATCAGGCAAAGGCAAAGGTCTAAGCCATGCAGCCACAGTGTCATGTTTTAGTTTAATGTAATCAATTTACTATTCTAGATTAAAATTATTCAGTAAGATATGAAGAAAAAATAAATAAAAGTACCTACTTGAAAACAAAACGAATTAAAAACTTCTTAAAATGAAGTTAAATCGTTCCCACTCTTTTTCTTTTTTTAAGTTTGATAACTGCGAATGGTCATTTTATACTGCGGCATCTTATCAATATCGACTTAATTAGCTCTCTTCTGTTCATTAATTTAAGAAAAGAGGGAGAATTATATTAGGCAAATCATAATGCGAATCTATTTTCGAAGAAAAAAAAACTGACCTTGATACGTTCGGATACGCGCAACACATCAGTACCGACGTGTATTTTTAGACATTAAAATTATAAGTTGAGTTACCGTCTAAAAATCTTGTAATTTTTAAAATTACTTATATTTCATATAATCATGTAAATTATAATCATACAAAGTAAACTAAAAGTTTTCAAATATTACCGAATAAATTCGAAATTTATCATTGTACTAGTTTCCGAACACACGTTTGAAAATTGCCGTTATTCTTTATTCATGTCTTTCTTCTTCATTTTCGACAACTAACTTAAAGTAATTCTTTTAAAACAAAATTCAAGTAATAATTTGAGTGAAAGGAGTGAAGAAGAAATGCTATTTCATATTTTTCGTGTTGTATGTAAGTATTCTTTGCAAGTACCTTTTATGTGTTCTCGCTACTGAGGTGAAAAATTGTATGTGCTACTCGAGAGCAATTTATTTTACTTCTCGTGCCTGTGAGTCCTTCGCTAAGCTCAAGATTCTAAATTAGAATCACTCGCTAAACGCTCGTGATTCAACTATAGAATCTTTCGCTAGCTCAGGACTCAAACATGGCACTCGAAGCAAAAAACAATTTTGCTCTCTTGTTGCACAAATAACTATTATGGTCGAAGTATACTTGAAAACTTGTACAGCTTTTAATGCTCAGATCAAAAAGCTATTGGTATGAGATAATCGAATTTAGTTGAAAAGGCCTACAAAGGGTTGGAAGTATGTACTCTCTCACTCCCCTATGAAATGCTTAGATATATGTGCCGATACATACGTTTTACTGAAGCCTGTAGCTCTTTGATCATAATAGTAGGTACATTATTGCAGAGGCCGCCAAGTAGCGCATTGCCGGACGAGTCATTTAGAAGGCTGAGCGAAGCGAAGCCTTCTATTAGTACGAGTCCGGCAATCGCAATTGCGGCCGAGGTATATATAATGCTTTTCTCAAACAGCGAGGAAATACGTAAGGTCAGTCGGGGCAAGTGCGCCAGGATGGGGGTAAGTGCGCCTAACATAAACATATCGAAACCTATAAATATTACTCAACTAGTAGTTGGCTGTTTACAAGGCATAGGGGCGAAATAAATTTAGGCGCACTTACCCCACATCAGTATTTACTACTTCCATGATCGTGAATGATTTGGCCATGGAAGTTGTACAAGTTGGAAGTTTCTCTACAGAGGTGTCTCAAATAGCAAGCGAATTAAAAAAAACACACACGACAATAATGTTTTTGCTGGCCAAGGCCGGCAATGGACAGCCTCACGTCTTCTTTTTTTGAAAGTAACACGTACATTTCCGAGCATGTTTGAGAAAATACAATATTACCTATATGTTTGGGAAAGCAAAAATGTGAGCAGTTGATTTCTGATGTTATTTTAAAACTAGCTGCTGCCCGCGATTTCATCCGCGTGGAATTGGGTAATAGCGTTCCCGCACGAATAATGTTGACCAGTGTTATAAGCCGTGGTGGCCTAGTGGTTCGACCTACCGCCTCTCATGCAGTGGGTCGGGGGTTCGATTCCGGCTCGCACCTCTAAGTTTACTTATGTGCGAAAATCAATTTGAATTAGGGTTTGGGCTATAGTCCCCACGCGGGCCCAGTGCGGATTGGGGACTTCACACACATCTTTGAATTAATTCGCAGATGCGTGCAGGTTTTCTCACGATGCTTTCCTTCGCCGAAAAGCACAGTTTTTTTTTAAATACGTATAGAAATAATAAGCATACATAAATCATACTTTGGATAAAAATCCCAGGACTTCCGAAAATCTTTTGAAATTCCGGATATCCCAAAAAGCACACAAATTCCGAAAAATCTCAGGGAAAAGTATCAAAAGTGTCATTAAAAGGAATTTGGAAATTTCGTGTAAAATTCTGCGCAGATGAAGTCGCGAACTTGCTTAGTTGCTTCTGCCCGCGTGGAATCCGCTTATTGCGTTCCCGCGGGAACTATGCGTTTTTCCGGAATAAAAAGTAGCCTATGTCATTTCCCGGGAATCCAACTATCTTCGGTTTCCAGAAGGGCATATCTACTACAGATGCTCTGTTCGAAATGTCGACTTACATATCGGAAGCCTTGAACCAACAAGAAAATGTAGTGGCAATATTGTTGGATCTTTCCAAGGCTTTTGACCGTGTCAACCATGATGTCCTATTAAATATACTCGACCGTTATGGAATCCGTGGCGTCAACAATGACTGGTTTAAGTCTTACCTTCAGGACCGCGTACAGCGTGTAAGTTTTCCTGTTTTGAACCAGGAGTCACAAATGATAGAGGAACAGAGGTCTGTTAGCTCCAAAATGGAATATGGTGTCCCCCAGGGCAGTATCTTAGGCCCTATTTTGTTTCTCCTGTATGTAAACTTTTTGCCAAAATTAATACCGAATAAAGTAATCATGTTTGCGGATGATATTTCCGTATTTTTTAAATTTAAACGTAACGATTACAAAAACCTACAAATATTTATTGATAATACTGTATCTAAACTAATCAATTGGTTTCATGAGATTAACCTAACAACTAATATTGCCAAGACAAAAATTATTCATTTTAGGAATAGCGGGATTGATATCGTCCAACCGAATATTATTTTAAATACAGGCTCCGTTCAACTCGTGAATGATGCTAAATTCTTGGGTGTTTATATTGACAGACTCATGTTGACAGTATTATAAGTAAAATGAGTAGCTTCACCTTTGCGTTAAGAAATTTAGTAAAATTGTCGACCAAAAAGGCTGCAATTCAGGCTTATTATGCATTTGTCCAATCCCACATCCTATATGGTCTTGCCATATGGGGCGGTTGCAACTGTGCTGACACTGACCGATTATTCAGAATGCAAAAGAGGTGCGTCCGCATCCTAAATAATATTAAATCTAACAGAGTGTCATGCAGAGCCTCCTTCAAAGAACTTGGTATTCCGACTCTAACATCTCTCTATGTCATGGAGCTTTGCAAGCTAGTTAGACGGCATCCTGAAAAATTTCCCTCCAGAGCTGACTTCAAAAGTGATCGATTAAGAACTATATTCGCTCTTGACGTACCTACAGGCTTCTGTTGCAAAGACTAAGAAATATGAACGATCTCCTCGATTTGTTGCTGCTAAGGTGTATAATGCATTGCCAGCGCGTGTGAAGTCTATGACTGGTACAAAGTTTTTGGCGTCTATAAAAAAAATCCTCATTGGTATGTGTCCTTACAGTCTTGATGAATATTATCAGTTGAATAACCCTAAGTACTCGTAATTAATCAATTTTACCTACTAAGTATTGTTGTAACCATAAGACTGACATTTGTAATTTAAAAAAAATCTTTAGACATTTTAATTTATTGTATGTATGGATATAATTTAATTGTGTAATAGTTTATAAGTTATTGTAAATCTGTTGTAGCTACACCCTTTGGGTAAAATTTTTCAATTTATGGCTTTAAATAAATAAAAAATAAAAATAAATCTCCATACCAAATTTCATTTAAATCGGTTCAGCGGTTTAGGCGTGGAGAGGCAACAGACAGACAGAGTTACTTTCGTTGTATAATATTAGAATGGATATCCTTTGTTGATGGCAAGTTATGATTATGACGGTGGGAGGGCGGGGCTATTCCTTCCCATTTCTTCCTCGAGTCAACTCCCTTATTATTGTGGGGGATAAAAAGCTAATTTTTCAAATAATTCTAATCTTGTTTTCCGGCGGGAATAAAAGTGCCGACGGGAGTTTTCATGACTTCTTAATATAAGCTGTCGGATCGTGTTGTTAGTTATAATCTGAAAATTTATTTATTTGTGGGCTGAGAAATACGTTACATTTCTTTATAATATGACTAGCTTCTGCCCGCGACTTCGCCCGCGTGGAATTCGGTTCTCGCGTTCCCGCGGGAACTGTGCGTTTTCCGGGATAAAAAGTAGCCTATGTCCTTTCCCGGGACACCAACTCTATCTTTATGCCAAATTTCATCTCAATCGGTCCAGCCGTTACAGCGTGAAGAGGTAACAGACAGACATACAGAATTACTTTCGCATTTATAATATTAGTATGGATAACGAACTGATGATTCTTCATTCTATTAGAATAAATATTTTTAGATTTTGGATCAGGGGCAATAAAAATTTAGATGTTCATTCACTATCGTGTTTTAAAGGGATAATGATTTTTAATAAAACAAAATAAATAAAAAATCTTTCTTTAAGGTTTTTGATTTTTTTTCGATTTAGTAAAAAGGTATGGGATTGATGATGTGAGCGATACCTGAATCTCATACATTTTTTTTCCAACTCGAAAAAAAAACATACTTAAATAACATGCTTAGAATCATTGAGTCTAAATATATAAAACTCAAAGGTGACTGACTGACATAGTGATCTATCAACGCACAGCCCAAACCACTGGACGGATCTGGCTGAAGAAGCCGTGGTGGCCTAGTGGTTTGACCTACCGCCTCTCATGCAGAGGGTCGCGGGTTCAAATCCGGCTCGCACCTCTGAAATTATTTATGTGCGAAATTCAATTTGAATTAACCACTGTGCTTTTCGGTGAAGGAAAACATCGTGAGGAAACCTGCACGCATCTGCGAAGTAATTCAAGGTTGTGTGTGAAGTCCCCAATCCGCACTGGGCCCGCGTGGGGACTATAGCCCAACCCCCTCGTGGTGAGAGGAGGCCTGTGCCCAGCAGTGGGCCGTAAATAGGCTGTTGTAGTAGAAGTTGCGGGGAAAAGCTAGTAATAATATATGGACGAACAGTGCCTAACAGAATATGTCAAAATATATGGAGCAAACTGACATTGCTTCGTGTGCATTGATCCGTGTGGTGCCGGCAAAGAATTGCACCACCCCCTCTCTTCCCGTGGGTGTCGTAAGAGGCGACTAAGGGATAAACCGGAGGATGGGCAGCAGCGTCCTCCGAGAACTACCTTCATCAAACTGCGGTCGCCAACCCGCCTGCCAAGCGTGGCGACTAAGGCAATCCCCCCCAAGGGATAAAACTGGAACGATGAGGCCACAATTAAAACCCAGACCCCCAGTCCCCGGCGGCCCCGCTATTCCTGGCTCCGGTAGCGGCCATGGTAACGGCGGGGCAGGGGGTGCTAGAGTTAATCCCCGGCAGAGACCCGGCTACCAAAAACGACGACCCTTGGCCCTGGCAACATATAACTGCCGTACACTGCGGACCGACGAAAAGGTACTGGAACTGGAGGAAGAATTGAGCAGGTTACGTTGGGGAATCATAGGGTTGTCAGAAGTCCGGAGAGAGGGGGAGGACATGATAACCCTGAAGTCCGGTAACCTGTTCTATTTCCGGGAGGGCGACCAACAGTCCCAGGGAGGTGTCGGGTTTATCGTCCACAAGTCCCTCGCAAACAATGTGGTGAAGATCGAGAGTGTGTCGACCAGGGTAGCGTGCCTTGTACTCAGAATAACACAACGATATTCGTTGAAGGTTATACAGGTTTACGCTCCGACCTCGACGCACTCCGACGATGAGGTGGAGGCTATGTATGAGGATATTTCCAGAGCCATGCATAGCTCCAGAACTCACTTCACAGTTGTTATGGGGGACTTCAACGCGAAACTAGGCAAACAAGACGGTGAAGAGCTGAGAGTGGGGCAATTTGGAGTAGGGCGCAGGAATCACCGGGGCCACCTACTGGCTGGTTTCATGGAGAAGGAGGGACTCTATATGATGAACTCCTTCTTCAAGAAACGTGAGCACAGAAAGTGGACCTGGATGAGCCCTGATGGTGTAACGAGGAATGAGATAGACTTTATCATGTCGACGAGGAAGCAGATATTCGATGATGTCTCAGTGATCAATTCGGTTAAGTCCGGGAGCGATCACCGTATGGTACGAGGCACATTGAATATCCAAGTGAAGCTTGAGAGATCTCGACTGATAAAGTCTACGCTCCGCCCGGCACCGGCCCAGCTCCAAAACCCCGAGAGCTTTCAGCTCGAACTCCAAAACCGTTTTGCTTGCCTAGAAAGCGACGTGGACGATTACAACGACGGGTTTGTGGAAGCTGTCCATACGGTTGGGTCCAAGTTCTTCAAGACCCGCCGTACAAGAACCAAGAAAATCTCAGACTCAACCCTAAAGCTCATGGAGGTGAGGCGTGAGATGATTCTGCAGTCTTCAGGTGACGCTAGCCATTATCGGCAGCTCAATAGGCAGATCTCGAAGTCTCTGAAGCGTGATATACGCCGATTCAATACCAACAGTATTGAAAAGGCTATTGAGCGTAACAGAGGCTCGAAGGTGTTTGCCAAAGATCTGTCTATTGGCCAAAGCCAATTGACAAAACTGAAGACCGAAGACGGCAGGATCGTCTCATCCAAACCGGAGCTGTTGGGAGAAGTCGAGAAGTTCTATGGGCAGTTATACACGACAATCCGAACACCCGTCGCTGATCCAGCTAAAGACCCTAGAGCTAGATTAACCCGACACTATACCGAAGATATCCCGGACGTCAGCCTGTACGAGATTAGTATGGCTCTCAAACAGCTTAAGAACGGCAAAGCCCCCGGTGATGACGGAATTACAGCTGAACTCCTGAAGGCGGGTGGTAAACCAGTCCTTAAGGCCCTTCAGACGCTGTTTAATTCCGTCATTCATGAAGGGAGAACGCCGCGAGCATGGAACAGAAGTGTGGTGGTGCTCTTCTTCAAAAAAGGTGATAACACCTTGTTGAAGAATTATAGACCCATCTCACTTCTGAGCCATGTTTACAAGCTGTTTTCGAGAGTCATTACGAACCGTCTCGCGCGCAGGTTTGACGAATTCCAGCCTCCCGAACAAGCCGGTTTCCGAAAGGGCTATAGTACCGTAGACCACATACATGCGTTGCGGCAGGTTGTACAGAAGACCGAAGAGTATAACCTCCCCCTTTGCCTTGCATTTGTGGACTACGAGAAAGCCTTCGATTCGATCGAGACTTGGGCTGTGCTGCAGTCTCTCCAGAGGTGCCAAGTTGACTACCGGTACATCGAAGTGTTGAAGTGTTTGTACGAAAATGCCACCATGTCCGTCCGACTACAGGACCAGACCACGAAGCCTATTCCACTGCAGCGGGGAGTCAGACAAGGAGATGTGATCTCTCCGAAGCTGTTCACCGCTGCATTGGAGGATGCTTTCAAGGTGCTGGACTGGAAAGGTCGAGGCATCAATGTTAATGGCGAGTACATCTCTCACCTTCGATTTGCCGACGATATTGTAGTCATGGCTGAGACCATGGAGGACCTCAGTATTATGCTCGCTGACCTCAGCAGAGTTTCCGATCGAGTTGGTCTTAAAATGAACATGGACAAGACGAAAATTATGTCTAATGTCCATGTTGTGCCAACTCCCGTAATAATCGGAGGCTCTGCGCTCGAAGTTGTTGACCATTATGTATACCTGGGACAAACAGTCCAGTTAGGTAGGTCCAACTTCGAGAAAGAGGCCAATCGTCGAATCCGACTCGGCTGGGCAGCGTTCGGGAAGCTTCGCAGTGTCTTTTCGTCCAAATTACCGCAGTGTCTCAAGTCGAAAGTCTTCGACCAGTGTGTGTTGCCAGTGATGACTTATGGTTCCGAGACGTGGGCGCTTACGATGGGCCTCATAAGAAGGCTCAAAGTCACTCAGAGGGCAATGGAGAGGGCTATGCTCGGGGTTTCTCTGCGTGATAGAATCAGAAATGAGGATATCCGCAGTAGAACTGGGGTCACCGACATAGCCCGAAGAATTGCGAGCCTTAAGTGGCAGTGGGCGGGGCACATTGCTCGCAGGACTGATGGCCGATGGGGCCGGAAACTTCTCGAGTGGCGCCCGCGAACCGGGAGACGAGCTGTCGGTAGGCCTCCAACAAGATGGAGCGACGACCTCGTGAAGGTCGCGGGAAACCGGTGGAAGCAAGTAGCACAGGACCGGTCTGAGTGGCGAGCCTTGGGGGAGGCCTATGTCCAGCAGTGGACGTCTTTCGGCTGAAATGATGATGAAACTGACATTAGAGAATACGTTCCAATATGCTAATAACGCCTCTTTATAACGAAGGCCAAACGGGTGCCCTAGCTGTTCCTGTGGTTAATATATCGCCACAAAGTTTCGCTTGAGCCCGTATAAAATATACTTTAGTAGATCGATCCTGTGGCTCGCTCTTTGCAAATTGTGCTATGACCACAACAGCCCCTTACGTCCCACAGCTGGGCAAAGGCCTCCCTTTCATCACGAGAGCCTAGGCTTAACTCCCTAAGAGGGATTCCACAAATCTAAATTTCCTCGCAGATGCCTGTAAGTAAGGTCACGATGTTTTCCTTCACCGAATATCACATTCTGCTAGTCCCTAAAAATCTGGAATGTTCTATAACGGTTTAGTATCAGGGCATCAATACGATATCGCCCATCGTTCCGCGATCCAAGAATCATTTTCTATGCAATAAAACTCCTTATAGCCATCTTGTATCCAATAACAACGTTATTAATAGAGATATAGCCAACATCAATAATAAAATAAGAGCTGCCAACCTTAAGGAAAGACATATTAATTTCGGACACCCTCTCTCTCCGTCCTGCTCGCTCTTAAGTAGATCTTTATGGCGCTGTCTCGCTCTCGCCCCCGCGCTTAAGTGTCCGAACAGATGTTGCCAGTTTTATTGAAAAAGTCGGCCATATTGCAACTTTCTGTTAGTAAATTAAGATGTCGGAGCCGAGATGTTATAGTCGTTATAGTAATAGCGTTAATGGTTAGTTCGTTATTAACTTTAGTTGTTTTTATATAAAACGTTATTTTTTTAATGTCGGCAGCACTAATACCAGTAAATAAATACTTCAGGATAACGCATCAATTCCTAAGTCGTGACTCAACGGAAACAATCCCGAAATTGAAACCTATATTTCATACTGGTAACATTGAGTTACTTATATCTGCTCAAAAATATCCTATGAAGGGTTATCAATGAAAATATCTTTGATGTTGGTTCGCTTACTGCAATTTTTCTTTCAATATTTGTAAAAAAAATTATTCATTAAGCTACTTATAAACTTTTTATTTAACAAAAACACTAAGACTTTGATTCCGTTGTTCTTTACATGTTACAATCCCCCCTTTTTATTATATTCTATTGTTGAAATTCCAACTTTTACGTTCAGTAATCGACGACCCCAATAACAATATAAACAGCACCTGCATTTCCGAACTGCCTTTTATTCTAGAAAAGATTTATCCAAAACGACATTTCCACTTCGATTTCACTCACAAAAAATATCGTAATCTTCTACCAATTTAAACGGACCGTCCCCAAAATCTCCCGCAAACCCTTATTACTACGACACTTGCGTCTATTTTCCTTTATCTTACAGCGTGACAAACTGTAACATGCTCTAATACTCCGCTATTTTTTTGTGCAGCCATAAAAGATTTCTGGTATTCTTAAGCAGTAAAATTTAAGGTTGGGCTTCGCTTGGATATTGCTTTGACAACGGTAAACGAGCCCAGTGTTCGAATAGGATTCGGAATTCGAATATTATGGCAATATGGCGCCAATGACATGTTAATATGGGCTCGGGAGCCGATATGCATAATTTTATAGTCGGACTTCGATTTTTGATTTTCTCGTTCGCTTTAGTATGTTGGTACGTGACTTGCTCGCAGCAGAGGCGTTTTTTTAGACGAAAACTGTCTTGGAGTTTGTCGAATTTGTCTGATATTACGAACGTAACTGCTGGTGTGGTGACTTCGGTTTGTTTTACTCTGTGGTAGTCTTGGAATTATATACTTGACTTTATAATTATTCTTTTTGTATTATCTACCTACTGACTACTACACACTGTTTATAGTCATAATGATACAAAAAATATAAAACGTACCTTTGGCCCCATGTTGGGCGCCAACATAATGTTAATTGAAATATAATTAAAATGGCTAGGTATTTTAAATAGGTTCATAGTTTGCAGACTTTTTAAAACTTACTCTATCCATCGGTAGAGGCTTTAGCAAAGCTAGGCGGCATTATCAACCTCTGTTGGCAATTGCCTGAATTGCCATACTTATGTTAGTTTAGAATAGAAATCTGTAGAATCTGTAGATCTTAAGTAATCCCTCCACTCAGCTTCTTAGATCCTAGTTTCATCAAATAGGACTTAGCATAGCAGTGTTAACATAAAACAAATAGCGCTATACCTACTTAGCTAATAGGGATGACGACAGGGTGAAGAAATCGAAATTCTAATTAGTCGGTCAGTCAGGTAATAAAAAAATATTAGACACGTATTTTTTGTTTTATCAAATTAACAAAGAATGACCAAGTTAAAGCGCATTAAAGTTGGAGAGTGGGGGCTAACTACGTCACCGTTAGGTATAAATCGTACCTAACCGTGACGTCACGCGACATTTCAACTCAATATATCTCCGTATAAGTTTGATTACGTGAAAAAAGAAAAAATACGTGTCCAATACTTTTCAATAATCTTCCTGATAGAGTAAGAAAAAAAAGCTGTCGTCATCCCTATTGGTACAAGTGGGTCTTTCTTACGGTATCGTCATTATCAGATATCTAAAAATCTATCCACAAACGCCATATTCCTTCTTCTTTGAAGCTAAAGAACGTATTAGATATTTGTCAAATCCCATTTCCTTTTCTCCACACGGAAAACAAATCGCAGTGTAACCAGCAAATTTGGAACACTGCGCTCGTTTAAATTCGGAACGCGTCTGCGGTCGTGTTAACCGTCGCCGCCGTCGGTGTTGGTACACCTGTGTATTACTGTCGTATTAACGTGTTGTTTAATCGGTTATAACGGTTAGGTTGCTAGTTCTGGTGTAAAATTAACATACTACATGTGTATGCTGGTAATATTGGTTCAGGTTCATTGAACGCGTATGTTAGAGTTCTAATCATTTTCATGTTCTAAATTTTCCGGCAACTTGGTGGCTAGTCCAGAATCTCAGTTACTGTTAAATTTGATTAATGACATTTGAAAGTTTTAGAATAAGAATCACTCGTTAACGACAAGAATTAATTAAGTTAGGGCTGAATTTTCAATCATTATATAAAATTTATTCTTCAGAACTACCATTCAAAATTTAAATTTGTTTCGAATCAGCCCTTAATGTTTGAAACGTTTCTTGATCGGCTTCTAAAGAATCACGAGTAAGTAAATTTGAAATTACGATTGGAAACACTGTGAGGAAACTTCCACACTCTTGACTCTGTGAAGTAAGGAATGTTGCCTTGCCCACATTTATGGGAAAATCCTGGTTAGCCATACCCTTACTCATTACGATCCAAGTTGATCCAACCATCAGCTGAGTCAAGTTTGAGAGTATTAAATAAAAATCCTGGGGCTCTATTCGAAGTGCTACATAAGGAGATTCCCAATCCCTGCGCTCACGCAAATATTAAGCAGCTAGATTTAAAGTTCAATTCCTTATGTAACACTTCGAATACCCTTGATCCACCACTGACGATTATTGAACGAATAAATGATTACTACTTTATTCGCTCAATATGGTTCCTCATTTTCTCTTTTGCTAACTGATAAATGGAACTGTCTGTTTTTTCGGCCAGCTACAATGCTTAGCAATCACTGAACCAGCAGGCTGCCTTCTGTCTATGGAGGGTTGAAGTAAAGGAGCGCAATCTTTATAGTTCCAAAAGTGGACACCAAATCGGGTAGACTGGGAGCGCTGCGGTCGTCACTCCAGTCAAGCCACCTAGGCGGATAGTCTGCAGTAGCGCCTTCAGATGGCGCTGCTGAGGCGAAAACGCAGCGAAAACGGTTGTGAGGAGAGTGTTTTGTTGTGTTGCTTATCAAATGCACTGGACACGTTTTCAACTGTTTCGCCATATAAGATTGCGCTCCTCCTTACCAAGACACATTCCACACTCCATAGTCTGAGCTATTGAACAATAACGGCGGCCCAGGGTGAATTGAGAACTTTACAATATAAAACTTTGAATTACTTCGGGCAGCTTTCCTATCTAGCAGCCAACCTTCAGGAATAAAGAAGCACGTTGAGTGAGAGAGAGAAAGGTCTCCTCACAATGTTTTCCTTCACCGAACACCAGAACAACAGCCTATTTTACAGTCGTATCGGGGACCACATCCTTGAATCACTTCACAGATGCAATTATTTATTATTATTATTTTTATTTTTTATTCTAGTGCAATTTTTGATAAAGTAGTTTTTTTGTAAGTATTCGATTTTTTTTAAATTTACGAAATGGCGGAGCTATAGCATTTGTAATGTTTTAAAATGATTTAGAATAGATAGATAGATGATAGATGAAATCTTTATTCTTCAAAAAAAGCGTATTAGATACATGGCTGAATTTTTCTTAAATATAATTTAGTCTTTTTCGTTCATCTTCAAATATCGTGGTACGGTAAAACCAGCTGAAAACAAGCCAGCAGATGATGCCAGAGTAATTTGGCCGCGGTCGCGTGCCAGGGACATTATTATGTGTGTCCACTACATTATTCCGTGGATTCACACGCTGCCCATTGTTCTGTACGTTTTCAGGTTACCTGTGTACATTTACGCTCCCTTATGCCATGTTTTGTTTGCAATTTGAACGTAGCATATGTCGACGCAGTGTAAATAGCACCAGGTTAACGACGTATCCCTGAAATTAACAACCATAATAGACATACCGTAAAAGACAGTGTCTTTAGGCAGCGGTGACCACTTTCCATCAGGTGGGCTCTCTGTCTGCCTGTTTTTCCGTGTGTCTGTGTGTATAAAGAAAAAAATAGCGGTTGAAATTTGGAAACTGTACAAAAAATTACAGAAATCTGCCATGTTTTATTTTAAATAAAAAAATGCTATCCGATAGTTGACTGTAGGTATTTGTGAACTCCACAGAACAAGAAAAATGTCAAAAAATTGGAAACCCAAATAAAATTCCAATGATTTCACGTTTAAACACTCATCCCCGGAGCTTACCAAAATCGCATTACCAGCCTACAAAAAGCAAAGCACCCAATTATAGCTCGATAACGTTATTTAATTAACTCGTTGTTGGGATATCCGTTATAACGTAGGCGGCAATTTTTACGCGGCCAGTGCGAAAGTAATTGATTTGGAGGGGACGCTTCGGCTTTATTGGAAACGAATTTTGGCGGTCAATTTTATTATGTTGGTAGTGGTTGAGGTGATTTTTTCATTATTTAAGTGTGTTAAAGTCATTTGATTGATTAAATGTACATTTAATGTATGTAAACACGTTATTATACAAAAACAAAACATATTAAGAAAATAGTTACAAAGGTGAACTTATCCCTTAACCTTTTGTCTAAATTGATGTTTAAAAGGGATTACTCTTGTAAAACATATTGACGTTTTATTATAATGCCGAAAGAAACTAGACTCATCATTATTTTAGACTTCATTGCCATGCACAAACATTCATACTTTCGTTACAATTAAGAGTAAATATTTGTTCGAAATTTTATATTGTTTAGTTTTGTTTCAAATCATCTGTCAACTAAACTACGTTCGCTAATTTTTACACTCTAGAGCAGATTGCCTTTCTGTATGGAATGGCCATATTTAAAGGTGACCAGTTTCTCAAAGGTGGTTGGCGCTAAATACATATATGCCATTATGCCATTATTTACTTATTACACATAATAAAACTTAATAATCACAAAGCGCGGTTGAGCTTAAAAAAACGCTTCATCTGCTGACAATCCTTGTCTATAGTAGGCGTGAACGCCGTTTATTTTGATAATAAAAAGCAACAGTCCATAGAGTATAATAAATGCTTAATATTATTTTAATAATCCAACGTGGGGCAGAATAAAGGCCATTGTGTTTGGGATCATCGTTTTTTATCGTTTATCTTCGGTAGGATTAACTATTGTTGGTCTTTTGTGTGTTTTAGCATTTCACAGTTTTGTTTTCTCAAGTGTGGCTTTGACTGTGCGAATTTATTAAATTTCTATTGCTCTTATTGCGTACTCAATTGCCTGTTCGCTCTGTTGAGCCAAGACATTTTCAACCGACTTCAAAAAAGTTTACTCAGGTATATCACTATACTATTTATAAATACGTAGGCCTACGTATTTGTAAGGTGTGGGTGGCTCTTCTCTTAAAGGGTTACCCCTAAAAGGGTATAGAAAATATGCAAAAAAATCGTGACTACTTTTATACAACGGTACGGCAACGATACTGTCAACATTTTTTTATTATTAAAAAGTTAGTGAAAACTTAGTTTCTTTTGTATACGCATATCTTATAGCATTCTGGCAGCCATATAAAAATATAATTTCACATCAAAACCCTAATTCGATTAATTTGAATGCTGCCATGCCAACATATCAGAATTACTCCGGGCCACACCTCTGCCGCTCGGTAATTATTTCAGGGGTAAATCGTTAAGAGGGTAAACTTTTCCAGGGAAACGCCTACCCTCCGAGGGGGCACTTAAGTATTCTGAATCTTGAAATTGTTTTTTTTTTATATTTCCCCCGGTTTTTTAATTTGATAAGTTGATTGCTTTACTTTTTTTAATCGAGTCAAAAGTGGTCTCAATCTCTATTGTTATAGCGTTTTTTCAAGTCTGTTTAAATTATAGTAAAATATGAAAGTTTGTCTGTGTGGATGTATGTTAGTTATACTCTTCGTAGACTGTATCACTGAATACAGAACGGCTTTTGATGCGATTCAGTGTGAATTTATTAAACTAGACATAAAACATACAATAGTGCCCTTACGCCTCGCTTTGCTTTGGTCGTCTTGGCGAGGCCACTGCCGTGGCCTCAGATAGTCTAATTATCTCAAGCACTTTTTTAGTACATACTTACTATAAACAAGTACTTTTGTATATGTGAATTTGTAGATGGATTTATTGACTATTTTATTAGAGATTTAGGTCTTTGTTTCATTGACACCGATTAAATACGTTCATCGGAAACTGACCGTCCTTCAAATGTGATGCAGATCTCACTTCTCTAAGCTAAAAATAAACACTGACATCCTTATACATTCTCGAAACTTGTAAATTTGTAAAATAACATACTTGATAACTTATTTCTAAGTCTAAAGACCTACACTTAAAAGCGCGAAATTTACGCTATCAGGAATAGATTAGTCTTCTTCTCTTTAAATAATGGCTTCTGTCCATAATAGATTAGTCATAGATACTCATGCGAGGCTTCATATTAGACCGGGAGATACTGACAGAAAATTCCGAACCATTTGTACCAGGCTGGCGACTCTAGAGGGGTAGAGATCTTCTACTATCTAAGTCCCGCGCGTTCACGTTTCAAAACGCTTAAATTTTTTCATTTATTTAAAAAGCACCACCAACACTTAGTTGACGGCTGGCTCAGCACGCACACATGTGTTGAGAGTGTTTTGAAATGTGAAGGCGCGGGACTTTAGATAGTTGAAGATCTAATTACGTAATGACGAAAAGGCCATAGCGCCAGTACTGGTGGCCCAGTCGCTCGTTTTGCTGTTTATACATACTTATATATCAACCTATTTGTTTCCGTTGCTTTACTTTAATTAAAAAATCACCGCATTCAAAAATCACGCGAGCGGTTGACCTTACAGATTTGCGTGCAGTTTAAATCCCTTAACTGGAGCCCGAAGGAGTCTGAACCTCCATGATTAATCACACGAACCCATACATTACGGGCGTGGGGATGACAGCTAAGAAAGGGGGTTCGAACTCAAAATGCGCCTCGAAACGGTCGCGAGTCTGTAGTCTATGGTTATCTATATATGTGTGCTTGATTGAGCAAGCTGGAGGCTTTAGGTATTATATGGTGGTCATTAATTCGTGTCAATCATTGAATTGACACAAAATAGGTACGATGCATTTTCTAAAATGGTAGAAATGAGAGATGGGTTTAATTTTAGTTCAGGGTTGCCAACGCATTCGCATTTTGATAATAAGTCCTTAAGGATAAATGCCATAAATAATACCCTGATCGATTTTCTGTAATTTTTAGGTTATTGTCATTTCAGCCGACAGACGTCCACTGCTGGACATAGGCTAGGTTATTGTGACATGAAACAATTCATATAAAAATACTCATTTCACAAAGTGGAGTAGTTATTTATTATAAATATAGACGTGTGTTTGTCCACAGACTACCGGCAGCCGATGCTCGCTCCGTGGCCCATCGCCAAGCCCATCGCCAGCCGGCCCATCCCCGTCCAGCACCAGCACCTGCAGCATCTGCTGGCGCACTGCCACCACCCGTACTTAGCTGGTAAGTAATGATACTGCCGGTGTACGACCGCCCAATATCGTCGGCTCGTGCTCAATCAGCATCACTTAGTTAGGCACTGCCACCACCCCTACTTAGCTGGTAAGTAATGATACTGCAGGTGTACGACCGCCCAGTATCGTCGGCTCGTGCTCAATCAGCATCACTTAGTTAGACACTGCCACCACCCCTACTTAGCTGGTAAGTAATGATACTGCCGGTGTACGACCGCCCAGTATCGTCGGCTCGTGCTCAATCAGCATCACTTAGTTAGGCACTGCCACCACCCCTACTTAGCTGGTGAGTAATGATACTGCCGGTGTACGACCGCCCAGTATCGTCGGCTCGTGCTCAATCAGCATCACTTAGTTAGGCACTGCCACCACCCCTACTTAGCTGGTAAGTAATGATACTGCCGGTGTACGACCGCCCAGTATCGTCGGCTCGTGCTCAATCAGCATCACTTAGTTAGGCACTGCCACCACCCGTACTTAGCTGGTAAATAATGATACTGCCGGTGTACGACCGCCCAGTATCGTCGGCTCGTGCTCAATCAGCATCACTTAGTTAGGAACTGCCACCACTCCTACTTAGCTGGTAAGTAATGATACTGCCGGTGTACGACCACCCAGTATCGTCGGCTCGTGCTCAATCAGCATCACTTAGTTATGAACTGCCACCACCCGTACTTAGATGGTAAGTAATGATACTGCCGGTGTACGACCACCCAGTACCGACGGTTCGTCTCAGTCAGCATCAGCACTCACCGGGCCACCGCCACCCGTTCTTAGATGGTAAGGACAATGACATTACTAGTGTACGACCACCCAGTCCCACCGGCCGTGCCCAGTCAGTTTTATGTTACTCATATGAAAATAGATTCCGGCTAACTAACGTCAAATTAGATAGTAGCTAGAAATCATTTTTTTATGGTGTTATTTTGGTTATTTTTCTGTTGACCTTCTCATCATACCCAGTTGACAGGCGGAAGTCAAACTGTCATATTCATAACAAACTGACAACGAACAAAAAAAGTTTCTAACACATTCTAAATCAAGCCACCTTCGCTGAACCCACAAAAAAAAAAAAGCAATAGATTAAAACGATCTGCCAATATTTTTATTGCCAACACAATACAATAATAGACTAAACGCTTTTTGCCACAATAAAAGGATCAATCGATAATAAAATGGCTGGGGAAAAAACGTGTGCCATTTTGCTTCTGGTTTATTGGTTTCGCAAAAATAATATTTCGTTGGATATTGGATTATTGGTTTTTTATAATTGACCTTTTTTTCAAGTCATTGAAGAAACCTTATTAAAAACACTTTTGTCCAAATTTTTAGGCTTAAATTTGTCAAAGATGAAGATTGAGGACCAGTCTAATCAAATGCCTTACCTTTAGATGAAACCTCATACAAAACGCAAGTTTTACAATGGAGTCGTCATATAAATATTGACGTGACGCCATCAATTACTAAATTAATGACAACAACACTTCTTCATTCATCCACACACTTAAAATTCAATCAAGTAAAAATAAAAATATTTATACATCTTAAAATTCCATGAAATCATTATCAGTTGTCATAAATTGACAACCTACCTATCCTTATTCATTTATCTTTTTTTATTTAAAAAAAATAGTATGGGATTGATGGTGTGAGCGGTACCTAAATCCTATACTAATTTATTATTTTTACCAACTTGAAAAACATTAAAAACCTATAAAACATGCTTAAAATCTATAGCTGATTCTGTGGGTAAAATATCTTCACAATATGTATTTTGCTTGACCCCTTACATGTCATATGTAAGCTTTTTTCGAATAACCTCAAAAAACTTCATTTTTACAGCCTGAGAAAAATGCATGGCAGGCAAGAAACTCGCAATTTAAAAAACTTCACTTCACACACCAAACCGACCTCCGTGGTCGCGGCTTAAAATAAAAAGCTACAGTATCTGTATTGTCTGTGGTATTGTTGTATTGTTACGTTGGTACACAAAGGGCATGCACGCCCAATTTGATAGAAAAACAGGCGTTTATCCCAAAGGTAAACACGCACAGCTGGCTATTAACTTGCAATTTGGATCAAGTTCAGTTTTCAAAAATTTTGGGCCTCACTTTATAGGGGGCTTTGTAACTTAGATATATTGTGATATTATAGGGATGCTAGAATTATGTTTAGGTTCGTCGTTAACATAGAATAAGTAACTTACCTAAAACTAGAACAACAACCTTCATACAAATCAGCGTACACCCGAAATAAGTGTTAAATGCGACAATAGATGTCGCTGCCTAGGTAGCCTGTATGACAAATTGAACTCCCATGAGCAATATACAGGGGGCGCTTAAAATTATCATACAGGCTACGTATGAAAATTTGAAGCGCTCCCTGGATATTTATTGCTGATATACTCGTACTTACAGAGTTTTTCCGATGTAGGTACGCCGCAATGTAAAGAGATTATCAGTCTATATAATTTCCTTGATAGGTCGCTAGTCTTGTACTATAGTCGGCGAGCTGTAATGACTGTCATTTGGCAGCTGTAAACACCCATAGAGGAGTGTGGAATGTGTCTTGGTAAGGAGCGCAATCTTATATGGCGAAACAGTTGAAAAAGTGTCCAGCGGATTTGATAAGCAACAAAACAAAACACACTCTCCTCATAACCTTCTTCGCTGCGTTTTCGCCTCAGCAGCGCCATCTGAAGGCGCTACTGCAGACTATCCGCCTAGGTGGCTTGAATGGAGTGGCGACCGCAGCGCCCCCAACCTACCCGATTTGGTGTCCACCTTTGGAACTATAAAGATTGCGCTCCTTTACTTCAACCCTCCATACCCATAGACCTTAAAACGTATTACTCTTTAAAGGGTATTATCCCGTACACTTTTATAATATACTTACCGTACTACATAATTGTCTTTGTCTTGTTACAGTGAGACCATCGCAAGCGCATACGCAGGTCTTCCCCCTCCCCGGCGCCTTCCCCTGGGCGCACAGCTCGAGAGGTAAACTTTAGCAGTACAAGACATATATTTTGAAAGAAAGAAATGAAGAAAGAAATCATTTATTTGCGCCACACATAAAAGCAAGAGACAACAATATAAACACAGAATAAGAGTCTGTTTTGGTGGCATCACGCGAATGATCCCAAATCAGTAGGTACGAGTATGTGCTAGCATAAATGCCAGAGCCGGTCTTCTGATGGGATTATATTCAAATTCAAATTTAATCATTTATTCAGCAAATTGGCCACATAGGGGCACTTTTACACGTCAGAAAAAGAATTTACCAGCGCTTCCTAGACCCATTGCTTGAGAAGAAGCGCCGCAACAAACTCAAGCAGATTTCAAAATTTTCAAAATTTACATTACATGTATAAAATATACATATAGGTACGTACTAAAATTACATTGAAGGGATGTATAGTCCCTAACTTAAACTTAAATCTAAGATCTTAGAGATGTAGTCTCCAAGGGTCCAGAAAAAAAAATATGGAGATGGCCTCCATTATCAAATAAATATAAATTCCATAGATGTCGACAGTCTCATATGGTGAGACCACGAACTATGTTCAGCCTCAGACGATTCGCTGCACAGTGCAAGCGATTTTTACGTGTGCCTGTAGTTTCGGTCACCGGCGGGCGCCACTGTCTTTGGAGATGGCGTTCGAGGCGGTGATTGGAGGGACGTATAGCTGTCAATGTCAAGCCGCGCGAAATGGCCAATGGCTGCCTTGCCACCAACGCCACTGGCGCCCCTAGCGGATGTTTGTGACCCTCATTCTGTCTTCCTTGTAGGTAAACCGCGGCGTGGTATGATGCGGCGGGCTGTGTTCTCGGATCTGCAGCGGAAGGGGCTGGAGAAGCGGTTCCAAGTACAGAAGTACATCTCCAAGCCGGACCGGAAGAAGCTGGCCGAGAAACTCGGCCTTAAGGACAGTCAGGTGCGTGATATATAGGTTGAGATAGAAATAGAAAATCATTTATTATATTACTAGCCTCTGCCCGCGACTCCGCCCGCGTGGAATTCGGTTATCGCGTTCCCGCGGGAACTACGCGTCTTTCCGGGATGAAAAGTAGCCTTTGTCCTTTCTCGGGACCCCAACTATCTCCATGCCAAATTTCATCTCAATCGGTCTAGCAGTTGAAGCGTGAAGAGGTAACAGACAGATAGACAGACAGAGTTACTTTCGCATTTATAATATTACTAGCTTCTGTCTGCGACTTCGCCCGCGTGGCATTCGGTTATCGCGCTCCCGCGGGAATCATGCTTTTTTTCCGGGATAAAAAGTAGCCTATGTCCTTTCGCGGGACCCCGACTATCTCCATGCCAAATTTCATCTCGATCGGTCCAGCGGTTGAAGCGTGAAGAGGTAACAGACAGACAGACAGACAGAAAGACAGACAGACAGAGTTATTTTCGCATTTATAATATTACTATGGATTATAGATATTCGAAGTCTTAAATAGGGACAGGGAGATTCCCTATAGCATCGCTCACGCGTCACGTCACGGCGCTCAAGTTGAACTTTAAGTCTAGCTGCTTAAAGTTCAGTTGCAAAGCTTAACTTAGAATATAGCCCCAGAACTATGATGTGGTAGGACCTGGTGCTAGGTCCGTTAGTTAGTACCACCGTTTTACCCGCTAACCTGCCGCCAAATAGCAGTGCTCGCACTGTTGTGTTCCGGTGGGGGTTAAGGCAGCCGGTGAAATTACTGGCACAGAGGCATAATATTCCATCTTAGGCCTCAGGCTAGGCAACGCATTCGAGATCTTATGGTTTCCTAATGAGGGATCATAGGATTTCGGTGTCCATGGGCCGCAGTGACCACTTACCATCAAGTGGACTGTGCGCTCGTTTGCCTATCATACTACATAAAAAAAAATGTATCTAAGTACATACAAAGTGAAAAAATATTGGGAAAAGTAATAGTACATTACAGACCTAAATAAAAGTGGTGAATTCGTAAATGTCCCAGATCGCAGGATTCTGTGGCCCGAACCGAAGGTGAGGGCCATAAATATGCGATCTGGGGCTTTACGAATGACCGCCCGTGGTTTGTCAAAAGTTTTACGTCTTGCCTTGGCCAAGAAGTGAGATTTTCTCACCGCGTAGCGGTTACAAAATCCCACTTTACGGCCAAGGTGATGTAAATATTATTTCGTACGTACTGACTGCCACTCATGGTTGCCAGGGACACCCCTGTCGTAGAAAAAAAAGAGAAAAAACACAGCATAATATAAGCACATGTAGCCATAGAGTATACTCGTATCATATAGAGCTCTAAAAATGTTAAACACTCTTTTTTAATCATACGAAGTCACGAACCCGCCTCCAACTTATTGACAAACAAATACACAAATTGCTTTTAACACCCCAAAAACGCCTCTCAAAAGGCACCGTATAATCCTTAATCAAACGTGCGCTTCTAAATATCGCCACGGTAATTGTTTTAAACCTTTAGGGCGCCCTCGGCTGTTCCTGACAGCACCCTTAGGGTAGCTTTTTTGTAACACCCCCACCCCTGCGAGGGTGAGTTTCACGAAATAACTGTAGTTTTCCGTTGCGTTCGGAAATTCGAGAGGCGTTTTTTGATGTTTAACCGTTCGCTTTGATTGTTGGCGATTGGATTGGATTTGAATTTTCTGTGCGTTTTTTCTGTTATTATATTGAATTATTTTTATTTGACGTTGTGAGGTTTTTTTTTAAGAGTTCCGTCATTTGCCATCTGGAATCTCAGAACAGAACCAAAGAACTTAAAATGGGGACAAATCCGAAGGTATTATATTATTATACCTTTCGATTAAAAAAAGATTAATTCAAAAAATTTTTAGTAAGTTAAGTAATATTCACTAACATTTAATATGAATAGGTACAATAATTTCACGATTTTCACGTTTACAATATTAGTAAGATGCAGGCGTGGTCCCATAGACAAAGATTTTGGGGACCTTACCATACTTAGGAAAAAATATAAACACGTAGTCTTAGACCTTGTTAGCTACTGAATACTTTAAAGTTAAACAAATAGGTATTTCCTTATCGGATATTGAAATAATAAAACCGGAAAAATCCGAATAAATCCGGAAACGATTTTCTTCCCCTCTATTGTTTTTAAACGAGACCAAGGAAGGGCTGAAAGTCTTTGATATGGCATCGAGTTTTAATCACTACTACTACTACTAAGTACTACTACTACTACAGCCTATTTGCGTCCCACTGCTGGGCACAGGCCTCCTCTCATCACTAGAGGGTTTGGGCTATAGTCCCCACGCGGGCCCAGTGCGGATTGGGAACTTCACATACATCTTTGAATTACTTCGCAGTTGCGTGCCGGTTTTCTCACGATGTTTTCCTTCACCGAAAAGCTCAGTGGTAAATTCAAATTGAATTTCGCACGTAAGTAAACTTAGAGATGCGAGCCGGATCGAACCCCCGACCCTCTGCATGAGAGGCGGTAGGTCGAACCACTAGGCCACCACGGCTTCCTCAATCACTAAGTACATAGTATAAAACAAAGTCGCTTCGTCCTCTGTCTGTCCCTATGTATGCTTAGATCTTTAAAACTACGCAACGGATTATGATGCGGTTTTTTTAATAGATAGAGTGATTCAAGAGGAAGGATTTCGTATATAATTTGTTATAGTTTAACGCTCAATGCCACGCGGACGAAATCGCGGGCAGAAGCTAGTTTTCGAATTAAAATCATTATCTGCCTGCCCACTGTTTTGAAAATACGGGTTTTTAAACCTGTAAAATTTGTACTTTTTTCAGCACATAGGTTTTAGTTTTTCGTAGACCCTCTACGGCATGGCATAGCAATTTATATCTATATACCTAAAGCAATAGTACATTACAGACCTAAATAAAAGTGGTGAATGCGTAAATGTCCCAGATCGCAGGATTCTGTATCATCGCATAAATATGCGATCTGGGGCTTTACGAATTACCGCCCGTGGTTTGTCAAAAGTTTTACGTCTTGCCTTGGCCAAGAAGTGAGATTTTCTCTGCGCGTAGCGGGCTGAAAATCCCACTTTATGGGCAAGGGCGAAATAAAATAATTAAAGTACAAATTTACTGAAAAAGCTATATTTTGAAAACTTATCGGCTGATATGTTAAAAAGCCGTGGTGGCCTAGTGGCTCGACCTACCGCCTCTCATGCAGAGGGTCGGGGGTTCGATTCCGGCTCACCTCTAAAATTGCTTACGTGCGAAATTCAATTTGAATTTACCACTGAGCTTTTCGGTGAAGGAAAACATCGTGAGGAAACCTGCACGCATCTGCGAAGTAATTTCAAAGATGTGTGTGAAGTCCCCGATCCGATCTCATGGTGAGGGGAGGCATGTGCCCAACAGTGGGACGCAAATAGGCTGTAGTAGTAGTAGTAGTATGTTATTTGGGCTGTAAGGGTTTGTTACTTTCACTGAAAAGTTCTGGATTGGCATAACAAACACTATAATGAGGCTGATATTGTTACTCCGAAATCAAACAAGGAAATAAAATTACCAAATCACTATGTTTCTACGTTATTAACGCAGTCTAGCAGAATTTTCCGCGCGAAAAAAACTGCGTTCCAAAGCCATAAACCCTTGGCATTCCGACATCCATTCTTACCCACAGGCATTAGCAAAATATGGCAGCAAATCACCCGCCAAACGCATTCTACCAACATAATAAAAAACTCAACAATAACATAACGATAAAATATACAAACGTTCTTAAGACAAAAATACGCCTTTGGCCTCAACCCTGAAAACGAGCGGGACGCACATACGCAAGCTCTCGAGTTAGAAAGAGACCGCTATAACGTTAGAACGACGTCTTACACCCCGTTTCTATTGGCCGATTTGTATCGAATAAAAGTGTTCCAGCTTTTCTATTGGTTGGTGCAATTTGAACTTTTTTTCTTTTCATAGCCGCGTTCTTTTTTACGATATCTGATTTTTATTGAGCAATCGTAAGCAGGTTTTCGGTTTATTGAATGTTTTCGAGTTATTAAGTTGCCGGATTGGAGCTATGGAATTAGGGTTTTTTGTTTCGCGGTTTGTTTTGTTAGGGTGGTAACAATGAGACATTAAAATCGTGTAACAATCTAGGAATCTTGATTTTAGAGTAAATCGAAATGCGTCCCAGTTTGTTTCATTAGTAAGTAGGTATATTTTATTTTTTCCTACAAGAAACCAATGATAAGGAGACTTAACATGTATATTTTTTTACACGTAGGTTTTCATATTTGAACATTTTTTTTTTCTAATAGGACTCGGTAGTCTTTGTATTTAGTATAAATCCCAATTAGAGCTTTTCAATATCATGTTTGCTAGTTATCGTATTTAATAGCATTTACTGACGGATATAATCCTTACTAATATTATAAAGGCGAAAGTTTGTTTGGATGGATGTATGGATGGATGTTTGTTCCTCTTTCACGCAAAAACTACTAAACGGATTTTAATGAAACTTTACAGTAATGTAGCTTATAGATCAGAATAACACATAGGCTACTTTTTATCCTGGAAAAACGTATAGTTCCCGCGGGAACGCGATAACCGAATTCCACGCGGGCGAAGTCGCGGGCAGAAGCTAGTTAAATAAATAAATTGTAATTTTATTATAGAGATCTTTAAAATACCTATCGATTATATTTAGGTTGGTATTATTTTCTCTAACATTTTATTCAATATATATAAGAGGCTAGCTGACCCCGCGGACTTCATACCGCCTTGGGTATGAAAAATAGCTTACCTACGTCCTATTCTCAGATCTACTGAACAGACACTCCAAATTTCATAAGAATCAGTCCAGCCGGCTCGGAGGAGTTTGGTTACAAACACTGTGACACGAGAATTTTATATATTAGACTAGCTTTTCCCCGCAACTTCGTAAGCGCAGAAATATTAAAATGTAAAGTCCCGATTTTTTTCGTTCCCGTGGGAATTTCGGGAAATCCTCTCTTAGTGCTCCCTTCCGTTCCCTAAGGAACTCGCATGCCAAATTTCAGCTCTCTACGACCAGTAGTTTCGGCTCTGCGTTGATCGATCAGTCAGTCAGTTTCTTGTTTTATATATATAGAAAGATATGTACTTATTTGTATTCTTGTACACTAACATTACCCAACTAAAATTAAGTAAGCAATAAGAGTTTACTTTATTGTTGGTCCCATCTTGTTACACCCACGCAAATAAGACGAAAGCCTAGTTCCTAATTGCTTCACTCCATAGAGGCCCCTTACAATAAGCAATATGCCAGATAAGGACCCTCGTCTATTAAGGCTAATCTAGGGGTAAGTAAAAACCACCCCCCGGGTAGCCTTGCGATGGAGTAGAAGAGACTTGGAATATATCATCTCTAATATACACGGTGGGTCAGAAAATATGGCAAATAATTAACCCACCGTATCGGCTATCGATTCTAAGTATATTGTATAGGTCTTTAATTTTTTTCGAGTTGGTAAAAAATAAAAGTATATGGGATTGGTTGTGTGAGCGACGCCTGAATCCTATACAAAATATTTTTTTTTACCAACTCAAAAAAAATTAAAGACCTATACAATATACTTAGAATCGATAGCCGATACTCATACTCATACTGTGGGTTAATTATCCTTACTTCCTTACTTCCTTACTATCCTTACTAATATTATAAAGGCGAAAGTTTGTTTGGATGGATGTATGGATGGATGTTTGTTCCTCTTTCACGCAAAAACTACTAAACGGATTTTAATGAAACTTTACAGTAATGTAGCTTATAGATCAGAATAACACATAGGCTACTTTTTATCCTGGAAAAACGTATAGTTCCCGCGGGAACGCGATAACCGAATTCCACGCGGGCGAAGTCGCGGGCAGAAGCTAGTTTGCCATATTTTCTGACCCACCATGTGTAAAATTCTCGTGTCACAGTGTTTGTAACCAAACTCCTCCGAAAGCTTGGCCGATTTTTATGAAATTTGGTGTGTATGTCCAGTAGGTTTGAGAATAGGACGTACCTAAGCTATTTTTCATAGTCGAAAAAAATTAAGGCGATACGAAGTCCGCGGGTTCAGCTAGTAATCTTATAATATATTTATAATAAAAAGCATTACATGTTATTTTTTTAACACGCTTTTATTAGGTCGACCTGTTTGTAACTCCTTTTATCTACATCCATTTCATAATCCTCTATGATGCGTTCAAAAATCGGTACTAATGACATCCGTTATGACAGCGAGTTCTGTCAAAGCCAATTTCATATAAATTTGTGGTCATATAGTAAAATTCATTTCACAAAATCGAATTCGAAATTCGATGTTGAAATGACGTTTAAATTTCGAACATATTCGAACAGCAATGCCCGCCTATATTCTTCAGTCAGACAGAGCGAAAGTTTGTTCCAAATTCAAATGTCGGCTCAACTCGGCTCTATTTAGCTTAGGCTTTTTGAAAATCGAATGTGAGACGCTGACGTATTCGAATTGCCGCCATTGTTGACAGATTTTGATTTGAAGCATTTTAGAGGATTTATCAATGAGTGTATAGATAAAGTTGTGTATTCACATAAAATTGCTAGTCCGGAATCTAAAATTAGCTAAGTATAAAAGTTTTGTATCATATAATTTGTACAACATAGTTGTCTTTATTAGATAAATATATAGATAAAAATTCATAGTTCCCGAGGGAATGTTCTTACCGAATTCCACTCGGACCGAAGTCGTGGCCAGAAGCTAGTAATAATTAATATAAGTAAATAAAGAACCCGTGTCCTGTCTATTCCTCCCCGCTCCACCCGTCAACCGCACCCGCTAAGCGTGGAGATAATTCCGTTATGTTGGCCCCGCTTCTTACGGACGCCGTGCCGTTCGGAATTTGAATTATTCTCTATTAGGCGTTTTTAATTGGCTTTAACTATAATCCACTGACGAGTCAAATCAGATACTTTTTATTAACCACTTTAAAGTTTCGTGCAATTTGCATTATGTGCAATTTGTACATTGAATTATTGTGTATTTTTGTAATATCAAAAAAATTTCCCGGTCCAAAAATTTCGTAAAAAATTTACTACTGGTACTAACTTATACTTAATAGTTATTAGATGCATTGTGCTTATAAATACCATCTCCGTGGCAATCTCTGTGCCTAATTTCGTTCAAATTCGTTTAGCCGTTTTAATTTGATTGAGTAACAAACATGCAAGGTTTCACATTTATTTATTAAGTACTGGTATTATAATACCCTCAAGCCATGAAGCACGAGCTCCCAAAGCTCCGCTTATCATCCTTTGTCGTCATAGATGTTATCAAGAGCTTTGATGGTAATTGAATTAAATTGAGAGCAAAAGCCAATTAATATGGCGGTTATGTTTATGTTATGTTATGTTATGTGCCATTAATTCTCAGCTCGAGATTTTAGTTTGAATTAATATGGCATTGGAAATCTTGGAATGTTTATTTAGAGACACGGTCATATAATACTTTTAAGAAAACACCATTTTATAAAATAATGAATAATATTATTATAGTTGGTTTGGATAGATGTGTGATTGTTGCCATTTTATTCACTAACTGTTCTACGTGGTTCTACGGGACGGGTTATTATGAATTTTTAACGTATGTACCTACCTATATATGTGGATCAAATGGCTTGTGTCCATCCATACACACGAAACTATACTAAGTACGACCAGTATAAATACAGGCGCGTGCGTCTTTTGCGGAATAGAACAGAATAGAAAAGGTATTAATTAAAAAAAAAATAGGTTTTAGGTACTTACCTTATGCTTTAAGCTTAACTTTAGCAAATTACTTATATGCTTTAATACCCAAGCTTTAATCACGTATGTCACTGTATATTTTCAATAGTAATGGTACTTACTTAATTAAATTTTAAAAAATAAAAAAATAAAACCGCCTTCAAACTCCGACAGACTGCGAAGTCGGTGTCAAGTGAACCGACCCAAAGAAATGATAATCATATGGTAAACATGACTTTTTTTTTTTGGCTACAGTTTCCAAACATTACTATAGAAGTACATAAGTAACTCTGAAGTCTTCGAAATTGACACCAAAATCATCTACGTGCTAGCAAATTTCGAAGAGTTTCCTCATTTTCTCATGGATCCCATCATCAAAATTCATCCAAATTAATATGGGACCAACTTGAAAGTACCACCTTTCGAACAAAAAAAGAATCATCGAAATCGGTTCACGTTTACTATTTATTTTTGGTGAACATACATGAAAAAAATAAAAAAAAGATTCCGACAAATTGAGAACCTCCTCCTTTTTTGAAGTCGGTTAAAACATCACTATTGAAGTGAACTCTTTCATATATTCCTAGCGGAAAAACTTCTTCCTTGAACGAAGGTTTATTTCGAAATAAGCTCAGAATCCGACTGGAAGACGACCAGCTAAATTTGCCACTCTATAGGGTTATCTGTCCTTATGTCGTATCTGTGACGGCACTTTCATTTGACTACACCTCGCTCCAATCCACCCGCCAGAATAGCCGTTAAGCTCATAGCAATAAACAGCAAAGTCCCATGAATGGCTCAACCAATGAATCTGATTTTCGGACGGTCTGTTCGAAATTTGAAATATTCATATTTGATATGAATATTCAAGCGGGCCCTGTTTACATTCACGGCGTTCCAATTTCGAATTTGAATTTATTTATTTTTTGGCGGGAGTTTTTCGCGATGATTGACAGGCCGGCCATGTTTTGTTTGCGCTGTGAAGTCAAATAGTGCTTTTATTTCCGCTATTCAAATTGGCTGTTGTATTTAATTGTAAACATGTTGTAAATAGAATTATATTTAAATTTAAATGACGCTATTTGTGTAACTGTAACCCTTATTTGGGATGACTTTTATTCAAATGCTAATGCGTTGTCATGTCACAGAGGCATACCATAGACAATGCTTTTGTTTAATAGATAATTTGAATGTTTAATACTTGTTTTAAGACTTTATGACATATTGTGTATGTTTAATGTAATAAAAGAGCAGTAGGGAAGCTAAGGAACGAAATGTTTTCTGGAATCGCAAAAAATGATTATCAGTACCGCGTTAGATGAAAAATCTAGTGATAACTAGCGGCCGATGTATAGGTATCGTATCGTCAAATCCCCAATTAACACTGAGAATTGAAATCAAAGTATTTTTTTCATGTCATTAGTAAATGCAAACGAGTCCACCTGATGAAATGGTCACTGCGGCCCATGGACATCGAAATCTCAAACCATAGACAAAAGCTCTCATGACAACGCTACAGTACCCCCCCCCCCCCCCTCCATCATAATGTTGATCTTTTATTCGATACAGAACGCGATCATTCAGCGATTATTAAGCGTTTGCCTACTATCTCACCTGATGTCTTTTGATTACCTAACTTCCACCTATATCTGCAACACCACCAAAGACCACAAATCCAAAAGATAAAATATAAAGATAATTTATTGTTCAACATGAGTATACATATATGCAGATATTATAAAAAAAAACCACTGCACAACGCCTGGGTTGTATCAAATAGTAAACGTCCCTTTAAATATGGCGCCGACCTGTCATTCCACACAGAAACGGACGTTTAACTTCTTGTAGCAAGTCAATCCAGGCTAAACAAAGCTGGAATCATAAACAAAACCTCCCCTTCCCCAATCAAGGATACATAATATCTCTTTATTCGATAAGCGAGTATGTCGCCGAAGCAATTAATTCCAAACGTCTCGCCCCTAGTCGGCAACGGTCGGGGGAGTCGATGGAAGGTATCGATGAATCAGGGGACGATTTAATTTGTCTATGATATTTCCGCTGTAAGACGTGGACTCGGTTGGTTTTTGTCTTTGTTTGAATAACTTAACTGTCATTTGAGCACCATAAATAAACCTTTAGGACCTGAGCGAAATAGCTGAAACCGAGTATTTTCAGATATGAGACCTAGCTAGATCGATTTGATGCCTCCATGAATCGTCCAAATCGTTACAGCCGTTTCTGAGATCGCCTGGATAAATAAACAGAGCAATTGGGATACACGTTTAGCGCGTTTAAAGTATAAAGAAAAGATCTTAAAATCAGAAAGAAAAGAACTTGGCTTTTTTTCGTCGTGTTTGCTATATTTATTATTATCACAAAGCTGAATGAAAAAATATTGGGTCTCATTTTCTTTTATACCCTGAAAAGATGAGTATTGTGAAATATGAATAAGTACCTTATTCTAGATATAATAATATCGAAGCTGGAAAACTAAATTGTAACAAAAAAGCGAGAATTACATCTTTATAAAATCAGAAAAATTGTCTTTTATTAACACGCTTTTATTAGGTCGACCTGTATGTAACTATGTAATGGAATCTTTTTGACCTACTTTCCGATTTCCGATTGAGCTGAAATTTTGCACGAATATGTAAATCACATGACAGTGCAATATTATGATGAGCTGATCTGATGATGGAGCTGGAAGGTGGCCATAGGAACTCCGTAATAAAACTACATAAACCCATCGAATTTGGGCTCGTTTGATTCGTCTTGAAGGGTAGATGAAGGATTTACAAGGAAAAGTACAGTCAGCAATAAAAACGTGTCCCAAAAATTTAATGTTTGAAAAAAATATTGTCTAGGTGCCCTTTCAGCGCGATATTTTAGCGTAACCGGGGAAAAAATCGATTCCAAAGAAAATAAACTTACATTTATATGAAAAATACCTAGTACATACCTACTCCGAAATTTCCGATATTCTTCTTTTTTACGTCGTGACACATGGTCCATGTCTCTAGCGGTCTGGATAAATGAAATTTTCATTAATTTCGAATACGTAACAGTCATACACACCCCCAAGGGGCGTCAGCTGCCGCCGGCGGTCAAGACGGGGTACGGTAATTGATCGTCGGGGCGGTAATTCACTCTTATAACCTAAAAATAAACTAACCTAAAAACTTTATTTCCAGATGAAAGTTAAGAAAAACAGATATATAATAATAAGTTATTATAATACTTAGTATACAATAAAATATACTTTATTGAACACCACACAATCAAGGAACAGTACAGACATAATGTAATTACACAAAAGGAATAATCACACGTGCTATATTTATTCTAAAAAACCGAATTGATTTGTTAGAGGTACGAAAAAAGGTAGGTACCTACCTAAAATAGATCAGTCAAAGAATTGCTAGGTAATTCAAAAAAGGTAGTGGAACAAATTGTGACAAAACTTGACCTAATATTAGAACTCAGTAAGTAGTTTCACTCTATTAATGAATATTTTGCAGGCGCATAAGATTAAGACAAATGTCATTTAATATTGGTAATAATTTCTGTTTTCTGTAGCTTTTGAATGATGTATGTAATATAATATGTAATGTGTAGGTAATCTAATGTAACTATAATTGTAGCAATATCTAATACTATATCTAATAAAGTAATACTAATAGGGATGACGACAACTTTTTTTTCTTAGTCTGTCAGGAAGATTATTGAAAAGTATTGGACACGTATTTTTTCTTTTTTCACTTAATCAAACTTATACGGAGATATATTGAGTTGAAATGTCGCGTGACGTCACGGTTAGGTACGATTTATACCTAACGGTGACGTAGTTAGCCCCCACTCTCCAACTTTAATGCGTTTTAACTTAGTCATTCTTTGTTAATTTGATAAAACAAAAAATACGTGTCTAATATTTTTTTATTACCTGACTGACGGACTAATTAGAATTTCGATTTCTTCACCCTGTCGTCATCCCTATTGTGTACATATATATTTGCATGTATTTAATTCTGTTTACGCAAATAAATATTTCTGATTTCTGATTTCTGAGTAAAATTTTAAGTCACTCGGATTTTTGGACATTGACCCTATTTTATTTACTTTAATATTTTGCTGGGATAAAAATGCACATAAAATTGATTCGTACAAAAAATGATTTCCAGCTGTCAATCGAAGAAACCGTTAAAATGGCAAACGAAAAAAGTCAATCGATCTTCCAATTTGAAACATGTTTCTTATAACTTCTTTAGCTCACTGACGCTAATGATTCCAAATACAAATCAATTATACACACGATTTCGCGCGCGTATAACGTTCCATATTTAAAAGTGTGACAAATGCCGTTGAAATTTTCAAATATTGAACATCTATCAATAACTGATTGGCTACAGCAATCGGCGAACGCTATTTGTCATTCCAATTTCAAATTTGTTTTTTAAACGAGCCCTATAGACAAGCGATTTTAGGGTTCCTGGATTATATTTTGAGTAAATATGTTGTGCGATGTATTTATCATAGTGCTTATTTTTAATATAAGTATTTTTGATGTCCAAATTTATCCGCATAAAATATTCCAAGATGCACTTTAACATAAAAATATACTTGAATTTTAAATCCACTTTCAGAGGATATTAAGTCAAGAGTTGCAATCTAAATTGTGCGTGTATCGTGTACTTTAGGGGTAAAATGAATTCACGCTTAACCGCTTTGCTTTTTTAAACCCTTGTCCATGGTAAAATTGACATGTCACTAAATAGTTTCAAAAAAAGTGCAATTCATCATTTTCTGTGCGGGCGAGGCGCGAGGTGGGAGCATCTGTCAGTGATTTTGCGCCGCAAAAATATTAATTCGGTAGCAACATGTCATGTCTGCCGCATGCCGAGCGAGTTGTGGGCCAAAGCAACCACAGTGTGGGAGCCCGGCCACTCCAGGCGGAAACCAGGCAGACCGCGAAGACGATGGCGAGATGAGTTGGACTCCTTTTTGACGAACTGGCCGGGAGCTGCTGACAATCGGGATCAGTGGAAGGGATGGGGGGAGGCCTTTGCTCAGCAGTGGGACAAAAGTGGCTCCTAATGAGAATGAGCAACAATCCGAGTTTATCCATATCCACTGCCTAGCATTTATTATTTTCAGATCAATTGCAGTGTCTACAAATCGACACATATCTCATACTTTAAATGCGCTAATCTTGTATATTTATGTATTTATACAAACGATCTCAGCAACGGCTTAACAATTGGACGAAATTTGGAATCTATATTCCAAAACCCCTATGGGTTTACGGGGGCGATCAATCGGGGACAATCAATATACCTATTGGGCTTAAAAGAATAAGTTATGTACCAAAAATCAAACGATAGCTGGACACAACGCTTCATCTTTCTTCATTTAAAGAGAATAAAACGTTCCATAACTTAACGAAATTATTTTTATTGCGCAATAACAAAAGTACAATAGCCCAAAAATCATAATTTCCGCAAGCTAAAAAAAAGAAAAAATACCATCGACAATCCCGCCGAGCGCATTTATTTTTCTTTCGGCACCGGCGACACGCCTTCCAGCCATCAATAAGCGCCGTCAGCGGCACAATGCGCGGACACGCTGTTTATTCCAAAAAACTGTTAGAATTCACTTTTAGAAATGCGAAATCGATTTGGGGGCTAAATGCGATGGTTTTTTGGGGTTATATCGCGGGATTATGAACGTCATTATCATTGTCACTGTTGATGAATCTGTTCTTTTTATTGAAAAACTATTTTATTGGTTTAATAATACTAGGGTATTTTGTACGTTGTTTTACAATAATATACCTACAATAATATATATAAAGAATGTAATGTTTGTTTACATGAGGCACTGGAAAAAAGTTTGTAAGTAGGTAAATTTAAAAAGTATTGAAATCAAATGAAAACATGAAATTTAGCAAATTTTACCACTCAAGGCATTTTCATATATATCTCTCGTAACGTAATCTCTAAACGAAACAACTTTCACCACATGACATGTAACTGGCAAAAAAAGTCTTTTTTTTTCTAAATCGAATCCATCATAGGTACAGATCAAGTGTTGAAACTGAAAAATATCCTCACCTATTATTGCAATTTCAAATTATATTATTTAGCAGATTCATTTTCTAGTAGCCAGGGGCGATTGCCATGAGGTTTGCCAATTAACAGCCGTCAAAAGCATTGAACTGTCAAATACTGACGTAGAACAAAACAAGTTTGTACCTATGTTATTCTGGCTAACGCCGATCATAGCAAGGTTGCAAGTCAACGAGAATAATAGTACTTTATGTAACTGCTACATAATAAAGGTCCTTAAAACACGAGTGGGGTTTTATGAAACGATCTGTCAGGCGAGTTTCATAAAACCCCACATAATATCGCACGTGTGTTTTAAGGCTGTCCACAACTGTCCACAATGGCGGCAATTCGAATACGTCAGTGTCCGATTTTCAAACGACATTCGATTTTCATAAAACATAGACTAAAATAGAGCCTACATTAAAATTCAATAACAAACTTTCGTTCTGTCTGACTGAAGAATATAGGCGGGCATTGCTGTTCGAAATTTGAATGCTATTAGACCATTTTCACAGATAAGAAATCTGTTCTAACTAAACAGTTCAACTCAATGCTAGTCATAATTTGCGGTTTTTGAACGCATCATAGAGAATTTATGATATGAGTGTAGATAAAAAATATTTTTAGTGAGATATCAATGGAACTCAAAATAACTTTACAAATGATTATGATAGTAGTTCAACAGTTCCTTCTTAATATTAATACATACCCCTCTCCAATTTTCCTCCACTCTCCCCAATCAGGGTCACCGCGAGTGTATCCGCCGAGAGGCGCTTGTTATCCTGCGAGGTGCAATGTTGCCAGTTTAGCACATAATGTGCCATATTACACGCTAAATTGGCAAGACTGAGGTCTCCGAAACGTCACAGTGACATTGACACTATTGTATGAAATGACAAACGTTGACATTGACAGCCACCACCTTGCAGTTAGTGGCGCCAACTAGTGAGGAATACGGTGGACCTCATTCATACAGCTTTTTCTTCAGAAGGGGCCAGCGGTTGCTTTCGTATATGTAGAGAGACTCGCATCAACCATATTCACCGCGATCTTTACTAGATTATCACTCCATCTTATTGGAGGCACCGACAGCTCGTCTCCCGGTTCGCGGACTTTCCGGCCCCATCGTCCATCAGTCCTGTGAGAATGTGCCCGCCCGCATGGGGCAGTGGCCGAGGCACACAGCTCGCAGGACTGATGGCCGGTTGGGCCACAGTTCTCGAGTGGCGTCCGCGAACCGGGAGACGAGCTGTCGGTAGACCTCCAACAAGATGGAGCGACGACCTCGTGAAGGTCACGAGAAACCGGTGGAAGCGAGTAGCACAGGACGGCGAGCCTTGCGGAGCCCTATGTCCAATGGACGTCATCACAGGACGGCGAGCCTTGGGGAGCCCTATGTCCAATGGACGTTAGCACAGGACGGCGAGCCTTGGGGGAGCCATATGTCCAATGGACGTCTTTCGGCTGAAATGGTGATGATGATGATGATGATATACCTACTTAATTACGCTCTTCGTTCACAGGTGAAGATCTGGTTCCAGAACCGTCGAATGAAGTGGAGGAACTCGAAGGAACGAGAGCTGCTGGCATCAGGCGGCTCCAGGGAACAGACCCTGCCTAACAAGAACAACCCCCATCCGGACCTGTCTGATGCTGAGGTGGACAAGCAGAAGCTTTCGCCCAACCCTGAGGATGAGGAGAAGAAGATGTTCGCTTCCACCTCCAATGAGTACAGAGGTGAGACCTACTGATAAACCAAAAAACAGATTCGTCCTGTGCCGAGGACTTTTTTGCAACGCAAGTACCTACGCACTTGGGCTATGCTATGTGGTAATACTGGTAATCTGCTTTAATGATTGCGAATTGCAGCTTCTAACATTCTTGCTACATTAAGGGTGGGTTGATTCAAACCGTCTGTTAAAGTTAACGTTAAATATTTTATTATGAGACGTTATGACGTTTATACTTTCTAATGTATGGAATAACAGCTCGGCGGCCATATTTAACGACCAGGAGTTCGTCAACAGTGCTTGAATCAACCCATCTTAAAATCAAAATTATAAAAGAGGTTAAATGAATGTTTCCTTCCAGGTTACGACGACAAAATGGCGGCGCCGTTCTACCGCGAGCCGTTCGCCAACGTCGAGGACGGCGAGGACTTCGACAGCGAGAGCGCGAGCGACGAGGAGATCAACGTGACATGACGTGTTTACACTTGAACGGGTTGTACATACCCTACTAGGTTAGGTTGTTTAATGTGATTTTTTTGACACTATTTATTTTATTGGTGGCTTCTGCCCTCTTTACGGGTAAACGCGGGTACTCTGCGACATTTCAGCTGTGCAGTGTGCACTGCAGATGGGCAGGTGTTGAAAGTTGGAAAAAAGTCAGTTTTTCAAACTGTCACTATAATTATATACGTCTACTATCGCAATCGCGTGTGAATTTGCCACTACAGGCGCTAGTGTCGCGTTAGGTCCAATAACATTCACTTTTCACTGGTTTTGGCGGGCTTCGTGATATAAATTATAAATTTCTTTAATTTACCTGTTGAAAAGTGATCTCCTCCGTGAAATTATCGCGAATAGGGATTATTTGGCGATGAATGTAAAAGGTTTGAAAAAAAATTTTTTCAAACAAAACGGAACTGCACAACATTGCGGCATAGCTACTCGATATGATGATTAGTTATTTATAATGAATAAACTTAATGAGATTCAAGATTGAAAACTTTGTTTCGGCGCCGATCTTATAAAGTTGCCTTTGACAGCTATGCCTCTGGACCTTAGTCAACAGTGGCGCCAACTGGTGAGCAAAGAAACGATAGTCCCATTCCACAATGACGATCGATTTTGTCCATAGATCAGCTCCTTTCATGTTGACCTTCTTGTCATGTTCTGTGCGGTAGAGCCGTTATTACTGTGCCGGGCAGAGGTACGAATTTAGAAATTTTGAATTTAGTAATATACTCAAAAAAATCACATTAAATTAAGTTCAAGTACTAACAAGCGATGTATAGTAATTTAGTCATATTGGTAGAAGAATTTTGTCACTATTGATAAACGCACGGAAAATTTAAAAAATCAAGTAAAATCAAATCAAATCAAATTATTTATTCCGCAAATAGGCCACATCTGGGCACTTTTACACGTCAGAAATTTATTTTGGCACCAAAAAATAATTTACCAGCTATTCCAAGACCCATTGCTTGAGGAGAAGCGCCGCAACAAACTCAGCAGAAGGCGAAATCTCGGTATAATGCGCGCGATGTAAAAACGACGCTGGAAGGCAACAGAAGCCAATAAGCCAAGGACGCTAACGTTCGTTTCACATGTTTAGTATTATACTTATGTATAATACTAAACATGTATGTTTAGGTATGTATATTATTTTTGTAAATTATTGTATGCCTTAACAAAACATTTTGTCATAATTTTCCTAATTTTCAAAGTAATAGTAACTTCAAGTTATTTCTTTTTTCATCTTTCCGAAATAGGTACCTATTTAAAAAAGATCAATTTTAAGTGATAGTTCTGTGGTTTAGATGAGTTAGAGGAACCAACACAACAGATAATTATTCAATGAACTAATGATAAATTGTATAAATAAATATAACACATAATTAATTAGGTAGCAAAGTGACAACTAAAAGGAAAAGTGATTGTTAATCAATTTAATATTTAAGACATACGTTAGCATAAGATCATAATTATCGCGGTCGGAAACAATCGAACCTTTTATTTAATAGGTACTCGTATATCATACAGTATTAAGTGAAAAAAATATGAAAATTATTTACCCTTTGTATGTGTAAATAATGAAAATATTGAAAAAATAGTTTAACAAATTCAAATTTATTTATTTATTTAAACTTCATTGCACATACAAAATGTATACAATTGGCGGACTTAATGCCTAAAGGCATTCTCTACCAGTCAACCATAAGGCCAAACAGAAAGAAAAACCGGCCAAGTGCGTGTCGGGCCACGCGCAAATTATAGGGTTCCGAAGTTGAGGATGCCCACAGTACCTTTCTAAGACTTATTAGCATCTAGCTAGCCTGTGTGGTGTGACGTGCCCGCCCGACTCCCCTGCTGCTCGAGAAAAATCATCATTATAAGTTGGTCGACTATTACTCGTAAGTTTGTACAGCCTACTTAGCTCTGATAGTTTTCCTTTCAACTACGTTATATATGCCACAACCGTGATTTTTTTCAGCCATCCAAATACCACCATTTAGCTGGCAGGGGGGGGGGGACACGTGACTCTAACAAAAAATAGCACTTTAAAGCTTAATATTTCACAAACGCATTACTTAATCAAAAAATGGTTTTAACAAACCCACAATATTTTTTTAAGACCTATTCAACGATATGCCGCACCATGGGGTACGCAAGAAAAAAAAAATACATCCCCACTTTACGAGTAGGGGAGGTACCCTATAAAAAAAAATATTTCAAAATTTTATTGTACCACTTTGTCAGCGTAACTAATATGCATATTCATGCCAAATTACAGCTCTCTAGACCTAAGCATCTCCGAGCAATAGTGCGGACAGACGGACGGACGGACGGACGGACGGACGGACGGACGGACATGGCGAAACTATAAGGGTTCCTTGTGGACTTCGGAACCCTAAAAATGAGCAGGTGCATCAATATCAGAAAGAAACTACAGAAATACAAGGAAGATAACAAATAATTCCAAAAGAGGATAAATTTACATAAACGTACATAAAAATTATATAAAAGATAAACATACATACACTAAATTCAATCATCTATTCAGCCTATAGGATCGCTCACGCGTCAAGTTGAAGTTTAAATCTAGCTGCTTAAAGTTCACGCGACGCGTGAGCCATCCTATAGGGAACAGGGAGGTCCAAGACTTTGAATATGGCCCCTGTTGTCTCGTGATGAGGTATGTGCCCATCATTGGGACGTACCTATATAGGGTCCAGCCAAACGTGACGATAGTTTTAACCACAGTATCAGTTATCGATTCTGAGTAGGTATGTTTTTTTTTTTTTTGAGGTGGTAATTTTTTTTATTGCCCACTAGCTTTTCCCCGCAACTTCGTATGCGCAGAAATATTAAAAAGTAAAATCCCGATTTTTCCCGTTCCCGTGGGAATTTTGCAAAATCCTTTCTTAGCGGATGCCTACGTCATAACATCTAGCTGCATGCCAAATTTCAGTCCGATCCGTCCAGTGGTTTGGGCTGTGCGTTGATAGATCACTATATCAGTCAGTCAGTCAGTCACTCAGTCAGTCAGTCACCTTTGAGTTTTATATATTTAGATTATGGCATTGTTGGTGTGATCGATAGGTACCTGAATCCCATACAAAAAAAAAAAACAAAAAACATGATTAGAATCGATAACTGATACCTTGGTTAAATCATCTTCAGGCTCCTTGATATAGTCTTTGTTGCGGATACGAAGGATTTTTTGTGAAAATAATTTATTTTTTTTGTTATAAGTAGGTGAGTAATGTTTTTTTTTTCGACTCTAGGAATTTTCTGACCGTGATATTTAACAGTACACTGTGTATTAAGGACGGTAAGCGAGGAATTGTAGTCGAGAGCATTTAAAAGGGCTCGAGACTGCAATTCCCATACCGCACGTGATACACACATGTTTTTCATCACACTTGCGAGGAAAATACAGGAAACATTCACTAGGACGATCTGTGAACTTGTGAATTCGTACTGGCCACTAACAATGGTGCCGCCATTTAAGTAGTTTTACTTTTTAATTTGTATTATTTCGAAGAAAACAATTGAAAACAAATACGTTACGGCCCGTGGGCTCATAAGAAATCTCGAAAGCCCGTGGTCATAATCTGGGCCTTAGAGACCGCTTTGCCTGCCTGTAATGACACCGTTTTCGAGCAAGTGTGATGAAAATTTTATTTATAGTTATAAATATAACGCACCAAATGTACATAGTAGTGTAAAAACCAGTGATCTCTTCTTATATAAGCTTCGGACTCAGTATTGTAACAAATAACGGCATAATTATATGGAAATAAATAATAATGGTACAATTTTTTTTTGTATTTCATTGCACCCATTTTAATTTAATACTTAATTACAAAGGTTCATATCCTACTTCAGCCTATTTGCGTCCCACTGCTGGGCACAGGCCTCCTCTCATCACGAGAGGGTTGGGCTATAGTCCCCACGCGGGCCCGGTGCGGATTGGGGACTTCACACGCATCTTTGAATTACTTCGCAGATGAGTGCAGGTTTTCTCACGATGTTTTCCTTCACCGAAAAAAGCTCAGTGATAAATTCAAATTGAATTTCGCACATAAGTAAACTTAGAGGTGCGAGCCGGAATCGAACCCCCGACCCTCTGCATGAGAGGCGGTAGGTCGAACCACCGATGTCCATGCCGGATTTCATCAAAATCAGTTCACTTGAGTTGAATGATACGCAATACATCCACACATTTTTAGAGACATACATATCACGTGCTAATTAGTGTAAATCGTTCCAATACTATTCCATATTGACCTACGGAACCCCAAAAATCAGACCAACTGTCACACTATACAACCCTATTTGAGAATTAGAGGTGCGTGTCACTGACACGACTGAATTAAACGCAGGCGTGGGGTGGCACACATCGCGGGGGGCGAATCTGGACCGCGAAAAATATCTATCATCTATCTATATTAATCTATACAAGACTTAGCAAAGTGACAATTTAACATGTTTTACCATACTAAATACAATACAATACAATACAAATACTCTTTATTGAACACCACACAATAGAGAAAAAAAGGACAGAACAAAAAGATCAGGAAAACATGTAGGTATACAGCAGGCGGTCTTATCGCTAATAGAGCGATCTCTCCCAGACAATCTTTGGGTAGTGGGTATCAAGTGAAAGAGTTGGTAGGCGGTGCTCGTAATGACCATATGTCATATGTTATAAATACATACATACCCGAAATCATAAATATAAACATACATTAAATAATGAATATATAGTCATAACACTAATATAATAAATAAACATAAATAAACTAAGTACAGTCTAAAATAAATTAATGACAGCCGAAACCACAGAATAAGTAATAGTACCGAAGCCCAGATGAAGAAGAGGAAAAAGATCAAAAAGCAACTGATAAGAAGAGGGTGATTCTTATTCTTACGTTTTTTTGTGTGAGTTGTAAGAATTCAATATATTTTTGAGGAAAATCAGTAAACTTTATATTAATTTACCTAATAAAGTACCTCTAGTATCATGTATGAATATTTTTTTTATCATAAAATTATTAGAAAGGTATAAAAAAAAATAACAAGTCCAAAATGTCACGGACCGTGTAGTGTGAGATCCCCGGATTTGAAAACAAAATATTTTTTTCTGTACAGATGGCATGTTATTTTCCTAAATATTACTGCAATTATGAAAGAATAATCTATTTTCTATAAGACTACATAAAAATATATATAAATATCAATGACAATTTATGATTTTAAACAATATGAACTTTGTGAGTAGTTTTTGTGTCACGACCATGTGCGATAACATAAATATGCGTTACTCGGTAGAACACTATCTTTGATGTTGACAACCCTTTCTAAGTTTTTTTAGAACAGCAACACTGTCTTCTTGTCAGATTTGCAAAGTTCTGAACGTAATGAGTATCTCGCAAAAAATTGTTTTCCATTTTATTTGAAAACGGGTCAACCTTAACACGTCAACGCCGTGTAGTATTTCTGAAGGTAAGTACCAGTGTCACCCTTTTGATTGAAATATAATTTGTACGTCATATAGCGTATTTTAAGATAATTACTTAAGATCTGCGAAATCATGGGTAGTTTTTCGGTTACATTGAACACGTTTCAAATTGTCATGGCCATGGTATGGAAAAAATGTCACGACCGCGGACTTTTTGAGTACACGGTCGTGACATAATATTGCGTGGTCGTGACATTATATGTATTTCATTTTAATAAGTGACAACATTTCAAAATTTTTGCAAGGCGTAATTCGAAAACCATTTCGGTATATCAATCTAAAAAAGTTTCAGGTTTTTTCGTTCATTGCTTTTTAGATAAAATCGTGTTTTAGTGGTACCTGGTGCGTGACGTCATCTCACTCAATTCACTCACTCTCGCTAAAGAGCGGGTGTTACGCGCAGCACTATGTATATGCGCAGAAAGAGCTAATTAAGTACTACGTCATTTTTGACTTACGCTCTTTTAGGATGAGGAGTTTTTAAATTTTAATTTTATGTATGAAATTGACGACTTACGAAAAAAAAGAAAAAAATACGTGTCCTTTTAATTTTTTCCTACTTTTTAACTAGCTAATAAAATAACCATGTTAAAAAAATTAAATGTTGTCAATTAAATGGTTTTTCTGGCTCTGCTATACATATTCTTTGGTTTCATCTGTACTTTTAAAAAACAGTTCTTTTATTAAGTATACTGATTTTTCGCTATTATGATTATGTAGATGCCACGAAAGAAGAAAAACAACCCAGAAGAAAAAAAAAACAAGGCGTGAATACGAAAGAAATAGACGCGCCAAAATAAAAGCAGATCCCGTCAAATCACCTTAATATGAGGAAGCAAAAGAAAAAGAACGTCATACAGTGTCACAGCCTCATTCAGTAACGTCACGACCGAGGCACAATCTGTCACAGCCATGTTTATGTACCTATTTTTTTTACCTTTCCTGAGGGCTTTAAGGTTGTTCACATGCATCAAAAATATGCTTTTGGTATATACTTTTGATGCACATCGCTATAAGCCGTAAAAAAAAATTTTTTTTTTTTACAATATCTGGACAAAATTTAAGAATCACCTCCCTTAAGTCCACGGGTCCAGGGTAAATACCTCATCATTATCATCATCATCATTTCAGCCGAAAGACGTCCACTACTGGACATAGGCCTCCCCCAAGGCTCGCCACTCAGACCGGTCCTGTGCTACTTGCTTCCACCGGTGTCCCGCGACCTTCACGAGGTCGTCGCTCCATCTTGTGGGAGGCCTACCGACAGCTCGTCTCCCGGTTCGCGGGCGCCACTCGAGAACTTTCCGGCCCCATCGGCCATCAGTCCTGCGAGCAATGTGCCCCGCCCACTGGCACTTAAGGCTCGCAATTCTTCGGGCTATGTCGGTGACCCTAGTTCTACTGCGGATATCCTCATTTCTGATTCTATCACGCAGAGAAACCCCGAGCATAGCCCTCTCCATTTGCATTTGCATTGGTAAATACCTACTAATATTATAATTGCAAAAGTACCTGTGTGCCTTGTCTGTTACCTCTTTACGCTTAAACCGTTGGACCAATTTAGATTAAATTTGCTATGGAGATAGTTCCAGCCCATGGGGGAAGGATATAAGTAGGCTACTTTTTATCCCGGAAAAGGCAATGTTCCCGCGGGAATTCTATAGTCGAATCATGCGGTCGAAGAATGTGGTATTTATCAAATCACTATTTTAAAAACATTTAATTAACTACTTCGTAATGTAATCATTAAAATAAGCAATTTTAATGATTACATTACGAAGTACGAAACATACAATCTTAAGATTGAATCAAGAAGAAGAAGAAGAAGAAAAACATTTATTCAATCGTAAAATGTTCATTGCCTTTCTTGCATCATATTTTAAACATTGATCCTCTCATATCGAATGTACGTCGAAAAAGCAAAATATAATTATTTACGTAAAAAACAAAAAATAACCTCAAATGACCTACAGAACGCGCCAACAAAAAGCGCGACCTCATTCACTCCACAATGCAGCCAACCGAAAAGAATAAACAATAAACATTTTTTTTTAAAGAGGGAATGGGCAGTGGGCGGGCGAGAATAAATATAAAGGTGTGAGCACGTCAGCGGCAGCGGCCGGTCCATTTTGTTGTCGCCTCATGTGTGGGCGTCTTCAGCTTTTTGGCGCGGGAAAAATAACCGGTATTGTTTATGGTTTGGGTGGAAATGGGATTTGGATTTTAAATGAATTCGTGTTTGTTACATTAATTAAATCAGTTAATTACCTGTATTCGTAGTCTTTATTGGGCAAAGAATCGGAGGAAAAATTCTAACCAAATAACACAACATGAACTTATAAAAAATTTGTTTTTTCTAAGGACATTTTATATTATGTTGTAGATTTTACTATACTGCCTGCGACTTCGACACTTCGTCCGCGTGGAATTCGGTTATAGCGTTCCCGCGGGAATTGAGCGTTAAACTATAACAAATTGTTTACTAAAATCTTCCTCTTAAATCACTCTATCTATTAAAAAAACCGCTTCAAAATCTGTTGCGTAGTTTTAAAGATCTAAGCATACATAGGGACAGACAGCAGGAAGCGACTTTGTTTTATACTATGTAGTGATTTGGTACAAGATTTTAATAGAAATGGCGAAATGTGAATGTCTCACACAAAGGAGACTCGTTATTTGAATATGGGGGGTTCTATCGTATGTGAAGTCGATCAAAGGGCTGCGGGTGACGTTCAGAAAAGAGTTCCCTCTTGATCGTACTTTAACTTTGGTTTCTGAACTTCAAAAGACAATAATTTTAATATACCCTACCTTGTCTAGCTAGAAGTAAACATATAATTTACTGACTAATATACTTGTTCTTTTCTGTAAAGGGGGGTTTCATTAAAACAAAATAAATAAATTAACAGAAATATGAAAAATCGTACGAACCTACTACTTCTTCAATCTAACTGTAGGCCAACACTACAAGGCTCATGATACCGATGATGTTTAATAATTCATAATTATGCTTGTAAGTGATAATGTACCAATTTGACATGTAATATCTGTTATTATCAATAAATGAGTATGAGTATGCCGAGTACCCAAAATGCTGGCAGCATTGCCACGTTGAATGGCAATGCGCAATCTCTGTGCGAAATAGAGGCCAGCATTTTGGCTACCAGAGGCTTTGATTTTTTTTTAATTAAACACTAAAAATAAATATGTTAAATTTGACTAGGGGTTATTGTTTAGAATGTTTAGTATTACAAGAAACAAGGTACCTAAGTAAGTAGTTATATAATTATAAAGACTGACAATCTCCTTACATTGCGGCCATTTGCGGCGTACATCGGAAAATCCAAGGAGCGCTTCTAATGTTCATACAGGCTACCTAGGCAGCGACATCTATTATCGCATTTAACACTTATTTCGGGCGTACGCTGATTAGTATTAAGGTTGGCATTCTACTACTATGGCATTCTATGGTATTAGGTACGTGAGGATTTGATTATTGTTTCTTTAGAAACAAATATTGTAGTGGTTTAATGGTATAAGTCTAAAATCAGCAAAGCATAAAATAAATAACAAATTAAACCCAAGAACACTGATCACATTTCAAAAAAATAGGCGAAAAATACCAGTAAACAAATGGCCAAAAATAAACAAACAAAGACCAACCAACCAAACCTAATCCACTAAAGCCAATAAAATAAGTGTTAACTTGTAAACCATGAAAATAAGGAAATTGCTGCAGCGCCACGTGCCAGGCGCGTGCGGCGCCATGCGGTGTGGGAGTGAGACAGTAAATATGAGGGAAGGAGACACGAGAAGGCAGAAGTTATAGAACTTATAGAATACAAACAGGAGACCTGATGGTAAATGGTCACCAGCAGTCACCACCACCATAACAGTTTATTTACGTTCCACTGCTGGGCACAGGCCTCCTCTCATCACGAGAGGGTTTGGGCTAACTTAGTCCCCACGCGGGTCCAGTGCGGATTGGGGACTTCACACACATCCTTGAATTACTTGGCAGTTGCGTGCAGGTTTCCTGGAGCGGATTTTCTTCACCGAAAACCTCAGTGGTATATTCAAACTGGACGCGGGCACCTCTGCCGTTACTTATACAGAAGTACACGGCGGACACGGCCTATAAAGCACCATTTCGAACACAAAGCGAATGAAGTGTCAATGTTTGCGTGCGAGGACCTCTGTACACTTGTAACATTTACATGTGTGTGTACCGACTACGCGGGCCAGTGATCCACTCTCCATCTCCGGATGAAACAAATGACGGTAAGGGCGAATTGGGCGCGAATTGCACGCCGGCTAGATTCAGGTGGTCGATTCCGTGGTCATTCTGATTCTGTATGTAGTAGGTACTATTAAATATTCTATGACAGAAGGCTGGATCACTATGCCCATGGAATCATCAAAATTCATTGAGGTGACGTTGATGACAGTTATCTCATTTTAATTAAAACAAATCATACAATGTTTATCGTGTTATGGGATTAGCTGGTGCCATGTGGAGAAGACAGTGAACTGGCAGAATCGAGGGGCTCATGGTCATAAGAGGCTAAATCTGACGAATGGAAACGGAAATATTTCGCACAAGCACACGGCGGACGCGGCCTATAAAAGCACGATTTCGAGCACAATTCGAATGAAGTGCCAATGTTTGCGTGCGATGACGTCTGTGTGCGTGCGAGGACGGACGTCTGTACAGTTGTAAATGTGTGTGTGCCTACCAGTACGCGAGCCAGCGATTCACTCTCCATCTCCGAATGAAACAATTGACGGTAAGGGCGAATTGGGCGCGAGTTGCGCGCCGGCTAGATTCAGGCGGGTGATTCCGTGGCCATTCTGTATGTAGGACTATTAAATATTCTGTGCTTCTGTGAAAAATGTTATATTTCTCAAACATGCTCGGAAATGTTCGTGTTACTTTCAAAAAAAGAAGACGCGAGGCTGTCCATTGCCGGCCTTGGCCAGCAAAAACATTATTGTCGTGTGTGTTTTTTTCATTCGCTTGCTATTTGAGACACCTCTGTAGAGAAACTGACAAATCCATGGAGGTAATAAGTACAACTTCTATGGCCAAATCATCCACGATCATGGAAGTAGTAAATACTGATGTGGGGTAAGTGCGCCTAAATTTATTTCGCCCCTATGCCTTGTAAACAGCCAACTACTAGTTGAGTAATATTTATAGGTTTCGATATATTTATGTTAGGTGCACTTATCCCATCCTGGCGCACTTGCCCCGACTGACCTTACGTATTTCCTCGCTGTTTGAGAAAAGCATTATATATACCTCGTCCGGCAATGCGCTACTTGGCGGCCTCTGCAATAATGTACTATTTCTACTTCTAATTACTCTTATGTTTATTTCGCTCGATATCTCGTTTTAAACGTTAATTCCAGTTAAATAAATAATCTCGAAAGTCCCCCTCCGCCATCTTGAGCGCAGCAAAGCGCGCGTAATGACTCGCTACTCCGATTCGGACCGCGTGCAGGTGACGTCAGTTTTGGCGGGAGCGTGCCGCGCACGTGGCGCCATCTGGCCGACATCGATTTGTATAATCTGTGATTCCGAGATCAAAGCTCTGGCGGGCGATATAAATAATAAGTGGTTGCATATTGTCAGATGCAGGTCGTGTAATTTGTATTGATTTTTATCGGTCTCAGCGGGCCCCTTTTAAATTCCAAATTTTAATATCAAATTACAGCATATTTTACATGTCAAAATCAGATAATTTCACATTGAGTTCGTCAGAAAGAATACAAAATAAAAATCCTGTTAAGTTTAGGAATTCCAATGGACACGGTCTGACTCCATCATCAAGCCAGCTTCCAATGAAATTTGAACAAATGAGAAACACCGTATTTTTGCTTCCCAGCGGGCGCCAATATACTATGGCACCTCATCTGACTGAATAGGGATTTTTTTATTTGCACAACCGAATACTTCGACCGCCCGATCAAATGGCGACATTATCAAAGTATAGGGATGACGACAGGGTGATGAAATCGAAATTCTAATTAGTCCGTCAGTCATGCATTTTTTTTTTATTTTATCAAATTAACAAAGAATGACTTAAGTTAAAACGCATTAAAGTTGGAGAGTGGGGGCTAACTACGTCACCGTTAAGTAAAAATCGTACCTAACCGTGACGTCACGCGACATTTCAACTCAATATATCTCCGTATAAGTTTGATTACGTGAAAAAATAAAAAATACGTGTTCAATACTTTTCAACAATCTTCCTGTTAGACTAAGGAAAAAAAGTTGTCATCCCTATTGAACGGTTGCAGAACACTTGTATCACCACACCATCAAAACATACATTCACTTACATGGCCAAACATTGGCATGTTTGTTCACTCTCCTGCGCGTATCGGGTTGCCAGCTCTAAACTTGATTGATTGACCACCCCGACATGTGTAGTCTGTGGACAGAACTATGGGAAACTTGCCAACTGGACCACGGCATAGACTATTTGGGCCCTACTTATCGCGAACTTTAGTTTACAGAAACTATGTTTCGACGGACTAGGTCATCCTCTAAGCCGATGTCCATAATGTCCATTCGTGGATGTCTTTCGGCTGTCATGATGATGATGTGATGAATAGGTAATCATCTTTCGACGTTACGTTAAGTTAACTAGTAACTACGGAATCAGTTAACCGTTTTACTAAACTAATAATAAGTCTGTAGAAGTCGCGTGTGAAACTTGAAAATTAAAAGAAACTATCAAGTCGAGGGGACTATTATAAACGATACTGAACACAAAATAATGTTTTTTTAGAAAAATTGTCTGTATGTATGTACAAATTTTTCTATGGGGGTAGTTTAAAACATTGGTCAACTACTACTATAGGCTACTTTTTATCCAGGAAAAACGCATAGTTCCCGCGGGAAAGCTATTACCGAATTCCGAATTAAAGCTAGTACTTACTAGAAACCATGTTCTAATAACAGTAGATTTCATTTTTAACCGACTTCAAAAAAAGGAGGAGGTTCTCAATTCGTCGGAATCTTTTTTTTTTTTTTTATGTATGTTCACCAAAAATAAATAGTAAACGTGAACCGATTTCGATGATTCTTTTTTTGTTCGAAAGGTGGTACTTCCAAGTTGGTCCCATATTAATTTGCTTCAGTTTTGATGATGGGATCCATGAGAAAATGAGGGAACTCCTCCAAATTTGCTAGCACGTAGATGATTTTGGTGTCAATTTCGAGGGCTTCAGAGTTACTTATGTACTTGTATAGTAATGTTTGGAAACTGTAGCCGAAAAAAATTTTTCAATAAAAAAATTAAAGCCGCCTTCAAACTCCGACAGACTGCGAAGTCGGTGTCAAGTGAACCGACCCAAAGAACCCAAGTAACATTTTGGCCCTATAACTTGGGTTATCATCACTAAAAGGTCGAGTAAACGTCGTATAAAGGTCTTAGCGGTGACTACCAGTTGTATAAAGGCGTTTGGGAACACATTCTTGCTCTATAAGCTAAAGAGCCAAATTATCCTATAAGTTGTTGATGTAAAGGTTTATAGAACCATTTTATAGGGCTATTATAGTCAAGTGCTATAAAAACTTCAAATATAGCCACTAAAGAGCTATGTTACTGTATAAAAGTGATTGAAATCACCATTATGTATCTAATTTGCGCTATAAGGTTTCCCGGACAACCGCTATAAATCTTGCATTTTAGCAGTGATGAACGTTCTACTATACAAGGATTTTACGATATTGTGGTTCCACAAATCACTCCTATAGTACATGGTCTTTAGTAGCCATAATGACGCCGTAATAGAGCGGTTTTGTTTTATAATCGATTTTTAGGACATTTTTATAGTACTTAAAAGTGTTCTAATTGTTTTTGAATCCCTATTATAGGCTCGTACGATAGTTGTGACTATGACTCTTTTATATGGCCGAAACTTTCTATAATGGAGTTTGTAGATCCGTAATAGGATAAAAAAGCACATAAAGGAAGTGAACAGTTACTTTTATATGATAATTTTGACCTATACAAGTTACATACGTTACGTTAACGTACCTACCAACATGGAAATTGACTTATGTAAAAAGTGCATGTAAGGTTATTTTAAAATCCTACCTACTATGCTATAAACTTTCAATCGTTCAAATGTATTTCTATTGACTTTGTGTGGCCCGGCTATCGTCTTAAGGAACTCTAATTTTACTCAAACTTTGACATGACAGGAGTCGGTGGAACTATAGTGAGCCGATAAGACCCACGGATGTACCTAATGGCTCTAAAGTAGAAATGACTGTGAATTTAATTTTATAATATCAATATATTTTATTCAAAACTCAACTAATCGAGGGCGCATTGAAAATACTAAGCAAATCAAATACTATTCTATCAGTAAAACTTTAGTCGCACGTGCTTTTTGCAGTATTGATCGAAATATTAAATGTCTAAATAAGATAACATAAACTTACCACGACAGAATAGAACTCCTTTATATAATTTAATTATTTTTGTTGTCCATCAGTGAAGTTCACAGCAAAAACACACAATACCAAACTTTGCCGAGAAAGCGCCTCAATAGGAATCACGAATTCTACTATAGACTAAAATAGGACTATAAGGGAATTAACGGACGCTACTACAGTATAAAAAAACACTACATTAGCGTTACTGTGGCCCGTATGTCACTAAATTGTAATACGAGTCATCATTACATCACCTTTACAGACCTAAAACGTCACAACTAAAGCTGCTACGGTTCCACTATATCACTAAATGGAGATATAACTGCGCCAGATCGGCGTTACTCAACCTTCTATGGCCTTTTATAGGGCTAAGGTGGTGTTTTGAGAAATGTTCTATGGGCTACTATAGAACCAGAAATTGTTACTTGGGAAATGATAATCATATAGTGAACTTGACATTGACATCGCAGTCTGTCGGAGTTTGAAGGCGGTTTTTATTTTTTTATTTTAGTAGATACCATTACCTACTCATTTTTCTTTCTGTTTGGCCTTATTGTTGATTGGTAGAGAATGCCTTTAGGCATTAAGTCCGCCAATTGTATAAATTGAAGTTTAAATAAATAAATAAATACCAAAAAAAGAAAGAATAAAGAATAATACACTCAACCGCAATGAAATCGGGTCACTTTTTATGGAAAATCCTATACAAAGTGACCCGTATTCATTGCGGTTGAGTGTAGTCGTCTAATGTACGTAGGTAATTGAACTTGGCTACATATTGCGACCTCCAAAAGCATGCCGGCGGCGGCGGCCAGATGGGCCATTGTTATCACTGTTATTCTAATTTTCTCGTTTAAAAACATTATTTTACATGTAGAATTATTGTGTAGATGATTGTTTCCAAACTCGTTCAAAATGTAGAAGCAAAAAATTTGCTAATGAACAGCAGTTCTCAAGAAGTTTATGTGCCGTGATAATTGTTAATTGAGACTTCAAAAATATCCAGAAACCGGTCCGAACAACAACGAGGCCATTTGTAAACATTAACTCAAAATTTAACTGTAGCGTAAACATAAAAGCATTATTTATGGTCTCAAAGAAACTATCACAAAACATCATTAATAAAACTGATAAAAAACCCATTTTGTCATCACATCGATAAATTACGCGACAATAGGATTCGCGCGCTTTTAAACGTCAAATTAGTCGGGCATTTTTTTTTCAATTGTCATTCGGATGCGTTCAAGCGATCGTTTCACTTTTTTAATTCGAAGGGGTGAGGAAAGAGTGTTTACAGTTTTTTTAGAGCAATGCGTGTGGCATTTCGGATCAACGTTTTTTTTTAATCTTTGCAAGAATTTTGCTTTTTACTAGAGTGGATATTTGTAATTTTGCACGTGTTGGCGTGGGAAATTCTGTTTAAAATGTTTAAATACTTTATACTTAAATATAGCAGATACTTACATTCGTGCTGGGTTCGCTTGAAATGGTAGTTTCCATTGTTTGAGTACGTGGCAACCTGTTGGAATTATACCTACTGCGTGATTCATATACGATGATGGAACATGGATGGCATAATTTAGCGTAGGTTCTTGTCTGTATTTGATTACTCGATTTTAAATAGTCAATTTTAGTGCTTATTATGATTCGCGCAAGCAATATGCTATACGCACTGTGTGAACTATTATTTGAACATAACGTTACGGGGGCCCAAAGAGCTGGCAGTTTCCTCGCTCAACGGATTAGCTTAGCTATCCAGCGCGGAACTGCTGCCAGCATCCTCGGTACAATGCCGCAAGGACCCTTTTTAGATAAATTTATTTTTAACACGCTTTTATTAGATCGACCTGTATGTAAGTAACTAACAATGTAATGGAATCTTGCAAATTAAATTTTACCCACTTTCCGATTTCCGATTAAGCTGAAATTTTGCACGAACATGTAACTCGCGTGACAATGCAATATTATGATGACGTGGAGCTGATCTGATGATGGAGCTGAAAGGTGGCCATAGGAACTCCGTAATAAAACTACATAAACCCGTCGAATTTGGGCTCGTTTGATTCGTCTTGAAGGGTAGATGAAGGATTCACAAAGAAAAGTACAGTCAGCAATAAAAGCGTGTCCCAAAAATTAAATTTTTGAAAAAACTTATTATAATTTAGTTAGCATTGTTAGTTGTAGTCTAGTTTAATTAGTTTATTTAAAGGTTTTTATTTTATTTTACGCGTTCCTTTAAAATTGTATCTAATCACTATGAATAACAATTGTTTTATTAAAACCGTTTACTATAGTATATATAACTCGCTCTAGGACTGATGGCCGGTAGGGCCAGAAAGTTCTCTAGTGGCGTCCGCGAACCGGAAGACCAGCTGCCGGTGGTGGCCATGAGCCTCCAAAAAGATGAAGCGACGACCTCGTGAAGGTCGCGGGAATCCGGTGGAAGCAAGTAGCACAGGACCGGTCTGACCCGGAGATGAAGAGTGGATCACTGGCCCGCGTAGTGGTACACACACATTTACAAGTATACAGACGTCCTCGCACGCAAACATTGACACTTCATTCGAATTATGTTCGAAATCGTGCTTTTTTAACCCTACTACTAGGTATGTGGAAATTTTGAAAAAAAGGCCTTCTTGAGTTTGTTGCAGCGCTACTTCTCAAGCAATGGGTCTAGGAAGCGCTGGTAAATTCTTTTTCTGACGTGTAAAGTGCCCCTATGTGACCAATTTGCTGAATTAATGATTGAATTTGAATTACCTATAGAAAAGTATAAAGTTGTGGTAAGTATGCCGTATCCAAATACATAACTCATTCGTTCAGTGCTGACTGCATGAGAGTGGAGTAAACACACAGTGACAAGTACAGGGACGTACGGACGGAGACAGCCGCTACATTTAATTATGAAACAAAGTATCCGATAGTTAAGCTTTTTTAATCCGAAAACGCATATCCCTAATAAAGTACATAATAATCCCTATCTATTATGTACCTTATGTATGTGTCTTCAATGTGCGTAGTGCATAATTTTTCTCTTTCTTCTTATTCCTTCTTCTTCTTAAATTGTTTGTGTGTGTGTGTGTATGTTACGTTTTGAAGTCAAAACGGGTAAACCGATTTTGATAGTATTTAGTAACTAGCTTCTGCCCGCGACTTTTTCCGCGTGGGATTCGGAAATAGCGTTCCGCGGGAACAATGCGTTTTTTCGGAATAAAAAGTAGCCTAATATGTTGACCAGTGTTATAAACTACCCCCATACCACATTTTATTGCAATCCGTCCAGTAGTTTTCGAGTTAAATCTGGACATACATACAGATTTTTTTTCTAAAAATCGTTATTTTTTGTTCAGTATAGCTTAAGTATATTTTGTATAGTCCCCTAGTCCCCTCGACTTGATAGTTTCTTTTAATTTTCAAGTTTCGGACACGACTCTTCTACAGACTTTATTATTAGTAGACTATGAAACATTGTTTGAGACCTAGGGAAGGACAAAGAATACCTATTATTAATATATTTATTCCATATATCAACCCTAAAGAGAGAACATAAGGGGTGAAAGGAAAGAGTATCCAGTTTGAAATCTAACACACAAGTTCGGTTAGCTGATTAAACGATGTGATATTATTTCTTTATCTTATTTAATAACAATAGGGCCTATTGTATTGGAGGGGAGGGGGTACACGCTGAAACGTTTCGTTTAAAAAATATAACTACACGCATCATGCTGGAACTTGGCCTGGCGCACTGCTATGCAACTGCCAAATCGTATCGTAATCGCCGATATTTTAATTGTTTACCCTGGCTGTTGCATATCGACCCTGCATGCATATACCACAATAATGATTTGGCAGTGGCACCACAAGCAGGCTTTGAGTAGGCCCCGGTATCTATTCAATACAGTTAGGCCCGGTTCCTATATCCACGAAACGCCTCGTTTTGCCTACGGACGGTTGATTTTTGACATTTGTTCCATAGAGAATCTGTCAAATTTTAACCGTCCGTAGGCAAAACGAGGCGTTGTTTGGATATAGGAACCGGGCGTTAGTTAAGTTAGCTTGTTTTAAAGAAATGTAGGACGACCGTGGCTAGATGGAGCGATGACTTACGCAGGGGTGGTGGCAGAAACTGGAATAGCTGAAGACCGAGCTAAATGGCGATCAACGGGAGAGGCCTATTATGTCCAGCAGTAGCTCACGGCGGACACGGCAATTAAAAGCACGATTTCGAACACAATTCGAATGAAGTGTACACTTGTAAATGTGTGTGTACCAGTACGCGGGCCAACCATTCACTCACCATCTCCGGATGAAACAAATGACGGTAAGGGCGAGTTGGGCGCGAGTCGCGCGCCGGCTAGATTCAGGCGGGTGATTCCGTGGCCATTCTGTAAGTAGTACTGTTAAATATTCTGTGGCAGTAGACTGATGATGATGATGATTTAGGCGATTCTTTGAATAAAGAAAATCCTGTCTCCAATGTTTATTTTCTTCCCAATTTTTGGTTGAATACGTTCACTATTCCATCTCCGAGTCCCGCCCTGCGCCACCGCAGAGTAAGTATTATGTTTCGCAACAATTTGGGAACATTTGATACAGCGGGAACTCTCCGCGTGTTCCTGTTTAAATGGTGGGTTTAACTCTAGGTACATGTAGGCACATCCTATGTATGTATTATCCTAGTACAAATTAAATTATCTTAATACAAAAAACCTTAAGAAACTAGGACATTTAATGTTAATAATATATTAATGTTTTATATAAAAAGAAAATTGAGACCTCTGGTAACCAAAATGCTGGCCTCTATCTCGCACAGAGACTGAGCATTGCCATTCAACGTGGCAATGCTGCCAGCATTTTGGGTACCTGCCACGTATTATAGGACTTTTAGATTAGGAAGTAGTGTTTTTGTTATTTTACATATATTTCAATAAATAAAAGACGATATTAATATTATAACTACTAGAAATTGATTGATTATTACAAGTTAATTAATTATTCACTCAGTTTAGATATAATATTTACTTGAAATTTATTTGTTAGTATTTTTTTTTCTTTGTAATTTTGATGATCTTTTTATGAATATTTCAAACGCAATGTACATTGTTCATGGAAGAAATACTTACTTATTTACAGGGCTTGTAACCGGTTTTTGCCCCCATACAAATAAACCGGTTTTCTTATCGTTCTTTCGTTTACTATCATATACATGTTGAATAAGGCGATAATTAAGGTTCGCAATTCTTCGGGCTATGTCGGTGACCCCAGTTCTGCTGCGGATATCCTCATTTCTGATTCTATCACGCAGAGAAACCCCGAGCATAGCCCTTTCCATTGCCCTCTGAGTGACTTTGAGCCTTCTTATGAGACCCATCGTGAGCGCCCACGCCGGGTTGGAAAGTTCTCGAGTGTTGTCCGCGAACCGGGAGACGATCTGTCGGTAGGCCTCCAACAAGATGGAGCGACGACCTCGTGAAAGTCGCGGGAAACCGGTGGAAGCAGGTGGCACAGGACCGGTCGGAGTGGCGAGCCTTGGGGGAGGCCTATGTCCAGCAGTGGACGTCTTTCGGCTGAAATGATGATGATGATGATAATACGAAGTAATTAATAAGCACTATAAAATTCCACATAAAGAGTATAAAATAATTCTAAATATTAGGCTATTTCGGGTTTTTTTTAATTAACCGGTTACAAAACCCTGCAGATTAAGTTCCAGACGCTCCAGGTATAGGTATATAAAAAATAATTGTAGTTTATATTACATCTGTACTTATAATTTTCTGTAACACTTTTTATAAATAAAAAGGTAAGGTAACCACCGCCATAACAGCCTATTCATGTCATGGCCCACTGCTGGGCACAGGCGTCCTCTCATCAATGAGAGGGTTTGGGCTATAGTCCCCTTGCGGGCCCAATGCGGATCACCGAAAATCTCAATGATAAACTCAAGTTGAATTTCGCAAATAAAGTAAACTCAGAGGTGCGAGCCGGGATCGAACCCCCGACCGTCTGCATGAGAGGCGGTAGGTTTAGCACTAGAACTAGACCACCACGGCTTCCTAAATAGAGCAGAGTAAAGAGAGTAAATAATGAGGGAAGCCAGTCTTGACATAGCAAAGCTTTCGCGTTTATAGTCATAATAGGACTTCATAGGGACTGCAAAAAAAACCTAAAGATTAGCAATAATAAATCAAGCGTCGGTAATGATCCGTGTAATGTTGCCATATATTTAAACAGATAGCCTATTTAGCGCGTTAGTTACGACCCCACATATGGCAATATTAATATGTCGAAGTCACCCCTTCTCATCGCATTCAATATTATATTTATTATGATTTAGAAAACGATAAGTCACAATAAGTTTTCTTTTATTATTTAAAAAAGTCGTAGCAGAACGAAACATTATTCAAAATCAAATTGACAGTAACAAAGAATTAGCTATACCAACATGATCTAGTGTTCTACATTTTTTTCACTTCTCTTGCTCGTAAAGTTGTACTTTAGGCTGACAGAAGGCTGCATAAAATTGAATTTTAGGCTCTAGAGCATAAAGTAAAATCTTCGTCTAAGACTAAGGAGATGAGGGCATACAGCCACATACACTTTTAAGCTCTTAATATAATCTTATACATGAAACATGCTTTTTCTTGTGATTTATTCTTTATATTCTCTATTTTAAAATATTAGTATGGATTATCAAATTAATAATTAAAAAAATTACGACGAAAAGGTGTATGTATTCCTGAAAATCAATCAAAAAATAAAGATAACCATGGCATTACACGGGGCGCGACTTAAGTCAAACGTCACATTGCTGAAAATTAAAAAAGAAAAATGAAATGGCGGAAATTCATTCTTTGTTCTGAATTGGTAAAAATTGGAGCGTTGAGATTTTTTTTTTCAATTTCGTTAATTCTATTTTCAAAGATGTCATCGAGTAGTGATGATGAAATAGTGCTTTCACCGAATAATACTACGATGGAGAGAAACGCTAAAAACTTAGTTGAAAATATATTGCCGCAAAATCCAAGCCATTTGCGGAATGTGTTCTTTTTAATAATATTTAATTTCCTCGCAGTCGAAGTGAAAAGCAGAGTGTAAAACACCAGCATAAAACCCATTTTCCCCTTGACTTACTATACACCCTCGCCTCTCGGCTCGGGTGTATATGTGTAAATCTCGGGTAAAATGGCTTGTTTTATGCTCTTGTTGTACAATCTACTATTTATAGAGAATTAAAATACTGAAACAAAAAACATCCCGTAGCTTTATTTCGAAGCAGCATTATTTTTCGTAAAATCCAACTTCGTTACATTTTGTAAACTGCCAGCAACATTTTTTCGAACCCGCGCTGGCAGGTGCCCGGCGCACTTGATTGAAAACGCTTTTAGAATGTTCAAATTTCGAACGCGAGTTCGGTGTCCATTTCGTAGGTTGCCAATGGCTAGCAGTCAAGTCAAAATGAATACTGTGGAGACTGGCCGAGTACAATCGGTTAGTTGACACATTCTCTTCCAAAAATAGGTAGTTTTAAGCGTAGTGTGTTTTGTTTAATAGTCTGAGTCTTTTTATAATCATTGTAAAGTGTGCATCTCTCAAAATATAATATCAAATCAACTTAAAATCTATTATTCCTTAGTTAGACAGTATTAGGGCAGTAATAGGGCCAGTCTTCAAGAGTTAGATATTTTAATAAGCTAGACATCGTCTTCGTGTCTTCCACCGCTTGTCTCCGTGTCTGCAGCATCTACCTGAGCTAACATCAACCCCCCGCTACAATACTATTTCTAAGCCAATCCGATTAAAAGTTAATTTAAAATCTGTGTCAACGAATTGAACCTTACGATTAAATAAACTGTATGTTTTTTATTTTATTTTTGTTTGGGATCTCTCGGCGCTACTTCAGAAAACTGTGCGAAACGTTGGTAGCCAGGCCGGGGTAAGCTGATTTGCTCCCTAAATAATTTTTTTCATACTTTTAACCATAACTATGTTTGATATTAAATATCATAAAATATCAATATCATCCATAGGGTCTTTATGTTCCGATTCTTACTTTTACCTACTATGTAGGTATTCTCATGAGTAACTATCTTTCCATAAATATATTAATAAAAGTACAAACTCTATTAAATACTTACCGCATGAAACCAAAACACAACATAACCATAGACAATAAAATAGGACAAGCAATTAAAATTCAATTTCGAATGCCCGAGCGCCAATCAGTGTTGCCAGTGTTGCCCACCGGTCGCCGCGGGCCGCGTCAATCCGGTAATTGTTTCTGTCAGTTGGTAGTAGGGTCCATTTTGGTTTTGACAGGTGTTTTTATTTTTTTTATTTTACGAGTTGGTTTCGGATACTGTGGAGAGTCAAATTGATCCTGCGTCAGGTTTAGGAAAATGTGTAGGTATCAAGTGATCATTTTTGGTGACGTTCTTTATGGTGACACAGCTGGGCATGGGGGTCTAAAAAAAGCACCTTTCCTTAAAAATATTTCCGTAATCGTTAGTTCAGTAGAATTAATAGAGATTTCATTTCAAACTAATTATAATTTATACTTAATTAACAAACATGTGATTTTTTTAAACGGAATCCTCTCGGGTCTACCTAGATAGATAGATGTAAAGTTCAACTTGAGCGCCGTGACGCGTGAGCACAGCGATAGGGAATCTCCTTTCCCTATGTAACACTTCGAATAGAGCCCCAGTTCAGCTCGTAGTAGTAAATTAAAACAATCACAATTTCCAAACAAACAAGCCCAAATTTTAACCCGCTATATGTCTGAATCGCCAGTTCTAAAATAGGCTTTCCTTTCCTCAAACCGATGGAATAATATTGTCACTACAGCGCCATCTAACGTGGAGTAGTTGTAACTAGTTTCACACAAACCTAGTGTCATCTGTTGTCGAGAAGGAGTAACTATAAACTACGTTTAAGGACTACCATTTTAGCTCACTACGAAGTGCTGACATCATGCAATAGATGTCGCTTTAAACTGTTGTGCACTTGTGCGAAATTGAAGGGGAGGCCTGGTTGTACACGCGTACTTTCAAGTTTGAATTGGTTTGAATTTATCATTTGCAATTGGCTGCGCTTAAACAAATTTTGTGCCGGTCTCTATGTGGGCGCTGCGAGACCATTCCGATTATGGAGGGTTGAAGAAAAGGAGCGCAATCTTTATAGTTCCAAAGGTGGACACCAAATCGGGTAGGCTGGGGGCGCTGCGGTCGCCACTCTAGTCAAGCCACCTAGGCGGATAGTCTGCAGAAGCGCCTTCAGATGGCGCTGCTGAGGCAAAAACGCAGCGAAAACGGTTGTGAGGAGAGTGTGTTTTGTTTTGTTGCTTATCAAATCCGCTGGACACGTTTTCAACTGTTTCGCCATATAATATTGCGCTCCTTACAAAGACACATTCCACACTCCATAATTCCGATGCCACTCATAACATCACAATTCACAGCCCGCTCTAGGCGGGCGGTCGCCTATTTACTTAATGCTACGTTTATACGCGCGTGCCCGTGCTCGTAAACGTGCCCGTTGAATGTCGTTTTGAACGCCGACCGCGTAAACAGGTACCCGAGCACGATCAAATTCACCTTTGATCTTTGTCGAAAACCGACAGCCGACCGATCGACGGCGTTAACGTGCACATTCACGAGCGCGTTCAAAAACAGCCTGTTTACACGCTCGTGCCCGTGAACGCGCCCGTAAAACATATCATAAAGAGTCCGCCACGAGTGCCACGACACGATATGACATAACATGAGGACGTTGATACCAAACATGAAATCATCAACATAGTCATTGTGTGGTGATATAGTGTTTAAAATTGGGTACCAAATAAAAGGCAAAAACACTTTGGTAAGCGGCGTGTTGTTACAAAAAAATACCTTAAAGATAATTACACAAAATATCACTAAAATAACTTAAGCAATAACCTATTCACTGGTTTGAAAGATCCTTAGATCAGTTTGGTGTAAAAGCTCTCCAGGAGAAAAATCATTATTTTGTTTTTGTCTGTTTAGTTATCTTGTGTTACATTACATGAAATTCCAATATCCTATAGAAGAACGCACGCGACACCTATACCCATCTTCGCCTTTTCAAACTATTAAGGCTTGTTGTAAGATACATATTAAAAAACACATATATAAACAGAATCTCGAACCAACCAGTTTTTTAATGATCTTGGAAAATGGTTGACCACAGAGAAATGATACAAGAAGAGTGGCAGTCTATACTGTAGTGCGTGCTCCGAAACCCGGCTTACCACTAGATCGCCATCTAGCGTCCTTTAGCAGTTGCTACCACTACTTGAAGCTAGATGGCGAGACGAACGCAAAGCATATTTTATTGCTTAACAGTTTACAACTACAACCCGATGTCTCCATGTAATAAGAGGATTTCAAAAAAAGAGTTCTAGTTATAATATTAGTTGTAAATTGTTTAGAAATACACTTAGCGTAGAAATAACCGCAGTGTCTCAAGTCAAAAGTCTTCGACCAGTGTGTGTTGCCAGTGATGACTTATGGTTCCGAGACGTGGGCGCTTACGATGGGTCTCGTAAGAAGGCTCAAAGCCACTCAGAGGGCAATGGAAAGGGCTATGCTCGGGGTTTCTCCGCGTGATAGAATCAGAAATGAGGGTATCCGCAGTAGAACTGGGGTCACCGACATAGCCCGAAGAATTGCGAACCTTAAGTGGCAGTGGGCGGGGCACATTGCTCGCAGGACTGATGGCCGATGGGGCCGGAAAGTTCTCAAGTGGCGTCCGCGAACCGGGAGACGAGCTGTCGGTAGGCCTCCAACAAGATGGAGCGACGACCTCGTGAAAGTCGCGGGAAACCGGTGGAAGCAAGTAGCACAGGACCAGTCTGAGTGGCGAGCCTTCGGGGAGGCCTATGTCCAGCAGTGGACGTCTTTCGGCTGAAATGATGATGATGATGACACTTTGCGTTCGGCTCGCCATCTAGCTTCAAGTAGCGGAGCAACTGTTAAGCGGTTGGGTAATCGGGGTTCAGCCACTGGACGCCTCGACATCTAGTCGATCTAGTGTTAACCCGGGTTTCGGAGCACGCACTACAGTATAGACTCTGCCAGTCTTCTTGTATCATTTCTCTATGGTTTGACGTAAGTCTGTTCTCTTCACATGGTTGACAGCCATTTATAGATATGCTATATAGGACCATCCAGATCTAAACAAATAGTTATTTCAATATATGAGTGATTATGGATGGTTGTGCAATGAAAATTCTTCTACATATATGTTTTTTCCAAGATGTGGTTTTAAGTTACTTAATAAACAGTGAACAGGCTTTGTTGTGATGACACAAGTAAGTTGATACCTTCAAAAATCTCTTGGTAACACAATGAGCGTACAAAAAACATCACAGTCATATTTCCTGTTACATGCTAATTACTCTATTTTATCTTACTGTTAAAAATAGTAACAAATCGTCAAAATTAAATAATTACATATTGTTAAAGTTTTGTTTGCTTCTCTCACATCTCATCAAATTAATATGTGAAAAGAAATGCGAAAATTACCAAAATCGTTTAAAGAAACACTCTGAAAAGAACTGTAAATTACGTTGGTAATATACCAACGTAATTTACAGTTCTTTAATTCTTTAGACATTAATAATAATATTAGGAACAACGAATTAATTTCATAATCCATCCATGGTCACAAATATCACAATTAATAGATGCTGAAATTAATATAGCTAAATGAGTATCACTTCAATAGATAAATAGCAAAATAGTGTAAACAATAAAATAATTATGCAGAAAAACATGTGCAAAAGTCGCAACAGTTAAATGATTTAAATACAATGTAAGACTTCAGAGTAAAAGTATACTTTTTCGAGTTTTCGCATGATTTTGAAATATTGGAAGATTTTTAGATTATACATTGAGCGCACATAAACTAAAAAAATGCAAGCTTATAACCTGTAAAGAAGTATTTTTTTCACGAAATAATTAAAATGTTTTATGATCCACATGTTTAGTAAGTTTAATAAAATAAAAAAAACTTCAAGTTTAAAACCACTTCACAGAACATTTTAATAATTATAAGAAAGCTTTAGCCTTGAGTTTAAAAATCACTTATTTATGATGATTTTTTAAATCTTATTTGATTGATACATAAAAATAGCAATATTTTAAACTGCACTCTTTATATTTTTAATATTCTATCAATGTACAATATACTTTTGTCTTCGTTGTAAAAAGCGTTTTTGCTACCTTGCTGCCTTACTTAGATTTATTTATTTACTTGATTTTTCATAATCTTGTCTTGTCACTTTTATTCTTCAGAAGTATATAAAACAAACAACATTTTATGACGATCCATGAAGAAAAGGTACTCACTTTGTAATTAAAAAAAAAAACGTATTAAGGATTACTTTTTCGAAATTATTTTTTTTACAAATTATAAAACACAAGAATAAAGTGGAGCCTAGATGACATTGGTATTTTAAATAATACATACATAAATAGATATTCAAAGTATAAAATAGGGTAGAAAATGTTTTAAATTACATTTTATGATTTTGGGCGCCAATTGTAATATTTGTAATATACATTTTTTTTTTGGATTTTGATATCAACAGAGAGAGTTAAACTACAACATAATAAACAATAGCTCTAATCTGATGAATGTAAAACTACAAGAATTATTTATTCACTCTTCGTCATAATACCTACAAATCATTTACAAATGCATGGAAACATTGGAAACTCGTTATGAAATGAAATGTTTGGAACACACACAGAGAAACTTACCACTGTCAAAGCAGACAATTGTCATTAGTCGTTAGCACCAGGCTTCGAAATCGACCAACGCCATCTACACTCAGCAGAATGCATTTCCCTCTATTATTACGCCACTTCCATATCTTTCTCTGGAAACTCGTAAACTTTCCGCACACTCAAATTCTGAATCACATCACTTTCACTATTCTGAACTTCGGAATCAAAGCTCTGCTCGCAATGTTTGAACTGCACATGTTTATCTAGACTAGACTTTTGCACACATCTGTATGGACAGTGTGGACACTTAACTGTCTTCTGTCTCGGTCGGTATGGTTTCGTCTGATTCTTCAAATCTACCTTCTCTCCGTTCTTTTCATTCAAATGCCTCTGTTTATGCTTAGTCAAATTAGTCTTTTGCACGCAGCGGTAACTGCATAAGTCGCAGGAAAATGGCTTCTGATCTGTATGCAAATACATATGCTTCACCAAGTTGGGTTTTTGTACCGTTCTGTAATCACAATACGGGCAAGCAAACGGTTTATAGCCTGTGTGGGTGCGTTCATGGACGACTAGATTATTTTTCTGCGCACAACGGTATTCACAATATTGACACCGGAAAGGCTTTTCTTTCATATGGACTAGTATATGCTTTGCTACGTTATTCTTCTGACCAGACTTATAGTCGCAAAACGTACAAGAAAAAGGTTTCTCACCAGTGTGCGTCCGCTCATGTATTTTCAAAATGGCAGGCGATTGACACCTATAAGCGCATTGGGAACAACTGAATTTACCTAATTTCTCTGCGTCAGAACCGTCGGTGACTTCTGTACAAGTTTTGGCATGTTGCTTCAATCCACGCTTGGAAGAAAACACGACATTGCATTTGTAACAGGAATACTCCCCCTTTATATTCATAGACAACTCCTCTGTTAGCCTATTGTCTGTGGTTTCATTTTCACTCTTCTCCGGTGGAAGTTCGTTTGGATAATTAGGGTAGAGTATTTTATTTTGATCTGTCGGTTTGAGATTTTCCTTTGGCTCCTCGTTTTTAGGATCTTTAACTATTTGCCCGTCTTCTCTTTGTTTTTTAAATTCCTCAGCATATGGACTAGCATTTTCAAACTGTCTATGCACTACTAAATTTTCTGGATTTTCTCTCACATTAGTTACATAGTTTTGTATGTAATTTTGAGGTCTTGCATATAGATCTAGGGAGTTCAAAGCAGATATGCTTGGTATGTGATTGTTGTATACAGCATACATTTGGTCTTGGTGAATATTTTGGGTGTGGTCTGGATGAACAGCAATGTGACCTGTAAATTAGAAAATGAATTCTATGTTTATTATGAATTATATTTGATTCATTTTGTTCTTTTATCATTGTGTTCTTCAAACTGTCAGTCGCGAATATCAGGGGATCACTGAAGCCTTGCTAGGGGGTTCGCTAGTATGTACAACAAACAAAACAACAATTCTAGGTCTTATACTAAAAAAAAATTTGAGTTGAAGCATAGAGATTTAGGCGCATTCCCAAAAATTTGCAAGTCACTAAATTAAGGACCCAACCCCTAAAAGGTTACAAAACATTGTTCTACAGAGAATGAACATACTGAACTGAACTCACCATTTAATGCAGCAGCAGTATTAAGTCCTTGATTAACATTACTCTCATAAAAATACCCGTCGTCATCTTGTTCAGCTTTAATATGGAACGGCATTGGTATCAGATGGTCTTCCATTTGCCTATGTTCCATATCCATCCCAACCAACCTTTGGTCCAGCCGTGGCTCCAACCTTTGATCCAAGATCCCCTCAACCATCCTTCTATCATCGGGCAAATGGCTCATTGCTAAATCATGACTCAACTCCATGTCTCGCCCCAAATTCTGAGGCAAATCATTCATTCTCAAATCATGATTGATTCTCGTCAATTCTTGTTCATTCAGCTGCATATTATGTACAAGAGTATTCTGCAGTTCTAGCTCGTTTAATCTAACTAGGTTTATATTCTGATTGATTATATCTTCGTTTCTCAGATTCTGCGATAGATCATTAGTCAAATTCTGCACTAAATCAATGTCACTTAAATTCCTTTGGAGATGAGCAGGGATTTCGTTGAAATTTCGATTGAAATGGTTGGTTTTTAGCATGAGGGTGGAGATTTGCCGGGGCGAGAGGGGTAACTGGAGATTGTGGGCTATTGTGGTGTTGATTGAGGTTTGCATGGCTTGATGGAACTGCTCCATGGATATCGCTTGCTGATAATCCATTGGATCGATTTGGTGAGATTTTTGGAGCTGAAAAAGACGGTTCGAAATTGAGACAAATATGAAGTATAATCAAATTTTACTAATTGGTTTGAAAACCTAAGTACTGATTAATGTTTCTAGTTATATCAATGCAGTGCCTACTAAATGTCTTTTTTTTAATATGAGAAATAGGTAAGTAGGTAGAAAGCGAATGATTTATTCGTTTTGAAGGGAAACCAGAGTAGATAGAGTAGGTAGAAGCTAAGGGCCGTCACAATAGAGCAGTAATGGTGACACATAAATGGCCCTACAAAACCTCCAATAATAAAGTAGGTAGAACAATGCTTCAAAAACATTAAAAATAAGAATAAAATAAAACCTGTGCTGGGTGAGCAGGCCAAAAAACCATTAATATTGTCTAAAAGACAACCACTTAGCAGTGAATCTATATATACTAATATTACAAGGACGTTTTATTTGTATGTTTATATCGCATTATACCTTGAGAGATGGCTAGTCCATATAAATATATAAATAATATTATAAATGCGAAAGTAACTCTGTCTGTCTGTCTTTCTGTCTGTCTGTCTGTTCCCTCTTCACGCTTCAACCGCTGGACCGATTGAGATGAAAATTGGCATGCAGATAGTTGGGGTCCTGGGAAAGGACATAGGCTACTTTTCATCCCGGAAAAACGCATAGTTCCCGCGGGAACGCGATAACCGAATTCCACGCGGGCGAAGTCGCGGGCAGAAGCTAGTACTCTATAAAGGGTATCACATATCAGAGACAATGTAATTATATAAGACTGTCAATCTCCTTACATTACGGCGTACATCGGAAATAGCCAGGGAGCTTCAAATTTTCATACTCGCCTGAGCGCGCCATCTAGATGTTGCTCTTGGAGTTCAAATTTGTATGCACGCTTATAGGCAGCGACATCTATTATCGCATTTAAGACTTATTTGTTTGAAGGTTGTCATTCTAAGTTTACCTTACTTCTTCTATGGTACAGATATAATATTCCATCATCAAAATTTAATGAAGTGATAGTATCCAGTGATAAAAAAATCTGATAGTTATTGCAGGAAAAACAAGTAAAAAAAAGCATGTAATTATAACTTTTGCCATGATAAAGGTCATCAAGTTTAAACAAAGCGATAGTATTCAATGATTAGTTTTTTTTTTCAAGATGCTGATAATTATTGCTTTATGTTATGATAATTAATCCATCATTTTAGGTCAGATATTAAATGTTATCAGATTTGCTTTATGTAACAGTTGCAAAGTGAAAGGTTCTTTAAAGGTTTTAAAACTTGTATGTGAAAAGAGATACTGAAAATATTTACCCTCAATTCTGTTAATATTATCTCACCAAAAACACATATTAACACTTTCACCTCATAGACCTCTTAAAGGAATGACATAAATTTCAATTTTGTTCCAAAAATTGAAACTGTGCACAAACTGTTTTTTGACATCGCAATTTTAACTGATCGTAGTAAAAGCTAAAAGTAGTTTGGAAACTATTCAGGAAGATATTATAAAATATCCATTGACAATAACTTGAACTATGGAGGGTTGAAGTAAAGGAGCGCAATCTTTATAGTTCCACAAGTGGACACCAAATCGGGTAGGTTGGGGGCGCTGCGGTCGCCAGAAATGTCAAGCCACCTAGGCGGATAGTCTGCAGTAGCGCCTTCAGGTGGCGCTGCTGAGGCGATAACGCAGCGAAAACGGTTGTGAGGAGAGTGTGGACACATTTTCAACTGTTTCGCCATATATATAAGATTGCGCTCCTTACCAAGACACATTCCACACTCCATAACTTGAGCCGTGATCAAAAGTAGAGGGGAGTTCTGCACATGTTTATTCCTGCGACCTGTTCCCCTCTGCCGATGAAACCTTATTTTTTACTTCTGCACAAAGAAAGTCACTGCACAAGTTCCGTGCTGATAATCCGTCTGTAATCAGTCTGCTGTGTCACTGAGGCCCATGGACACCGAAATTCTATGATCCCGATTAAGAAACCATAAGATCTCGAATGCATTGCCTACCCTAGGGTTAAGATGGAATGCCTCTGTGCCAGAAATTTCACTGGCTGCCTTAACACCCTACTGGAACACAACAGTTCTATTCTATATAAATTAATGGCTTCCGTCTTGGACACTTCGCCAATATCAAAGTAAGGGCCACAGCCTAAATATATAAAACTCAAAGGCAACTGACTGACAGTGATCTATCAACGCACAGCCCAAACCACTGGACGGATCGGGCTGAAATTTGGCATGCAGGTAGATGTTATGACGTAGGCATACGCTAAGAAAGGATTTTGCGAAATTCCCACGGGAACGGGAAAAAAACGGGATTTTACATTTACTATTTCTGCACATACGAAGTTGTGGGGAAAAGCTAGTTCGGTAATAAAGGGAAATGTACGGTGTAAATGATTAATAAAATAAAATTGGAGAGACTCAACAAACGTCAACGCCGGAACACAAGAGTGCAAGCACTGCAATTTGGTTGCAGGTTAGCAGGAAATTGGGGGATGCCTCTAATCAGTTTGCTGTTTGAGACTAATTTATGTACCTTTTTCTTACATTTCGAGTTGGATAGTCTCTACCACAACCACGGCAATCAATTTTTACATCCCACTACTCTCATGGACGGTTTGGGCTCTAGTCCTCATAGATTGAGAACTACATGCACAATCCATGTGAATTCAAGTATGAGCTGTCAACGAAATTATTTTTTTTTGGATAAATTCCACAAAATCTCATTGAATTTCATTTCATTGTATGTACATATACAAAGCAAAAACGAGACCCAAATCAAAATTGCTCAAGATATTTTGGTTTGAAACCAACGGAACAAGCAGATTTCTTCGATTAAAGTACAGAGAAAATAAGGACCATAGTCAATTGCGGTTTGAAATACGTTAACATCACCCAAAAAATGGTATCAATGAAATTACTCACGTTCTCCAAGTAAACCTTGTAATGTTCATCTTCGATTATAGCCTGATCCTCTCGTTTGACGAAATCCATCCCGTGTTTAGTGTGAAACAAAGGATATTGTGGCAAAAAACAGTTTTTTACCTACGGATCTAAAACTAACCTCTACCACCATTGATAGATACAAATCAATCTCACTACACACATTAATGATGATAGTTGTAAGATAACTTTAAAATACTAGAAAGATTTTTTAAGCACAATTATTAACAAGATGAATTACAGTAAAATTAAAAATTCATTGTTCAATAAAAATGTACCGAGCGAAAGAAAGGAAGCTATTCAATTCATAGACAAAGTAGAGTTTCTATCAACGAACATCTGTCGGGTTTGGCTGTTTGTCAGAGTTGCAATGAGTTGAACTAAGTATTCCGCTGAATTGCATTTTATTTTACCTACCTATTTGTTGTTGTTTTTTCTTTTCAAAGAACCTAGTCTTTTTTCACGTTTTTGGTTGAAGTAGCATATATTATATTGACAACTTTTTCATTGCATTTGGCCAAAAATATTAAATAAATGCCATTTTTTTATCAGGGAAAAGAAGAGACCATTTATGTAACTTCTAAAGAGACTACATTAAAACCAATTTTACAGAATTTTGTAAAATAAATGAAAAAGACCTTAACTTTATAGGAATACTATTTTTTCTGGCAACATAAAAACCATAGACATTAAGTTTCAGTTCGGAAATCAATGGACAGGTGTCATACTGCGTTTACATACACGCGCCCGGGCTCGTAAACGTGCCCGTGAACGTCGTGTTGAACGCCGTTCATGTAAACACAATAAAAGCAGGGTGTTTACACTACCGCGGGCGTGCTAGTCAGTGCAAGGAGCGCAGACGACGAGGACGTTAATCTCGTGGGGGCTAATTGTTTTGGGTTTCATTTACTTTTATAGGAAAAAGAAACAAAATGATGACGATGATGTTTTTTTTTTCAGTTTGCGTCTAAATCCACCCGTACTAATATTATGAATGCGAAATTACAGTTACTTTCGCATTCTGTCTTTCTGTTACCTCTTCACGTTTAAACCTCTGGACCGATTTCAATGAAATTTGATATGGAGATATTTGGTAGGCTTCTTTTTATTTCGGAAAGATACAGTTTTCACGGAAAAGAGATATAGTGTGCCCGTAAGTACTTCTTTTCTCCGTTTGAACTCCTTCATGGGTTTATCGACCTCTCCTAAGCATCTGCAACATTTTTTAAAATTTATGTTGCTTATTTGAGTGGGTCCATATTATTGGTTCTACTTGGTAACACCCCAGGAAATGTAAAATTTTGGTCGTTTGACCATTCCGACAAATTGGCATTTTTAAATTTATTTTATTCGGCAAGTCGTCATCGTCCGTACGCCACAAAGGTGCAAGAGATACTAACGCGACGCCAAAAAACCGCCAGCCGACCGATCGACGGCGTTCACGTTCACGTTCACGAGCGCGTTCAAAATCAACCTGTTTACACATCCGTGCCTGTGAACGGGCCCGTGAATGTCGTTTTGAACGCCGTTTATGTAAACACACCATCACAGTTTAAATTCTGATCAGAAACATTGAAAAATATAACGTGTTTAAATTTCTTTGAAATATATTTTGATCAATAAACTGATAATATTATGGATTTATAATTAGATAAATTAATATCTAAGGTCAAGGTTATTTTTTGACCTTTGATTACATAACCGGCTAGTAAAGTAACCGGCTCCCATTCAAACATTATCATCACAGACTAATAAGATTATCATTTCAACTGTCAATTTTTTGATGTTTTTCCTCAGAACTTTTGTCAAAACACCGTCTCTTTTGTCGAAATTAGCAGATACCAATCGGGAAACTATTGTTTCGATTCGATTTAGTTGCTTCAAGAAAAGGTAAGTAACTGTAAGATATTTATTTAGTTGGAATGTTATAAAATAACCTGTAATTTGCCACCGGTATGATCCCATTGAACTGAGCACTTGTTGTCCCTGCTACGGCCACTTCCTACAGCGATGCCAGCTTTCGTTGACTTTGTACTCGATAGAAACAGGAACAATACCTATTGGATAGTTCGTTACAATCTTATTAATAACCTGGACTCGTATAGAAAAAGAGATTCCGTAAAAAAGTTCATTTTCTGGTTACGGCCAACCAACTCCCTCGAGCAATTCAAATCATACTAAACTTTTTGTGATATATAGGTATCCATACTAATATTATAAATGCGGAAGTAACTCTGTCTGTCTATCTGTCTGTTACCTCTTCTCTTCACGCTTCAATCAGGCCGATTAAGATGAAATTTGGCATGGGAGATAGTTGGGGTCCTGGGAAAGGCTACATAGGCTACTTTTCATCCCGGAAAAACGCATAGTTGCCGCAGGAACGCGATAACCGAATTCCACGCGGGTGAAGTCGCGGGCAAAAGCTAGTTAATGATAAATCAGCTTCTATGTAATTTGCCTTTTATTTCTGTTCCCCAAGGTTCCATGGTGACGTGACATAAATTGTAATTGATTTTTTCAGATATCTTGCAACCGAAATGTCGAAGTCCGCTCTGGTGATCTTGGCCCAAGGAGCGGAGGAGATGGAGACAGTGATCACCGTCGACATGCTGCGGAGAGGAGGGGTGAGTATACATGAATACATTATGAGAAACAAACATCTGTACAATTTGGATATTACAGACAGCCCCCTGTGCAGAGCCTGCATGGAGGCAGAAGAATCAGCCACTCACGTCCTCTTGGAATGTTCCGGAGTGGCAACGTACAACGTAATCATATTTTCACTGTTAGAGTTCATGTTAGTAAGAGAGTTTATCTAATCTGTTTTTGAACTGGTTAACACTTGTAGAGTTCACTGTGTTGGTGTAGTTTATTCCATGCGTTAACAATCCGGCAATTATTCAGTAAATTGGCCACATTCGGGCGCTTTTACACTTCAGAAAATTGAATGAATCTACCAGCTCTTGCTAGCCCATTGGTGGGAACAAGACAGCCAAACAATTAGTGATAAAATTACCTGAAAGGCCCTGAAAGTGGTCTACGATTTAGTTGAAATCATTTTTTCAATTGTTTTTATGTTAATTTTGATGCTGCAGAACTTGTTAACACCACTATATGTTTCCATAGAGCAAAGAAAACAAAAAAAACGCCTCTAAAACGGCTGTAACGATTTTTCCATTTCTCTAATTCTTGTATAGTAGGTAACATATAGTAACTAAGAAGGCATAGTAATATTATTCACGCTCATCATTCTTTTACCCAGGTTACAGTCACTCTGGCTGGTTTGGATGGTGCTTCCCCGGTACTCTGCTCCCGGCAAGTGACCCTCGTCCCGGACAAATCTCTGGCGGACGCCTTGGCTGAAAACCCTCAGTATGATGCGGTGAGGTTAAATTACTTATTCAGCGAAGCGGCTAAATGACCAAAAAAATCTGCGCACAGCCCACTTGATGGTAAGTGGTCACTGCGGCCCATGGACACCGAAATTCTATGATCCCTATTAAGAAACCATAAGATCTCGAATGCGTTGCCTACCCTGAGGCCTAAGATGGAATGCCTCTATGCCAGAAATTTCACTGGCTAACTACAAACATACTTAAACCAAAATTGACGAAGATACAGTTTAAAATTCACAACATATCACGTTTTAGTACAATTTGTACTCAGTACTGACGTCAATAGCTCCAACTTCCGAGATTTCATGCGTTTATCTTTGTCAATATTCATTGGTAACGAAGTGCGTGTCCGTTATTTTTCAATAATCTTACCGACGGACTAAATGGACTTGCAATTTATTGATGCTGTAGTCATCATGCCTATTCGCTATGTACGTATAGTACGAAACAATTTAGAAGGCGCGCAGCGAAGCACTTAAGGCCGTTCCCTGACCCAGCATCGTCAAATTCAATTTGAATTTACCACTGAGCTTTTCGGTTAAGGAAAACATCGTGAGGAAACCTGCACGCATCTGCGAAGCAATTCAAAGATGTGTGTGAAGTCCCCAATCCGCACTGGACCCGCGTGGGGACTATAGCCCAAACCCTCTCGTGGTGAGAGGAGGTCTGTGCCCAGCAGTGGGACGCAAATAGGCTGTAGTAGTAGTAGTATAAAACTAAACATTACAGAAAAAATATCCATATATTAAATGCATAACTGGACAGCTTTATAAATGCCATTTTTTAAGACGGTATTTTTATAGAAAGTAAAACGTGTTAAATACTAACAAAATCGGGCGTTCTGTGCGTAGCGCTTTCTCTTTCACTCGTTGCACGAGTGACAGTGACGGCTGAGCTGGGTATAGGAGCGGCCTTAACCCATTGACGCAGTCTATTATTACTAAATCCACGCGCCTTCTAAGTTTTGTTAAACTGTATGTATGTCCGTCTTTGTGGAAATGGCCGGCAGAACATGGACCAGAAAGGTCACTGATAGGGAAGAATGGAGGAGACTGGGGGAGGCCTTTGCCAGAAGGCACACAGAAATAGATTAAAATTTCGGTTACTGTAGTTTTAAGTATTTTATTGTAAAAATTTCTGAAAAGAGGCTATAAATAAATAAATAAATAAATAAAAATGTATGTCCGTCTTTATCTTTAGCTATAACTTTTATTTCAGGTGATTCTCCCCGGGGGTTTGGAAGGGTCCGACCGTCTCTCCAAGTCATCGGTTGTTGGCACTCTGCTGAAAGAGCACGAAAAGTCCGGGAAGATAGTGGCCGCCATTTGTGCTGGTAAGTTTAACCCGGAGAACTATTTTTAAAAACATACACAAATAAAAAGCTTTCAATTTAAAAAATTAATCCCAGCAGTGGGACACAAATAGGCTTAAATAGTAAAAAAAATCTGTAGTGTGGACAATGTGGTACCGATAACTGGGATATTTTTAAAATCTTGTGATAGGGGCAGGGCCTGGTGCTGGGTCCGTCCGGGGCGGTACCACCGTCTTTCCCCGATAACCTGCCGCCAAATAGCAGTGCTCGCACTGTTGTATTCCGGTAGGGGGTTAAAGCAGCCGGTGAAATTACTGGCACAGAGGCATACCATCTTATCTTAGGCCTCAGGGTAGGGCAACGCATTCGAGGTCTTATGGTTTCTTAATGGGGGATAGGATTTCGATTTCCATGGGCCGCAGTGACCACTTACCGTCTGGTGGGCTGTGCGTTCGTATGCCTATGCCATTGATATAAAAAAAAATCGTCAGAAAGATCGCCTCGTAACACCGTTTCATAAACTGGTGAAGTCTAAACAGAGTGTATACGTAACTGGTCCCGCCGTATACAACCGCCTGCCGGCATCAATCAGAGACGCACCTGCCACATGCTCGTTTAAAATTAAGTTAAAAACGTGGCTTATAAATAAAGTATTCTACAGTATTGGTGAACTTGTGGAATCACCAATGGTACTATAGCACTGTGTGATAATAGAATAATAGCTAGTAAAATGTATTATATTTAAGTCTAGTCATACCTAAATGTCGAAACCTAAGAAATAATCAATAATTGTAATAACTCATATGAATATGGATTGTAAATAACTTTATAAATAATGTACTTAATTGACTTTTAACTATTGTTAATAATGAAATTTTCATTTTCATTTTCAAACGCATTATTATTATGATTTTCAGCGCCGATAGCTTTTGTGGCGCACGGGGTGGGCCTCGGCAAAAAAGTGACGTCCTACCCTGCAACGAAGGACAAAATCACCGGCGACTACAAATACGTGGAGGGCGAGAGGGTGGTTGTCGATGGCAACGTGGTAACCAGCCGGGTGAGCATCATCCTACTATAAAAATAATCTACTATAGCTTGTCAACGACCCAAGCATACAGCACAGCTTAGTGACCGTCAAGATAGCGTACACCGTAACGATATCCAGGATCTGATTATGCAAATAAATAGTACCTAAATAGTCATCTAGCTTCAAGTAGCGGAGCAACTGCTAAACGGTCGGGTAATCGGGGTTCAGCCACCGGACGCTAGATGTCGATCTAGTGTTAACCCGAGTTTCGGAGCACGCACTACAGTATAGACTCTGCCACTCTTCTTGTATCATTTCTCTATGCTTTACAGACAACCAATTTTTTCAAAACATTTTCAATTATTTATTTTAGGGTCCCGGCACAGCGTATTGGTTCGGTCTCACCCTCATCGAGCTATTAACTGGCAAGGAGAAAGCTGACCAAGTTGAAAAGGGAATGATTATCAGTGGCTACTGAATATAATAGTAGTTTATGTAACTGCTACATAATAAAGGTCCTTTAAAGCCTAATTATGTACAGTTGCATACACAACTTTATCTACACTCATTTTATAAATCCTCTAAGATGCTTCAAAATATGTCAACAATGGCGGCAATCCGAATACGTCAGTGTCTCACATTTGATTTTCGAAAAGCATAGACTAAATAGAGCCGACATTTGAATTTGGAACAAACTTTCGCTCTGTCTGACTGAAGAATATAGGCGGGCATTGCTGTTCGAAGGTGTTCGAAATTTGAATGCTATTAGACCATCGAATTTGATGGTCTAATACAGCTATTAGAACATTTTCACAGATAAGAAATCTGTTCTAACTAAACAGTTTATATTAATGCTGGTCATAATTTGCGGTTTTTGAACGCATCATAGAGGGTTTATGATATGAGTGTAGATAAAACATATTATTGATAACCCTAAGATTGATTGGTAAGAATATAAGCGAATTGTCTCCTGATTTGTATAAGAATGTTATTTTGGGTCCGAATATCTTAGTTTATAATTGTTTTTGTAGAGACAATTTATTGGTGATTGATGTTAGTTAAATAACGTAAATTTCATTTATATTAATACACAAAATTCTTTAGAATACTAAGTTAAGGCTTTGAGCCAATTTTTATTACAAATTTGTCTATAGTTATTGTTAACTACATTTTGTTTTAGGGAAAAATGCATCTTAAAAAACCTGATTAGGTACTTGTATGTAAGTGTTTTCGAATAAATATTTTTAGCAAAATTATTTGTTTATTATTGAGCTACTTCCTGTAAATTGTATGTGTATTTTAGGTTTATCGACGACCGGATTGGTCCAGTTGGTAGTGACCCTGCCTTCTGTTCCGATGGTCGCCGGTTCGAGTCCCGCTCGGGGCAAAACTTTGTGTGATGAGCACGAATGTTTGTACCCGAGTCATGGATGTTTAGTATTTATTTATATATATATATATATATATGTATGTATTTCTCTATATAAGTATTTATATAGTTGCCTTGCACCCAAAATACAAGCATTGCTTAGTTTGGGGTTAGGTCAATATGTTCGAAATGTCCCAAGATATTTATTTATTTACAGCTCCTAACCAGATGATCAGATTTTAAATTGTTTCAAAGTTTTAAAAAGAAAAGTTTTCGTAACAATGATTTAAGACAAGGAAAGATAAATCTTATTTACATTTACTAAATAAGCTCTTTATTTTTTTATGTATTGGTAATTAAAAAAAACATCAAATAAGCATGAGTAAAATATATTTCGACAAATTAATATTACGAATACATTTCAGTACATTTTCACGCTCGCAGACTACAAAATCAAATTCGACAATAAATTCATGCCAGCATTAAAATAAAATACACGAAATAGTAATAAATAATAATAATCAGACTTCGATACGAGATTCGTATTTTATTTAAATTCTAATTACATTGAGATTATTACTCACTAATCTTTTATTCGTAAGATAATACAAAGAGGAAAAAAATCTGTCTTATTTTCTTTCTTTTTTCTATAAAGACCAACATTTTTTTGCGGGCGCCACTGGCGATCGAGGCGGTGATTGGAGGTATGGAGTGTGGAATGTGTGTTGGTAAGGAGCGCAATCTTATATGGCGAAACAGTTGAACACGTGTCCAGCGGATTTGATAAGCAACAAAACAAAACACACTCTCCTCACAACCGTTTTCGCCTCAGCAGCGCCATCTGAAGGCGCTACTGCAGACTATCTGAATAAAATCGAAAGCTTGACATGTTCGAGCTTCGAAATGACGTCACTGCCTAATTTTTCTCGTAACGACTCGCCTTGCTTTGTAAATATTTTAAACGTCTAGAAACAATGCTCTTCGGCTATACAGAATTACAGAACATACTGGTGAGTCGTTTCCAAGCAAAAAATAATAATACCTGGCTTTACACTTTATTAAGGTCGCACTAGTTTATTCTATTTTGAGCATACTGTTACAATACTCCCAGTGTGGAACAATGTTATGTAGGTAACTAATCTACATTTATTAGAAGTCACTTTTCACCTACAGAAACACTTACAAGTACTTAAAATTTTATACTGATTTCTCTCAAAACTACTGAATGCTTGGAAACGCCACATTTCTTTATTATCATCGCATCTATTATTAACATAAATTAAATATCAAAAGATAATAGGTATTATAATATTTGGCAAGCGATAATACTAAGCTGCGAACTTATTTCTAAAATTATTAAGATCATGGTAATCTGTTCATAGATTCATACATTACAATGAAGTATGAATGGTCGAATTAAAACTAAACGATATCGACATGCATAAATATGTCCTAAATATTTTAAATAATAAATGAATACTGTAAAATTTCGAGTAACGCTCAAAAATTTGTGCATTTATCAATATTTTAATCATAATTAAAAAGTACACCAATTGACAACATTTTCATTTTGTTCGATTGCTAGACGGCAAAAAATCACGTCTTCTCAAGACCGCGTCTTCTGTGGACCACGTCTTCTCAAGACCGCGTCTTCTGTGGACCACGTCTTCTGTGGACCACGTCTTCTCAAGACCGCGTCTTCTGTGGACCACGTCTTCTCAAGACCGCGTCTTCTGTGGAACACGTCTTCTCAAGACCGCGTCTTCTGTGGACCACGTCTTCTCAAGATCGCGTCTTCTGTGGACCACGTCTTCTCAAGATCACGTCTTCTGTGGACCACGTCTTCTCAAGACCGCGTCTTCTGTGGACCACGTCTTCTCAAGACCGCGTCTTCTGTGGACCACGTCTTCTCAAGATCACGTCTTCTGTGGACCACGTCTTCTCAAGACCGCGTCTTCTCTGGACAGCGTCTTCTGTGGACCACGTCTTCTCAAGACCGCGTCTTCTGTGGACCACGTCTTCTCAAGATCGCGTCTTCTGTGGACCGCGTCTTCTGTGGACCACGTCTTCTCGAGACCGCGTCTTCTGTGGACCACGTCATCTCAAGACCGCGTCTTCTGTGGACCACGTCTTCTCAAGACCGCGTCTTATGTGGACCACGTCTTCTCGAGACCGCGTCTTCTGTGGACCACGTCTTCTCAAGACCGCGTCTTCTGTGGACCACGTCTTCTCAAGACCGCGTCTTCTGTGGACCACGTCTTCTCAAGACCGCGTCGTTTCGTGACCACGTCTCTTCGAAACGTCGAGGTAAAATATACAAAAAAAGTATTTAAGCCACAAAGTCCCGCTTAACTAAGAAGGACGGTTATATATTTCGTAAATTGTTGTTGCTTTAGAGCAATCGAAAACAATGAAAAGTTGTCAATTTAGCTGTATCTATTCCTTTTTCAATTTTGTCTCACAAGAACCATAGAGTATTTCCTAAATAGACACAACAAGTATGCCTATACTAGACTAGTACAATCTCAGTCTGTCTAGATTTGAAAACTTGTTACCAGTTGTCCAAAAAGTCATAACCACTCTTTGGCATCGAGTCGGTTAAAGTTTCTGTGGATTGGAAATCTGTACCGGACGAAGCTTGGCTTGATGATAGAAGACCACGATTTTCTTCGGACAGATCTGAAACAAGATACAAAATGTAAAATTTTTGGGGGTCGTTGACTATTTAACCGACCTCGAAAGAAAGAGAAGGTTCTCAATTCATATGTATGATTTTTATTTTTTTCATATATGTTCCGCGATAACTCCGTCGATTTCGATGATTATTTTTTTAATCGAAAGGTGGTACCTCCGGATTGGTCCCATTTTAATTCGGTTCAGTTCCGATGATGGGATCCATGAGAAACTGAGGGAACTCCTCAAAATTTGTTAGCACGTGTATGATTTTAGTAGTAGGTCCAGTAGTTTCGGAGATAAAGGGGGGGGGGGGGTCATTTTTCGCTTATCTCCTTAAATAACTCGAAAAGTATTGGTCAAAAAAGAAATGAAAAATATATATTAAAAATAGATCCTCATAAGAAGTACTTTAATTTGATATATCACACGATATAGTTTGAACAACTTCATTATTTATTTTTTTCAAATTTAGCCCCCAAAAATTTTCGTTCCACGTCCGTCTTTGGGTCACAAACTTACATAATTATACGTACCAAAGTTCAACTTAATCGGTCCAGTAATTTCAGAGAAAATCGACTGTGACAGACGGAGACGGGCGGTATAGGAATTGCAGTCTTGGGTTTCGGGCTTATAAATGCTCTCGACTAAAATTTCTTGCTTACCGCCCTTAATAGACTACTACTACAGCCTATTTACCTCCCACTGCTGGGCACAGGCCTCCTCTCATCACGAGGGGGTATGGGCTATAGTCCCCACGCGGGCCCATTGCGGATTGGGAACTTCACACACATCTTTGAATTACTTCGCAGATGCGTGCAGGTTTCCTCACGATGTTTTTCCTTCACCGAAAACCTCAGTGGTAAATTCAAATTGAATTTCGCACATAAGTAAACTTAGAGGTGGGAGCCGGAATCGAACCCCCGACCCTCTGCATGAGAGGCGGTAGGTCGAACCACTAGGCCACCACGGCTTTCCTTAATACACAATGTACCATTATTGTATTTAAACACGTCTTTATCTCTGACTAATAAATACAGTCATTATACTAATGTGATGAGCTACGAAGAACACACTGATAACCTACTTTTAAATCCCATTCTCGGATTCATGATTCATAGTGATTATAAAGACGAGTTAAAAATACGTTCTACTCGTAGGAATTGATAACATAAAATTTGCTCAACATGTATTTTTTATGTCATGCCAGTAATGCCTTGAGGAGCTATTGGTCCATGAAACACCTAATGAAAGGCGATTTGTCTATGTCACTGAAAAGGAAACTCATGGAGATGTGCACACCTCTAATCCTCACTTACGGTTGCTCAAACTTGGTCTTTGACAGCTTCTCAGAAGTACAGACTCGGGGTTTGTCAGCGAGCCATGGAGCGTAGCATCTACTACAGCCTATTTGCGTCCCACTGCTGGGCACAGGCCTCCCCTCATCAAGAGAGGGTTTGGGCTATAGTCCCCACGCGGGCCCAGTGCGGATTGGGGACTTCACACACATCTTTGAATTACTTCGCAGATGCGTGCAGGTTTCCTCGCGATGTTTTCCTTCACCGAAAAGCTCAGTGGTAAATTCAAATTGAATTTCGCACGTACTCGTAAGTAAACTTAGAGGTGCGAGCCGGAATCGAACCCCCGACCCTCGGCATGAGAGACGGTAGGTCGAACCACTAGGCCACCACGGCTTTCTGGTATGCTTATTATCGAGACCTAAACAATTAAACCAAGGCATATGTGTCATCATATCAAATCGTTAAGACTATATGTAGGTATCTTGTATATTATATTTATTTGCCAATGGAGGCCATCTTCATAATATTTTTTTTTCTGGACCCTTGGAGACTATACATCTCTAAGATCTTAGATTTAAGTTTAAGTTAGGGACTAATACATCCCTTCAATGTAATTTTAGTACGTACCTATATGTATATTTTATACGTGTTATGTAAATTTTGTATACTATGTGGAAATTTTGAAAAAAGACCTTCTGCTTGAGTTTGTTGCGGTGCTTCTCCTCGAGCAATGGGTCTAGGAAGCGCTGGTAAATTCTTTTACATCACCCTTGGCCGTAAAGTGGGATTTTCTGCCCGCTACGCAGAGAGAAAATCTCACTTCTTGGCCAAGGCAAGACGTAAAACTTTTGACAAACCACGGGCGGTAATTCGTAAAGACCCAGATCGCATATTTATGGCCCTCACCTCCGGTCTGTAATGTACTATTTCTGACGTGTAAAAGTGCCCCTATGTGGCCAATTTGCTGAATAAATTATTGAATTTGAATTTGAATTGATTATATGCTTAGCTAATTGCCTACGACTAAGGCATAACAATCGTGCTCTATCTTTGTATAGCGTGTTGAAATACACACCTGTACAGAACATAAACAGTTTACACATGTATGTTTAGCTAGCATTTCCCGCGACTTTGTTCGCGTACATTTGAGAACTGATTTGGAAAACTTGCCTGATATATTTAGTTTTACACTGTTTGATATAATAAACTGGAGTAAAGTTGGATTAGCGGTCCAAGTTAGAGGTTACTTTGGAATTAAATTGTATCGAGCGAAGTTTCGTGAAACGTGTAACGAAAGCTGTCAATGTAAGGATGATATAATCAAATATAACATACTTATGTTTCTTTCATATTTTTAACTTTTACATTTCTTAGAAAAATATGATCTTACATGAGCATTGCTTAAGTATTATGTTTTGTTGATATGCCGTCGTAGCCTAGTTGACATACCCGCTCTCATGCTGAGGGTCGGGGGTTCGAATCCGGCTTGCACCTCTAATTTTACTTATTCCTTGTAGGGATAAGATCGCCTTTGTACATGTGTCTCTTCTCTGTATTGATAATTGTATTTGTGTGTTTTTTTTCTGTACAATAAAGTGTTACTTACTTACTTACTTCTGTGCGAAAACCAATTTGAATTCGTCACTGAGCTTTTCGACGAAGGAAAACATAGTGAGGAAACCTGCACGTATCAGCGAAGTAATTCAAAGACGCGAACGTGACTCTGAACTGCTAGACAACGATATAAATACTTATAGATAGATATAGAGAAATGCTTTTTTTTATTTTTTTATTAAAACTTCATGGCACATACAAAATGTATACAATTGGCGGACTTAATGCCTAAAACAGAAATGGAAATGAGTAGGTGCATTGTAGCAGAAATCATCATCATCATCATCATCATCATCATCATCATCATCATCATCATCATCATCATCATCATTTTAGCCGATAGACGTCCACTGCTGGACATAGGCCTCCCCCAAGGCTCGCCACTCCGACCGGTCCTGTGCCGCTCGTATCCACCGAATTCCCGCGACCTTCACCAGGTCATCGCTCCACCTTGTTGGAGGCCTACCGACAGCTCGTCTTCATTTTTTTATTATTGTTTTAAAAGCACCACCAACACTCTCAACGCATAGTTGATGGCTGTCTCAGCACGCACACGTGTTGAGAGTGTTGGTGGTGCTTTTTAAATACATTGAAGCGTTTTGAAATGTGAAGGCGCGGGACTTCAGTTAGATAGTAGAAGAGAAGATTATTGAAAAGTATTGGACACGTATTTTTTCCTTTTTCACTTAATCAAACTTATACGGAGATATATTGAGTTGAAATGTCGCGTGACGTCACGGTTAGGCACGATTTATACCTAACGGTGACGTAGTTAGCCCCCACTCTCCAACTTTAATGCGTTTTAACTTAGTCATTCTTTGTTAATTTGATAAAACAAAAAATACGTGTCTAATATTTTTTTATTACCTGACTGACGGACTAATTAGAATTTCGATTTCTCCACCCTGTCGTCATCCCTATTGTATCATGGATCGTACTCACCGCTGCTGCTTTTAGCCATGCTGCTTCTATACTCCTTCTCCAACTTGGCTTCAGCGCTGGGACTCTTGAAGTTTGTCCTGAAGAAGTTGTCGCTCGAAGCCACTATCTGGGCCTGGTTCGTGGGGACCAGACACTCACGCTCCTCGTCTTTGGCTTTGAAATTACCTGGCGAAAAGTACATTTTGATGCAAGTGCGACAGGTTTGTCATTTTATCGCGAGTCTTTAGTTATGTTGGCGCGAGCTAAAGAGCGTTAACATTAGGGACGAGTGAAAATGACAATTTCGCGCGTGTATCAAACTACATTATTTAATACAAGTGTTTTATTTCACAAATATATTAAAAAATGTCGTTTGATACACTCGTCCCTAGTGTTAACGCTTGCTTTCGCTCGCGCCAACATAACTAGGGACTCGTAATAAAATGACAAACTTTTCGCACTTGCATCAAAATATACAATTTTAATACATTTGCGAATAAAATGGGAAAAATTACGAACAGGATGAATTTCAAACAACTATACGCACTAGTGCGTAAAAAACTTAATGCACGTATGCACGCCCACTAGGTGTCAAAAAACAAAAAGCACTCGTTCGAAAATTACGAATTTTTCGCACGTTGAACAGGTGTATCTAAATGTTTACTTTTTGAGCAACATGTATTAATAGTACATTACAGACCTAGTTAGGCAGTGAATTCGTTAATGTCCCAGATCGCAGGTTTCTGTGGCCCGAACCGAAGGTGAGGGCCATAAATATGCGATCTGGGTCTTTACCGCCCGTGGTTTGTTTAAAGTTTTACGTCTGGCCTTGGCCAGGAAGTGAGATTTTCTCCCCAGAAATTAATGAAAATAGCGAAATATTTGTGACAGCTATTTGTGACGTTGCCAACTTTCGGAGTAAACCCTCTTAAAGAAACTCACCTATAAATTTACTAAGTAATCCTGGCGAGCTGTCTCTCTCCGGATCCTTGTGTTTGAGCATCTCGTGTGACTTTAGAGCGTTCTTCAACTCGCAGACGACCTTCGAGTGGGACATGGCCAGCTCCGAGAGTACCGGAGGTGGGGACGTCGGTGGCTCCTTGGGGACCCTGAAGAAGCGGTGTCGAATCAGTATCAAGAGATTTCATTTAGCTAATTGGGAACATCTGCACTTCTTTATTTACGCGTCAGTTTCGATCCATTGCTGACAAGTGCCGCAAAATAAAGAATAGAAAAATAGTATATTATGATGCAAGTGCGAAAAGTTTGTCATTTTATTACGAGTCCCTAGTAATGTTGGCGCGAGCGGACTTCGCACGTGTCCAATGACATTTTTTAAACATTTGCGTAAAAAAATGAAATAAACGAACAGGATGGAGCTCAAAAAACTTTACGTACCAGTTCAAACAAAACAAAAAGCGCTCGTTCGGAAATGACAACCTTTTGGCACGTCAAACAGGTATCGAAATGTTTACTTTTTGAGCACCTGTATTAAAAAATGTAGTATGTATACATGGTGGGTCAGATCATATAGCAAATAATTGACCCACAGTATCTGCTATGGATTCTAAGCATATTGTATAGGTCTTTAATTTTTTTCGAGTTGGTAAAAAATAAATAAATATGGGATTGGTTGTGAGAGTGACGCCTGAATCCTATACAAAATGTTTTTTTTTACCAACTCAATAAAAATTAAAGATCTATACAATATACTTAGAATCGATAGCCGATAATGTGGGTTAATTATTTGCTATATGATCTGACCCATCATGTATACTATGGATGGAGAAGGGGTAAACATGTAAATTTTTCATAACCTTGTCCTTTCCTGATTAAGTATGGTACAATCACAGAGAGGTTTGGTGTACTTTGAAAGTTGGACCAGATTAAATACTATATGATATGATAAAAAAATAAAATTCAAAGGCTTTTTAGTTAATTTATTCATGAGCTTTCACGAAAAATTAGTCAAGAAATCTTTATGTATTAAGTAAACTAAAGCAATATTTACCTATGTTCGCTCAAAACGCACAGGTTGAGTTGACTCTTTGTCTGATACAAGAACGGAGCGGAGTGTTCGTCCCTGTACGATACATGCTCGTCCTGAATCAGCCTCTGTCCGTGGTCTCGGCCGAAGAATGACATCAAATCATCCTTTCGAATCGGCGGATTGTCGAGATCAAAGTCTAACGTGTCCAGTAACGCGTATTTTAGAGAGATCTCTGGTTTGATTATCGTTTCGTTTATGATTTCAGTCTGTAACAAAAACCTTAACTGAGCACACTTGCATATAATAGTAATGGCATCTTGTGTGATAATTTATAAAAAAAAAATGTTTTTTTAAGTTTTGGAAACAGTGATAAGATCTTTCATAAAAAACACTGACCTATAATAACATATGGATGAACAGTGCCTAACAGAACATGGCAAAATATATGGAGCAAACTGACATTAGAAAATACGTTCCAATATGCTAATAACTCCTCTTTATAATATGTGTCAAGATAAATATTTTATACAAAAGTAAACCTAACACTATAAAACTTAAGTGTCAAATTTACTGAGCGCCAAACGGGTGCCCGGGCACCCGCTTTGATGGGCCATTTTTCTCCGGCTGATTGTGAATCCTTACTTATAATAGATCAATGATAAAAAAGAAATAATATCACATGTCTATTACTATAAACACATAAATAATAAAGACATAATACAAACACATGTTACATTATTGTGTAACTTTGGTTTTATTTCTTTATTAATGAAACATAATATTTGGTACTGGTTTAAGCTGGGAAATGAAATCAAAAGTATCAAAGCCTAATTATTACCTACAATTGAATATGAAAGTGTACAAGAAAAACAGTTCTGTTCGATTTCGAAACAAAAAGAAATTAGTCACTATTCTATCTACTATTAGGATTAAATTCAAAATTACTATTTTTAGTAGACCAGGTCTTACGAGGCTATAGAAAGAAATAGGAGTAAATGTATGAACACGTATAATGGAGACTTTACATGTTTACAAACTGAGGAGTTGACAGAGTAGTGTCTATTCAAGGCATACAATGAAATTGTATAGCATTTGTAATGAAATAAACAAATAAATAAAACAAATATTGTGGCTTTCTATTCAATGTATATAGAGAAAATGCACACATGCTGTCATCATTAGCGTGTTACGTGTTGTTATTATAAAATTTTCACTTAGAATGTTAACGAAACACACATCTATAATTAGCCACTTTAGAGTTCATTGGCCTTTGACTAAGAATAAATCACTTCTGAATATCGAATTGTAGTTATGAAGTAGTTTATTAGATAAAATTAGTGGAATAAAGCAAGAATTCCTACCTTTTCCTTCTCAGATAGCGATTCCCAGATGTTTTCATACGAATTTTTGGCCTCGCAAATATCTTCGTGTATTTTCCCCGCCAAAGGGCTCATTGTGCGGAAATAGTTTTCCGCTAAAGCGCTCAACGCCATATTTAATCACTTTAATTAATGTTCTGTTAAAGGAAGACTGCTATTAATGTAATGAATCATTGAATAAATTTTCAACACACACGACCAGCGATGACAAACGTCAAACTAATTTTTTTTTTTTTTTTTTTTTTTTAATTTATTTCATAACCGTGGATACAAGTCCTTCAGTCGGAATCATAGAGATTACATACACAGATGAATAATGATTACATAGGTCTTAAAAGTATGCAACAGAATTTCGAACATTTTTGCATTTTCACTTTAAACATTTTTAGGCAGTTAAGATACTAAAGTCTATTTTGTATGAAAACTAAATATAAGATATTAAAACTAAATAACATAACACATAAATATTCTATACAATAACATAACACATATTCTGTACAATTAAAGAATAATTAAATTTGTTCAACTGTGTTCAAAATAAATTTAAACACAGGTATGAAAAAAGCGCGATTAGATAATAAATCTTGAGGGCGGCGGGGAACACTTAATGAATTTTCTTCTGCGACATCACTGATGACACTGACAAATAATAACCGTTGGATGTTAAACGTTTCACACTCGAACAAGACATGCTTTATATCTGCATTTTCCTTAAAACAATATGTACATTTATCATCAAGAATGATCTTCTTCCTCTTAAGATGTGCTGGAACAAGGCAGTGCCCTACACGCAATCGGTTAATGCTCGTTATGAACTTCCTGTTTATGTATTTGAAGCTGTTATACCACGGGGAGGTTGGTAAGTCTCTCTGTATTTCTGCATACCATTGTCCTTTATTCAATATCTCTGTATTATAGTTCCAATATTCTTTCCATCTTCTCTTAAGATGAACTTTTATCTGTGAATAACAGTCTGTGAAAGGAACTTTGAATGAGTCTGTTAGATCATCATCGTGGTCCCGACGTGTCGCCTGGTCTACCATCTCATTTCCAGTTATGCCACTGTGGGAGGGGACCCACACAAATTCCACGTGTTTTTCTAGCTTGTACAATAAATCCTTTATTTCATATATTATATAATTTTGTTTATATCCTAAGCTACAATTAAACAATGTTGTCAAAACACTTTTAGAATCACTAACAACCAAAATATTTACATTATTTACATTACTATTTACATATGTTAAAGCAGATAATATTGCCCAAGCTTCAGCAGTGAATATGCTACAAGTTGTGGGTAATCTCAAGCATTTAGTTAATTTCATTTGTGGGTCATAGTATGCTGCTTTAACAGACTCGCTTTTGGAACCATCAGTATATATAACATAGAACTCAGATTTTTCACTTAGAAATTGTAAGAAGTCAAATTTGTTTTTAACAGAGTCTAAATTACATTGAATATTTAAGTAATTAAGTAAAGAGTCATAAGGGCTTTTGTAAATTGGCCACTTATTACTTGTGAGCATATTATTTGTCTGGTGTTTAACATGTGACATTATGGTTGGTATTTCAGGTAAGGAGCCTGAAATCAGTGTATTCGCCGAGATGCTGCTTGCTTCAATTGACTGAGTTATTTCTACAGGATAAGAGACTCTACCAAGGATAAAACTGTTCTCATTTGCCAGCTCCTTCAAACAAAATCGCTCAGCCAACTGTAAGCGTCGCAAGCACAGTGGAGGTATACAATTTTCTACTTCCATACTGTTAATAGGAGTGGTGCGCATTGCCCCACTTATTATTCTCAGTCCAATATTTTGTATAACATCTAGTTTTCTTAGTAGTGTACTTTTTGCATTCATGTAAGCCAAGGAACTGTAGTCAAAATGACTTCTGACTATGCTTTTGTACAGCATGTTCAAAGTTTTTGGATCTGAGCCCCAAAAAGTACCTGCCAAACTTCTCATTACATTAATGCTTTTCATGGCATTTTGGCATATGTACTGAATGTGTTTATCAAACTTTAGTTTGTCATCTACAACTACACCAAGAAATTTATGGTGATTAACTATAGGGATTTTATTGTTGTTATAAGAAATATTTACAGTAGCCTGTGCAAATGGATCTTTACTGAAAACTAATACTGAGCTTTTCTCTGAACTTATTTCCAACTTCAAAGAATTGCTGTAATAAGTCTGAAGTTTATTTAATGCTGTGTTAATACTATTAACAGCTATGCTTAAACTTTGATTTTCACTATACAAAAGCATGTCATCTGCAAATTGCAATATTTTAACCTCAGGAATATTTACATAATCCAGTATTTGAGATGTATACAAGTTATATAATAAAGGTGACAAAGTTGCACCTTGCATTGTTCCTTTATTGGCCTGTTTAGGCCCATGTAACTTATTGTTAAATTTAACATATACAGTCCTGTTATGCAAGAAATTGAAAATCCAATTTAGAGTTTTTCCAGGTATACTTAATTCATGTAAAACTTTGATTAGGCTCTCAATATCAACATTATCAAATGCTCCTTTAACGTCTAAGAAGACGCAAACAACATTAGAATGACTAAGCTTAGCTTTTTTAAGATCAGCAATAAAAGATACAAAGCTTTCAGAGCAACTTCTACCTTTCCTGAATCCAAACTGAACATCTGGTAACTTTCCTTCCGACTCAGCAAAGTAATCCAATCTTATCTTTAGCATGTTTTCAAAGAGTTTACCTAAGCATGATGATAATGAGATGGGTCTATATGATGATGGATTATTTACAGTTTTATTTGGCTTTAAGATGGGAATGATGCACTGAGTTTTCCATGAATCTGGTATTAACAGGTTTTCCCATAGTATATTATAAATATTTAATAAGGTTTTTATAGCATTAGGATGTAGTTTTTTAATTAACAGATACGGTATATTGTCCAACCCTGGTGTTGTATCTTTTCTGCTTTTGAGGGATATGTACAGTTCATTTAAAGTAAATGGCTTATTCAGAAAGGAATTACTATTATTTTCAGATGAATCATTTAAATAACTATTTACATTATTTAAATTAATTTGGTGTGAATCAGAGATGTTGTCTAGGAATGTAGGCACCCAATCATCATTGAAAAATCTATCATGACATGAACCTATTCTCTTGAACCTTTTGATATAACCCCATATTCTAGAAACTGGTGTCACTCTATTGAAACTACTACATAAGTTGTGCCACGAATTAATACTCTCTTCTTTAAGTACTCTTTTCTTTTGAGCATCTATCTTTTTGTACTCTATAAAGTTAGAAATGCTAGGCGATGCTCTATACTGTATCAGTGCTTCTTTTGATTTTCGGACCGCATCATCACATGTTTGGTTCCACCAGGGAACAGGTTTCCTCATGACTTTCACAGTTTGCCTAGACTTTTGCTTTGGTATAGTGTTTGATCTAATGTCACATAGAATATTTATAAAATTATTGTATAAAGAAATTGGTTCTGTATTTTCAGTGTCTAACTGACAAAAAGCTGTTTCAGATAAAGTATAATATTCAGTCCAATCAGCCTTACTATATATGTATTTTTCTTCCACAGGCCGGACTTCATATATGGATGGTTTTACATTGACAACAACCTGAGTTGGATAATGGTAGCTACCCATCGGATCATCATGAACACTCCATTCACAAAGTGGAGCTATTGCTGGGTCAACCAGAGCTACATCAATAGCAGATGCATTTCCATTTGGATTTTGAATTGTTGTAACACTCCCATCATTCAAAATACACAAGTCGAGCTCATCAATGAGATTGTACAAACTATTGCCTCTACTATTATTTGAATGACATCCAAAAGCTACATGATGTGCATTTAGATCTCCCATTATTATACATGGCTTAGGTACTTCAAGCAAAATCTTTTTCATTGTGTGAATATTAAACCTGTTAAAATCATTATTGTGAGGGCAATAAACACAAAGAATGTGTAATTTGCCCATAGATGTTTCTATAGCTACACAGATATTTTGTACGGATTCATGAAAAGTAGTGTTAACTATATTATACTGTAGATTTTGTTTAATGAGAATACCTACACCATTATGGGTATTAACAGAATTTTTATGTATAAAGTTATATGGTGCAAAATTTGGAATGATACTAGTGTTTTTAAGCCAAGTTTCATTTAATAAACAGATATCAATATTATGTTCAGATAGAAAAGTATTCAATAAGGCTTTCTTACTCAGTAAGCTCTGTATGTTAAACTGTGCTATGTTCAAAAATGTATCCATTATTTAATTTATTAAATTAGCTAAGAGTATTTCTTTGATCTTTTTATTTGTAACGGGTGAGTCGTTTTTATCATTACCCAGAGTAATGAGAGATTTTACTATGGCATTAATGATAATGTCATTATTGAGAATTTGTTGTGTATTGAAAGGGCCTGTACTCACATTAGTATTGTTCGGCTTTGCAATAGCCGGAAACTCTTTAGGGTCTGACATTGGAGGGGCTATGGGAGCTGTACTCACCACAGTGGCATAAGTTCGGTTCATATTAAGGTATTTGCTCTTTTTTTCTTCCATTTTCTTCTGTTTAATTGGGCAGTCCCTTGAGATTGCCAAATGGTTGCCATTGCAGTTAATACAGACAATTTCTTCTACGTCGCACTCCTTGTAGGAGTGTCGGCCGGAACACGACGAGCACATTTGCTCTCCGCGACAAACTCGTGCTGAGTGATTAAATTTGAGGCATTTGAAACACTGCAACAGTGGTGGAATATACAGGTGGATTGGGTATCTGAACATCTGTATGTAAGCATATTGGGGCAGTGTTGTGGCAGCAAAAGTCACCGCTATCGTACCGAGAGGGACCAGTTTACCATCGACTTTCCTCATGAATCTCTTCACGGAAATTACTTCCGTGTCACAAATAATATTTTTATAGATCTCCGCATTTGTGAGCTCTTTGGGCACATACCGTATGACGCCCGTCGTTTCAGTCAGGTGCGCTGGAACAAAAGCTTTGAACTTGTGTCGCCCTAGAAAACTGTCCATTTTTAGGAAGTTGTTAGCCGGTGTTGGTTTTTTGAAAGTGATGCCTATTTTGTGAGCATTCACTCTGTGAACTCCTACTATTCCCTTGACATTGTCTGTAAAAAGTTTTGTTAAAGTGATAGGATTTTTGTTCCCTAACTTTTCACTTTCTTGAGATTCCACATAAACCACACAGTCCGTGCTATGGTTGTCTGGAAATTGTCTTTTATAGTTAGGTTTAGTGAAGATTTTATAATCATCACTAGTCACTTCAATTTTTCTTTTTTTGGTATTTTTGTCACCGGGGGGCTGCCCCCCGGCGCTTTTTTCGCCCATTATTAATTACTATATACAATATGTCACAAATTTACTATTTACACAAGAAATATACAAATATATACAATAAAAAGGAATTATTGAAAAATCACGAAAATTTAAAACGCCCGCTTAGATTGACTTCCCGCCAAAAAGTCCCACGTCAAACTAATTCTGAAAACCGGAAAGTCCGGTAAGAAGATCAATCGATGCACAACATTGTCATAGTGATGTACCGTATAACCAATTACCGGTTTAGAGAGGTTGGTTTTAAAGCCAGCCATTCATGGAAGATTACCACATTGTTTTTTTATGACTTAATTAGTCAAGAGTATTACTGGAAACCCTAAGATTAACAGGATTAAGGAGTAAATAGATACAATTCGTACTTCTTCTCAAGTTAAAATAGATAATAACAAAAAAAATCGTTCGAATCGAATGACTCGATTGTGATGAACCGTACACTGTGTACATGGTTCACTCACTATCGGTTTTTGGGTGGACATGAAAAATGTCAAAATGGCTTTCTACGACCGTGTTTACTTTTTACATTTAAAGCAAAAAATGTTCAAGAAATGGTAATTTAGTGTTAGTGCTGGTGTTTTAATAACTATGTTACATAACAGTGGGCCTTATGGGCCGAACGACGTTCCTATAAACATGGGAGCGCCCGTGAATATGACCCAAATGTCGAGTCCAATGAATATTGGAAACAGTTTGGGTAATTTGGCTAAAATGCCGCCACAAACCTCTCAGACATCAGTATCGCCGTATAATATGCCAGATTATCCATCATTTGGCCATTCTTCGTTGAATATGGGGCATTCCATGACCCCATTTGGAAGCTATCACCCTTTGAACTTTCAAGCTAATTACGGTCATGGAAATCCTAATTTCCACCATGATGCAAGCTTAAACACCGTCCAAAACGGTATGTTACCAATGAATTTGAATATGCAAAGCGAGCCGAGCCCTAACCTGATGAATTACCACAGTTTTGATCCTAAAAGAATGGATATAAATACTCCCAACTACAGAGAAAGCTATGGTCGAAAAATGCCTATTAACATTCCTCAGATACACACAAAAGCTTTCCATAAGCACATAGGAATGGATTCCAATTATGGCCAATACAATCCTATACAAGAAAACCCTTTTTATAATCAAGATGCAGTAAAACCTACACAGAAATGTCTTATAGACAGCGACAGGCGAAAAAGCCTTGAAAATACAGTTAAGCTCATCGAAAATATACTTATTAACAGCACATCTAAAGACAAAGTAAAAGATACCGAGCCGGTTAAAATGAATGTACCAAATGTTGAAATTTCTACAAATATGTCAAGTGAAACCGAAGCTTTGGTACCTGACATGCATGAAAATGTAGATTCAAATAAGACAAAAACAAGTTTCAAGGTAAATGAAAATATTGATAAACCACACACAAGCACAGAAATAACAAGCACAGACATTTACGACTCTAAACCAAATATAGAATGTGATAATCAACCTCCTAAAAAAGACAAACCTTTAGTTGATATGAATTCATTAAAAATAGACATGACAATTTCAAATTCGGACATAAGGACCCCGGATTCAAATGCAACTAAAGTACAGAGCACAATTCACTGCAAGCCTCTGAAACGTAGCTTGCTAAATAACAACAAAACTCATACGGAAAGCATGGATAATGATACTACCGACAATGAAGATAAAGACAGTGATTCGGAGAACGAAGCAAAATATATAAAACAGGAGATCGAAGAAGTGGTTACGATTAAAGTAGAACCTTGGAATAATGATGATAATGTGCATATATTTTTAAGGGATAGCAATGCGACGGCGAGAGACGATATTGGTGTTGACGCAGTGATTGTTGAAGGAGACAATGTTGTCACAGAAGCTATGGAAGCTGCTAAAGATGGTAAGACAGAAGACGTAAACGAAACTTTGTTTAATAGTAGTAGTAGTTTATTATTTCAATTATGGTTTGCATACCTTACCTCAACACTGCTTCCTATTTACTTCCACTAAAATCACCTGTAATTTATTATTATCTCCCATATTCCCAGGTTCCTCGGACAAATTCTTCGAATGCCCCCACTGCAGTCTCATGTTCAGCCATCCGAAGCGGTTCCTGATCCACACCAAGTGGCACTCCTTCGGGTTGACCAACGAAAAGAGACTAGAGCTCGCGAAGGAGAAGGAAATGAGGAAAAATATGAAGAAAGAAGCGAGAATTATGGAGAGGTGAGAATTTGAATTTGAATTCCGAAGGTTAGACATTCATGGGTAGAAAAAAAGTGTCCTATTTGTTATTCCCATGAATAATATATATGCATACTTTTATCAAAATGCGTCCTGTACACTGAATGAATTAACTGTAATTTAATTGTAATTTCTAACCAACTTCAAAAAAGGTTCAAAGAGGTTCTCAACTGGTCTTTATGTTGGTTTCTTTAGACCAATTCTAGAGACTGACTTGTATATCGTATTTTGTATTTAAGGATGATTTATTAAAGTAGGTGTATAGAATAACTTGTATTTTCATCAATTACAGGTTGAACTTAAAAGAACAAAAGGAACAAAGTTCAGAGGACACGGTTCATCCTTGCAAAGATTGTGATAAAGTCTTCAAAGTTAAAAACAGTCTCAAAAACCACCGGCAGAGGTAAGAAAGAGATAAGCAAATCGAAAAATCCGTCCATCATGTCATTTGATACCGATTGTGCAAGCAGCTAGCGAAATAGAAAGGCCTGCGCAGGACTTTTTCAAATGTATGTATTTATATTTATTTGGCAGCCTTCATGGCTTGATGGATTTTAGCTAGAAGGAGCTAGGAGGATTTTAGCTTTGTGAGGTGTTGTTACATTGGTCTTGATTGTGAGAGAGAGACTGGTCAAAAGTTTTTGTGCAGTAGGTTTTTTTTCATTAAATTCTATGATTGCAGTTATTGCACAACTCACGCTTGGCATGTCCTAAAATATGGTAATGATTTAGGTTTCACAAAAAATACCTATTTTCAAAATATGGGATTTTAATGTGATACAAACAATCTTTATGAAGTTATTGAAGTTGATAATCAAAGGCACCTTTTTTAGCAAGTTGAGTACCATCCTTAAGCGATACTAATAATAATTTATTGTACACACGTATCGGGGCAACCGTAAAAATAGCTGCTATTTTCTGGGATAAGCAGTAGCCTACTTCCTTTCTCAGGACCCGTACTATGTCCATACAAAATTTCATACAGACCATAGAAGAAGTAAGGTAAACTCAGAATGACAACCCTCAAACAAGTCAGCGTGCGCCCAAAAAAGTGTTAAATGCGATAATAGATGTCGCTGCCTAGGTAGCCTGGATACAAATTTGAACTCCATGAGCAACATCTAGATGGCGCTGTGCAGGCGGAGTATGAAAATTTGAAGTTCCCTGGCAATTTACGATGTACGCCGTAATCACAGAATATTGAATAGTACTACATACAGAATGGCCACGGAATCACCCGCCTGAATCTAGCCGGCGCCCAACTCGCCCTTACCGTCATTTGTTTCATCCGGAGATGGAGAGTGAATCATTGGCCCGCGTACTGGTATACACACATTTACAAGTCTGCAGGCGTTCCCGCACGCACACAGACGTCCTTGCACGCAAACATTGACACTTCATTCGAATTGTGTTCGGAATCGTGGTTTTATAGGCCGCGTCCGCCGTGTGCCGTAATGTAAGATCTTGTATAATGGGGGCTATCGCGTGTGAATTTGCCACTAGAGGCGCTTGTGTCGCGTGAGGTCCAATAACATTCACTTTTCACTGGTTTTGGCGGGCTTCGGGATATAAATTATAATTTCTTTAATTTACTTCGTGAAATTATCGCAAATATGGATTATTTGGCGATTAATGTGAACGCTTTGAAATAAAATTTAAAAAATCCGAACAAAGCGGAACTGCACAACATTGCGGCATGGCTACTCGATATGATGATAGTTATTTATAATTAATAAACAATGAGATTCAAGATTCAAAACTTAGTTTCGGCGCCGATCTTATAAAGTCGCCTTTGACAGCTATGCCTCAGGACCTTAGTCAACAGTGGCGCTAACTGGTGAGCAAAGAAACGATAGTCCCCCCCCATTACATTGTCTCTGATACTAATTAAAAAATGTTTCTCCAACCAGGCATCACCCGACGCGACTGCGCGAGTGCAAGATCTGCAACGCCACGGTGGTGGGCTGGATGGCGTTGAGGGAGCATTTGAACACGCACTCCGGGGGAGGCGGGTATCAGTGTCCGGAGTGTCCGAAGCGCTTCAAGTATTCGCACTCGCTGGCCAAGCATAGGGATACGCATTTGGTGAGTCATAATTATACTACTACACCAGCCTATTTACGGCCCACTGCTGGGCACAGGCCTCCTCTCATCACGAGAGGGTTTGGGCTGTAGTCCCCACGCGGGCCCAGTGCGGATTGGGTACTTCACACACATCTTTTGAATTACTTCGCAGGTGCGTGCAGGTTTCCTCACGATGTGTCCCTTCACCGAAAAGCTCAGTGGTAAATTCAAATTGAATTTCGCACATAAGTAAACTTGAGGTGCGAGCCGGCATCGAACCCCCGACTCTCTGCATGAGAGGCGGTAGTTCGAACCACTAGGCCACCACGGCTTCAATATACATCACAATAATAGATATGATGGATAACTCGATTTTTGCAAAAATATAATACCCGACCGCATACGAACTTTTAATTTCACATATATATTTATTTTTGTGATCCATTCATTCAACCCTTCATTTTGAAATCCCACTCGATAGGCTTTGCCAAAAAAGAAATTTGGACACGTTACGAATCTAAAATAAATATCTTTTTTTTAAATATCATTTTACTGCCTAGTCTATCTCCCCAATCTAATATTTCTTTCTTCAGGAAAAGACCCACGGCTGCGAGCAATGCGAAAAGAAGTTCGGGTCCCAGACTCTCCTGAAGATGCACATGAAATGTCATGAAAGAACGGCGCGGGGCACCACCTTCCGGTGCACTTACTGCGGGAAAGGCTTTTACGAGAGCTACAATCTGCAGGTAAAATAATAGTAATGGTAAACTAGCTTCTGTTCGCGACGGAACTCGGTCAGCGTACCCGCGGGCATAGTGCGTTTTTTCAGGATAAAAACATAGAGAAATGATACAAGAAGAATGGCAGAGCCTATACTGTAGTGCGTGCTCCGAAACCCGGGTTAGCACTAGATCGCCATCTAGCGTCCAGTGGCTGAACCCCGATTACCCGACCGTTTAGCAGTTGCTACCGCTACTTGAAGCTAGATGGCGAGCCGAACTCAAAAGTGTATTTCTAAACAATTTACAACTAATATTATACTAGAACTCTGTTTTGAAATCCTCTTATTACACAGAGACAGAGTTAAGAGGGTTTACTCCGAAAGTTGGCAACGTCGCAAATAGCTGTCAAATATTTTGCTGTTTTCATCCGCTCAATGGTTGAATAAAACATTAAGTATGGATTGCGACAGTAATCATAGGAACACGAAATTTTTAGTATTATGGAAGTAATATCTTTTGAAAACTTTCCATCGCAGTTTCCATGCATTTTTATGTAATCTTATTATTTGAATAACCAACAAATATAAAACGAGACGCGTCATACAACCATAGAACGATATATTCCTTTTTAATTCAGCAATATAGAGAAATCAATAAAAACAGCGAAACATTTGACAGCTATATGCGACGTTGCCAACTGTCGGGATAAACCCTCTTAAGCAATAAAATATGCTTTGCGTTCGGCTCGTCATCTAGCTTCAAGTAGCGGTAGCAACTGCTAAACGGTCGGGTAATCGGGGTTCAGCCACTGGACGCTAGATGTCGATCTAGTGATAACCCGCGTTCCGGAGCACGCACTACAGTATGGGTTCTGCCACTCTTCTTGTATCATTTCTCTATGATAAAAAGGAGATTTTTACTTTTTGAACTTCAAACTGTATTTTTTTCACTTCATTATATTTTTATCGCAAATGTATTAAAAAATGACAATTCAATACACTCATTTATTTAGCAAATTGGCTACATAGGGGCACTTTTACACGTCGGAAGTGAATTTCCCATTGTCGTTTGATACTAGTGCGAATGAATTGTCATTTTCACTCCTTCTATTCAAAAAGGAATTTTGTTGCCCGTTTAGAGGGAGCGAAATGCTATGCTGGATATTCCTCCAGCGCATACGAAGCGCTTCGCTTCATGCTCAATCATGCGAAAAGCTATGGAGTGGAATTCTCCAACGGCCGGTCTCTTCCCCGATAGTTAATCTAGGATCTTTTCAAGTACGACGTCCCCAGGATCAACAACTATTATGGCGACAGAACTGTCAATAAACGCTTACCATATATATTGAATAACGTGCCTGCAGCTATCCGACATGAAAAGAATAAAAATAAATTCAAAAGATTACTAAAAAAACACTACTTTGATATTATATAAAAATTATCCTAATATTAATACTATTATATAGCCTAGTAATTATTGGCTAAGATATTAATGTATAATTGATTAATATTCCTGATCCCGCAGTCAAACTGTACTCCAGTTTTATGGGACTATTTTTATTCATTCAATTGTATTTGTTCTCAATAAATAAATAATAAATAAATAAAGTCGAGAGTGAAGGGGACTATCTAAGTAAGCATGTTTCACCTTCGTCACTTACCATCAGGTGAGGTAGTGGTCAAATGGTTGCTTATAAAAAAATGCGATTTGGGTTAATTATTTGCCATATTTTCTGACCCACCATGTATAATAATAATAATAAATTATTTATTTCAGACAATAATAAATCCATACAAAATAAACCATATGAAAATTTAATTTGAATTAGATTAAAACAAATTCATAGTAGGGGAGTCATATTGAAATCTTGTTTTAATTGTATTTTTCTAGGTGCACGAGCGAACGCACAGGAATGAGCGGCCATTTTTGTGTGACATCTGCAATTCGAGCTTTGGAACCAACTCGAGTTTGAAGAGGCATCTCAAAGTGGTAAGTGTTCATTATTAATTCAGTTGGTAGTGATGGTGTCCGCTGCCCCGGGTTCCAATCCCGCTAGGGGCAATGAATCCATACTCCATACTAATATTATAAACTAGCTTCTGCCCGCGACTTCGACCGCGTGGAGTTCGGTAATAGCGTTCCCGCGGGAACTAGGCATTTTTCGGAGATAAAAAGTATACATGTTGACCAGTGTTATAAACTACCCCCATACCGAATTGTGTTGCAATCCGTCCAGTACTTTTCGAGTAAAATCCGGACATATACAGATATTTTTTCTAAAAATCGTTATTTTGTGTTCAGTATCGTTTATATAGTCCCCTCGATTTGATAGTTACTTTTGATTTTCAAGTTACAGAGGCGACTTCTTCTACAGACTTATTATTAGTAATAGATGTGAAAGTGTGTTTGTTTGCGTAACGAAGTCGCGGACACCAGATATTACTGAAACCTCCGCTCCTTCTCCTTACTCCGTCGTAGTAAGTCCAAAAGTGTACACATATCAATGAACTAGAGATAGAATAAAAAACCGGCCAAGTGCGAGTCGGACTCGCGCACGAAGGGTTCCGTACTATTTTTATCTATAAAAACGGCAAAAAAAACATGTCTGTTGTATGGGAGCCCCTTAAACTTAAACTTAAACATTATATTTAATTCTGTATTTTATTATTTGTTGTTTTAGCGGCAACAGAAATACATCGTTTGTAAAAATTTCAATTGTCTAACTATCACGGTTCATGAGATACAGCCTGGTGAGAGACTGACAAACGGACAGAGAGACAGACAGACGGACAGCGGAGCCTTAGTAATAGGGTCCCGTTTTATCCTTTGGGTACGGAACCCTAAAAAATGTTTTTCAAACGTTTTCTTTCCAATTTCAGTCCCACAGCACATCCAAACCGTTCTCATGTGAAACGTGCAAGCGTTGCTTCGCCACCGCGAACACACGAGACCGCCACACCGCGCGCGCCCATGGGGACATTTCCATCTTTGGGTACGCCTGTACCCTCTGCCCACGCCGCTACAGAGTCGCCAAGGAGCTTCAGAAACACATGTACAAGATACACCCGAAGAAGAGACAGGAGGTCGAACAAGAATAAATACCCAAGATATTTAAATAATAGTGACTCCACATTTATCACCACGAGCTCCCCTACTATGTGCCGTTTTAGTAACTCCACATAATATCATTATGAGCTCCCCTACTATGAATGGCGTTCTAGTAACTACACATTATCATCATAAGCTTCCCTACTGTGAATGCCGTTTTAGTAACTACACATTATTATCATAAACTTCCCTACTATGAATGCCGTTCTAGTAACTACACATTATCATCATAAGCTTCCGGACTATGAATCCGTTCTAGTAACTACATATTTATCACCATGAGCTCCTATGTGCCGTTTTAGTAACTCCACATAATATAATCATGAGCTCCCCTACTATGAATGCCGTTCTAGTAACTCCACATTTACCATTACGAGCTCCCCTACTATGAATGCCGTTTTAGTAACTCCACATTTACCATCACGAGCTCCCCTACTATGTATGCCGTTCTAGTAACTCCACATTTACCATTACGAGCTCCCCTACTATGAATGCCGTTTTAGTAACTCCACATTTACCATCACGAGCTCCCCTACTATGTATGCCGTTCTAGTAACTCCACATTTACCATCACGAGCTCCCCTACTATGTATGCCGTTCTAGTAACTCCACATTTACCATCACGAGCTCCCCTACTATGAATGCCGTTCTAGTAACTCCACATTTACCATCACGAGCTCCTATGAATGCCACAGAAGTAATAAATCTTAAACAAAGTTTTAATTTATCTCGGATTTTTTCTTGTTTCAAAGCGTTCACATTCATCGCTAAATAATCCATTTTGCGATAATTTCACGAACGAGATCACTTTTCAACTGGTAAATTAAAGAAATTATAATTTGTCACAAAGCCCGCCAAAACCAGTGAAAAGTGAATGTTATTGGACCTCACGCGACACAAGCGCCTCTAGTGGCAAATATAGCGATAGCCCCCATTCTATAATTCCGCCTTGGGCTCCCCTGCTATCAAGATCAAACAAAAAATGTAAATTTAATTCGGTGGTATAAAATGTAAAACTTGGAAATCATTTTATGATTTCTATAAAAAAGTCAACATTTATGAACATATTCAAATTCAATCATTTATTCAGCAAACTGGCCACATAGGGGCACCTTTACGTTCGGAAAAAAAAATAGCAGCGCTTCCTAGACCCCTTGCTTGAGAAGAAGCGCCGCAACAAACTCAAGCAGAAGGCCTTTTTTCAAAATTTCCACATAGTTACAAAATTTACATTACATGTATAAAATACACATCTTACGTACTAAAATTACATTGAAGGGATGTATAGTCCCTAACTTAAACTTAAATCATAGTTTTAGAGTGTGGTTTTATTAATGAATGTATAGATGTTGTTGTCCAAATTTTAAATGTGAATTCGCAACTTTACTAGTAAGTTTAGTAGAGCATTGTATGAAAAAGAATGTTTTTATGAAGTATTTTTCCTATTGTATCTCGTATGTTCTTTAATTTTATGTTCATAATTTTTTTTTGTCACAAAAGTAAAAAACTTCGATTTTGTTAAATTATTTTGTACATTTTTCTTACTGTACTTATATTTTTATGTGTAAAAATGGTTTAGGTTGGGTTGACTGTAAATATGTAGGTATTTTTTAATCCTGTCGAATTTCTGTAGTGTTAAGTGTTTTAAATCGTTTTTACATCAGCCTTGGCCATAAAGTGGGATTTTCTGCCCGCTACGCGGAGAGAAAATCTCACTTCCTGGCCAAGGCAAGACGTAAAACATTAGACAAACCACGGACGGTAATTCGTAAAGCCCAAGATCGCATATTTATGGCCCTCACCTTATGTTCGGGCTGCAAACACCTGCGATCTGAGACATTAACGAATTCACCGCCCTAGGTCTGTAATGTACTATTAGTGTAACAATGAAATTAGGTAAGAGATTGTATACATGGTCACATATCTTCGAATGTAGTAATTTTAAATTTCTAAAAGACAAAAATGTATAATTTATAATGTTGGTCATATTTTAGTATTTTTTTTTTGTCTTCTTAGGTATATAAGATTTAAGGACCACATCAGTTATTGTTTATCATTATGCGATAATTTTAAATACAGTATTATGTAATACATTTCTGTCATTTTGTACCTGTTCTCAAAATTAATATAATAGTTTTGTGTATCGACAAAGGTCTAGTGGGTTAGTTGTATAGAAAAAAATATATTGAAGTCACCATCGTCATTTATATGGAAGCGAACAAGGCGATCATAAATATCTAATCGCTCACGATTTTATTTTTAAGAAGTTAGTGCATGTTCACATATTTAAGATCACATCGTCCGCTACTATATATCTTGATGGCGACTGAACATTCTTCGGGTAGTTTTTAGAGTGTAAATATTTTGATTCTGTACATACATTGATCGGAATTAAATAGATATGTTTAATGGAATATTCTTTTTTATATCCTAGTTAGCATTGACAAGAATTGACGGTTACCTTCCACCAAAATCGGTTCAGTAGACCCGCTCAGTGTAGAAACTACGATTTATACTATTAGAGGTAGGTAAGTATGTGAAAAAAAAAAACTTAATTCTTCAAAACTTTTATTCTTACTTACTTTCATACTTAGAAATAGCGTTAAAACCTAAGAGAGGATCAAAATTGAAGTACCAAGGTACATAATTGATTAGCAAAGAAGCAAAATCGATTACTTGTTGAGAGTGAAAAAAAAAAGATTGTCAAAAATTCACTGACAGAAAAAAGTTACTACAGTAACAATTTCAAGCTTATTTTAAAGCTCTTAAGTTGCTTTTTTACATGCGTTGAACATTAAACGACAAGAAATTTAGTTGCTACCTTAAGCATTTCGCTTTAGGCTGGAACCCCACTGCTGCGTATTCAAACGATTCGTATCAAAATGTAGGTAGATACTTCCACAGCAGCGCACGGCAGCGCTACGCACGAACCATACATTGAACCAACGTTTAGCGTGCGCTACAGTGGGATTCCAGCCTTAAGGTCCAAAACACAACGTATTGAGTAAATATATACAGGTAGAGAATAGGGATGACGACAGGGTGAAGAAATCGAAATTCTAATTAGTCCGTCAGGTAATAAAAAAAACATTAGACACGTATTTTTCGCTTTATCAAATTAACAAAGGATGACTAAGTTAAAACGCATTAAAGTTGGAGAGTGGGGGCTAACTACGTCACCGTTAGGTATAAATCGTACCTAACCGTGACGTCACGCGACAATTCATCTCTATATATCTCCGTCTAAGTTTGATTACATGAAAAAAGAAAAAATACGTGTCCAATACTTTTCAATAATCTTCCTGATAGACTAAGGAAAAAAGTTGTCGTCATCCAGTTGTGTATAGCACAACTAAACATACGGATCCCGTTTTAAAGTATACACAAAGTAAGAAAAAATGCATAGCGGATACATTCTTTTATACAGCTCGAAATCTGAAATACTTTACAATAACACACTTATGACTTGGGAGCGTTCAAGTATTACATAACGAATTTTTTGGGGATTTTTCACCCTTCCCCCCTCCCCCTATGTAATGCGCCGTAACGTTTTTCTGTCCCCCCCTTGTAAAACGTTACGTAACCACCAAGTGACCATTTTTACCTAAAAGTCACAATTATGTGGCGTAAAGTACCGGAAACTAAAAAAAAACAATGTTACGTAATGCGTAGTCCAAAACCCCCTCCCGCCCCTATAAAGCATCCTACCATTTTACAAGACCCCCCTCCCCCCAAATTCGTTACGTACTTGAACGCTCCCTATGAATTGATACAGTGTCACATTTTTAGGCTGCGTTTTCACAGCCGAGAGGAGTCGCGCGAGAATCAACCAATCGCGTGGCAAACCGACGCGGCACTCGCTGAACCCTCTTCCCCAAAACGGTTGATTCCTAATAAATAAGCCAGCCTAACAAATTGCCTGGTAAATTCTTTTTCTGACGTGTAAAAGTGCCCCTATGTGGCCATTTTGCTGAAAAAATATTGAATTTTGAATTGGATGCGCCCCTGTTCAAATCACATAGCTGTAGAAACAATTACCGACAAATATATATACTACTATTGTACGCTCTGTGTGTAATATGTACCTCTTAGGGCGAGTTGCTTATGATTATTGATTAGAAAAGTATAATAATTTTAAATCGTCAATTTTTTGCCTTACGCAAAAAGCGAATTAGTATTCTACACTTTAACTTCTACTTATTAAATGTTACAACATAAAAAATTGCAGTGCGGCAATTGAAAAGTATTAAAATTAAAAAAAAAAGACATTTTAAAGAAGCGAACACAGAGCTCACACTTTTTGAACATTGGTTTGGTGCTTTTAAGAGGGTTTACTCCTAAAGCTGGCAACGTCGCAAATAGTTGTCAAATATATCGCTGTTTTCATTAATTTCTAAGTATTACTGAATGAAAACATGAATTATCGCTCTATGGTTGATTAAAACATTAAGTATGGATTGCAACAATTATCATAGGAACACGAAATTTTTAGGATTATGGAAGTCCTATCTTTTGAAAACTTTCCATCGCATTTTCCATGCATTTCAATGTAATCTTATCATTTGAATGCCTAACCAACAAATATAAAACGAGACGCGTCATTCAACCATAGAATGATAACTTCTATTTTAATTCAGTAATATTGAGAAATTAATAAAACAGCGTAACATTTGACAGCTATATGCGACGTTGCCAACTTTCGGGATAAACCCTCTTAAGAAGGTTGATTCCGAAAGTTAATTTTTTTACCAACTCGAAAAAAAAAATACATACCTAAAAAATATTAGAATCGATGGGTGATTCTGTGGGTAAAATATCGTCCAGCATTTTGCCTGACCCCATATAAATATAACCGCTCTGTAGTTGATTGACGGGTGTCGTTTTATATTCTTTTGGTAAGGCGTTTAAATTATTAAAAAAAACACATAAGCTATAACTGAAGTATATTTTGTTTCAATTCTCGATAAAGAGTTGCCGCGAATTTTGCGTTGCACTCTTAATTCTGAATGTTTGCCAATAAAGAGCCAAATTTTAGGAATAAACCGTCTTTAATCTTAAAGAGTAAAAGATGGGAATATTTTCTGTTGCGCTTAAACTTACGTATTAGGCTGTGGCTTTATTACTTTTATTAGACAAATTATACACAGGCCCAATGAAGCGACAGTGTCAAGCCCTTATTCTATGTAACTTGTTATATGCGGACCAAATTCACTTACGAAACCACTGCATTATAAAAGAAATCAACATTATTAGTAATTTTCGTATTAAATCTTAATTATAAAATGTCAAAAACCTTGTACGTTTTAATCATAAGGATGTTTGTAAAAAAATAGTAACTTCAAGATATTTACTACCATTAGTGCATGCCCTTTGAAGCTAAATTGACCAATCACAATCCTGTCTTTGAAGCGCTGCAGCGATTTCGAGTAGTATGATTGGTCAATTCAAAGTCTGCTGTGCTCCCTTCGGCTCTGCGTTAATGGAACCGCACCTTAAATTTAGTAACATGAGCCTTCTTTCTCTCTAAGCTAAGAAAGAAAAGATTGGATGTATAAGTGTTTGCTCTTCTTCAATATTTCACTTAACATGGGTAGAAATAAAGTAACTTTTCTATTGGCCTTATACAATATACAAATTATTTATTATGACATATTTACAAACATCCCTGTCAGTTTTTGTTATTGAGATTTTAAACAACTATTTTTAAATGCTAGGAGCCAAGTCTATATTTTTTTCTGCAGTACTTCCCTATATTATATTTCTTTACACCTTCACATTTAAAAGGGAAGTTGTATTTGCTGGAGATTTCTTTGAATTATGGACTTAATTTGACACATAAAAATCCCTTAGGGTACGTTTTCACGAACGCGAATCTTGCCAGTGGAGCGAAATCCATATACCACAACGAACTGACTCGAAACGTAATTTCTTTCAAGTACTCTGAATGGACAACGACGTCGCAAACCGCTGAGCTCCGCTCCAGTGGAAACGTACCCTAGCCCAAGCTGTTTTAGCAATCAAAATCAGAAATTGAAAATCTCAATACAAAATAACAAATGCCTAATAAATGCCATTCCTATAATCTACAAAAACGATCTACAGACTTGTTTTGTAAGAAAAAAAAAAAGAAATATTTGATCACTTGATAAGTTGCAGTTATAATTTCTCAAATACATATCTATATTGAACTGTTTTCACTCACTAACAAATGGTTACATGATGTAAATAGTCTATTAAAAGTTAGTACTTATCTCTCATGTTTTGAAATTTAAGTCATTTGCATAGCCATAAACCTCAAGATATTGATATGAATATTGCAGATTTATGTAACACTTTCATATTTATAAACAATAGTACATTACAGACCTAGGGTGGTGAATTCGTAAATGTCCCAGATCGCTGGTTTCTGTGGCCCGAACCGAAGGTGAGGGCCATAAATATGCGAGCTGGGGCTTTACGAATTACCGCCCATGGTTTGTCAAAAGTTTTACGTCTTGCCTTGGCCAAGAAGTGAGATTTTCTCTTCGCGTAGCGGGCAGAAAATCCCACTTTACTGCCAAGGGTGATATAAAACATGTTGCATTGCTAAAATTTCAAGACTTAGCTTAGCCTACTACACCAACTAACTCTCGCCTGCTGGAAATCATCATGCATGTACAACGTAATTTGATTAAGGATGTGTGTAAAGTTCCCAATCCGAACTAGGCACGCGTGCGGACTATAGCCCAAACCCTTTAGAGCCCTGTGCCCAGCAGTGGGACGTAAATGGGCTGTCACGGCGGGTTTGGAATATGCCAGGCGAAGCATTGCTCAGATGATGTATTGACCTGTGACCCATATCTGATATTAGGGTACCTGCATATTAGGCTACTAGGGTCGAACAGTAAGCAGTTAAGGTCTGCCACGAAACGAGCAAAGGTCACTTTGTTGCATTTAGAAAATATTTGATGACAACTGATCTAGCCGTTGTTACAACTGACGGCCCACTGTGCATCAGGCTTAAGCATTGTACGAGTCAATACTCCGTAAATTCTTATTATTTGGTAAACAAAAATCTAACCTCAAATTGCTTATTTTTGGGAAAAAAGAGGTATTTTACTGTATCAAATTGTCCTGATTAAACATATGAGTATGAGATATCTTGTAACTGATGCTTGCTCTGGGTTTTCTTTATTTACGTTCAACACTTTATCTGTGGCTATATAAATAAAGGTGAATTCGCATCTCCACTAATCGATGCAGTATTAATAAAAAAGAACACAAAAAAAATACAAAAGCATGCCAATATTTTTAACTAGGCAAAAATTGTCTAAAAACGCCTTTTGAGGGTAGAATTTAGTTTCATTAACAAATAAGAAAACTAAGGAGAGTTTAGAGAAAATTTATAGAGTTGACATACTACTTGAGTTAAGACAAAAAGAGATATGGTACATCTAATAAACCTGAGTTAAGTGGTTAACCTGAAGTTACCAGCTGGGTGCAAGTTAGCCACAGAATATACAATGTACATGATATCCACAATCAGAATGGTTTGACATTGTACATCTATAAAAAAATGTGAATATCACACATTTCTAGCAATATAGCTAGCTAGGTTTAGCTTGAATGGACTGTAAGTCTAACGGAGTGATCAAATTATTGTTTGAACTGTCGTGGTTACTTGAGAAAAGCGCTGTACATTGCTTAACGTAGATTATAGGGTCCCAGCTCTGTTTAGTCTCCCTGGCCGGCTGCTTGACGTAATAATACATAGATCTTCTCCTTAATCCAGTCTTTGTTGTATGGAGCGTATGTGTTTGTTGACTTCTGGTACACTAAACAGCTGAGATCGGCGAGCTGAAAAAATCATGTAAACTCTAAACATGTAATAAGTTAATCCGAGATAGGATACAAAGATTAAAAGCGAACACCAACACGTGTACACGAGGGCACACTGACAAACTGGCTATTACAAGATCCAACACCAACGTAGCTAAGAACTTTATCTCAAACCGGATTGTTAACGCATGGAATAAACTACCCGTTGACACAGTGAACTCTACAAGTGTTAACCAGTTCAAAAACAGACTAGATAAACTCTCTTACTAACATGAACAGTGAAAATATGCATCAGCGAATTGCTGCCTGTCTAAAATTAAACAAATAAATGATAAAAAAGTGTGCATAATTGGGTTGTTTTATTTTTAAATCAAACATAATACTAACTCTGTTTTAAAATGTAGTATTTAGTACAAAATCAGAGGAAAAGACCTGTGCCCAGCAGCGGGGCGTAAATAGGCTGTTGTGGTTGGTTGTGGGTACAAGGCCAACAAAATATCAGGAGTTTGTTTTTTGCTTTGATCTCAGTAGGAGTTATTCGAGTTTTTCAATGCAACAGCATTAGAAAATGCACCGTAAACATATCTACAGTCAGGTTTGATTTACATTTGAAATATGAAACAGCATTTACACAGTATTATATTGAAACGAAATTTGAAACTTACCTGGTCAACGAAATCGAACAACTGCGAAATGTCGTAAGTGATCGTCGGTGTGTTGGGATTTCGCCTCTTCAAGTGCTCTTCGTAAATTTTACAGACGCCCTCCATGCAGTCGTTTACGCTTTCGTAATCCGAATAGGTCCTGGTCTCAGGCCTAGGACCCGGCTGAACCAACAATATTGTGTGTGACTGAAACCAAGAAACATAACCTCACTTACCGCCATTTTTTCCAGTGCTTCATTTTCTGTTATACTGTAAGAGATACATACCATTTCAACGTTATTTAGCGCTTAGCGATGCCACTACAACTATTAATCAGCAAAACGGACAAATTAATGTTTTTATTATGAATATTACGAGAAAATTCACTTCCCTCAATACAATATCATGAACAGCAGAGTTTCGTTCAGGAACTGAACTGAAAATGAAACGCTTCGCCAGCAAACAAACGAAACAACGGACTGCTTGAAAAATAATAGATATTTATAATACCGTTTGAACCTTTCTAATAACTTATTGCAGAAAAGGCTTTTTGGGTGTGACTTATTTTTACCAATGTTAAAATTTTTCATTTAAATAAAGTACGACAATTAATACGTAAACAGATTATTTCTAAACGAAATTTTATACCGCTCTGCTCCACGCAGTATACTTTTGTCCCAATTTTAAAAACTGTCTATACAAATGTGTCTCAGAGAAATGAAATAAGGAAATTTATATTTTGATTTATTTAGATGCTATAAAATCGTAATTTCAGGGTACTATTTATCTGAAAATTTTTCATTAAGTAATATACTACATGTGACACCGTTCTAAGAGTGGCTTAGAACGGAATGGAAATGAATTCGGCGGGATTTCTTGTAATCAAATCTGACATTATTTAAGCCAATAGTAGGACACCAAGCTGGAAATGCTATCTCGTGATTGGATAATTGTGTTCTCGGAAAATCGACTTATATAAATGAAAACCAATTAATAAGCAAAACCAAAACAAATGTCAAAATGTCAAAACAATGTGTGATTTGAAATTGTTTTTTTTTTTTGCGAAAAATTTAGTGAACTTATGATTTGCAAGCTTGCAAACACAATAAATGTTATTCACTTTAAAGTAAAACAATACTGCACTAAATTCTCCTACAAAGCAGTCGGGTAAATAGAAGTTCTGTGAATCAAGTAGAATGGAAAAGAATGAGGAATTTCTACGTAATTTCGAGAATTTACTCAAAAAACAAACTACAAAGAAGCCTTCAGGAGTCTATGCTGGCCGTGAAAAGCGGGATGGACCTTTAAATTGCCCGAAAACTGCTAAAATAACGTTCAGAGCACGAGATGTCTTAGACAGTGTTTCAAAAGAGATACAGGCTATTCAGAATGCTGATACAGTGAGCTATAAACGTGTTGGCCGTAAACTTGACAGATATAAGAGGAGAGGCTTCTTGGCTGTCGATATGATACCAGTTGAGGAGGTAAGTGTGTATTTTATTCTATTTAGAACAGATTTGACAATCTGTTACTCCCAATACGGCGTACATCGGAAATAGCCAGAGAGCTTCAAATTTACATACTTCGCCTATACAGCTCCATCTAGATGTTGCTCATGGAGTTCAAATTTGTATGCAGGCTACCTAGGCAGGGACATCTATTATCGCCTTTAACACTTATTTCGGACATACTCTGATTTGTTTGAAGATTGTCATTCTAAGTTTACCATACTTCTATGATTTAGAGTAAGAATGTCTTGTATTGTACAGTCAACTACAAAGTACGATGTTACAATCTTGATTTATAAAATGAGCGTACATAAAGTTGTGTATGCAGTGTGTGTGATCTTTTTATGAAACTCACCTTCGGTTCATTTCATAAAAATATTTTTAACCATTTTGTATGTTATTTTATTACTTACTTACTTTTCTTTCAATGTATCTGTACATTGAGTTCAAATGTTTCATTTTAAGTATACAATACCATATAAATACTCTTTATTGAACACCACACAATAGAGAAAAAAAAGGACAGAACAAAGAGATCAGGAAACATGTTGTTTATACAGCAGGCGGTCTTATCGCTAATAGAACGATTTCTCCCAGACATCCTCGTATAGTATAGATTGTAATACTTACCAATCAAATTTTAATCATTTTAATTTTCAAGGTACCAACAAAACCCCGTAATTTCGACACACAGTGTGTCTCGAACACACAGCTGATAAACATTATTGAGAATGCAGAAATCATAGACAAACACAGAGGTGTGACGCAAGAGTTTGATATTACTTTCTGTCAGAAAAGTGATGATAGTGATGATAATTTAGTGAAAAACAATAAAAATGTAAATGTAGATAGTGTACAGCTAATTAATAAAGTTATTGAAGCAAATCCTGTTCATTTAAAAGCTATGAATGATACAGGCGATGAAGAATCTTATTTGAATTTCAATGTTACAAGTGAAATGGATACTCTGACTGTTTGTGAAGATGTAACTATTGTAAAAGATCATAAAACAGACAAAGTAGATACAAATGAAGCTCTTATCGACATAAATAAAGATGAAGATATACCTAACAGTCCAGTTTTAACCACAAGAAAAATAAATATGCCACCTATGGTATTCAGCCTGTACACTTTTGAAGAATTTGAAAATTTAGCTCAACCTATAATAGAAGAACATGATGATATACAAGTAGCAAAGAGCTTGATTAATTCACAAATTTTAGGAAGAGAGTTGTTTATACCAAATCATATTTACGAGAATAATCATAGACAAAGTCCAGTATTAAATAAAGCTGATAGCATAACTATAAATACAGATGACATTATAATAAAAAGTGATGTAAATATAAATATAATCACTAATTCCCATGAAACTAGTAATTCAGGAGCAAATATTGTAAAAACAGAATTCAAAGATGAACTACTATTTAGCAGCGATGAAGAAGAAGAATATGTACATAAAGATATCCAAGAATTACCGTTAACATGTGCTTTAGAAACTTCTTTTTATGACAAATCGGATGTCCTTGATAAAACAATGTATGTCGGATTTCAAACTGCTAGTAACAAATCAATACAAATCTGCACTGATTCTTTTTGCAGAGCAAAGTGTATATTAGAAGATGTTGACAAAGATAAAGCTAGTCTTGAAGAATTAGTGGAAATATTAGATTCTGGAAAGGTTAAGACAAATACACATAATTACTCAACAGTAAAACCTAAACACAATCATGATAATGAAAGTATAAATAAAAATGAATATGAATCAAATTTGGAGCATAACTATGAATCCAAAATGGATACTGAAGAAGATATGGGTGACAAGTTAAATAACATTTGTTTGAGAGGTTTAGAACAAGATCTGGATAGGAATAACGATGTTATGATGAGTCAAGTTATACAATTCAAAAGTTCATCAACTCCAAGATTAAAGGAAAATGACGCACTCAAATGTGTTGATACTAAAAAACGGAAATTTGAAGGATTTAAAACAGCCAGTAACAAAGTAATAAAGATTACTAATAAATCTTTTTCACGATGTAAAAAGGTTTTTCAAGATATTTACTTAGATGACTATGAAAATGATCAAGTCAAAACGAATATTACAAAAGAAATTGAAATAAAAAAAGAGGATGATGATATTGTAAAGCTAAGTCAAGACATTTTCGAAATAAGTGATGATTCTGAAACGGAAAATAACACACAAAAAACGGACACAAAAAAAGATGTTGAAACGTCACAAATCAATGATATGGACATTTTGGAAGAATTCAAAGATAATGATATGCGTTTCGAAGAAACTAACAACAATCGGTTCTTAGGATTCAAAACTGCTTGCAAAAAGGACATCGTTATTTCGGAAAACGCTATGGTTAAGACTAAGGGCATTTTCGACGACATTTTAAACGTTAATAAAAATGTAGATTCGAGAATGAATAAAACTATTGAATATTCTGTACATTGTAATACGAATCCAAAATATACCAGTAGACAACCTGAAGTGGATGAAGCAACTGATCCTAAATTTAAAGAATCTGAAGAGATAACTGTTAATGAAAATGCATGTGATATCAATAAACGACCAATCAGTGATTTTGTTGGACTCCAATCCAATAAACAAATTAAAATATCAAAACAAGCTATAGAAAAGACTAAAAACTTTTACAGAGAAATTGATGAAGAATTTGGCAATGTAGTAATCCCTGAAAATAAATCAAGGAATGATCTAGAAGCAGAAAATATTTTTGAAGAATTGGCTTTAAATGAGGATTTTTTTGAAGATGATGTCATTGAGAGTGGAAAACAAGAAGTACCTGTTTTTATAGGATTTAAAACTGCAAGTAAGAAAGCTATATCAATATCCGCAAAGGCACTTGCTAAGAGTACAAAGTTATTTGAAGATATCACCGATAATGATGAAAATGAGAAAGTTGATTACATAGATTCTAATTACAAAAATAAAATTGATACTCATCCATTTAGTGATAAGTCTGATAATAACAAAACGGATGTAGTCCCGGAAAAATCTAGAGATGATCCAATACAAGCCAAAATTTTTAAAGGCTTTCAAACTGCCAGTAACAAAGCCGTCAAAATATCAACTGAAGCCTTGGCAAAAAGTAAAAAACTATTTCAAGATATGGAATTAAGTCAAACGAACAGTAATAAAATTGACACAGATTTGAGATCGAATACTGATATTGAAATACAAGAAAAAAGTGAACAAATGTTCAAAATTACAGGGAATAACAATAAAAACGTTCAAGACGTAGGTTTTCAAACAGCTAGTTTAAAATCTGTTAACGTTTCAGCGGAATCTGTAGCTAAAGTTAGGAAAATGCTAAATGATTTTGATCTCAAGGACCTCCATACAGTTGACAATGATCCCTTTAGTTCAGAATTAAATAAATTTATTGGTTTCAAAACAGCTAGCAATAAGAACGTAGAAATTTCTGCCAAAGTGTTGGCTAAAAGTAAGAAAATGTTAAACGAATTTGAAATTAAAGACTTTGAAAATATGGCTGAAAATGATATAGATCCTAATCCAAGCAAATGTATTCGCTTCCAAACAGCTAGTAAGAAAAATATTCAAATTTCTGAAGAAGCCTTAGCTAGGAGCAAACAAATGCTAGGCGAAATTGAATTAAATGATATTGATAAACTTCCGAAACCAGTTGAGAATAATTTTTTTGGATTTAAAACTGCTAGTAAAAAAGAAGTTAAAATTTCACAAGATTCTTTGATCAAAAGTAAAAGAATGTTAAGTGATTTTAAACTAAACGCCCCAAGTAATAACATTGACAATATGAAACCATCGACTAGTCAATTCATTGGATTTCAAACTGCAAGTAATAAAGAAATTAAAGTCTCCCATGATGCTTTAGTTAGAAGTAAAAAGATATTTGCTGACATGGATGATTGTGAAGAAGATAACACTGAACAGAATATTATAAAAGAATCAAAAAGTCCGACGTTTAAAGGATTCCAAACAGCTAATAACAAAAAAGTAAAGATATCAGAGAAAGCCTTAAAGAATAGTAAAAAACTATTTAAAGATATAGATATTGTAAATGACGAATGTGATGATTGTAATGTAGAAAAGGTACAATTTAAAGGATTCCAAACTGCAAGCAATAAACAAGTGATAGTATCAGAAAAAGCTTTAGCTGAGAGTAAGAAGCTCTTTGAAGATATAGCAATGAGCCAACTTGATAAAAATCACGTAAACGACTATCCACAAAAAACAAACGAAGAGTACGATCAAAGTGAAAAAAATAGAAATATATCGAATGCTGTTAAAGAATATAATGAAAACTGCGATCAAAAATCGTTTAAAGGTTTCCATACAGCTAGTAATAAAAAAGTTATTATATCAGAACAAGCTTTTGCCAAAACAAATGTGATAGTTCAAGATATGCATAAAGACAATGTTCCTGTATATATTCAAAAAGTAAAACCAATTCTAGAGGAAGAAAAATCTAAAATAACTGAAGTTAACTTAAGTAATAAAGATATTATAGACACTCAAGTATTGAATGATTTTCAAGATAGTCTAAACACAGAAGATTTTTGCAAAGGCACTCCTAAATCGAAGAGGTCTGGTAGCCCTATATTATCATGTCCTAAAGCTAAGAAGCGTAAATTCGCAACTCCATATAGAAAGGAAAAGAATGTTGAAGCTAAAAATACTTTCGTACCTCCTAAAGTAACAAATACTTATAAATTCGATGACAACTATAAGAAAACCAAGAAATACAGTCTAAAAGACTTGGAAAGGTTAAACAAAGATGCTAAACCCGAACCAGATTCATACGTTTCATCATTTAAATTAGAAAACTTGGCAAAATTCGAATTTTTCAATTCAAGAAACGACTGCACAGATGGTAAAATCAATATAGAACAGCTAAAAAAGATTTTTATAGACGCTGTTGATAAGAAAATCGTTCCAGATGGTTGGCTAGACAACCATATACAATTAATTATATGGAAGCTGCTATCATATGAAATTAAATTTCCAAATTCGATGAAAAATGTATGTACAGTGAGAAATGTTTTAGAGCAATTAAAATATAGATATGATAAAGAGCTTTTCAATGTGGAAAGGTCGATTTTGAGAAAGATTTTGGAAAAAGACGATGTGCCTTCTAAAACTATGGTGTTATGTGTTGCTGCTTTATATGTTGATGACATCAGTGTTGCCAGGTAAGAGTATATTAATTATGATACACTTAGCCCAGTTTTTCTACTGAATTACAAATGATTTTGGTTACCAACAGTTAAAATTTGACAAAAAATCATACAAAACCCATAATACTAACCATCTAGCTCTGATACGAATCGTATGTACGTAATTTTTTTTTTCCTAGCCTATTTCCATTTTTCACTGCTGGGCAAAGGCCTCTCCCGTGACCTTCCAACTCCCTCTATCCTTGGCCATTGTAGGCCAGTTGTTGTTGAACGTGTCCAGGTCCTCCGCCTGGGCCTGCCGCGCCGTCGCTGAGCGTTCTGTGGCACCCAAACACAAATATAATATTTTGTAATAATTAAATAAAGGACTAGATGCTTATTTCAAAATCAGTCTTTTTATACCAATTTGTGAATGAAAAAGGACATTTCATAGAATCACTGTAGGTAAAAACATGCCACGTAAAAAAAAACTGGCTAAAACTGATTTGAATGTAAACTAAAAAAAAATCGAATTTGAATGATGACTGATTTTGTTGTCTTAGACACTTCAAATCAGAATCTTCATTATAGGACTCAAGTATTTTTAGACACGCATAAGCGCTTAAGCTTTGACTCAATATGAATTTTAAAAAAATATGAGTTGAACTCTTTAATTTAGACTAAAGAATTAAGGGCCGGTTCCTATATCCACGTAACGCCTCGTTTTGCCTACGGACGGTTAAAATTTGACAGATTCTCTATGGAACAAATGTCAAAAATCAACCGTCCGTAGGCAAAACGAGGCGTTTCGTGGATATAGGAACCGGGCCTAAGTCTGTACCAACATTAGTTTCATTCAACATTCTTGTCCAAAAATTCTCAATTATTAATGAGACATTAAGTAAAAGAATAAAGTTAAGATTAAGTCCTCGAGTGGCGTCCGCGAACCGGGAAACGAGCTGTCGGTAGGCCTCCAACAAGATGGAGCGACGACCTCGTGAAGGTCGCGGGAAACCGGTGGAAGCGAGTAGCACAGGACCGGTCTGAGTGGCGTGCCTTGGGGGAGGCCTATGTCCAGCAGTGGACGTCCTTCGGCTGAAATGATGATGATGATGATGAATGAGACATACATACTTCAATTGCAGAGCGCCCAGCCAAGCTCAGAACATCGAGCTCCTAGTAACTGACGGCTGGTACAGAATAAGGGCGAGCGTCGACCGCATGCTATGCAAACTAGTCTGTAGCCAAGCGATAATGGTTGGCAGCAAGATAGCTACCAGTGGTGCGGAGTTAATTGGGGGAGAACAAGGGAGGGCGCCTTGGGAGGTATGTGTTATTAACTTATTATCACAGTTTTATTTAACTTACTAAATCATTATATTTGTGAAAGTAACTCTCTCTGTCTGTCTGTAACCTTTTCACGCTACTGCGTCACCGATTTAGATGAAATTTGGTATGGAGACAGTTTTAGTCCCGGGGAACGTAGGCTACTTTTTGTCCCTTGAAAAACTACATAGTTAACGCGATAACCGAATTCCACGCTGGTGAAGTCGCGGGCTTCTGCCTAGTCCATATTAATATTATAAATGCGAAGGTAACTCTGTCTGTCTGTTACCTCTTCACGCTTCAACCGCTGAACCGATTGAGATGAAATTTAAGGTAAGAGTCCAATTTATCTACCCGGGCGGGTGGTATGCGTAAATGCATTTCCCCGGTGAAAAAAAAGGATGGGGGCTACTTTTTATCCCGGATACGATAACCGAATTCCACACAGGCGAAGTCGCGGGCGGAAGCTATATGAATATGTTAATCTCTTCCTCAGGACATATCTTCAGTCCGTCTGAAACTATCAGGCAACAGCACTCGTCGCGCGAAATGGTTTGCCCCCCTTGGGGCTTGTAGGGGCACTATAAGGGGGGCATTGAAGGGGCTAAGGGGGGACGGGGGACGAACCACTCTAGTGGGAGTGGTAGCTCGCGTCTACCCACCACTGTATGCTGAGAGGAGAGAGGGGAGCACAGGTCAGTTTATTTTATTTATTTATTTACAGTATGGCATTGTTTTGGAAACGAGCTCATAGGCCTCCTGATGGTAAGTGATTACTGCGGCCCATGGACATAAGAAAACATACAAATATGTACAAAAAAATACAAATAATTTATTGTCAGATTGTGTGTAACGAAGGGTTTCTTAAAACATAATAAAGGTGGGACATAATATTGCATAATATTGTAAAGGTGCGACACATTCGGCTAATAGAAGCCATACAATACTACTACAGCCTATTTGCGTCCCACTGCTGGGCACAGGCCTCCCCTCATTATGAGAGGGTTTGGGCTATAGTTCCCACGCGGGCCCAGTGCGGATTGGGGACTTCACACACACCTTTGAATTACTTCGCAGATGTATGTTGACGATGTTTTCCTTCACCGAAAAGCTCAATGGTAAATTCAAATTGAATTTCGCACGTAAGCCATACAATATTTAGTTAAAATACATTAAACAACACATAAATACATACAACGGAACGCATTCGAGATCTTACGGTTTCTTAATGGGGGATCAATTTTAATTAATTATTCTCTCAACCCGTCGGCCCCACTTAGTGGAGGTGTGCTGAGACGCGAGGACCCTTGCTCATGGCTTAAAAATTTAATATTACTTATACTTAATGACTATTTATATCGAATATTAGTATTAGTGTAGGTACAATGAAGCCGTGGTGGTCTAGTGGTTCGACCTACCGTCTCTCATGCAGAGGGTCGGGGGTTCGATTCCGGCTCGCACCTCTAAGTTTACTTATGTGCGAAATTTCAATTTGAATTTACCACTGAGCTTTTCGGTGAAGGAAAGCATCGTGAGGAAAGCTGCACGCATCTGCGAAATAATACAAATATGTGTGTGAAGTCCCCAATCCGCACTGGGCCCACGTGGGGGCTATAGCCCAAGCCCTCTCGGGATGAGAAGAAGCATGTGCCCAGCAGTGGGACGCAAATAGGCTGTAGTAGTAGTAGTAGGCTGTTATGTTGGTATGAGTAAGTATATATAGTACGACGCAACTAAAACCGTCCTATAAGTATATTTAATTTATTTACTTTAATTATAAACTTATCCATCTCTTCGATTTACTTCTTAATTTTACACCACCCACATCGTTGTTTTCCTTTCGCCTTCTCCACTTTCCTAAGGTTTACTGGAAGAGATCGCTATTTAGCGATAAGTCCGCCTGTTGCTTACCCATTTTATGTGTATTCTTTCTGTATTTCCTTTGTTTTGTTTATATGGTGTTCGATAAAGAGTATTATTGTTGTTGTTTAATCAATCAATCAAATCTTTATTTATAAATTGCAAATTTACAAGTCATTACATTCTTATATTTAACAATATTTATTGTACCTCAGAGAAAACACAGGTGGGCAGGGCACATTTGTCGAAGGCGGGACAGCCGGTGGGGCGTGAAGGTACTCGAATGGAGACCCAGGACCGGTCGCAGAAATGTAGGCACGCAACCCGCAAGATGGACAGATGATCTTGTCCAAGTAGCTGGAAAAGATTGGATGCAAAAAGCCCAAGATCGGAAGGGATGGAGTGCAATGGAGGAGACCTACACTCAGCATTGGGTGGATATAGGTTGAAGAGAGAGAGAGAGAGAGATTGTACCTACACTAATACTAATATTCGATATAAATAGTCATTAAGTATAAGTAATATTAAATTTTTTAGCCATGAGCGGCTCCTCGCGTCTCAGCACACCTTCACTAAGTGGGGCCGACGGGTTGAAAGAATAATTAATTAAAAATAATTAATTAATTAAATTATTATTTTGCAATTTCAGTGACATTATCCGAGAGATTGGAGCACATACGTCAAATGCAGTTCGAATCGGAACGGCAAGCGCTCATGGAGAAACTTTACGAGGAACTGGAGAAAGAATTGGCCGACCAGGTAAATTTCTAAAAGTTAATAATAGTGACTAAAAGCCGACCCTCCCAGCCATAAATATTTTATTAAATTTCTGATTAGATGATTCGTTTATAGGTGTACTAACAATAGTGCAAGATCTTATTATTATGTATTATATCAATTCTCAATAGATCATGAATATGTGAATAAATAATTTATTTATCGTTATTTATTTTTTGAATCCAATTAGCCGTTTAGGCTACAGAGTGAGCCAAAGAAACGTAGGTACATACATACACTCGAAAATCATAACTCTCCTTTATTTGGCGCAGTCGGGTAAACGTGTATATCTATTTATCTTCCTTTTATTGTTACTTTTCAGGAATCCCAGGATTCAGAAGGTTATAGCAATGAGAATACGAACTGCCTGGAAAGCGGGACACAAATTGCTAATCTTATGAAAAAAAATCGTGACCCTGAAGAATATAGGGTAAGTTTTGTTGTATATACCATTGTTATATATACTTACTATACTTCATACGCCCCCTGTTATACGAGTACTTACACACACACCACACACACACACACACACACACCGCTACCATCAGTGGCCTGTGTGCTAGTTTGCCTACTAATTAAATAAATAAATAAAATCGAAATTTTAGACTGACTTCAATAAAAGGAGACATTGGTTTGACGTTCAAAATTGGGTCTTAATTTACTTCTATATCGTATAGCTATAAGTACATTGATTTTACAGGCCCAACTAACAAAGTCCCAAAATCAACTGCTAGAAGATCACAATTGTAGAAGAAGGGAGAAGAAGATAGAAGAATTAAGAGTAAAATTCAAAGAGAAACTGGATAAAGCCGGATTGGACATAGAGCGAAACGTCGTGCCTCTACTGAAAGTGAGAATAGCGGATTTTAAGGAAAATGATTGCGGAGTAGAAATAACCACAGGTGTGTATAATTTTTTTACTACTTTTACGGCGAAGGGATACATCGCAAAGAAACATGCACGCATCTGCGAAGTTGTATAATGATTTAGGATGTTGGGGACTATTATAGTCCCTATGTCTAGATCATAGCTATAGCCTAAACCCTCTCGTGATGAGATGCGGCCTGTGCCCAGCTGTGGGATGTAGGTAAATAGGGTGTTGTGGTGGTTATAAACGGAATTTAATTTTTTACATGAAATCTGGACGTTATTGCAAGCACTTAAAGTTTATGTTGACAGTATAGGTTTGCTGCTTAATTTTACACCGCCCATCATTCGTAACGATTTCTCCACTTTTAGAAAGTAGAAAGAAAGGTTGGCTGGAAGAGATAGCTGCTTAGCGATAAGTCCGTCTATTGTTTACCTGTTAACTATGTATCCATTCTGTTTTTTTCTGTCTTTGTTTATGGCGTTCAACAAAGAGTATTGTTGTTGTTATTATTGGTGTTATTATTATTATACTAGCTGACACCGCGGACTTCGTACCGCCTTAGATTTTTTTTGGTGTATGAAAAATAGCCTATTCTCAGACCTACTGAGCATACACTCCAAATTTCATAAGAATCGGTCGAGCCGTTTCGGAGCAGTTTGGTTACAGACACTGTGACACGAGAATTTTATATATTACTAGCTTTTCCCCGCAACTTCGTATGCGCAGAAATATTAAAAAGTAAAATCCCGATTTTTCCCGTTCCCGTGGGAATTTTGCAAAATCCTTTCTTAGCGGATGCCTACGTCATCACATCTACCTGCATGCCAAATTTCAGCCCGATCCGTCAAGTGGTTTGGGCTGTGCGTTGATAGATCACTATGTCAGCCACCGTTGAGTTTTGTATATTTAGATATTCATTTAAGTATATTTTTGTTTTTTTAGGCTACTTATCAATATGGAGACCGTCAGCTGCTGTTATAGAAATAGTGACAGAAGAAGCTTGGGTCGAAGTTATTAACGTTCTGCCCACGGGAGTGAGGTAAAAATCTAAGTAATAGTTATTTATTCACCAAGAGGAGTAAGGCATTGATTACTCAACGAGTGGCCATTTGAGGCCCGACGCGAAGCGGAGGGCCTTAAACAACACGAGTTGAGTAATAAATACTTACCCTCGAGGGATATATAATACTTTATACTACTCTTACGAGGAAAAAAAAACAACAAAATCTCGTACAAAAATTTAATTAAAATTAATATTTACATTCGTGCAATTATGGAAAGTTACGTTTAAAAAGATACGTTTTTCCCTGGTAATTTTATATTAGTTTGCGACATGTTTAAGTCGGAATGGGTGTGGGTGGGATTAGTGCTAAATGTTGTAGGTGGATTTCGCTGACGCGATGGATCGGTGCTGGTAGAGGTAGATGGTTCAGGTTCCAAGTGTTCCAAAGGCTGAGGTGGTTGCAAAAGATCATTGAATTTTGGTCTTCGTGTCAGGTATCTTAATAAGTATCATATTTCCGTGAAATTCAAGATCGTCAATCTTCATATCTACCAATTCCTGGCACCGACAGACTCCGTTGATTCCCAGTATCAATATAACCTGTAAATTTGAAATAATATTAACATAATTATATAGTAACTAGCTTCTGCCCGCGACTTCGCCCGCGTGGAATTCGGTTATCGCGTCCCCGCGGGAACTATGCGTTTTTCCGGGATAAAAAGTAGCCATGTCCTTTCCCGGAACTTCAACTACCTCCATGCCAAATTTCAGCTAAATCGGTCCAGTGGTTGAAGCGTGAAGAGGTAACAGACAGACAGACAGACATAGTTACTTGCGCATTTATAATATTAGTATGGATTCCTGGTATTTTCTACTTAACAACTAAAATACGACACTAAAATTTACGACAACCTGTCACACTGTGTTGACGCGAAAGAAGGACAAGCAAACAAACACACATTAACATAATAATATGTAATACCTTTTACTATGGTAGTACGGGTAAATTTGTCAACAAGTAACAACACGTAATTCATTCTATATCTGGCGTAATTTATGTGGTATGGATCACAAAACTATGTAGAAAATTTAAAACATGTATATAAATTAAACAAGTAGGTACTTACTTTATAGGATAAATAAGTATCATCTGGAGCGTTTTGCAAAAAAGAATTGATTTCATCTGCCGTTAGCACTTTGGATTTCTTACTGCGAAACCCGCTAGACTTCTTTTTCAGAAATGCTGCTAATTTTGAGTATTTCTTTATATCAATATTATCTCTGGATAACAATGTACTTCTCAGCACTAGGAATATAGCCCACAGGCTGCTAGGCTTATATTACCAAGACTTTTCACTAAAATAGGCTAGAAGAACATTTTCCGACAAAGAAGATGCTTGCTTTTCAGTCTTCCACTGCATAAATTCTTCATACTGCTTCATGTATTTATTTTTTGATTTTTCCGGTACAAGATTGTTAATTGCTTGTTGAGCATGAATTAATAGTTCAGGTGGCGTTCCAATAATACTACCATCGCTACTTTCCTCATTTGTTGAAGACATTTCAAACACAAAAGCAAATTCAAAGTTATTACAATGAAACGAACGGCGCGCGATATTCTTTTTTTTTAAAGTAAAAACCGCGCCAACCTTTTTTTTTTAATTTGGGCGCGCCGCGTCTTTACAGCCAGTGACGAGACAGATCATTACAAAATTTCTTGCGTGCAACCCGAAATATAAAATCATATTTAGTATAATTAATCAATGCATATGTTTCTTCAAACTATTTAACGATATTGTTATCGCATTTTCGAGTTTTTTTTCCGAAAAACTTTTTTGATGTAGGTACATTCGTTTAGAACGTCTATATAGCTTGTGTAAAGTCGGCAGTGTCAAATAAAAAAAAGTATTAACTTACACGCATCCATGGCTCGTTTTGGAATTAAAAAAAAAACATAACTGTGGAATAATGGATTTTCATACAATATTACTACATGGGTAAAGTGTGTAATAATGGATTTGCATACAACATTATTAACCAGATTTTGAAGGAGGATTAATGAGCAACTTTCTCCCCAATTAATGGGTTAGTTTGAATTGACTTTCCGAGTAGGTGTAGTATAAATATTCTAATAATAGCTTTAAAATGTTGTAATGAATAACAAAATTATTAACTAGTTTCTGAACGTGACTTCCCCGGCTTCTTAATGCATGATTTCAAGGATAACTCTCCAAAGCCATACTTCGGGCATATTTTTTTTTACCAAATTATATCTAAATTGATTTAGCAATGTAAGATGACAGACAGAACGAGTTACCTTCGCATTAAGAGCGTTATCACACTTGCGATTCGCGAGCGAGTTTTGTATGGAGGCGAACACGCCGCGAGTTCGCTGCGTACGAGTTTTGTATTGAAAAACGCTTTCAACTCGCTCGCAAATCGCAAGTGTGATAAGGCCCTTAGTAGCTCGTCTGCTCGTTTGCCCCCTATAGTATAAAAAAGGGTGTCAATGTTTTTTTTTTTACAGAAATGGTGAAATTCAACTATCAGCGGGTAGACAGACAATTTTCAAACCACACAAGCCGAAAAGTGACAAATTTAAACTGCACACGGATATAATAAAGCGGAAATGCTACACGGTAAAAGAACTGGCCGAAAATCCCTCTATGACGACATATTTCAACGAAATAGACACGACGGGCATGATATTTTTGATAGAGCCAGAAACTAAAGAATTCGATGAGAAAACAAGCAACTTCCAAAACGTGTACCTGGCTGATGCTGATAAAAACATGATCTGCGTCAATTTCTGGGGGGGAATTAAAAAGTTCGGCTTCGAATTCATAATTGACACTGGCCAGATACTAACCTGCGTGAATTTGCAGAAAAGAGCTGGCAACTCCAGAAAAAGTATACCGCAATACAGAGTCACCGAGTTCACGTGTTTCACAAAAACGCCAAAGGACAAACGCGCTTGCGAAACGACGAAAGAAATCGCAGAAAAACTGTCAAAAATCAAAGAGAAATTCTGCGAAGATTGTGTGGCTCTGAAAAACAATTTCAGCGTTTTTAAAACGAGGAACAACGAAAACGTATCTCCATACACGTTTAAAAACGTATCTCCACTGCGCTGTGATGCCAATTTCAACTTAACGGGATTAGATTTTGAGTCTAGTTTTAAAGATCCCGAAATCTCTCCTATGGCTTTATTAAGACAGAAGCAGGTAAAGGAGAAAATTCAAAAATTAAAATTGTACGGAGAACCGCCGCCGTTGAGTTCTATTTGTATTATTAACAAATCGAAAAACGCCTCTGCGGGTTACAAAAGCCCCCTAGTTGCGAAACCTAGTGTTGCCAGCTCAGATAACGAAACGATACAAAATGTTACCAGCCCTGTAACTTTAAATAGGACGTATGTGAAAAAAGTGAATCCTGTGAAGTTGAACTTTTCAGACAGCGTTGCCATGGAAAATGATTTAATAGACAATGTCGATAATTTTGCTGAAGAATTTGAGGCTAGTCCACCATTAAGTTTAGATTCTGATGTTTTTTTATAGCTCTGAATAGTCTTCAGTACAGTGCCTGTTTTGTAAAATTTTGAACACTATTTATTACTTGAAAACTTCAAAGATAACCTTTTACCTAGTATTAGATTACATATTCAATAACAAAGAGTATTGTAAATATAAAGAATAAGGTTAAAACTATAAAGTAAAAAAGTGCCTCAAAATCGTTACTTCGTTTTAATAATCAATTTTAGTGTGAATATTATTAAACTATGCCTTGTTGATTTGTCGTTTTATTATGAAAGTCCGAAATACATATCATAAAAGTTATTCTAAAATTTACGATTGATTGGAAACCCTTGATTCAAACCGTCCGTCAATTAAGCAGCGCTCGTTAAATATTTTACTATGAGATAAAATGACGTTTCTATACGGAATGACAGCTCGGCGGCCATATTTAACGACCAATACACCCTTACAAGTAAAAAAAGATGGATTTTAATTATTTGCCACAATTTCGCGTTATTTTAGACAGCTAAATACTTTAAAATACCAAACAAATATTTGGTGTGGTAGTTTATAAACTGGAACTATTATCTATCCTTTCTTATACCCAACAAAGTACCTACTGGGTACCTTAGGTTTTAATTCCCTGGAAGTAAGGCGGAATAGCAGATTATTGGTTAAGACCGCTAGCATCCTGCGGGGTGACTCCGACTGCCTGGAGTTGGTGGAAAAAGTGGTGCGCCTGTATGTCCCCTCCCCGAACAACCTCGGGCTCCGCCCGCGCCAGGCCCCGCTGCTGGCGCCCGCGGCGGCGCGCACCGTCTCCCGCTCCGCTCAAACTCGCCGCTTGTTCGGTCGCTTCACGGCCTGAACGCTCTCCTTGCTTCAGCACCTACCTTTGATATTTTTGCTAGCAGATGGATACTTGTGTGTGAAGAATGTTTGAAGTTCTGTGAGACGATGGATGTGCGTTTATCAACAGTTACCTATTAGTTAAGGTGATATGTTAATTTATTGTAGATACCTGTTTATAATTATTGTGATGTGTCCTTATGTATTACTGTAATATTATATTGTTTTCCACAGTGCTTTAGTAGATACTGTCATGCTGTGTAAAATTTTGAATAAATAAATAAATAAATCTAATATATGTCTAAAACCTAAATATGTCCAAAATGAAGTACGTAGTAAGTACAAACTAAAAGTTAAAATTATGTAACTAGATGACATTTTTAATAATCACGAAAAACGCCTCATAGCTGTCGTGTCAAGAGGTGCGTTCCGAATCGCGCTCTGAGCACGCACAGCACCATGCATCCCTTTTCCTCTTGAAAGTCGACTCCTAAGAGGAAAAAGGATGCAAGGTGCTGTGAGCGCTCAAAGCGCGATTCGGAGCGTAGCCAAGGTGACCTTCACTGCAAACCAGTTTGACGTTTGCTAACCTACAAAACTATTTTCATTTGGATTTTCTACCCGCGAAGTCATGTATACGCATTCGAATTTACGTAAATACATCCCGTAATTACTTTTGCCGCGCCAAGTATTCACACGCTACGTTTCAACAAGTGTTTTAAGTGATAAATACGTTTTTTTAAAACAGTTTCTTGTTGCTGTCTTCTCGTGTTTATAAATCGGTAAGCGAAGTTTTCATTAACATTTTAGTACTATCGAACGACGCGGTCGTTCATTCAGGCGGCGTGGATAAAAATAGTTTAAATTATCTTCAAGTTTTACTACGTAATCGGAAAAAACAACCGCTGCCACCGTTTGCCCGATTCGACGTAAATATAACTGTTTTTTTTTTAAAGTCCGTAACTTTTTCAAGATAACAGATAAACTTAACCTTCACATTTCTAAAAAAGCCATTAGAATGGGGCAATTCACACAAGAAAAAACATCTAAATGAAATTAAATAATAAATATTAAAATGAAAATTCATTTAACATTTTTTTTGTACCTAGATCAGTTGATTTTTACAATAGACCTAATTTTTTTCCTGTTCTCATTGGAATTATGTAAAGCTCTTTCTTAGTGCTCCCCTACACTTCCCAAGGAACCTACACGCCAATTTTCAGCTCTCTACAACCAGGAGTTTCGGCTGTGCATTGTCATCAAAATGTGATTAAAATATTTCATTATATATTTTCACACTCTGCCCAAACTTTCAAACTCACTGTTTCAACATGTTAAACTATACAGTATTTTGTTAGCTATCAAACTTAATTGTCACATTTTCATTAGATTTCCATCTGAAAATTTCGCTCCCTTCTTGCTGATTTTTCCAGTAACTCCAGAACATGTTTCAATGCTTAAGTCTATTTTTAAATGTAGAAACCATTGGAGATAAAACAAGTGTATTACGTAAGGACAGATGATAAAATTAATGAATGAAAGAGAGTGTAACTATTATATTGATAACTGCATTAGCATTCACATTATCTTTATTATGCATGCTTTAAAGAGGCAGATTATGATATAATTAACCGTCCCCCCTGACTTCGCCCCGGGTAGACTTAGAATTGGCCTACCCTGTAATACTATACATGGTGGGTCAGAAAATATGGCAAATAATTAACTCCAGTATCGGCTATCGATTCTAAGATATTGTATAGGTCTTTAATTTTTTTTGAGTTGGTAAAAAAAAATATTTTGTATAGGATTCAGGCGTCGCTCACACAACCAATCCCATATAAAAATATTTTTTTTACCAACTCAAAAAAAAACAAAGACCTATGCAATATACTAAGAATCGATAGCCGATACGGTGGCTTAATTATTTGCCATATTTTCTGACCCACCGTGTATTTGTCATTATTTTTTGTTATTGTTTTCTTTTCTGTCCAGTTTTTTGTTTTTCATTTTCCTTGTATGTAGTTCAAATTGGTCCAGCCCTAACGACGCGAAGCAAGGACAAACAAACAAACACACTTTCACATTTAGTAATATTAGTATGGATTAAAATGCCATTTTATTTATTTACGACTTCGCCCGCGTGGAATTCGGTTATCGCGTTCCCGCGGGAACTATGCGCTTTTCCGGGATGAAAAGTAGCCTATGTCCTTTCCCGGGATCCCAGCTATCTCCATGCCAAATTTAATCTCAATCGGTCCAGCGGTTGAAGCGTGAAGAGGTAACAGACAGACAGACAGACAGAGTTACTTTCGCATTTATACTTTTAAATAGCTTCTGCCCGCGACTTCGCCCGCGTAGAATTCGGTTATCGCGTTCCCGCGGGAATTATGCGTTTTTCCGGGATGAAATGTAGCCTATGTCCTTTCCCGGGACCCCAACTATCTCCATGCCAAATTTCATCTCAATCGGTCCAGCAGTTGAAGCGTGAAGAGGTAACAGACAGACAGATTTTTTTTTCCAACTAAAATACTACTACTACTACTACTACTACAGCCTATTTGCGTCCCACTGCTGGGCACAGGCCTCCTCTCATCACGAGAGGGTTTGGGCTATAGTCCCCACGCGGGCCCAGTGCGGATTGGGGACTTCACACACATCTTTGAATTAATTCGCAGATGCGTGCAGGTTTCCTCACGATGTTTTCCTTCACCGAAAAGCACAGTGGTTAATTCAAATTGAATTTCGCACATAGTAAACTTAGAGGTGCGAGCCGGAATCGAACCCCCGACCCTCTGCATGAGAGGCGGTAGGTCGAACCACTAGGCCACCACGGCTTCAACTAAAATACATGCTTAGAATCGATAGCTGATTCTGTGGGTAAAATATCGTCGTAACGTTTTGCTTTACCCTGGGGCTATATTCAAAGTCTTAAATAGGGAGAGGGAGATTCCCTATAGGATCGCTCACGCGTCACGGCGCTCAAGTTGGACTTTAAATCTAGCTGCTTATATGCTATAGGGAATCTCCCTGTCCCTATTTAAGACTTCGAATCACCATCATCATTTCAGCCGAAAGACGTCCACTGCTGGACATAGGCCTCCCCCAATTCCCGCCACTCAGACCGGTCCTGTGCTACTCGCTTCCACCGGTTTCCTGCGACCTTCACGAGGTTGTCGCTCCATCTTGTTGGAGGCCTACCGACAGCTCGTCTCCCGGTTCGCGGACGCCACAAACAAAGTCGCTTTCTCTGACCCTATATCCCTATGTATGCTTAAATCTTTAAAACTACGCAACGGATTTTGATGCGTTTTTTTTAATAGATAGAGTGTTTCAAGAGGAAGGTTTTCGTATATAATTTGTTATAGTGTAACTCTCAATTCCCGCGGGAACGCTATAACCGAATTCCACGCGGACGAAGTCGCGGGCAGAAGCTAGTATAATAATAAAACCCTTTATTGCAATAGATTAAATACAATTCATTCATTCAAAACTCATCATTAAAAATAATAATTCATAAAAACAGCCTGCGAATATAGCCCCTGTATAATCACATTGCCTCTGTTAAAACATACGAGTAATTATCTTGAATTCTTGACATAGACCCTCCCACTGTTAGTCCTAGAACTCTTGTGCTACGCAACGATAAAATGTGCGTAAACAAGTTACGATTATTATGATTAAGTTTTATGTAAGTCCCCAATCCGCACTGGGCCCGCGTGGGGACTATAGCCCAAACCCTCGCGTGATGAGAGGAGGCCTGTGCCCAGCAGTGGGACGCAAATAGGCTGTAGTAGTAGTAGTAGTAGTAGTAATATCGTGGTTCTATTTAATAGCGTGAGAGCTGATGCCGCAATATTGTATCATTTCTCAAAGGAGTATTAAAATTTGCCTTTATGTTGTATTTTTACCCGACTGCGACAGAAGGAGGGTTATGTTTTTCGAGTGTATGTATGTATGTTTCTTTGGCACGCTCTGTAGCCTAAATGGCTTGATGGATTTTAGCATGCGAGGTGTTGTTAGATTCGTCTTAATTGTGAGATTAACACTGGGTGTATCGAAATTGCAAAAAACAAAATGGCTGACTTTTGGAGGCATTTTAAATGTTTTCAAAAATATATATTTTTTGTCAAAGCCCGTATCATAATAAAGGGTTTAATAAACGGATAACAAAATATATATATAATGTGACATCAAAGTTTGCTTGCAGTCGGATATATTATATTTTCAAAAATCGAGTTATTTTTATTCTGTCAGGTCAGGGCCAATCCTCGTTTATGGAACCAAATAACGTAGGAAATCAATTGTTTTTCTTCTTCTTTTAATTAGAATTTAATAGCATATCAATTACAAATACGAGTGATTCACGGAAAAACTAAGAAAATTTTCAATATTCATATGTACCTACAGCGAAAATAAATAGAAAATTAATAAAAAAATAAATGGTCAATATTCCAAATTCCTTTAAATAACGTGTTTTCTCATTTGGCTCCCGATCCTTCAGAAATCTTCGTGTCACAGTGTTTGTAACCAAACTCCTCCGAAACGGCTCGACCGATTCTTATGAAATTTGTAGTGTATGTTCAGTAGGTCTGAGAATACGGTAAGCTATTTTTCATACAAAAAAAAATATTCTAAGGTGGTACGAAGTCCGGCGGGGTCAGCATCTTTATAAAAAATACCTAGCAAGCAAAATGAACTTTGCTACAAAAAAAAGCCATCCAGCTCCCGCTTATCAACATACAACGCTGCAAACTTAAACATTACACCTCGAACCTGATCATCCGAGCTCTAAACACGTCGATTGATACGAGATCACGTTGAATATATATTTATCTGACTGCAGATGTATCGTTGTCGTGTTATACGCATGCAATACATGAGTATTGCGTGATTTTAGAAGCAATAGGTTATATGTAGTTTTACTATGTCCTAGCAATATTAAACTATGTTTGAAATGATAAGGTTCAAATTCCATTGTCATGAATTATACATGGCGCCTTTTATTCGCGTTTATATAATATTTATCATTGTGATAGTAGGTTACAGCTTACGTTCACGATATTTGGAGCTTCTTAGCATGTTGGCAGGGACATAAACATGTGATAATAACTTGATAGTAATGATATAATCGATATCGACGGCCGGATTGGTCCAGTTGGTAGTGACCCTGCCTTCTGTTCCGACGGTCGCGGGTTCGAGTCCCGCTCGGGGCAAACTTTGTATGATGAATACGAATGTTTGTACTCGAGTCATGGATGTTAGTATTTATATATTATGTATGTATTTCTCTATATAAGTATTTATATCGTTGTCTAGCACCCATAGTACAAGCTTTGCTTAGTTTGGGGCTAGGTCAATATGTGTGAAATGTCCCAAGATATTTATTTATTTATTTATAATCTTTTTACAACTCGGGTGTAGAGTAAAACATGAGTTAAACGATTTTAAAAAGGCGTGTCTATCCAAACACAAACATCTTGCTAAATTTATACTAATATTAGTCTGTCTGTCTGTTACCTCTTCACGCTTCAACCGCTGCGCCGACTTGGATGAAATTTGGTATGGACATAGTTGGGGTACCGGATAATAGGCTACTTTTTATCCCGGAAAAGTGCATAGTTCCCGCGGGAGCGCGATAACCGAATTCCACGCGGGCGAAGTCACGGTCAGAAGCTAGTACACATATATAGCTACACTCGAAAAATATAACCCTCCTTCTGACGCAGTTGGATAAAAAAATGGACTAACATGTTTAGTCGATATTATCTGCTTATATTACGATGTACTAGTTATCTGCTAATATTCATTTATTTATTCAATCGATCTGAGAAACGGCTCTAACGATTAGAATTTAATTTGGAAAATAGGGGTTAACGGAAGTCCCCAATCCGCGCTGGGCCCGCGTGAGGACTATAGCCTAAACCCTCTCGTGAAGAGGCCTGTGCCCAGCAGTGGGACGTAAATAGGCTGTAGTAGTAGTAGGTGTTTACGGGGGTGACCAATCGATCTAGCCAGGTTTCATACCAGATAAACTGATACTAACGTCATTTTCAACTGAGCAAAGTTTGGTCCCTCTGCATGAGAGGCGGTAGGTCAAACCACTAGGCCACCACGGCTTCAAGGAGGGTCTTTCGCGGGTTCAAATCCGGCTCGCACCTCTGAATTTCTTTATGTGCGAAATTCAATTTGAATTTACCACTGAGCTTTTCGGTGAAGGAAACCACCGTGAGGAAACCTGCACGCATCTGCGAAGTAATTCGAGGATGTGTGTGAAGTCCCCAATCCGCACTGGGCCCGAGAGGGGACTATAGCCCAACCCTCTCGTGATGAGAGGAGGCCTGTGCCCAGCAGTGGGCCGTAAATAGGCTGTTATAGTAGTGGTAAAGTTTGGTCGCTCGGGAACTAGTCGATTTAATGATGTAGACGTAACTAGTATGGTGACTATTCAATAGCATTTTTCACACACGTGTGGTTTTGACTAGTAACGAATAATACGTACCTAAGTAAGCTAGCTTAGATGATAACAGAATTTAATACAATCGATCTATTGCAAATGTATTACAAGTCGTGGTGGCCTGGTGGTTCGTCCTACCGCCTCTCATGCAGAGGGTCGGGGTTCGATTCCGGCTCACACCTCTAAGTTTACTTATGTGCGAACCGGATTTGAATTTAGCACTGAGCTTTTCGGTGATGGAAAACATCGCGAGAAAACCTGCACGCATCTGCGAAGTAATTCAAGGATGTGTGTGAAGTTCCCATTCCGCACTGGGCCCGCATGGGGACTATAGCCCAAACCCTCTCGTGATGAGAGGAGGCCTGTGCCCAGCAGTGGGACGAAAATAGGCTATAGTAGTAGTAGTAGTAGTATTGCAAATGTGGTAGATATATCTGTGATATATTGTTTTCTTCGATTTTATTGTTATTTATGTTATGTCGTGTGTTTTGTACCGAATAAATGTTTTCTTCTTCTTCTTCTTCTTCTTCTATATTGTTGACGTAATGTGCTACGTAGTACAACTATTTACTTTACCACAGTAACGACGTTTCGCCGTTCATATGTTTGGATCACTGCCAGCGATGATTTATGATTATTTATCTACACTCATATCATAAACCCTCATATGATGCGTTCAAAAACCAGCATTAAGATACACTGTTTAGTTAGAACTAGAACAGATTTCTTATCTGTTGGAAATGTTCTAATAGCTGTATTAGACCATCAAATTCGATGGTCTAATAGCATTCAAATTTCGAACATCTTCGAACAGCAATGCCCGCCTATATTCTTCAGTCAGACAGAGCGAAAGTTTGTTCCAAATTCAAATTTCGGCTCTATTTAGTCTATGCTTTTTGAAAATCGAATGTGAGACACTGACGTATTCGAATTTTCGCCATTGTGGACAGATTTTGAAGCATCTTAGAGGATTTATAAAATGAGTGTAGGTAAAGTTGTGTATGCAACTGTACATAATTAGGCCTTAAACACTCGTGCGATATTATTATGAAACTCGCCTGGCGCCTCGTTTCATAAAACCCCACTCATGTTTTAAGGACCTTTATTATGTAGCATTTACATAAACTACTATATAAGCACGGCGCAAAAAGTTAAATATATACATATATTGATATTTTAGATTCTAGTATTAATTAAATTATTTCCAGGGCAAAAAAAGCATCTTATGTGTTTGTTATTCACTACCATTCAATGTACCATTTGAGTTTATCTACGCATTGCGTTTGTTTACGCATTGGTGACGCCTCTGGTGTTACAAATGTCTATAGGCGGCGGTAACCGCTTTCCATCAGGTGGGCCGTCTGCCTGTTTGTCCGTCTATAATAATAATAAAAAAAACTATGAAACAAACAAATATTTCCTCTTTATAATATTAGTAGATGTATTCAACTCATTATCCGCTCTATCTCCTCTCCACAGGACACAATGTCGCGCGACAGGACGTCCCGCCGTTTTTACCGATCGGATTCGACCCATGACCTTCTGTCTTACATGGATAGAGGGCAGGCGGCAAGCGACGAGAATCGGTGGACCTTCGAGTGTGCCTGGGAGGCTGCTAATAAAGGTAAAAATAAAAACCGCCTTCAAACTCCGACAGACTGTGATGTCAATGTCAAGTTCACTATATGATTATCATTTCTTTGGGTCGGTTCACTTGACACCGACTTCGCAGTCTGTCGGAGTTTGAAGGCGGTTTTTATTTTTTTATTTAAAAAAAAATTTCGGTTACAGTTTCCAAACATTACTATAGAAGTACATAAGTAACTCTGAAGTCTTCGAAATTGACACCAAAATCATCTATGTGCTAGGAAATTTCGAGGAGTTCTCTCATTTTCTCATGGATCCCATCATCAGAACTGAACCAAATTAATATGGGACCAACTTGGAACTTGGAACTTGGACTTGTGGTACCTTTCGAACAAAAAAGAATCATCGAAATCGGTTCACGTTTACTATTTATTTTTGGTGAACATACATTAAAAAAAAACCGACGAATTGAGAACCTCCTCCTTTTTTTTAAGTCGGTTAAAAAGGACCTTATATTATGACTTTACTGGTGGTGGGACCTGGTGCTAGGTCCATCCGGGTTGGGGCCACCGTTTTACCCGCTATCCTGCCGCCAAATAGCAGTGCTCGCACTGTTGTGTTCCGGTAGGGGGTTAAGGCAGCCGGTGACATTACTGGCACAGAGGCATTCCATCTTAGGCCTTTATGCAAAAAATACAGCGTTATTTACTTTTACTAAATTACTTGGCAGGTAAAACAATAACAAAGTTTCAAGATCCTGGGAAAAATATCGCACGTAGAATAGAATCGCACATGAAATTCTATTCAGAAGAAGTCGCGTATAGACATCAGTATTAATATCCAATTTCAAGTGTGTTAGTGTTCTTCAAAACCTGATCTAGTTCAAACAAAAGAACGTGTTATTCTCGTGTCTTCTTTAGACATGCGTCTTGTTACGAGACAATAGTATTACGTTACTCTGTCATGTCTACGAGGACAATTAGAACGTGAAAATATGTATGTTTGTATGTATAACACAGTTTCCTACAAACTTATTATTAAATAGCTTCTCCCCGCGACGTCGCCCGCGTGAGATTTGATAATTGCGTTCCCGCGAGATGCGTTTTTCCGGGATAAAAAGTAGCTTATGTCCTTTCCCGGGACCCCAACTATCTCCATGCCAAATTTCATCTCAATCGGTCCAGCGGTTGAAGCGTGAAGAGGTAACAGACAGACAGACAGAGTTACTTTCGCATTTTTAATAATAATATGGATATTGATATGGATATTTAGTAGTATATATGTATAACTATGGCAGTAATATGTAGGATTGATTGTAGGTAATTGATTGAAATGTTATTTTCCAATCATTTTATTAGATAAGTATTCAATTTTCGTATAACCGTATAGCAGTGAAACCAGCTTTTCTTGACATCAGTTTGACAGGTTTTTTGACAGATAAATTAATATTGTTACAGTCGGTGGCATTTACACCGTGATTCGGTCGAAAGCCTATGTTTCCACTGAAGAAATGGGCGACTACTACTGTCTACTGGGTACGTATATTATTAACGATACTATAGGAAAAAATATTATGTATCCTTTTTTTACAATCAACTCTAAAATAAAACGTAAATGTAGAAAATCATAATAGTAAATAGTGTGTAAATAGTAAAATCATCTTCAGTAAATATAGCGAACATCATAGAATGTCAATAGCGCCTTCATGAATATATAAATTATAGGGTGAGTCGAATTTATGATACAAAATCAATGTTTAACACAGATCTTTAAGAAACTAAACCCGTTTACTAAGTCTCATGCTGCTAATTTAATAAAAAGTATTTTTTCTAAAGTTTTAAACCATTCTAATGTTTGCAGATGAATTAATTAAGCTTATTCAACGACAGATTAAACTAATTTTAACAACAAAACTAATGCAATACACTATTTGTCATTGATGGAGTCAGAATCAACCGTTTTGTATTCTCAATTCGAAGTCACCCTGTATTATATTAGTTTTATTAGACATAATCTACGATAGGAAGTCACTCTCGAGAGTGTTGGTGGTGCTTTTTAAATATTTTCCAAATACATTGAAGCGTTTTGATTTGACACGGCTATTTTATTAGCTAGTTAGAAAGTAGTGGAAAGTAGGGAAAATCAAAAGTATTTTTTCGTAAGTCGTCAATTTCATACTTAAAATTAAAATTAAAAAGCGCTTCATTCTAAAAGGGCGTAAGCCAAAAATGACGTGAGTACCACTTTCTGAATTACGGCCTACTAAAATTTTGAAATGTTCTCAATTGTGGACGGGCTGGACTTCCTATAGTAGATTATCTCTACTGCAATATTCCTTCACAACTTTAAGTTTCTTGTATGTATGATATGATAATCTATGTAATGTCTAACTCTCAGGGCCATACAAGGAGCATTGTGCTCGTCAAGAGGTTGAGGAGGTGGATTTTCCCCCCAACTCCCCCCTAGCTACGGCTGTCAACGCTATGAGGAGCCAAGGGTACAAGGTAATCCATTCCTATACATTTTATACTCGTAAATGTATTATTTTCTCACTACTTGGCCCCGTGAACTTCGTATCAAACGAGGGCGATTCCCAAACATTTCTTTTTACTTGTCCCTTAAGATTTCTTCCATCCTTTTTTCTAACTAAAATAAAAAAACAGCGAAAATAAATCCGTACAGCAGTTCTCGAGCCTTAGCCAGACTAACACACGGCAATTCATTTCTATAAATATAGATAGACTAGATTTTCCCCGCAATTTTATATGCGCAGAAATATTAAAATGTAAAATCCCGTTTTTTTCCGTTCCCGTGGGAATTTCGCCAAATCCTCTCTTAGTGCTACTCTACATCCCCTAAGAAACGAGCATGCCAAATTTCAGTTCTCTACGACCAGTAGTTTCGGCTCTGCGTTGATCGATCCGTCAGTCAGTCAGTCAGTCAGTTTCTGGTTTTATATATACAAAGAAGATAGATAGACACCTGTCTGAGGGTTTCGTAGTTTCGTCCCCGGAGCAACCACATCAATCTATTTATGTCCCACTGCTGGGCACAGGCCTCCACTCATCACGAGGGTTTGGGCTATAGTCCCCACGCGAGCCCAGAGCGGTTTGGGGACTTAGAAGAAGAAGAAGAAGAAAGACATTTATTCGCTGCACAGAAGACACAGTTTACAGCAAAAAAAAAATACACAAAAAATTCACAAAAATAATAGTACAAACACGACAACACAAAAAAAAAAAGAAAAACATAGGAACAAGTGTGTGTGTGTGTCTTCACGGCAGCGGAGAGGTTGCTGGCTCAGCATAAATGCTGAGGTGTCAAACACCTGCAGCGCTGATTTTCAGCCAACACCTAGGTGACCCACGGAGCGCTATACAAAAACTAAAATGTAGTAAATAAATAAATTGAATAATTATTGGTATTGGTAAATAATATAAATAGTAATAATAATAATATAGCCAGTAAAATATGTCATATAAATATTTTTTAAACATATATACATATATATTATACAAAAATTCTGTACATGTACGACGTCGGTGCATGATGGTAAAAGAAGAATACTAACAAAATTAAATTATAAAAGGAGTAATAATAACACTGTAAGCACTCAAAAGCCACTTCATATTAACGCCGGATTAGGACTTTTGGAGTGTCAGCAGATATACTTTCAGCTTTCGCTTAAAAGAGTAGCCGCTGGACGCCCCTTGGATGGGAGGAGGGATATCATTCCAGCACTTGGATGCCGCAAATCTGAAACTACCTCTAAAAGCCGCGGTGCGATGTGGGAGCCCGATAGCCATGTTACACCTTCGAGCACTTTTAGACCACATTAGTCTATTGTAAAGATATGTGGGCTTTTCATGTTTCACCACACCGAACAGCAAAGACGCAACATGCAAGCGTCGACGTGCAGGCATGTTCAGCATATTTGCGGCATTCAAGTACGGAGTGATGTGGGAACGGGGAGGAACTTTGAAGCAAAATCGAATGCAAGCATTTTGGACTCTTTGGATGAGCCTTTTAGACCGACTGAGGATGCAACCATCATAAACAACATCACAATAGTTTAATCTAGACAGTATAAGCGACTCACACAGGTGGACACGTAAGTCCACACTGAGGTAATCGCGTACACTGTAGAGAACTTTAAGGCGATAGAATCAGTTACTGGCAACTTTAACTATGTGGTTTTCAAAATGTAGTTGACTATCCATGAGGAGGCCAAGGTTTTTTGCTTCCATCACCCTTTCTATTGGTTCATTCATGATAGCTACATCCTCAGTCTCCAATATGGCGAGTGTCTTCCGTATTTGCTCCTTCGATCCACAAACTAGGTACTTTGATTTGCTAGGGTTAAGTACCAGGCAATTCTTTTCCGACCAAGAAACTATTCGATTTAGATCAGAATTGATATTATCTACCGTGGAAGTTGTATCTGATGGCAGCCCAGAGAGATAAATCTGCAAATCATCAGCGTACAGATGAAAATTACTGTTCTGTATACAGGTGATAATGTCAGCGCTGTACATAATGAAGAGGAGAGGTCCCAGGATTGAACCCTGCGGGACTCCCCTAGTCACAGGACTAAGAGATGAGAGCAGGGAACTACCGTCTACCTTGCGAATCGTAACTGCTTGCGCTCGGCCGGACAAGTAACTGTTGAACCATTTAACAGCATTTACGTCAAAGCCATAGTATGACATCTTGGATAATAGCAAAGGTATGCTGATGCAGTCAAAAGCCCTGGAAAAATCTAAGAGAACTAAAATGGTACTCTTACCAGCATCCTGGGCCTGTAGCATGTTATCGACTACATCGAGTAATGCAGTTACTGTCGATCGACCCTTGCGAAAACCCGATTGAAGTTCAGGTAGGATGCTGTTTTTCTCCAAGTATTCCGACAATTGATCACAAACAACCCTTTCCATTATCTTTGATGCGCAGGGAAGGATACTGATTGGACGGAGGTCAGATGGATCTACTGGGTTAGGTTTTTTAGGAAGCGGGGTCACTAGAGCTATTTTCCAGTCTGTCGGGAACGTCCCAGTCATGATGCTCGTATTAATAATGTAAGTCAGTATGTCAGCCGTCCTGGGAAGTGTTAGAAGAAGCATATCAATAGTAATTGAGTCAAGTCCTTTTGCCGTTGTTTTTATCGATTTTATAATTCTTATAATGGTTTCCGGCGTTGTCGGTCTAAGAGTAAATGTTTTGTCGCTGTATCTGTTCAATTCAAAAAACGTTAAGTCAGAAATAGATACCTCAGAGTTTCCAGGAGTCTTTAAAAAAAGGTGGTTTAATAAGTCAGGGTCGTCAAAATGTGTAGGAAGGTCAGTTTGTGTACGTGCATCTGGAATAATTGTGCGTTTTAAGTTTTTCCAGAGGGTCTTAGAGTCGGTAGTATGGTTGATGTCATGTTCGAAATAAGCACATTTTTCGCTGTGAATGGCCGAAATGACGAGGTGCTTTAGATCTAGATAATACTGCTTATGTGCGTCCAGCTTACTTCGCTTGTATCTAGCATGCGCCTCATTTCTAAGTCGCATCATGAGCTTCACATTACTTGTCAACCATGGTTTTGCGGCCTCCTTCACCACTATGGTTTTTACCGGTGCATGTCTGTCAAAAAGTTCAATTGTCAGTTCATTAAAGCGCTTGACCATATCGTCAACATGGGGAAGCATTCGAATTTGGTCCCAGTCTATGTCGTCAAGGTCATTGTTAAAGTCATTCAAGTTCATGTCTTTAAGAGGTCGATAAGTTATTCTAGTAGGTGTAGGCTTACGTTTTTTAATGTCGAGTTCTGCTGTGATAAATGCGTGTCTACCTAATTCTGGGATATGCTTTACTTCCACTGCGACAACCCGGGCGTCGGTACAAATGAGGTCTATAGTCGTCTCAGAATGTTCGGAAAAATGCGTTGGTTCATCTACATATTGAGTCAAGTTAACAGATGTCAAAAACTGTGTTAGGTGTCTATGTTTAGAGTCAGTTGAGTTTGTATAATTAATATTAAAGTCACCTAGCAAAATTAAACGGTCGTAGTTTACAAAAGAAGTTATTGAGTCAGTAATAGCATCAAAAAAGATCTGAACGTCAAGCCACGGTGGTCGGTATGCAGTACCTATGATCAAAGTCTTTGAATTCACATTTAATTTTATCCACATCTGCTCCACGAGGGGAGCGGGGGGGTGCGCCAGAGTGCGAGCCGGGAAGCCTCGCCGTAAGTAGAAGGCCACGCCGCCGCCCCTCGAGCGGACGTGCGCCGGCCGCGGGATATGTCTGAGACGAAACCCTGGGACTTGGGGAGCGCGCCCCTCTTCCCCTTCGCGAAGCCAAGTCTCGTTTATAGCTACAATGTCGGAGTCAGTGTCAGTAATTGTCTCAATCAACTCCTCGTGTCCCGTACCAAGGGATCCAGCATTGAATAAACTAACCTTTAAGTTCTTACAACGGATCATTACGACAACAACAACAAGATGAAGCTATTACACACGAACTGCTGTACATATAAGAAAATAGTGCGTTCAATGTAAGTATAATAAATATAGTGTAAAACGTGAGTGCATAGTGTAATAAATAAATAGAAGTAATATATATTGATATACTCAGATCGTGTATAGTGACAGAAGTAAATAAACTTATGGATATTAAATCGTTCCAGAGTGAGTCACAAAATAGAATGGCGACTGACTAGACGATCCACTCCCGTGTCGACACACAGCACACAACACAAAACAAGCAAGAATTACAGTACGGTGAGTATTGTTTAAAACGTTATTGGCTACACAGATTACGTTGAAAAATAATGCTAAACAAATAAACCATTGTTTTAGGTTTCCACAACACAGGCTAAATGAATAAAAAATACAACATATATTAGTACTAGCCAACAACAACTGGTGTAAAAATATTTAAATCTGCCAAGCGGCGCATGCGGAGACATGGCTGGCCGTCAGCCTTCCTGGCGAAGATCCTGCCGTCCCGGGTCCACACGAAGCGCCAGGCCGCGGCGCGGGCGCGCTCGCGGGCCTGCTGGAACAGCTGCCGGTTGGCGCTCGTGAGCCGCTCGTTCACGTAGAACCTCTGCGGCGCGGCGGCCAGACCCAGGTCGGCGGTGGTGGCTGTTCGGCGTACGCGTGCGTTCTTCAGCACCTCGTCGCGGACGGCGCGCCGCGCCAGGCGCAGCACGATGGGCCGCGGGCGACCCTGCTCGCGCGTCTTGCCTGCGCGGTGCACCGAAACCACGTCACGTGCATCCAGATCCACTCCAAGCTTAGCGCAGACCCTCTTCATCAAAGCTGACACGTCCTCCCCGGGCTCCTCGGGCACATTCGACACCTGCACGTCGTTCGACAGGAGCTCTTGGTCACGGTCCTGCAGCTCCATCTGGAGATTGGCGATAGCCTCCTCAAGTACTTTTGTGGCTGTGGACGTGACGCTACTAGCGACTTGCTTCTCAATGGCGTCAACGCGACTGTCGAGTTTCTCCACTCTTTGACTGAAGTCAGCCAAGCACGTCCGGACTTCGAGAAACTCCTGGCGGAAATCCTTGAGGTCCTGTCTGACAGCCCGCAATTCTTCCCTGAATTGCTGGATCTCGTACCCAAGCACTGACTGCACGTCACTTCCTACGCCACTGGAGGTGCCTTTAGCCTTAGGCGAACCCTGCACTTCCAGTTCACCCGCTGGCTCGAGGGCTGCAGATACCGTTGGCGCAGCCTGCTGAGCAGCAGTAGGCTGGAGAGACGCGGGCTGGTCGTGCAATCCCTTGACCGGCGTCTCAGCTTTGTTGTCTCTGGGCACGTTCCTCTTACACGTCGGGCATAACCAGTCCCTGGGCACCGTAGTCCCCGCAGCAATTGCCACACAGGCCTGGTGGTAGTGGCCATTGCATTTGGGGCATACAAGAGCGTCCCGACCAGTAAATTTTGCGCAAGCAACACATTTAGGCATTGTTTATTTTATTTTTTTACACAAGTGGGTACACTTTTTTTTACCAACGGCTGCAGCGTGTGTACTTTTGTCTATAACTTTATATTCTTTTCACCAATTCACTTGCGAACGATAAACGAATGAAATTGTGTTAAAATTAATAAAACTGGCAGACATTTACACCCGCGAAAGAAGTTGTTTTATTTATTTACACGTAAGTTAGTCGTATGTGTGTACTCTGTACAACGTCCGTGACGTCACCACACACATATCCTTGAACTACTACGTATCTACGAAGTAATTCAAGGGTGAGCGTATAGTTTTCTCGATGTAATTCCTTCACCGAAAAAATCCGTGGTAACCTAGTGGCTTAACCTACCGCCTCTCATTTAGAAGGTCGGGGGTTTGAATCCGGCTCGCACCTCTGAATTCACTTAAGTTTGTGCGAAATTCAATTTGAAAATGTAACACTGATTCATATTATCATTTTTTTTATCTACAGCTTCACACAGGCACGTGGCTTGTGGACGGGAACCCCCAGATAATACTCTTCGATATCGGTTCAGCCGCGTGGCAAATGGACGGCTACAAGCAGGAACTCTGGAACACCTGTTCCCTCGGGATCCCACACTTGGACGTCGAAGCCAACGACGCTGTGATCCTTGGGTTCATGGTCGCGCAGTTTATAACTGAGGTAAGATTCTGTCAAGTTATTGGAATAAAAAAATCTAATAATAATAATAATGAATGATGTTTATTGCAGAAAACTGTGTTCCATAGTTTTCAAATTAAAATTAAAATTGAATTAAAAGACAAAAAATATAATATCTATAAATTTGGTACGAAACGTCATAGTAAATAGAAAAATAATCGTAAATGAGGAAAATCATATTGTGTAAATAATGTAAGTCATAATTCGTATATCATTAAAATCATGATTTTAGGTAATTATAATAATTTATCTATTCCCACATCATAAATCCTCTATGATGCGTTCAGAAATCGGTACTAATGGCATACGTTACGACAACGAGTTCTGTCGAAGCCGATTTCCCATCTGTGGTCTTACAGTAAAATTCATTTTACAAAATCGAATTCGATGTTGTAGTGACGTTCAAATTCCGAACAACTTCGAACAGCAACGCCCGCACATACGTAGATTTCAATTATTTAGGCGGCCAAAAATATTTTTTTCTGGAAAATAGCTATACGTACAATAGGAAATTAAAATAAACTCTCTTTGATCCAAAAAAAATATAATTATTGATTATGCAACATATTTACATCGATAAAATACCAAAAATAAATATTATTTTAAAATTACCAAAGAAATAAAAAAAAAATCTTATGAATTATTAGTTACAAGCATAAATATGGTAAAATATCGTATATCTATATCTTAAATATATACTTATTACAAATAAAACTACTTAAACACATATTTTACTTTGAGAGAATTCAAAGATTATTGGCTATCTCTAGAAGTATTTGGTTTGGCAGCCATCAACATTTCTATAGTTTCAGGTAGGAATGCTTTGTGACAAGGTTTCTTGATTTGTCTGCTTGAGCTGATCAGGGGGTCTGATGTTAATAAAAGCCTATTAAAAACATCTAAATTGCATTCCTTTCTAGAAAATTTCCTTGCTTTGTTAAGCCTGTACGACCGAAAATGCTTGTTCCGGGCTTCTGCTGCCTCCTCAGATAACTGGCCAATAGGAAGTGTTCGCAAAACGATAAGGAGTGGACTGTATTTATGCGACAAAAACGAAAGGGGCGATAGGAAGAGATGGGTGTAAGCGAGAATATTGTGGTTTATCAAAAAATTACATAAATTATAACTACAAGCAGAAAATCAGTGGGTTGATAGACTAACCTGGTGGCTCCGGATCTGCCGTATGCAGAATCGTCGGCGTTCGCGGCAATCAGCTGTTGGTGGCCGTCTTCAGCTTCCCTAGATCTACTGTTGACTTTACCTTCAGCGATAGCACTTAGCCTTCGATTTACGCCCAGGATGCTCCGGAAGTCTCCAACACACACAGATTCAGGCAATACAAGCGAAAGCACTAGGAAGTTAGGGAGAAACTTGGGGTTTTACGACAAAATACTCGAGGAAACGATGTTCACGGTTTGAAACTCGCAACCGAACTCAACCGACGAATGGTGGGGAGAGTGTGACCAGTATTTAAAAAAAAGTTGAGAATGTGTGTTGCCACAGGATAACTAAAATTTCCACTATGTGGACCGAAACTGAACATTCCGCCCACCAAAATACACTAGTATTTTAACTACGATAAATAATTATACAAAATACACTAGAATGGGACGACACAACACGAAAACGATACAATTATTGGACGGGCAAAGGGCAGAGCTTGACCACGGGGCGTTTGTATACGCCGAAAGCTGTACGGATGGTGACAACACGACAAGTGCCATCCGACCCGGGGTGCAACTCTACCACACGTCCTAAAGGCCACTTCATGGGACTGGTTTGCTCGTTTACTATGAGCACTAGGGTACCCTTATCCAGGTTAGGGTGACGATCATGCCACTTCATGCGCTGTTGGAGAGTGTGCATGTACTCTTGGGACCACTTTTTCCAGAAATCCTGGTGCATTTTCTGGAGCATCTTCCAGCGTTGGGTGAGGCTGACTTGGAGATCATTGTAATCCGCATCAGGTACTACCGACAGGGGTTCCATGGTCAGGAAGTGACCAGGAGTTAGGACCGCCAGATCGTTGGGGTCAGCACTGAGAGGAGTAAGAGGTCTGGAATTTAAGAGAGCTTCGACCTGGGTCAAGACTGTGGAGAACTCTTCAAAGGTTAACCTTTGCTTTCCAATGACTCGCGACAAATGAGTCTTCACGGCCTTGATTCCGGATTCAGCTAAACCCGAGAAGTGCGGACTTCCCGGCGGGTTGAATTCGAAACGAATCTCGTCTATTTGAGCAGCGTCCTTTAAGAGGCGCTGCTGCATGTTAGAGGCTCCAACGAAATTTTTGCCCTGGTCTGATACCAAGCGACGGCACCGACCACGGCGTGCTACGAAGCGTCTAAGGGCCGCTAGGAAAGCTTCTGACGACAGTTCGGTGGCAAGCTCGGCATGGATAGCTTTGGTCGACGTACACACGAAAATGCAGATATATGCTTTATAAGTTTTATTTCCTCGTCCACGGCCGAGAGATATGTCGAAAGGACCCCCGAAATCGACAGCTGCGCTTGAGAAAGGTTTCAACTGACTAATTCGATAGGCTGGCAAGTCACCCATGAATGGCGCAGGAGCACCTGTCGGGCGAACGCGGAAACACTTAATACATTTCGAAACCACGGTTCCAATGGCACGCTTCGGAGACAAGATCCAAAAATGCTGAGCTAATAAATTGTGAAGCGTTTGTATGCCGGGGTGCGGGAGCTTATGATGATACTCCTCAATCAACAAGGTTGTGAAACGATGGTCACGAGGTAAGAGCAATGGGTGCTTTACATCGTAGTCGAGTGAAGCTCGAGCTAGACGTCCGCCCACCCTGAGATGACCCGCGTCATCGACGAACGGGGACAACTTACGGAATCTTTTTGGCAGAGAATTCGGAGTCTTGGCTTTAAGCTTACCTATCTCCTCCGAGAAACAACGCTCTTGGACGACACGAACGAGAGATAAGAGGGCTTGTTCTATTTCGGAAGGAGTCAAGGGACCAGTGAGCAACTTCTCAGGTGTCTTTCGGTGTTTGGCGTTATAAGCGAAACGAAGACAGTACGCCAACACATGTTTGATGGTCTGCAACGACGAATGTTTTGCTAGCAGACCTTCAACGATATCTTCGCTGACAGACGTTACGAGAGTCGTTAATCGCTGCTCGTTGTGAAGAACGTCATTGTCGACAGAGATAGTCGACCTGGGCCAACTTTCAGAAGAGAGGCAGAGCCATGAAGGCCCATTCCACCAAGTGGTTTGGTGCACCAACTCGTTTGGCAGCAGCCCACGAGAACCACAATCTGCTGGATTGTCCGTGGTCCTGACATGCCTCCAGCAATCAGGAGGGATCGTGTCTTGGATGTGGCTCACACGATTAGCCACGAATGTCTTCCATTTGGAGGGACACGATTTGATCCAACTCAGCGCGACGCTCGAGTCGGACCACGCGAAAATTTCGTCAACGACGTGGAAGGGCTTCAAAGCCTCAACGACAGATGCCATCAAGTCAGACAGCAGGACAGCTGCGAGCAGTTCTAGCCGGGGTACCGAGAGTTTGCGGAGAGGAGCCACTTTCGACTTTCCGCAACATAGTTGGACTGTCCAGGCTTGGTTCTTGTCCACAGTACGACAGTAAATCACGGCACAGAACCCGCGCTCCGACGCGTCGCAGAACCCGTGTAGCTGGACGACGACAAAGTCCTTCACCATGCGGCGAGGAATAGCTACAGAGCTCAACGACGGTAACTGAGCTTTTATTTCTTGCCATTCGAGAGCGACGTTTTCCGGTGCGTCGTCATCCCATGCGACACCAGAAGTCCAGAGTACCTGCATGAGGTACTTGGCGAAGAAGGTCACCGGCGAGAGGAGACCCAAGGGGTCGAAGATGCGAGCTATCTCAGAGAGGATGGTGCGCTTTGTACACCTGCGATCCTCTACGCAAACTTTAAAAGTAAAGTTATCAGTGTGAGGCAGCCATAAAAGCCCGAGAATCTTAAGCGACAGGTCTCCCATGGACTCGAACTCTCGAAACACTTCGGAGTATAGATCTTCGGGAGGGACACCATCGAAGAACTCTGGACGATTCGATGTCCATTTCCTAAGATGGAATCCACCCGACGACAAAATCGACGAAAGCTCCGACCGTATAGTCTGTGCTCGCTCGATGGATTCAGCACCAGAGACTATATCGTCGACGTAGATATCACGACTGAGTACTGACGATCCACAAGGGTGCTTTACCGTAGACTCTTTGGCTAGTTGAGCGACGGTACGAAGAGCCTGGTAAGGGGCGGACGAGACACCATAAGTGACCGTGAGGAGACGGTAGTCACCGATGGGCTCGTTTACAGATGGCCGCCACAGAATGCGCTGATATTCTGCATCCTCAGGTGTCACCAGGATCTGTCGGTACATCTGCTTCACATCTGCTGTGAATACGACGAGATGCCAGCGAAAACGGAGCAGCAGCTCGAAGATGTTGTTCTGCAACTTCGGTCCCGGCAGCAAGGTGTCATTCAATGACGTACCTTGAGCGTCTTTGGCACTAGCGTCAAATACGACACGAAGAGGTGTGCTTGTAGAGGTGGGACGAAGAACTCCGTGGTGCGGAATATAGTAAAAGGGCCCTTCGTCCACCGCAGGAGGCTCACATCTCTCAAAATGGCGGCACTTCTCGTAATCCTCCATAAAAGCTACATAGTTCTTGGAGAACTCGAGATTTCCTTGTAGCTTTTTTTCCAAATACGAAAATCGCTTCAGTGCGATTGCACGAGAGCCAACGAAAGAAGGTTTGTTGGAAGGGTCAGCAAAAGGCAGGGGTACGACAAACCTACCCTCTTTTGTGCGACTAAAATTGGCAAGAAAGTATTGCTCGCACAGCTGGTCTTCCTTCGACAAGATGACGTTGCTCGGGAAATTGACTTGTTCCAATTCCCAGAACCTCTTAATAGAGTCGTCCAACGACAAAGTGTTTGTGATAACATGGCAGGTATCACGACGACAACGAGAGCGACAACCGTCCGTGGCGCAACTGCCCATCAAGATCCAACCGAAAATAGTGTTGACGGCAGTTGGCTGGCCTGGTCCACCATGGACCAGCCCTGGACGCAACGACGAAGCGAGAACATCAACGCTTAAAAGCATGTCGATGGGTCCTGGTTTATGCAGACAGGGGTCAGCAAACTCCAGGTCCTTGGTATGATGCCACGACGACATATCAATAGGCCCGGTTGGCATATCCGAGCATATCGTAGGCAGGGTATATGCCTCAAACGAGAAAGTATTTTTAGTACATTCCGAATCCTCGGTACTAGGAATTATAGTACACGACAAGGTACCCACAGGTACAGCGACTGCCTGTCCTATGCCATTCACCACATGTTTACCACTTCTAGTAATAAGGCCGAGCCGCTGCGCACAAGACTCAGTCATGAAGTTGCAAGCGCTAGCGGAGTCAAGCAGAACCCGAACTGGAACAAAGTCACCCTTGCTGTCCCTGACTAACACCTTGGCTGTCGAAAATAATGAAGAAGTAACTATGTTATTAGCTACCATGGCCATAGGTTTTGATGAGATTTTATTTATCTCGACATCCTCGGGACCGGCCTCCGAAGGTGCACATGGACTCCGCTTATCGAAATGCAATAAAGTGTTATGTGAAAAGTTGCATTTGGCACAACGTTGTTTTGATTTGCATAATCTCACTGAATGTGTACCCGACAGACACAATATACACAATCTGTTTTCTTTTATGCACTTGAAACGGGTGTCCGGGTCATATTTCAAAAAAATTGGGCAAGTCGATAGATTATGTGGTGATTTACATAAAATACACAGAGGTGAAGCGACAACGAGAGCGGTTTTTGGTTTAGTATATTTACTAATCGGTATTTGAGTTGATGTGGGTGTGGCTGCACTACTGGACCCCGCAGCGTCCAGTGCTCGGTACCTTTTTTCAATAAATTTCTGAACCGATGCATATTTTGGAATCTCGTCAGAATTATGTTCCAACTCAAACTGTTCCTTAGTTGTTTTATCTAATTTCGACCACAATAATTGAAACAACATGAAATTTTTGTCCGGCAACTCAAAACTTTCCAAAATTGCCAAATTTTCAGTAAAGGTCCGACTAACCCGTTCCAAATCACAAGACCGATAAGATTTTACTGGCTCACAGGTGATAAGCCGTTCGAAATAAGTAGTGGCAATTTGCCTAGTTTTATTATAATTTTTATACAAAATGTCATATGCAACTTTATAATTTTTACCAGTCACAGGGAAATTTTTTATCAAATTATATGCTTCATTAAGGACACTCGACAATAGGTAATGCAGCTTCTCTACGTCAGAGATATCACTACGCTCATGGACCAGAGAATTAAAAAGCTGTATGAATGAGATCCAATTTTCCAACTTGCCATCGAACTGTTTAATGTTTATTTTCGGTAATTTCGGCAGATTGCCAGCAATAGACGAAGTGGAAGTATCCATTTTAATTTGAACATGATTACTCCTGATGCGCGCTTTCAAAGATCGTAACTTGGACTCAAATGCCGAAGTCGTTTCGAATTCCTGCCGGTGCGCAGCGCGAGGAAGCATAGCAAGAATCTTTACCTGTGCCGTATGGAAACTCTCCGCTATTGATGCTAGGTCCGCTTCTGTACAGACCGCCAACTCAGAGTCATCCAATTGGACTAAATGCTCCAGCCGCATTATGGCATAATCCCGACAAATAAGCATGGGACTAGCCTCATCCACCTTATCACTCGCTGTGTTCATTATTGTCACACACGAAACAACTATTTAACACAAAAAAAAACGACCACGAAACAAGGTAAATAAACGAAAATAACTTAATAACCTAACTTATTCGTAATAATTCGTATAGACACTAGACAAACAGCTGACTGACACAACTGACAGCTGACGGTTAGTGTTGCCGTCCGAAAATTAAGGCCAAGAACGAATGAAATAAGTTTCTCACTAACTTTTTAAACACAATATTTTCGCCTACCCGAAATAAATTAAGATTTTTAACGGGAATACGACAGTTACTTATTTTAACAAATGACTCAACGAAAACGATAAACCCAAAGGTCACTTATCAAAACATTCGGTTCGAAGACCAAAAATGTTCGCAAAACGATAAGGAGTGGACTGTATTTATGCGACAAAAACGAAAGGGGCGATAGGAAGAGATGGGTGTAAGCGAGAATATTGTGGTTTATCAAAAAATTACATAAATTATAACTACAAGCAGAAAATCAGTGGGTTGATAGACTAACCTGGTGGCTCCGGATCTGCCGTATGCAGAATCGTCGGCGTTCGCGGCAATCAGCTGTTGGTGGCCGTCTTCAGCTTCCCTAGATCTACTGTTGACTTTACCTTCAGCGATAGCACTTAGCCTTCGATTTACGCCCAGGATGCTCCGGAAGTCTCCAACACACACAGATTCAGGCAATACAAGCGAAAGCACTAGGAAGTTAGGGAGAAACTTGGGGTTTTACGACAAAATACTCGAGGAAACGATGTTCACGGTTTGAAACTCGCAACCGAACTCAACCGACGAATGGTGGGGAGAGTGTGACCAGTATTTAAAAAAAAGTTGAGAATGTGTGTTGCCACAGGATAACTAAAATTTCCACTATGTGGACCGAAACTGAACAGGAAGTAACGAGTGACTTATGATTTGCCCACCATGCATCAGTATTTTGTGCATCGTCGGCGTCATTGGATGCCATCCATACAGGTCCACGTACAATTTCGCAGTATCATATGCGTATTGATCATATTTTGCGACATCAATTTCATGACCACTTGAAATAGTTTCCAATATAACTTTGAGTCTGTAGATAAGCTCAAAGCTAATTCCTGTGATCTCAGATGCCAGTTCAGGGTTGTCGAAGAATCTCCTGCTTGTGTTGCCATCATTAGTATTGCCAAAGTTAGCCTTTGGCATATCTATGAGAAGTCCAGTTTCATTGCGAAATCTGACTTGGATTTCGGACTTTCGTTGTGCTTCCAATGCCTTTTCTTCTGTGGTTTTCCTCTCTCTGTATTAGGAAAACTTCTTCATGTTTACTGGCTTTCATCCATCTTTTCATGAATTCGGTTTTAATATAAGCATATCTTTGCTTCAAACACTTTTTAGCATTTTCAGTGTTTCCATAACGTATCAAAAGAAAAGCTTCATACGAATCGAGTTTTTCCCTTAAACATGGTAAATTTTGTCTTTGTACCTGTTCAAACAGGTACTTCCGAGTCACTATTTTAGTACCCGAGGCACCAGACGGACCTAAAACAAAAAATAATTAGATTTAATACAATTTAGCACTAACGTGGTATTTTTCTCAATTTTGACCCCTAAGATTCAAATGCTCTTATTTTGGAAAAGCGCGGATTTCCGCGGCCAATTTTTTACTGGTATGATAGAAAAATAAGTAAAGTATTGAAAAATAAAGAAAACATTGCTCGAACGGACCCATAAGTTAGTTAAAAGACATATTTAATTGTCAGAAACACAAAAAAACGGACTTTTTTATAGAACTATTTTTGAAAAATTATAAGTTTATCAAGGGCAGTAAAAACAAAAAAGTTACTGTTGAAAAACATAGGTTCTTACCTGAACTACTGCAATCCATCACTGTCACTCGAAAATAAGTACTTAGAAAACAAATATGAATTTTACAAAAGTTGTAAGTTTAGGAGCGCCGAGAACTGACACGTACACGTTAAGCGACTATCGAATTCCGACTACCCTAGGGAAGCTCTTGCGCATCTACGAAGGGTGGGAGGGGGTGCCCATTGTTTTCCCGGAACTGTTAACTACCTGAGTAAATGGTTATCTTATCATTAGTTTTTTTTTCGGATAACGAGTTTTGGCCGCCTAATTAGTTGAAATCGACGTATGTGGCCCGCCTAAAATACTTCAGTCGGACAACGAAAGTTTGTTCCAAATTCAAATGTCGGCTCTATTTAGTCTATGCTTTTTGTAAATCGAATGAATCGAACATGAGGCACTGACGTATTCGAATTGCGGCCATTGTGGACAGATTTTGAAGCATCTTAAGAGGATTTTTGAAATGAGTGTAGATAAAGTTTAATAATTTATGTAACTCGCCTAACGGCTCGTTTCAGAAAACCCCACTCGTGTTTTAAGGCCTAATTATGTACAGTTTTATACACAAATTTATCTACACTCATTTTATAAAACCTCTAAGATGCTTCAAAATCTGTTTACAATGGCGGCAATTCGAATACATCAGTGTCTCACATTCGATTTTTAAAAAGCATAGACTAAAATAGAGCCGAGATTTGAATTTCGAACAAACATCCGTTCTGTTTGACTGAAGAATATGGGCGGTCATTGCTGTTCGAAGATGTTCGAAATTTGAATGCTATTAGAACATCAAATTCGATGGTCTAATACAGCTATTAGAACATTTTCACCGATAAGAAATCTGTTCTAACTAAACAGTTCATATTAATGCTGGGCATAATTTGCGGTTTTTGAATGCATCATAGAGGGTTTATGATATGAGTGTAGATGAACTATTATTAATGTAAGTCAATAATCTCTTAAATCGTTTGTTGCAGTTCAGGAAAGCGGCTGAGGGCTTCAGCGACACACCACCGAGAGTGGTCGCTCATTTTCACGAATGGCAAGCCGGTATAGGCCTCATCATGCTTAGGTAAGATTTTAAATAATATTGTTTTAAATCTATGTATTACATAAGGTCTAAAAATAATAATGGGCTGAACAGACACCAGGGTACATTAAATAGTATCCCACCAAAAACACAAGTTTGAATAAAAAAATGCCCAAGTGCTGAGATCAAAAATTAGGCCGAGCTCTGGCTACAGTGAGCACCACCGTATTTCTGCTCACCATTGTCACCAATCACAATTGTTTTTACGAGGTGCTGGCTGTCAGTGTCAAACTTGTCATTGACGCTGTGACATTTGATGTTTCGGAAACATCAGTGTTCCCACTGCTGGGTACCATTTAGCGTGTAATAAGGCACATAATGTGCTTCTTTGAATACCAATGGTATAGGCAAACGAGCGCACAGCCGACCTGATGGTAAGTGGTCACTGCGGCCCATGGACACCGAAATCCTATCCCCCCATTAAGAAACCATAAGATCTCAAATGCGTTGCCTACCCTGAGGCCTAAGATGGAATGCCTCTGTGCCAGTAATTTCACCGGCTGCCTTAACCCCCTACCGGAATACAACAGTGCGAGCACTGCTATTTGGCGGGAGGTTAGAGGGGTGGTACCACCCCGGAAGGACCTAGCACCAGGGCCTACCACTAACAAATCGGCAACATTTCACCTCGTAGGACATCAAGTACCTCAAACTCCTCTAGCGGCAAATTCTCTCTCGGGACACCCTCATTCATCCATTCTTTTTGTCCTGTTTTTTTGCAATCTTTATTTATAATCGGGGCACAACACGCTGAAAAGTTTCATGTAATAAACACACTGTGTGCGTCATTCCGACCCTTGGCCTGGCGCACTGTTGCCCCTAGATAGCGAAAAATTCAAATACAGCATTTATTTAGCAAATTGGCCACATAAAGACACTTTCACAAAACCATCGATACTTAATTGAGTTTATCGATGTAGAAACGTGCTTTCCCTCCTTTTATTTTTACCTGATTTCAGAGTCCCATAAATACCTAAATTCTATTATCTTTGATTTTGACTGTGTTGTTTTTTTTGTTTCAGAGCGCGTCATGTAGATGTTGCCACAGTATTCACTACTCATGCAACCCTGCTCGGGAGGTATCTGTGTGCTGGCAACACAGACTTCTACAACAATTTGGATAAGGTAAAATAGTACCCATACTAGTATAACATGTAATGCAAATGTAAATTTTGTAACTATGTGGAAATTCTAAAAAAAGGCCTTCTGCTTGAGTTTGTTGCGGCGCTTCTTCTCAAGCAATGGGTCTAGGAAGCGCTGGTAAATTCTTTTTCTGACGTGTAAAAGTGCCCCTATGTGGCCAATTTGCTGAATAAATGATTGAATTTTGAATAGAATTTTATTATAAATGCGAAAGTAACTCTGTCTGTCTGTTACGTCTTCACGCTTCAACCGCTGGACCGATTGAGATGAAATTTGGCATGGAGATAGTTGGAGTCTCGGGAAAGGACATAGGCTACTTTTTATACTGTAAAAACGCATAGTTCCCGCGGGAACGCGATAACCGAATTCCACGCGGGCCAAGTCGCGGGCAGAAGCCAGTTTTTGAATATTTGCGAGCCGGTTTTGAATCTGTCACACGCGGTATAATATACCTTTTTGCTCCCTAGTCACAAAATCTACTATTTCAGTTCTCAGTGGACGAGGAAGCTGGCAAAAGGCAAATTTACCACCGTTACTGCATGGAGCGAGCGGCTGCCCATATGACGCATATATTCACCACAGTATCTGATATTACCGGTATGTATAACTATTAAAATATAGTAGTAGTTTTTAATTCAGTTCATTTCCTTCTATTTACTTTTTTCTCGCACCAACCACAGGTTTCTGCTTGACCCAATGGTTATCTGGTAGAGAATGCCATATGGCATTAAGTTCGCCATTTGTACTATTGTGTGCAATAAGTAACTAACAGAGCGTAGCCCTGTGGCATAGGTCTTAGAAAATGATATGAAAAGGAATGACGACAGGGTGAAGAAATCGAAATTCTAATTAGTCCGTCAGTCAGGTAATAAAAAAATATTAGACACGTATTTTTTGTTTTATCAAATTAACAAAGAATGACTAAGTTAAAACGCATTAAAGTTGGAGAGTGGGGGCTAACAACGTCACCGTTAGGTATAAATCGTACCTAACCGTGACGTCACGCGACATTTCAACTCAATATATCTCCGTATATGTTTGATTACGTGAAAAAAGAAAAAAATACGTGTCCAATACTTTTCAATAATCTTCCTGATTGACTAAGGAAAAAAAAGTTGTCGTCATCCCTATTATGAAGGCTCATAAGCTTTTTATTTGTGCTAATATTTTGTGACATATTTTCTTCTAAGGTGGTAAATAGTGTGTCCTCTTTAACTTTTGAACTATGGAGTGAAAAATTTGCAAGGAAATAGGGAATATAGGATATAAATATGAATAAGCGAGACCGACTCGCTCTTGGCCGGGATTTTAAAGTTACATTAACTAAACCCTATTCTTATTTTATTTAACAGGTTACGAAGCAGAGCACCTGCTAAAAAGAAAAGCCGACATTATCACCCCGAACGGTTTGAACGTCAAGAAATTTTCGGCTCTCCACGAGTTTCAGAACCTCCATGCACTCGCCAAAGAGAAAATAAACGAGTTCGTGAGAGGACACTTTTATGGGTAAGTTGAATCCATCCACATTATATACTATATCCATATCCATCTAAATATATAAAAGAAGAAACTGACTGACTGACTGATTGACTGACTGACTGACTGACTGACATATCAACGCAGAGCCGAAACTACTGGTTGTAGAGAGCTGAAATTTGGCATGCAGGTTCCTTGGGGAGCGTAGGGGAGCACTAAGAAAGGATTTCCCGAAATTCCCACGGGAACGGGAAAAAAAGGGATTTTTACATTTTAATGTTTAGGCGCGTACGAAGTCGTGGGAAAAAGCTAGTCTATCTATATATATTAAACTCAAAGGTGACTGACATAGTGATCTATCAACGCACAGCCCAAACCACTGGACGGATCGGGCTGAAATTTGGCATGCAGGTAGATGTTATGACGTAGGCATCCGCTAAGAAAGGATTTTGCAAAATTCCCACGGGAACGGGAAAAAACGGGATTTTTCATTTCAATATTTCAATATTTCTGCGCATACGAAGTTGCGGGGAAAAGCTAGTATCTAATATATAAAATTCTCGTATCACAGTGTTTGTAACCTAACTCCTCCGAATCGGCTCGACCGATTCTTATGACATTTGAGTTGTATGCAGTTCAGTAGGTCTGAGAATAGGACGTAGCTATTTATTTTTCATACGCAAAAAATTTTTTTACGGGCGGTACGAAGTCCGCGCGGTCAGCAATATTATAAATGCGAAAGTAACTGTCTGTCTGTTACCTCTTCACGCTTAAACGGCTGGACGGATTTGGATGAAATTTGGCATGGAGATAGTTGGGGTCCCGGGAATGGACTAATGCTTTCTTTTTATCTCAGATGCGATTGCTTCGCATGCATGGAATGGTTATTAAATAATGGAATATTTTTTAATGTACATTTATATAATTTTCCAGCACTTCTGTGCTGAAAAATAGTAACTCTGTCTGTCTGTTATCTCTTCACGCTTAAACGGCTGGACCCATTTGGATGAAATTTGGTATGGAGATAGTTGGAGTCCCGGAAAAGGACATAGGCTACTTTTTATCTCGGAAAACGCTTAGTTCCCGCGGGAACGCGATAACCGAATTCCACGCGGGCGAAGTCGCGGGCAGAAGCTAGTAATATTATAAATGCGAAAGTAACTGTCTGTCTGTTACCTCTTCACGCTTCAACCGCTGGGCCGATTTGGATGAAATTTGGTATGGAGATAGTTGGAGTCCCGGGAAAGGACAAAGACTAATTTTTATCCCGGAAAAGCACAATTCCCACGGGAACGCGATAACCGAATTCCACGCGGGCTAAGTAGAGAAGAAGAAGAAGCTAGTGTGTATACACGGTGGGTCAAAAAATATGGCAAATAATTAACCCTCAGTATCGGCTATCGATTTTAAGTATATTGTATAGGTCTTTAATTTTTTTCGAGTTGGTAAAAAAAGTAATTGTATATGGGATTGGTTGTGTGAGCGACGCCTGAATCCTATACAAAATATTTTTTTTTAACAACTCAAAAAAAATTAAAGACCTATACAATATACTTGGAATCGATAGCCGATACTGTGGGTTAATTATTTGCCATATTTTCTGACCCACCGTGTATATGCATACTCATATTGACCTATTCTTATGTTTTCCTGATTTCCTTTCAATAGTATTATTTTCAGAAAAACTTTTTGTATTTTTGTGGACATCTTTTTGTATTATTGGCTTTGTTAACTGTATTTATACTTCTTTGTATACTTGTTTACTGTATTGCCGTTGATGCCCCTAATTAAGAAAAAAATAGACAATCTGACAAATTATAACCATCCGTAGCCAAAACGAGGCGTTTTCTGGATATTAGCAACGGGCCTAAGTTGTTTTTTGTTATTTGTTCACAGCCATTTTAACTTCGACCTAGACAAGACGTTATATTTCTTCATAGCGGGAAGATATGAATTCGGTAACAAGGGAGCTGATATCTTCATCGAAGCGTTGGCCCGATTGAACCATTATTTGAAGGTACATGTAACTGTCTGTGGGGTCCGGTCTGTTCATGATTGCAAGGACGTTTAAAAATAATCATTAGCTTTAAATAAATAAATAATACACATCTTAGTACAGAGCACCGCCTACCAACCTAGTTTGTTTTTCTTCATCTCCACTATCCAAAGGTTGTCTGGTAGAGATCGCTATTGAGCGATAAGACCGCCTGCTGTATGCCATACCTTTTTGTGTAATTACATAATGTCTACTGTTCCTTGATTGTGTGGTGTTCAATAAAGTATATTGTATTGTATTGTATTGTAATAAATATCTTGGGACATTTCACACATATTGACCTAGCCCCAAACTAAGCAAAGCTTGTACTATGGGTGCTAATACATACACGTGGAAATACATACATATATAAATACTAAACATCCATGACTCGAGTACAAACATTCGTGCTCATCACACAAAGTTTGCCCCGAGCGGGACTCGAACCCGCGACCATCGGAACAGAAGGCAGGGTCACTACCAACTGAACCAATCCGGCCGTCTATTTATTACTAAGTCAAACATTTTAAGCGAGAGACCTCATCATGTTCTTATTGACATGTATTAATGAACTCTTTTAAACAAATCTACTTGAAATTTTCAACAAAGAAACCCGTAAAAATTTGACAGCTGCAGTGTTTGGGTTTTGGTTTGGGTCGAGCGTTTGCAGCGCCATCTGAGCCGAGCTTTGCGTATTCTTGTCCATTACCTCCATGTGTTTAACTATTTCAGTCGGCCGGTTCAGATATGACGGTGGTAGCCTTCCTAATATTCCCCGCTAAGACTAATAACTTCAACGTCGAAAGTCTAAGAGGGCACGCCGTGACAAAAGCCTTGAGAGACACCATAAACGATATTCAGCAAAAGGTCGGCAAGAGAATGTACGATGTATGCCTTCGGTAAGTTGAAATCCATACTTCCATACTTTCCACACTAATATTATAAATCTGAAAGTGTGTTTGTTTGTTTACATCACCCTAGGCCGTAAAGTGGGATTTTCTGCCCGCTACGCGGAGAGAAAATCTCACTTCTGGGCCAAGACAAGACGTAAAACTTTTGACAAACCACGGGCGGTAATTCGTAAAGCCCCAGATCGCATATTTATGGCCCTCACCTTCGGTATTCACTACCCTAGGTCTGTAATGTACTATTGTTTGTTTGTTTGTCCTCCCTTTACGTCGCAAGGAGTGGACCGAGTTGGAAGAAATTTGGTATGGATATAGGTGGAGTCCCGGGAAAGGACATAGGCTACTTTTCATCCCGGAAAAACAAGTAGTTCTCGCGGGAACGAGATAAACGAATTCCACGCGGGCGAAGTCGCGGGCAGAAGACAGTACATACATAAACTCAAGCCTGTTTTCTTTTAGGGTAGACAGAGACTATAGAACTTCCTATCCAACACTTCCTTATTTATTCCTGTTCTTATCTTAAGTAAAAAAGCCGTGGTGGCCTAGTGGTTCGACCTACCGCCTCTCATGCAGAGGGTCGGGGGTTCGATTTCGGCTCGCACCTCTAACTTTACTTATGTGCGAAATTCAATTTGAATTTACCACTGAGCTTTTCGGTGTCGGGAAAACATCGCGAGGAAACTTGCACGCATCTGCGAAGTAATTCAAAGATGTGTGTGGAGTCCCCAATCCGCACTGGGCCCGCGTGGAGACTATAGCCCAAACCCTCTCGTGATGAGAGGAGGCCTGTGCCCAGCAGTGGGACGCAAATAGGCTGTAGTAGTAGTAGTTATCTTAAGTAATTCTACCTTTCCTTACTTATCCTTAAAAAAAGGGGGTCATAAAATATCTTCGAAATCGGCAACGCATTGGTGACGCCTCTGGTGTTAACAAATGTCTATACGCGGCGGTGACCACTTACCATCAGGTGGGCCGTCGGCCTGTTTGTCAATCTTTTGAAATAAAAGAATACATACTCATTTGTTACAGCGGCCATCTTCCCGAGCCGTCGGAACTCCTACATAAAGACGACACGGTCCGCCTGAAGCGGTGTCTGTACGCCTTGCAGAGAGACGGGCTGCCGCCAGTCACCACGCACAACGTGGCAAGTATTTCATTCATACCATAATGGGGATGACGACAGGGTGAACAAATCGAAATTCTAATTAGTCCGTCAGTCAGATAATAAAAAAATATTAGACACGTATTTTTTGTTTTATCAAATTAATAAAGAATGCCTAAGTTAAAACGCATTAAAGTTGGAGAGTCCCCACTCTCCTCACTACGTCACCGTTAGGTATAAATCGTACCTAACCGTGACGTCACGCGACATTTCAACTCAATATATCTCCGTATAAGTTTGATTACGTGAAAAAAGAAAAAATACGTGTCCAATACTTTTCAATAATCTTCCTGATAGACTAAGGAAAAAAAGTTGTCGTCATCCCTAATATGACCACCAGGTCATCAAATCACTGAAGCGATTTCTTGAATCATTATTTTCTTCATCAAAATATAAGGAAATAAACTAATTGATGACACACAAGGGGGTTAAGGCAGCCGGTGAAATTTCTGGCACAGAGGCATTCCATCTTAGGCCTCAGCGTAGGCAACGCATTCGAGACCTTATGGTTTGTTAATGGGGGATCATAGGATTTCGGTGTCCATCGGCCGCAGTGACCACTTACCATCAGGTGGGCTGCGCTCGTTTGCCTATACCATTGGTATATATAAAAAAAAGCGACGCGTACGAACTCGTGGGCAAAAGACAGATCTTCTATACGGGCTCAAGCAAAACAGTGTGACGATATTTACTCACAGAATCAGCTATCGATTGTAAGCATGTTTTTTAGGTTTTTTAGTTACCCTGACTAGCATGTATATTTTTGAAGTAGCCGTTTTCGTCAAATAAAATCCGTGTTTTTTTGATCAAACTGTAACGAATCCGATATTAAGGCTAAGGGATCCGACTAAATTACTAATACCCACGTACAAAACCGCATTGTTCGGTGCCAATTGTCATGCCATGGCCATTAAGATTTATAATCATATCCCAAAGTCTTTTAAGGAAATGCCAATAAGAAAATTTAGATACAGTCTTTTTTACATGGCTAATTAACAGTTGTTTTTACACCGTGAAAGAATTTTTAGAGCAATCAAAAACTGTAAATTTAATGTAATTAATAAGTATTTTTAGTTTTAAAATTATGATATTTTTTGCATGCTGAACGCAGTTAAGTGTGCGAACTGATAATAATAATATGTGACATCTTTGTAAATACCCACACTTACAGCAAATAAACTATTTCATTTCATTCGAGTTGGTAGAAAAATGTTTTTTGTATGGCCCAGTATGGGATTGATGAAGTGAGCGATACCCGAATCCCATACATTTTTTTTTACCAACGCGAATAAAGTTATCATTTGTTGGTACATTTTCATGTCACGGGCCAATGGGGAGCCGGTCATTCGCATTCATGGGGCCGAAGCCAACATGAAGAGGCTTTTGGTACCTTTTACTAGAAATGTGAGATGGCCGCAACTGTGGAGATCTGTCCTCCCAGTACAACATGAGGCTGTACTGGCGGACAGCCCTCTCCAGTTGCCAAACTATTGCCGAAGCGACTTGGAGTGGGCTATGTGGATGGGAGGTGTGGACTGGAAAATCGGGCTATGGAGTGAGATAACGGACATCTGCCTGATCAATATCTCACAAATCGAAAGCAAGGCAGACGGTGACTCGCCGCTTACGCACTAGCCAAGAGGCTAGCCTTCGTGGGCCCCCTATACAGGCCCCCGCACGGGTGGCGAGGGGGCAACACTGATGTAGAGATCTTCTACTATCTAAAGTCCCGCGCCTTCACATTTCAAAACGCTTCAATGTATTTAAAAAGCACCACCAACACTCTCATCACATGTGTGCGTGCTGAGACAGCCATCAACTATGCGTTGAGTGTTGGTGGTGGCTTTTTAAATAATAATAATAAAATTGAAGCGTTTTGAAATGTGAAGGCGCGGGACTTTAGATAGTAGAAGATCTCTAAGCAGCTAAGGGTGTGGAGAGGTGTGCACCGGTCTCGCCATCGCGGAGCGGGTTTCCCCGTTATTACGCAGATTGAGCACTTCCACCCTTTCAAGCATATAGCTCCTGCGCTCCACTCTGGGCGGCCAACTAAGGCAATCCAGAGGCGGGGGAGGTGTGTAGCTGTGTGTATGTGTGTGTATGGCGCATGTGTGTGTGTGTGTGTCCCCAGGAGGTCTCGGGCGCGAGGTGTCGCCGCTCACCATGGGCCCGCCACAGGCCGCCCTTCGCTGACCGACTGCACCGGTGGTAATTAAATTATCATTATTATTATTATATTTCAAAATGTTTCAGGTGGACGATTGGAGCGATCCCGTACTAAATGCGGTTAGAAGATGCAACTTATTTAACACTGTGAACGACAGCGTCAAAGTAAGTCTCTACTACTACTACAGCCTATTTGTGTCCCACTGCTGGGCACAGGCCTCCTCTCATCACGAGAGGGTTTGGGCTAGAGTCCCCACACGGGTCCAGTGCGGATTGGGGACTCCACACACATCTTTGAATTACTTCGCAGATGCGTGCAGGTCTCCTCGCGATGTTTTCCTTCACCGAAAAGCTCAGTGGTAAATTCAAATTTAATTTCGCACATAAGTAAACTTAGAGGTGCGAGCCGGAATCGAGCCCCCGACCCTCTGCATGAGAGGCGGTAGGTCGAACTTATATAGGTAGGTCGGCTTGTATAGTAAGTAATTATACATTATGATAATCTCAAACATATTTCTATTTCTTTGCTGACCAATAGATTGTAGTGAATATAAGTGTTGCTATTGGAAAAGCTTTGAAAGCACAATTAGAACGACTGTAGAGATCTTCTACTATCTAAAGTCCCGCGCGTTCACATTTCAAAACGCTTCAATTTTTTTATTATTATTTAAAAAGCACCACCAACACTCTCAACGCATAGTTGATAGCTGTCTCGGCACGCACACACGTGTTGAGAGTGTTGGTGGTGCTTTTTAAATACGTAAAAGATCTCTACAGCATGCATTCGTCTTATCTTACTTTATACTTTAAACACGCTAATATTGTATATCCATATTAATATTATACATACGAAAGTAACTCTGCCTGTCCGTCTGTCCGTCTGTCTGTCTGTCTGTCTGTCTGTCTGTCTAACAAACAAGAAGGTAACCCCTTCACGCTTCAACCGCTGGAACGCAATAACCGAATTCCACGCGGGTGAAGTCACGGACCAAACTAGTTATGTTTATTTCTCTATTTACTAAATTTATTTATCCAGATGATCTCAAAAATGTTTAACTGTTTGCACGAAATTTGGAATATAGGGCTTTACGTGTGCGATGAGTCGATCTAGCGAGGTCTCATATGAGAAAACTCGGCTAGCTAACTATTGTCACCCGAGAAAATCTCGGTCGGCCAGGTACTGTCTTTCATAGTCCATTTTGATTCAAGGGCGAAAAACCATTTCATTCACACGAGCCACTTTAAAAAGTGGGCGCGAGCCGAAACCGAGCTCGACAATAAGCTCGCAATTTTCATTTTTCGATATTGTTCTCTCAACAATAAATCTTTATTTTACAGGTAATATTCCATCCCGAGTTTCTAACCTCCACCAACCCCTTATTCGGTCTGGATTATGAGGAATTCGTGAGGGGATGCCATTTAGGGGTGTTCCCTTCTTACTATGAGCCTTGGGGCTACACGCCTGCCGAATGCACTGTTATGGGAATACCGAGCATCACTACGAATTTGTCAGGTGGGAGAGACACACACACACACACAAACGCTAATTAACAGATCCATAACTCGAGTACAAACATTCGTGCTCATCACACAAAGTTTGCCCCGAGCGGGACTCGAACCCGCGACGGTCGGAACAGATGGAATTCGGAACTTCTTTTTACAACAAGCATCTCTATTCCAGGTTTTGGCTGCTTCATGCAAGAGCATATAGCCGACCCGCAGTCCTACGGCATATATGTCGTGGATAGAAGATATATCTCTTTGGAGGGCACCGTACAACAGTTGGCTCAGTTTATGTTCGACTTCACCAAGTGAGTAGTGATCAGAGATGTGACTTATCTAAGATACAAGTATCTGAAATACAGATACAAGATACAAAATACGTATCTTGTATCTGTATTTGAAATACTTTTTTTCAATGTATCTTGTATCTTTTATCTAAATACCTTTTGTTTGGTATCTTAGTATCTTGTAAATACTTTGGCTGTTAAAATACTTTTAGTAAAAATAATATATCACAAAAACAAAAGTCGGAGGCTTTAGACCATATACAAGAAGTAGAAGTTATAAAAAATAAAAATAAAGATGAATCTTACTATGTGTTTTTGGAAAAATCTGATTCCTCTATTGCAAGTGGTGAAAACACAGGGTCTACTAGCAGCACCAGTACTGCAGATTTAGAAACACTGCAGTACCTTAATAACAAGGAAACCAACTTAAAGAGTTTAAATTCTTATAAACAACTAGCTGACCCCGCGGACTTCGTACCGCCTTAAACCTCACGGAGCCCGAGACCTTTCCAACGAATGCAAAACCGTGGAAATCGGTTCGTGCGTTCTGGAGTTATAGCGTCAGGGAGGAAAACCCGACTTATTTTTATATAGTAGAAGATAAACAATAATATATATATATATAATACTTGTTTGCCAAGTTCTGCCCCTGTAGAGCGACTCTTCTCTTTTGGGGGCATGATCATGAGGCCTCATAGAAGGAAAATGAGCGACAAAATGTTCGAAGAACTGGTTTTACTTCAAAGTCTCAATTAAAACTTGGAAAATTTAACATTTCAACAATAAACTTTCATTGAATTAAATGTGTTTTCTTACAAAAGTATTTTTATCTTTAAAAAACCGGCCAAGTGCGTGTCGGGCCACGCGCAAATTATAGGGTTCCGAAGTTGAGGATGCCCAGAGTACCTTTCTAAGACTTATTAACATCTAGCTAGCCTGTGGTATGACGTGCCCGCCCGACGCCCCTGCCGTTCGAGAAAAATCATCATTATAAGTTGGTCGACTATTACTCGTAAGTTTGTACAGCCTACTTAGCTCTGATAGTTTTCCTTTCAACTACGTTATATATGCCACAACCGTGATTTTTTTCAGCCATCCAAATACCACCATTTAGCTGGCAGGGGGGGGGGACACGTGACTCTAACAAAAAATAGCACTTTAAAGCTTAATATTTCACAAACGCATCACTTAATCAAAAAATGGTTTTAACAAACCCACAATATTTTTTTAAGACCTATTCAACGATATGCCGCACCATGGGGTACGCAAGAAAAAAAAATTACATCCCCACTTTACGAGTAGGGGAGGTACCCTATAAAAAAATATATTTCAAAATTTTATTGTACCACTTTGTCAGCGTAACTAATATGCATATTCATGCCAAATTACAGCTCTCTAGACCTAATCATCTCCGAGCAATAGTGCGGACAGACGGACGGACATGGCGAAACTATAAGGGTTCCTTGTGGACTTCGGAACCCTAAAAAGTATTTGGAAGATACGTATTTTGTATCTAGTATTTCAGATACCATTAGATAAAGTATTTGGATCTGGTATCTGAAATACTTAATTTTGAAGTATCTTGTATTTTGTATTTCAGATACTTTATACAGGGTATCTTGTACATCTCTGGTAGTGATTTAATAGAGATGCTGAAAAAAAAAACTTTTTTAATGTCTATGGTATAGGCAAACGAGCGCACCGCCCACTTGATGGTAAAAGTGGTAACTGCGGCCCATGGACACCGAAATCCTATGACCCCCCCATTAAGAAACCGTAAGATCTCGAATGCGTTGCCTACCCTGAGGCCTAAGATGGAATGCCTCTGTGCCAATATTTTCACCGGCTGCCTTAACCCCCTACCGGAACACAACAGTGCGAGCACTGCTATTTGGCGGCAGGTTAGCGGGGAAAGACGGTGGTACCTCTCGGGACGGACCTAGCACCTGGCCCTACCACTAGCAGACATTGTCTGTAAAGTCGGTTTACGGACGATAATTTTATGCGTGATAACGTCACGTAATGCTACAACGCTACGTCATGTTTTTTCGTGGGCGCAGCTGGCGCTCATCAATTTATATAACGTTATCACGTCAAAATGATGATGACGATGACGATGCTGATGATGATGATGATGAGTAAATGATGAGTAGTGAGTGATCGCGCGTAAAGTTGCTTTTTACGCACTACAGTTTTTTTAGAACTTGGTCCTGTTTGTTTTTACTTTTATTTTTATTTTTTCGCAGACGTATTAAAAATGTCGTTTGATACACGTGCGAAATTGTCATTTTCACTCGTCCCTAGTGTTAAGGTTCGCTTTCGCTCGCGCCAACATAACTAGAGACCCGTGATAAAGTGACAAACTTTTCGCATTTGCATCAAAATGTACTATTTTTGCTTACTTTTTGAACGTGATCCCTTACCGGGACAGAACAGTGCGAGCACTCGATTACCTGTTGTCTACCGCCTATTGTCAAAAAGTTTATGTAAAATAAACTTAGTTACTTAGTTATTAAAGTATATTCGCTCGACGCGAATTCGCGTCATCGGTAGACAACGAATTAACCTGTTGTCTACCGCCTATTGTCAAAAAGATTATGTAAAATAAACTTAATTACTTAGTTATTAAAGTATATTCGCTCGACGCGGAATCGCGTCAACGGTAGACAACGGATTAAGGGCCGGTTCCTATATCCACGTAACGCCTCGTTTTGCCTACGGACGGTTAAAATTTGACAGATTCTCTATGGAACAAATGTCAAAAATCAACCGTCCGTAGGCAAAACGAGGCGTTTCGTGGATATAGGAACCGGGCCTGATCCGTATGTGTTTTTCACAGGTTGAATAGAAGGCAGCGTATAATTCAGAGAAACCGCACCGAGCGACTTTCTGACCTCATGGACTGGAGAAACCTTGGAATTGTGAGTACAATAGTACATTATTGCAGAGGCCGCCAAGTAGCGCATTGCCGGACGAGTCAGTTAGAAGGCTGAGCGAAGCGAAGCTTTCTATTAGTACGAGTCCGGCAATCGCAATTGCGGCCGAGGTATATATAATGCTTTTCTCAAACAGCGATGAAATACGTAAGGTCAGTCGGGGCAAGTGCACCAGGATGAGGTAAGTGCGCCTAACATAAATATATCGAAACCTATAAATATTACTCAACTAGTAGTTGGCTGTTTACAAGGCATAGGAGCGAAATAAATTAAGGCGCACTTACCCCACATCAGTATTTACTACTTCCATGATCGTGGATGATTTGGCCATGGAAGTTGTACTTATTACCTCCATGGATTTGTCAGTTTCTCTACAGAGGTGGGTGTCTCAAATAGCAAGCGAATTTAAAAAAAACACACACACGACAATAATGTTTTTGCTGGCCAAGGCCGGCAATGGACAGCCTCGCGTCTTCTTTATTTGAAAGTAACACGAACATTTCCGAGCATGTTTGAGAAAAAACAATTAATATTTGGGACAACACACGACCTTTTATGCCAGACATGCAACACAAAAAGAAACTAGTTTAAATAATAATAATAATAACGTTTACCTATCCATTTATTTTTATTTCTAATATATTACCGCCATGAGCATAACTTGCGAACCTACAATGTCAACAAGATTCTACTATTATAATATCTTTTTGTATAAATTCTATAACGATGCAAAATGTACCATCAAAACACTCGATTGTCCAGTTAAGTAAAATTTTATATGCATGCTGAGTTTATCTATAATTGGTTGTGCATTTAGCTTTAATTTTTACTTGCTATATTTCTGATGTTATCTTGATGTAACAACTGTTGATAAACCTAAATAAATAAATAAAATAAAATATTTAGTACAAAAAATACGTTAGCTAATAGAGCGTTTAGTTATATTATTATACTGGGTCAAGCAAAACGTTATAGATATTTCACCCACACAGTACAGTATCAGCTATCGATTCTAAGCATGTTTTTTAGGTTTGTAATTTTTTTCGAGTCCTAAAGTAATATTATGGGATTTATATTTATTTGACAATGGAGGCCATCTCCATATTTTTTATATATATATATTTTTTTTTCTGGACCCTTGGAGACTATACTTAAGATCTTAGATTTAAGTTTAAGTTAGGGACTATACATCCCTTCAATGTAATTTTAGTACGTACCTATTGTATATTTTATACATGTAATGTAAATTTTGTAAATTTTGAAAGAAGGCCTTCTGCTTGAGTTTGTTGCGGCGCTTCTTCTCAAGCAATGGGTCTAGGAAGCGCTGGTAAATTCTTTTTCTGACGTGTAAAAGTGCCGCTATGTGGCCAATTTGCTAATTAAATGATTGAATTGAATTGAATTGAATTCAGGTATCGCTCGCACCGTCAATCCCACACTGGGCCATACTTTTGTTACTAACTCAAAAAAAAAAAAACATGCTTAGAATCGATAGCTGTTACTGTGGGTGAAATATCATTCGCAACGTTTTTCTTGACCCCGTATTATTTCATTACAAATCATCGTTTAAATGACGTACTAAATTGTCATTCCACTCGTCCCTATAATCGAGCCTCGCTTTCGCTCAAACCAACAAACGACGACTCTTAAGTAACAACGAAGTTTCGCACTCGCATCAAACACATACATACAGTCAGCAGCAGAAGTAGATAAGCTGTCCAGGTGTTCAAAATGACCTACACACGACCTTATTCTTAAGACGTTAAGGGCGTGTGTAGGTCATTTAATAAAAATGTTTCAATGTTTCAATTTTGAACACCTGGACAGTTTATCTACTTCTGCTGCTGACTGTACATAAAATCACGACTTATTCCCATAGGGGTAGGCAAGGACCACTTCCTTCCATTACACTGCTGTTTGAAACGACTCTTACATACATCTCTCGTTTCTTCAACTTTCATTACGTTCCGCATACATGCTCGTCGGTTTAGAGTACTTATGACCTGGCATTTAGTCAGATTGTCCTGAATTTGATCCAAGAACATTCGCCTCTTCCAACTCCGTCCACAATAGCCACATAAATACTTTTCGACAGTTTTCTCTCATTCATCCTTTACATATGACCAAACCACTAAAGCACACCTTTTTACAAGCTTTTATTTACTTTCACCTGTCCCGTTTGTCTGTAGAGATTCCATTAGAGATCTTCTACTATCTAAAGTCCCGCCCCTCCAAAATTCAAAACGCTTCAATGTTTTTAAAAAGCACCACCAACACTCTCAACACATGTGTGCGAGCTGAGACAGCCATCAACTATGCGTTGAGAGTGTTGGTGGTGCTTTTAAAATAAATATTAAAAAAATTGAAGCGTTTTGAAACGTGAAGGCGCGGGACTTCAGATAGTAGAAGATCTCTAATGGAATCTTGCAAGTTAAATTTGACCCACTTTCCGGTTTCCTATTGAGCTGAAATTTTGCACGAGTATGTAAATCGCGTGACAATGCAATATTATGATGACGTGGAGCTGATCTGATGATGGAGCTGGAAGGTGGCCATAGGACATCCGTAATAAAACCATATAGCCCCATCGAGTTTGGGCTCGTTTGATTCATCTTGAAGGGTAGATGAAGGATTTACAAATTTTGGAAATAACTTATTTTTTCATTTTTGTTACTACATCCTCTTTCACACCCCACCGCTCCCCTGTCACACTATTCCTTACCATATCATCCAGTTTAATATCTGCAATATTCTGCAATGCTCTCATTTCATCAAAATGTGCTATTGTTCCAGTACTATCGCCAAGCGCGCGCCCAGGCCCTCAAGATAGTGTATCCTGACTATGTTGACCACATGGATCAAGAATTGGGCAAAAGGTTCAACTATCCACGGCCTATTTCCGAACCACCAAGTCCTACGCATTCTAGTAAGTTCACTCATCATTCACTTCGTCCGCGTGGAATTCGGTTCTAGCGTTCCCGCGGCAATTGAGCGTTAAACTATAACAAATTATATACGAAAACCTTCCTCTTGAAACACTATATCTATTAAAAAAAACCGCATCAAAATCCGTTGCGTAGTTTTAAAGATCTAAGCATACATAGGGACAAACAGCGGAAAGCGACTTTGTTTTATACTATGTTGTAGTTATTGGCCATTGATCATGATACAATAATATACTTCGCCAGGTATGACAGTCCGGTATTCTGTAGTAGTGTGGGTGACACCCGAACGTCATTCGCACTGCTGTGTGTTGCAAGTGGTCTATTAAAATAATCCCCGACCCCCATGTATCCTGCGAGTGTTTCATTAAATTATTACGTTCATTTCTTTTTAACTTGTCCCATTTTGTGTGTTTAAACAAGTAAATGACAATAGGGATGACGACAGGGTGAAGAAATCGAAATTCTAATTAGTCCGTCAGTCAGGTAATAAAAAATATTAGACACGTATTTTTTGTTTTATCAAATTAACAAAGAATGACTAAGTTAAAACGCATTAAAGTTGGAGAGTGGGGGCTAACTACGTCACCGTTAGGTATAAATCGTACCTAACCGTGACGTCACGCGACATTTCAACTCAATATATCTCCGTATAAGTTTGATTACGTGAAAAAAGAAAAAATACGTGTCCAATACTTTTTAATAATCTTCCTGATAGACTAAGAAAAAAAAGTTGTCATCATCCCTATTGTAATGCGCAAATAATTCATTTTGCATTATAACGGCGGAAAATGTTTCCTTCATTTTTGTGTTATTGCAATAAAGTGGCAACTCGACTTTGACGTTACGGTGACACGTCACCCGGATCGGCAGAGCTTGTTTTTTTAGACCATGGCCATTGATGTACCATGTCTAAATAGGTACCAACCTCGACAAAGCGGTGATACTGAAAGCTAGGCTAGGGGCTGACTTTTGAAGTTCTATTAGTCAGTAGCCAATACAAACATTTCAGTGACTTGTACATTTTTGTGACCGGATTGGTCCAGTTGGTAGTGACCCTGCCTTCTGTTCCAATGGTTGCGGGTTCGAGGCCCGCTCGGGGCAAACTTCGTGTGATGAGCACGAATGTTTGTAAAAAAGTAAAGTAAAGTAAAGTAAAAAACATTTATTCGGCTAATTAACCTTACATTACTTAATAACTAGGTAAAATAAAATTACAACTAGCCGAAAGGGTTCCAGCTCAGCTCTATGCTGGGCAGGGCCTCAGCGCTGATTTTCAGCTGGAACCCGAAGATACAGGTTGGTGCCAACAAAACTCCGTTCTTTTTTAACTTCACTAAAAAATAAAAAACAATTGTCCAGGCGATGATAATTAAGTATAACAATAATTGTTCAATCAATAAACATATACTCAAAAAACATAAAATAAAATAAACATTGGTGGGGTCAGTAACAAAACAATAAACCAATTGACAAAATTAAGTGACCAGATATTTTACATTTGGAACTTAACACACATAACAATTAGCAAATGTGGGTTAGAGAGTTTGGATGATTATTTAATTTTATATACCTGTTGAGAGCTGCAGTTTTAGTAAATGAGCTTTAAATTTATTTTTAAATACTTGGACTGAACTTGCGTTTCGAATTGGAGGTGGAATATTGTTCCAGCACTTCGTGGCAGCGTACTCGAGTCATGCATATTTAGAATTTATATATGTATGTATTTCTCTATATAAGTATTTATATCGTTGTCAAGCACCCATAATACAAGCGACACTAAGTTTGGGTCTAGGTCAATTTAAGAAATGTCCCGAGATATTTATTTAGTTATTATTGGCCATTGATGTACCATGTCTAAAAAGGTACCAACCTCGAGAAAGCGGTGATACTGAAAGGTAGCCCCGGGGCTGACTTTGGAAGTCCCACAAGCCAATACAAACATTTTAGTGACTTGTAAATTTTACTAAGCATGTTTTGAACTTTAAAAACACTAGTAGTCTACTACTACAGCCTATTTGCGTCCCACTGCTGGGCACAGGCCTCCTCTCCTCCTCTCCCTGTGCGTATTGGGGACTTCACATCTTTGAATTAATTTGCAGATGCGTGCAGGTTTCCTCACGATGTTTTCCTTCACCGAAAAGTTCAGTGGTTAATTCAAATTGAATTTCGCACAGAAGTAAACTTAGAAATGCGAGCCGGAATCGAACCCCCGACCCTCTGCATGAGAGACGGTAGGTCGCGATACGAGCGAACCACTAGGCCACCACGGCTTCTAATACGGCGTCCACGACTGTAGTAGTCTAATTTACAGTTTTTACCCGACTGCGCCAGAAGGAGGGTTATGCTTTTCGAGTGTATGTTTGTATATGTGTATATTTCTTTGGCTAACTCTGTAGCCTAAACGGCTTGATCAATTTTAGCTTGTGAGATGTCGTTAGATTCGTCTTTGTTTGTGAGAGTGACACTGGGTTTTAATTTTAATTTTTCCAAAAAAAAAACCGACTTCAAACTCCGACAGCCTTCAAAATCGGTGTCAAGTGAACCGACCGAAAGCTGATGACAATCTTAGTGAACTTGACACCGACTTTGTAGGCTGTCGGAGTTTGAAGTTGTATTTTTTTCATGTAACGTATATCTATCTAAGCTCTTTTTATCAGTGCGCCGATCCCGCACTACATACGTGAAGGGAACCAAAGAGATCGATACACAAACCGCGAACCCGAAAGTTACAGTGCAACAGTCGCTCGAATTGCTCGAAATAAAGGACGAAACGTGCCAAGGAATCGAGATAAACTTCGAGAAACCATTCACAGAGTCGGAGAACGAAAACTACAGAACTCCTAATGAGAATTTTCTCGAACCACTGAGCGAGACTGTTTCGGAACAGATCGACGAGTTGATATCGAAACTGAACGATTGCGCGGAGAAATAGGTCGTTTTTCAAATTAGATTGTGCTTTTTAGTTGGTTATGGGTATTGTAAGTTTTATGTCCCCGTAACTGTCACTCTTTGAAGGTTTTTATAAGGATCTTCTACTATCTAAAGTCCCGCGTCTTCACATTTCAAAACGCTTCAATTTTATTATTATTATTTAAAACCTCAACATAAAAACGCATAGTTGATGGCTGTCTCAGCACGCACACATGTGATGAGAGTGTTGGTGGTGCTTTTTAAATACATGGAAGCGTTTTGAAATGTGAAGGCGCGGGACTTTAGATAGTAGAAGATCTCTAGACTTTAGTGAAATTAACAAAACTTTAGTGACAATATATGGGTGCATCAATGGAACTTAAAACAATAGGTATAGTTTTAAAAAATAAAACAACGATTTCACTTTCCCACCTTTGAGTTTTTTACTCGTACGGTTTTTATTTTTTTATTTATATTATTACTAGCTTCTGCCCGCGGCTTCGCCCGCGTAGAATTTGGTTATCGCGTTCCCGCGGGAACTCTGCGTTTTCCGGGATAAAAAGTAGCCTATGTCCTTTCCCGGGACCCCAACTATCTCCATGCCAAATTTCAATTCAATCGGTCCAGCGGTTGAAGCGTGAAGAGGTAACAGACAGACAGACAGAGTTACTTTCGCATTTATAATATTAGTATGGATAGACGGACAAACAAGCAGACGGCCCACCTGATGGAAAGTGGTTACCGCCGCCTATAGCCATTTAGCAATTTGCAACACCAGAGGCGTCACCGATGCGTTGCCGGTCCCGTAGATATTTAATGACACCCTTTTTGAAATATCCCATATTGTAGCGCAGAGGGAAAATTTCAGTAGTTAGTTCATTCCAAATGCCTGTAGACTAGACACACGTTTTATTTAGATTTTTAGCCGTGCGTGGGGTTTTGTGATTTCTACGACTATAGAGAAATAAAATAAAAATATTAGCAGGAGCCTATACTACAGTGCGTTCGCCGGAACCCGGACTAACACTAGATCGACATCTAGCGTCCAGTGGCTGAACCCCGATTACCCGACCGTTTAGCAGTTGCTACCGCTACTTGAAGCTAGATGGCGCGCCGCTCTGCCACTCTTTTTTTATTTTATTCCTCTATAGTACTTGTACGACTAAATATTTGTTACACTGTGTTATTTCCTTTTTTTAGTGTACGTATAGAAACTTTTGTTTACATAGTTTTTTTTTAGTTTTAACGTCTCAATTGATAGTATATGTAACATACAATCTGGTGGAATTTGTTGGTTTATTTTTTTACAGGAACATGTATAGAAATAACATACAAATCTAGTTTATTGGCTGATATATGTATTTACACCAGACCATTGATTGACAAACAAATTAACTAGACTATTATATGTTAGTATTGAAATTTATACCAAAACTAGCTTCTACCCGCGAATTCGTCCGCGTGGAATTCGTTAGTAGCATTCCCGCGGGAACTGTGCATTTTTCCGTGATAAAAGTAGCCTATATATTGACCAGTGTTATAAACTACCCCCATACCAAATTTTGTTGTAATCCGTCCAGTAATTTTCGAGTTAAATCCGGACTGACATACTCGTATAGGTAGTATAGGCCCCTCGTACATATATACAGACAATTTTGCAAAAAAACATATTAGTATAGAATACTGCCACGTTTTTCTAATGCCACTATCAACTGGGTCATTCAAAAAGCCAGAATACGACTTTCTATTCATTATATTATCTTTCTAGGAACCACCACCCCGGCGGCATCAGTTCACGGGTCTGATGATGAAGACGAGGTGGATGAGGAAAAGGAACTGGCGGAATTGAGGATCAACTAACAAACTAACATATGTAGACCTTACACTCACCAGAGCAGCTTCTATTATAGAGCCAGGTATGGAGTGTGGAATGTGTCTTGGTAAGGAGTGCAATCTTATATGGCGAAACAGTTGAAAACGTGTCCAGCGGATTTGATAAGCAACAAAACAAAACACACTCCTCACAACCGTTTTCGCCTCAGCAGCGCCATCTGAAGGCGCTACTGCGGACTATCCGCCTAGGTGGCTTGACTGGAGTGACGACCGCAGCGCCCCCAATACACCCGATTTGGTGTCCACTTTTGGAACTATAAAGATTGCGCTTCTTTACGAATCCAACTCACACTTGGCATGTTTTTAAAAATCGCATAGCATTTCATATCTTCAGATTTATATGTTATATGAAACAAATCTCTATATAGGGTCAAGCAAAACGTTATGACGATATTTTACTCACAGAATCAGCTATCGATTCTTATCATGTTTTTTAAGTTTTTTTTTCGAGTTGGTAAAAATTTTTTTTTTCCGAGATTCAGGTATCGGTCACACCATTTCAAAGTCAAAGTCAAAGCGTTAATCCCATACTGCGATAATCCTATACAAAAACATATTTTTACCTACTACTACTACAGCCTATTTGCGTCCCACTGCTGGGCACAGGCCTCCTCTCAAAACGAGTGTTTGAACTACTCCAAAAAAATAAAAAAAATAAAATGCTTAGAATCGATAGCTGATTCTGTGGGTAAAATATCGTCATAACGTTTAGTTTGACCCCGAATAGAGATTTGTTTCATATAAAATATAAATCTGAAGACATGAAATGCTATGCGATTTTTAAATACATGCCAAGTGTGAGTTGGATTCGTAATAAAGTCTTTATATTTAAATATGTTATTATTAAAAAAAAACATAATTAATTGTATGACTCCTTTTTAATGTTTAACTGTTGTTTCTCTAATTACAATTATGTATTTTTGGATTATCCAATATTTCGTCTTGCCATGTTATCTAATGTACTTGTATATTTTATCGTTACATAAATGATAATATTTAGTTTTTGTTACTGTTGAAATATTATAATCTTTACCACATGTTCCATACATACATTCATATAATTAATATACTTTTCGTAAGTAAGTAATAATGTTTCAAAATACTTTTATCACTTTTTGAGTGTAATTTTTGTCATTATGTGGTCGAAAATGCCAGACATTAAGTGTCCCTTTTTATATATTACATGTTATGAGTATGTTTGTTTTTCTGGTTATAATTGGTGGACTTGTCGCTTTGCCACAGTATTTCCATTGGGTGCAGATCCCAAGTCTATACGAAGTCGCGGGCAAAAGCTATATACTATTTGATTAATGCTCACCCTCCCAGTGTAACCTCAGCCTTTTAAGATAGTATACATTATAATTTTGAAAATTGAATGTTGAATTAAAAAAAAAAACAATTTTGTTGGTCACCTCTTTATTTTATTATAAAAAAATAATTGGTAAAGGGTTAAATGTTTGATTCGATTTTTAAATTGTTATTTCATTTTAAAAGAAAATGAATTTATATATATTTATATTGGGTTACAGTATGAGTTTAGTATTTTAATTATTTGGCGTGGCAATTCGTGTGAAAAAAAATCGATTAATCTAAAACATTTCATTCAATTTCGATTGAGATGGCAAACTATTTTTATAATTATAATGTTATATTCTTATTTAATTTTCAAACACACATAGCACATATGTTTCTTAGTTTAGAGCTACGTCAATTGATGTGAAATAGTCTCGAAATATTCGTTATTTTTTATCGTTTATTTTCATTTCAAAAATGAATTCTCTGAACAGATCGATTCACAAGAGTTGAGACCAATTGATCGAATGATCGAATGAGTGAATGAGAACGTCCAGTGCCGGATTATCCATATAGCAGGAGTAGCAAATGCTACGGGCCCCGCGCCTTTGGGGGCCCCGCGCATCCGTCGCAACTTTCTGACCGCAAAAAAAAATCAATTTAGATTGGATTACGCTCCAATATTTTGTCAATGTAAGCTGTGGTGGCCTAGTGGTTCGGCCTACCGCCTCTCATGCAGAGGGTCGGGGGTTCGATTCCGGCTCGCGCCTCTAAGTTTACTTATGTGCGAAATTCAATTTGAATTCACCACTGCGCTTTTCGGTGAAGGAAAACATCGTGAGGAAACCTGCACGCATCTGTGAAGTAATTCAAAGCTGTGTGTGAAGTCCCCAATCCGCACTGGGCCCGCGTGGGGACTATAGCCCAAAACCCTCTCATGATGAGGGGAGGCCTGTGCCCAGCAGTGGGACGCAAATAGGCTGTAGTAGTAGTAGTAGTATTTTGTCAATTGAATGTAGATACAGTCGAATTCATTAATATGTGTACATTTTTGGACCTTATTACAACGTGGTAAGGTGCAAAAGTGTGTATATATTTGCGAACTCGACTGTACCTACTACTTTTTAAATTCCGGTTCATGTGCACGAAGAGTTTCTTAAGTCGTTGGCCATCTCATCGCTACTTGTCTATGTCTATTTAGTGTGTGTTAAGTATGTGTATTTAGCCTGAGCTGGGTCAACTGGGCTTACAGCTGAGCTGGAAAAAAAGAGGCTCTTGACTTGCTGCGGGCCCCGCGCTAGCTTAATCCGGCACTGATAATGTCTGTGTGTGCATTACAAAATGATTAAATACGGTTTGATTCAACAAGTTATCATCATCATCATGTCAGCCGATAGACGTCCACTGCTGGACATAGGCCTCCCCCAAGGCGCGCCACCCAGACCGGTCCTGTGCCACTCGCATCCATCGCGTTCCCGCGACCTTTACAAGGTCGTCACTCCATCTTGTTGGATTCAACAAGTGATAATCGTGAAATACGTTCTAATAGATGCTAATAACGCCTCTTCATAATATGTGTTAAGATAAATATTTTATACAAAAGTCAATTTAACACGATAACACTTAAGTGTCAGCAAACGCATATTTCAAAACATTGAGTGGTTTATTTACTCGGTCGAAGCGAGACTGAGCGCAAAAGGGATGCCCGAGCTGTTTAGGCACCCCTTTTGTGGAGCCATTTTTTTCGGCTGATTGTCCTTGTGATTGTTTTTGTTGGCCGTTACTCATGTTTAGACCATGATGCAATAATATACTTCGCCACTCGCCAGGTATGCCACTCCGGTATTCTGTAGTAGTGTGGGTGTCACCCGAACGTCATTCGCACTGCTGTGTGTTGCAAGTGGTGTATTAAAATAATCCCCGACCCCCATGTATCCTGTGAGTGTTTCGTTAAATTATTACGTTCATTTGTTTTTAACTTGTCCCATTTTGAGTGCTTAAACAAGTAAATGACAATCGTAATGCGCAAATGATTTATTTTGCATTAGAACGGCAGAAAATATTTCCTTCATTTTTGTTTTATTGCAGTAAAGTGGCAACTCGCCTTTGACGTACGGGTGTCACGCGAACCGGATCAGCAGACCTTGTTTTCTTAGACCATGTTTTTAGACAATCTCGAATCTGACACAGTGTCAAAAGACACTAATTTCGTTCTATGCATTCGTGCCAGCTCCCTTTTACCCGTACCTATAGTATTTTCGTACGAATTGTCACGTCATGTTTAGATTTACAACTGCCATTTAGTTTTAAGCAATATTAGTATGAATTAAAGTATATTTTTCTTAGGATTTTTAATAAACCAATTATCTTTATAGTTGTTATTATAATAAAGACATATTCTCTTATTTGTGAAAATATAATTCGCTTTACAAACTCATTTTGGAAAAATGATTTGCCCAGTAAAAAGTTCGATGGGAAATTAGAAAATCTTTAGCTAAATCAGACAATTTTTTTTAATAAAAAAAATATTTTATTTTATTGGGTATGTTGCATTTGAATGATCGATCAGTGTTAATTATTATGCCCACTCAGGACTGAAAAATAACTTTTTCACAGTGTGAACCAACAACGAATGTTAGTTATACTCGTATCATAGAAAAAGCAATATAACTAGAAGGACAACCTTCATACAAATAAGCGTACGCCCGAAATAAGTGTTAAATGCGATAACAGATGTCGCTGCGTAGGCAGCCTGTATGAACATTTGAGGCGCCCTCTGGATATTGCTCGCGTACAGAGCTTTTCCGATGTACGCCGCAATGTAAGGATATTGTCAGTCTACTGGTTATATTGACAGACGTTTTTGTACACTGACTCTAGAAGATGACATTTCTGTATGGAATGACAGCTCGGCGGCCATTTTTAACGCAGACCGAACCTTCAAATGAGATGCAACGAAATCTGTTATCAAAACATTTTAATAGGTGTATATCAGGTTTTATTTAGGTTAAATATAGTGCAATGAACTTATAGCAATTAAACAATAATTAAGTTATTTTAATTGATTTGTCCATCAAATTGTGCCATACGATACTTCCGTGGTTTAATAAAATATGTTTTTAATTTTATTATAATTTGTTTTATTGTCTAATGGAAAGATTATACAACCTATTATAAGAATACATACATAACTACTTATATCTAGATCGAAGTAACATTAGTTAAGTTTTTTATGCTACATGGAGTAGAAAAATATAATTGAAACTTTTAGATATTGTTTTGATGATACAAAATGTATCCAATTCAGTCATGGCTCAGTTATTTCCAATAAGTAAATGTCATAGATATTTAGTATCTAAATATAGCAGAATGACTTATCCATCTTAAACTTCTTCTTCGAGTGGTAGCTTCTCTGTTGTTTCTTTATCACTCTCCAGTTCACTGGAAATTGGTTTATCTTCTATTTCTTTCTGTTCTTCAATCGGCTTTTCAATGTCTTCACTTTTTTTGGGTACTTCTATTTTGTCTTCAATTTTATCTTCCACCTTAACTTCATCCTCTTTGCTCTCTTTCCCTCTCTCATCAATAATAATATCAATTTTACTGCCATTTCCCGGCTTCAATTCTTCCAAAACCTCCTTAGCATCAACAGCGTTGAATATAAACACATTATTCACTTTCTCGTTTCCAACTGAGTTTCCATAAATGGTCGTTGCATCTATTTTGTTATTTTCTTTATCTTTATGATAATTACCTCTTCTTAGTATATCGAAGTTACTGTTATGTGTTACGGGAATTTCTTTGCCATCTAATATGATTTTGCCATCTTGTATTATCAGACCAGTGTCTTCGGATTGGTCGTTTAGAAGACACATATCAGCGCCCGATTTCTCGCGGTTGCAAATTTCTTGTATGGCGATTTTTCTCATGTGCTGTAAATGATAAGATAATAATGATTAATTTAGTGGAATACTCGAGGATAACGAGTGTTTAGTATTTTAAGGCAGAAAAGTCATTGAACACTTGAACTCTTATGATTAGATATGACAGTAATGTTGACGTTTCATCACAGATCGCCTGAACATAACTGGACTTTACGAGTGTATTCAAGACTAGGCCTTATATTTCAGTGAAGTACAGGCTTATACAACTTAGAAGGCGCGTGGATAAGGCAAAAATAGACTCTGCGTCAACGACTTAAGAGCTTCACCGCGCGCCTTCTAAGATGTGTTGTGCTTTATGTATTTTTCCATGCTAATATTATAAATGCGAAAGTAATTTTGGCTGTTTGTTAACCTTCCACACTTAACCAGCTGATCAGATTTAGATGAAATTTGTTAATATGGACTTACTAGCCGTTTGCCCACGACTTCGTCCCGCGTAGTTTTACAATTTACGTATATAGATGGATATAGTTATAGTAGTATATGTTATATGTTATATATGTTATTCCCAGGGTCTCAAACAATCTCTATACCAAATTTCATCCAAGTCGGTCCCGTCGTTGCGACGTGAAGGAAGGACAAAACAAACAAACACACTTTCACATTTATAATATTAGTATGAATGGAGGTAGTGGCAGTTAGTGGCAGAAGATGATGATTATTACGATTTTATTACTATAACTAAAGTAATAAATAGAACGTTACCTTTTCTAGAAGCTCCATATACGTAGCGGTCCATTCTCCAAGCCACTTCCAGAATGCATCCTGTAATTAAAAGGACAGTAAGTATATAAAAAATACACAAGATGAAATTAAGACGTTCTCCATTTTCTTAGTCGTTTACAAATTCAATATTACATAAGAAATCAGTTTCTTGGTGTACGAAAGCTTGTTGAGAGAGAGAGAGAGAGAGAGAGAGAGAGAGAGATATTTTTTATTTAAAATGTATAAGCATGCGAAAATTATTAGATAGATGATTATGATGATACCTATAGCATAAGTCAAGGGATTTAACGATGTGTGTGAAGTCCCCAATCTGCACTCCGCATTGGGTATAAAGACCCGTCATTTGTTTCATCCGGAGATGGAGAGTAAATCATTGGCCCACGCAGTTATGTATAAAATATTTATAATATTATATGTCATAGTGTCCGTTGGAGTCCGATGTAGCCCTTATCTTGAATCCGACGATGTCTTGAAGCCGCAGTTTGAACGGAACAAAGTTAATAAAGGCGAGTCTGTTACAATGTTGTACCGCAGAATATTTAATAGTACTACGTACAGAATGGCCACGGGATCACCCGCCTGAATCTAGCCGGTGCGCAACTCGCGCCCAACTCGCCCTTACCGTCATTTGTTTCATCCGGAGATGGAGAGTGGATCACTGGCCCGCGTAGTGGTACACACACATTTACAAGTGTACAGACGTCCTCGCAAACATTGACACTTCATTCGAATAGGGATGACGACAGGGTGAATAAATCGAAATTCTAATTAGTCCGACAGTCAGGTAATAAAAAAATATTAGACACGTATTTTTTGTTTTATCAAATTAACAAAGAATGACCAAGTAAAAACGCATTAAAGTTGGAGAGTGGGGGCTAACTACGTCACCGTTAGGTATAAATCGTACCTAACCGTGACGGCACGCGACATTTCAACTCAATATATCTCCGTATAAGTTTGATTACGTGAAAAAAGAAAAAAATACGTGTCCAATACTTTTCAATAATCTTCCTGATAGAATAAGGAAAAAAATGTTGTCGTCTCCCCTATTGTATTCGAAATCGTGTTTTTATACGCCGTGTCTGCCGTGTGCTGTTGTGGTGATGGTAATAATTTCAAACTACTTACACTCTTAAGTAGCTCGCTCATGATATCTGGTTTCTTCTCTTCTTCAGGATTAGGCTCGGGAAGCTGAAAAATAAGGTTTATTTATGAAATAGTTGATTTTTTAACCGGCAAAAAGGTATTGTCAGTCGGAGACAGCCCTAACTCGCTAACCTACCGCCAAATAGCAGTGCTCGCACTGTTGTGTTCCGGTAGGGGGTTAAGGCAGCCGGTGAAATTACTGGCACAGAGGCATTCCATCTTAGGCCTCAGGGTAGGCAACGCATTCGAGATCTTATGATTTCTTATGTCCATGGTAGGTACGCAGTACGGAGGTGCCGTGGTGCCCTAGTTGTCCGACCTACCGCCTCTCATGCAGAGGGTAGGGGGTTTGATTCCGGCTCGCATCTCTAAGTTTACTTATGTGCGAAATTCAATTTTAATTTACCACTGACCTTTTCGGTGAAGGAAAACATCGTGAGGAAACCTGCACGCATCTGCGAAGTAATTCAAGGATGTGTGTGAATTCCCCAATCCGCACTGGGCCTGCGTGGGGACTATAGCCCAAACCCTCTCGTGATGAGAGGAGGCCTGTGCCCAGCAGTGGGCCGTAAATAGGCTGTAGTAATAATAGGTAACCGCTTACCATGGTAAGCGGCTAGGTGCACTATCATATTCATATGTGCCCGTTTCTTTTTACAAATTCCCAATTTAAAGCTATTATTATTACCCGACTGCGCCAGAAGGAGGGCTATGTTTTTAAAGTGTATTTATGTGTGTACTTGTGTATATTTCTTTGGCACGCTCTGTAGCCTAAACAGCTTGATGGACTTTAGGTTGTGTGGACTTTAGATTCATCTTGACTGTGAAAGCGACACTGGGTATTTCAAAATTGTCGTTTTTTTTTCATTTGTTAAATAATTGAGTTATTTAAATTCTTACTAACCACGTCTCCAGTTTCTTCCACTTCATCAGGCTTTGGAATGTCACCTTCTGAACTTCCTGGCTCTAAACTAGGTTCTTTATTTTCAGGTGTAGGTTGTTCAACAGGGAATTCTGCTGGTTTATCCTCAATATCAGGATTTTCTGGTACTGGTTCTGGATTCTCCAATTCTGGAATTTCTGGAACCTCCGCTTCTTTATCTTCTGGGTTCTCTAATTCTGGAACTGTCGGAATTTTCGGAACCTCTGATTCTTTTTCTTCTGGATTCTCTGTTTCTGGAACTTTTGGAAATTCCGGAACCTCTGCTTCTGGTATTTTTGGAATTTCTGGTACATTTTCTTCTGGGTTCTCTAATTCTGGAACTTCCGGAATTGTCGGTACTTCTGGCTCTGGCTGTTTTTCGGGTTTGGGTTCTTCTTGACTTTCTTGGTTTGGTTGTTCGGATGGTTCTGGTGGTATGGGCTCCTAGAAATTGAAGTTTGTGTATGTGTTTGTTTTTTTTTATTTATCGTAAAGTTTGTACGCTCTGCCTACCTCGCAATAGAAAATAGGCGTGATGATAATATATGTATGAATGTAAAGTTTGTTAATATCGCGTGTTGATTTACCTACCTCTTCTTTCTTGTCTGTTGATCCAACGCCGTGGGATACGGGAGGGTTCACCATATCCTAAACAAATGTAAATTAATTATTGTCAGTGATTTCGTCGTCGTGCCAGCTAAAACACCACCGAACATAAACGTTCTCGGAGTCACAAGCTAAATCTTTTGATGTTAACGTCTTATAAATTGATCAACGCCGGCTGCGCCCACAAAAAAATATTACGCAATAGTAGCGTTGTAGTGTTATGATAAAATTATCGTCCGTAAACCGACTTTACAGACAGCCAATTTTTTCATTATTACACTATCATCAGTATTAAGAATAATAAGAATAAGAAAGTTTATTTCAGAACATTAAGCTCCGTATAAATTGGTTATTAAACATACTTAAAAATGGCTAGTAAACAGTACATAAGAAACCTTAAAAACCATCTGTCCATCTGGCCACCAATGAGCCATCCCAGCGGTTTAAACACGCCCAGGATACTGTTGGGGCTGGCACTTAGACGCTCCATCAGCGAGGCAGACCTCTTCCTCATCAGAAAACTCATCAAAAATTAAACTCATTGCCTTTTTAACACACTACCATCAGCATCATCATCATTGCTTCCTAATTTTTAACCACTTATGATTTATTCTTTTTCGTACAGTTACATCATAACATCGTCTACATTACTCACATTCCAAACATGCCCACTGTCCCCAGTCAAATTAACCCCATATGTTTTAGGTATGTCCTCCACCGGCTGTGCGGTCGCGAAGATATCTTCCATTTTATCTTCTAACTTCTTTTTGTCTTCTGGGTCCAGTTGCGGATTGATGAACGGGTTGTCGGTTTGTTCGTGTGATCCCTGGAATTTATCAATGTGAAAGGAACTGTCTGTCTGATTGTCTGCTACTGCTACTTAAGCTTCAGTCTTCACGGCTAAACCGCAGTACCGATTTGGATAAGATGTAGCATGGAGATTCCAGATAGTTCAAGTACATAGAAAAGGTAGCTTTTAACCTGGAAATTATCCCAGAAAGTGGAGGATTTTCCCCAGATTTTGATGTTTAGAATAGAATAGAATCATTTATTATCATATCTGTTACAAATTTTAACATAATAATGCGTGTACAAAATGTGTTAAAACCGAACAAGACATGAATGACCAGATTAGATGTACAAAAATTAAGGGTGGGTGGATTGGATTCAAACTGTCCTTTAACTAAGCAGCGTTCGTTAAATACTCTATGGGACAAAATGACGTTTCTGTATGGAATGACAGCTCGGCGGCCATATTTAACGACCATGAGTCCGTCAATTGTGCTTGAATCTTGAATCAACCCTACATTAGTCGAAGCTAGTAAATTTTATAAAGAAATTCTTGGAATGATAGATACCGATTTCTCTGTTGATGAAATAGCGTCTCTGACGTAGTCCGGTAGATTGTCGAAGTTGAGTGGTGGTAGCGTAGGAGCTTCAGGGATAACCTGAACAATAGTGACAGTTAAGAGGGTTTATCCCGAAAGTTGGCAACGTCCCATATAGCTGTCAAATGTTTCGATGTTTTTATTAATTTCTCAATATTGCTGAATTAAAAAGGAAGATATAATTCTATGGTTGAATGCCCGTCTCGTTTTATATTTGTTGGTTAGGCATTCAAATGACAAGATTACATTAAAATGCACGGAAATTGCGATGGAAAGTTTTCAAAAGATATTACTTCCATAATACTAAAAATTTCGTGTTCCTATGATAACTGTTGCAATCCATACTTAGTGTTTTATTCAACCTTAGAGCAATAATTCATGTTTTCATTTAGAAATTAATGAAAGCAGAAAATATTTGACAGCTATTTGCGACATTGCCAACTTTCGGAGTAAACCCTCTTAAGAAACATATTTTTAGGTCAGAAAATAAGAAGAAAAGTTCGTAAAGATGAACTTTCAATGTCGCAGTTTTAGGACTTTACAAACAGTGGACGGAGAACAGAGCTTACAGGCTGCTCTTAAAAGAAGATACCTAGCTGGTATTGATATACTATGATTAGCTAAGATCATTTTTAAGAAGGTGTATCTTAACTAGAAATCAGTCAATACCTTCTATAGAAACTATAAGTACGTAAGTACATTTAAACTTTGACTCTGAATGTAGCAATTTAGCTTTTCTTACCTTAGCTTCTTCTCCCTCTGAACTTTCAGTAGGACTTCCAGCTGTATCTAACCCACCGTCTGCAGGATTTTCACCAGATTCTCCAGCCTTCTCAGTGTTTTCAAATTCAGGTTTCTCAACACCTGGATTATAGTCCTCAGGAACTGGATCATCATTGACAACAGGCTCAATAGGTCTCTCTGATGCTTCAGTAGATTCCAATTCTTCATTATTATTATAAACTGGTTCTTCACTTTCTTGAACGACTTCCGGTTCATTTTCGGGTTTCTCTTCTATTACTCCTTGGTTTTCTAAAGGGATTGATGGTTGTCTGTCTGTGCTTACGTAGATATCTTCTGAACTGCCTGGATCGGTGTTCTCTGTTACTTGGGGCACATTGGTTTCTGCAGGTGGTTGAATCTCTTGATTTTGACCGGATTCGCTTTGACCCTGGCCCTGTGAATGTGGACAATAGTTTACTAGATTCTTATCTTTAAATTCATCTTCTTTACCTTTAGGTATTTTTGCAACTATCTCGATTACTTTATTGCAGATTTTATAAACTATTTTTTTATCTCGGTATTAATTAGATAGGAACTTAACTTCTGTCTGTATGTCGTTACACCATTACACCGCTGAACCAATTTAGATGAAAATTGACTTGTAAGCAGTGCGGATAGTATTTATAAATTGATTGAAAAAGAGGGGGGAAAATTGGCAGGATGTTTTACACAAAGTGGCGCCCGGAAGTTAGTTATTAATATTGTTCTTTACCTCATTGGGATTTTCAGTTGATTGTCCAACCTCGTAGTATACTGGTGGGTTGTTTAGGTTCTGCAAATCACGAATGTGGTTTTATGAAGACAGGTTCAATATTATATTCAATTTGAATTTACCACTGAGCTTTTCGGTGACGGAAAACATCGTGAGGAAACCTGCACGCATCTGCGAAGTAAGTAGTTCAAAGATGTGTGTGAAGTCCCCAATCCATGCTGGGCCCTATATGGGGACTATAGCCCAAACTCTCCCGTGGTGAGAGGAGGCCTGTGCCCAGCAGTGGGACGCAATTAGGCTGTAGTAGTAGTAGTAGGTAAATAGGTAGATAAGTGGAATAGTATTTTGACCTTATCATACATATCATGCGAGTCGAGTAGTAGGATCCCGTCGGAATCTCGGGAAATCTTCTCTGAGTGCTCCCCTACACTCCCCAAGGAACCTTCTGAATTTCAGCTTTCTTTGACTATCTAGTTTCGGAAGAGTTCAATACTTGATGGATTGATTGACTTACATTCCACACATATCCCCCATCTGGATTCAGGTTCATTCCGTACGTCTGCGGTTGCATGTAAGCGTCTTTTGGGGGGCTTTCTGGCAACACCGGCGCATCGGGGATTTCCTAACAGTAAAAAAATATAAATCACTGCTAGAAATAAGTACACGAAAAAGGAAAAACCAAGTTATATTAAAAAAAAAATAACAAATATAAGGAAAGTTGAGGTACCTCCAAATAGGCATCTCGTTTTCTCCTTCTCGAAGTTTCTGGTAGTATCTGAAAAAGAAAAAAGCAATGGACCCTTTTTTATCATACTTTCTAGAGTGTTAAATGGCTAGATCACCTAAGGTTGACTGTTTTTCAACGTTCAAGAATATAGAATCTTACCATCCGCTTTACAGGAGAATATCGCTGTTTCAGCTGGTCGAAGAGATAGCTTCTCTGTTTGTAAGCCTGAAAATGAAAAGTCACTGATGTAAACTAGGTATGTACCTAACTTAACTTTACTTCAGGGCGTTTATTTTGGAACTAAAAGTAGTCAAAGGAATGAGAAATGGCATATAATGTCCCTTTTGCATATAAATTGATGATAAGGCATGGATTCGAACCCCGATATATATTCCTATTTTGAGACATGAGACTCCGCGTATCTTTTTTCGTTTCAGAATAGATTGAACATTTTAAGATCGTCTTAAGAGGTATCTTCAATGCTTACTTCTTTGACATCCTCTACAGTGAGTGGTTTAGCTTCCGTAACTTGTTCAGTCTCCTAAAATAAAAATAAAACAGATATTTTTATTAACTTTTTAATCTACATGGCCTTTAATAACCACGTTCGTCGACTGTAAAAAGATATTGCAAAAATATACCAGTGACTGTTACTGACTTATTCAAAAAGTAGCGGAGGCCTGCGACTTCGTCCGCGTGGAATATTAAAATAACGATATATTTAATATTAATTTAATATATATAACCTTTCCTTCCGATATTTGATTATGATAATCAAACATAGCTTATTTAGCTCTGGAATGTTGGTCTATTTACTATTGGTAAACTCATTTCTGACGTGTAAAAGTGCCCCAATGTGGCTAATTTGCTGAATAAATGATTGATTTGATTTGAAAACTGCATTCAAACCGGTTCAGTAATTCCAGTTGGTTCCAGAAATTAACTCTAACCAACAGACAGCTTAGAAAAAAAAAATTACTCCTTTATTACAGGAAGACCAAGGAAACAAAACACAGTGAAAAAACGAGAAAAATATTTCATGATAATTATGTTCAGGAGGTAGGTAGGTACGTACGGAAAATGCTATACAAATATTGACCCGAATTAATTGCTGTTGTGTGTATTTTTCTACTAAGGCTCGCGTCCCTATATCCGCAAAACACGTCGTTTTATCTACGGACAGGACGGTCAAAATACGATTTGACTTGATACATTGTCTATGGAGCATGTCAAATTTTTAACGTCCGTAAAACGAAGCGTTCGTTGTTTGGATTTAGGAACCGAGTAGATTAGAATCTGTTTCAATAACAATTGTACCTCCTCCCCCTCTCCTCCTTCATTCTGCATTTCATCTTCAGGCTTGTTTTCACGTTCGTTTTCCTCGTATTCCTGGTCATTATGGTCATCGTCCATATGTTCTGTTTCTGATGACGCATCATCAGTTTCTTTCAGGAATTGTAACCCGTGACTGTTTGTGAATGACCTCTCTGTTATACCGTTAGCTGGTGGTTCCTGATGATAAAATGTAATCCATATTAATTAATTAATTATTATTTTTAATATTATAAACGCGAAAAAAATTGTCTGTCTGTCTTTCTGTTACCTCTTCACGATTCAACCGCTGGACCGATTTGGATGAAATTTGGTATGGGGATAGTTGGAGTCCCGGGAAAGGACACAGGCTACTTTATATCCTAGAAAAACCTATGGTTCCCGCGGGAACGCGATAACCGAATTCCACGCGGGCCAAGTCGCGGGCGGAAGCTAGTTTTTTTTATACCAATGGTATAGGCAAACGAGCGCACAGCCCACCTGATGGTAAGTGGTCACTGCGGCCCATGGACACCGAAACAAGAACAATTAATAAAGCAATGAAGACAGGTTTGGTTCAGTTGGTATAACCCTCTACACTGTTCCGACGGCCGCGCGCTCGAATACCGCTAGGGGCAAACTTTGTGTGATGAGTTTGAATGTTTATACTACACCTACTCGGAAAGTCAATTCAAACTAACCCATTAATTGGGGAGAAAGTTGCTCATTAATCCTCCTTCAAAATCTGGTTAATAATGTTGTATGCAAATCCATTATTACACACTTTACCCATTTCTTTATTTCTTTATTAATCCATACAACATGTCAGACTTACAGTAGGATACCAAAACGCCTGACATGCAAAAGTAATAATAACAATAACACAGAATTATAGGATAGATGCAAAAAAATAAGTAATCTTATAACTAAGCTATATATAGACAATGCACACTCAAGAACACAAAATATTTAAAAAGTGGTATAGTTTCCTGTTAATAGAACCGGAATTGTCGGCGAACACATCGGCACCCTGGACTACATCAAGGAATTCGTTTAGAAGCGAGATTGCGCGGGCAGTGGGTGCATGGCGCGCGTACTGCGTGCGCGCCGCAGGGCTAGCAAACAGCGGGAACCGGCGGCGAGCGCGCGAACGCCGGTCTTGCTCTGGGACGAACAAACAAATTCGCTCGAGCAGGGATGGGTTGTCTACCTTGCTACGCAAGAGTTGGCAGTAGTGAGCAGCCAAAAGCATTTTCCGCCTCATCTGAAGAGTTTCGAGTCCAGTCATTCCTGCCACAAACAGGGAGGGATACAGAAACGGATAGTAACCATATTGTCGCTTGTATACATACCTAGCAAACTTCCTCTGAACTCTTTCTATAAGTAGCGTATGCCTTTGATCCTGCGGGTCCCAAACAATGCAGTTAAATTCCAGTTTGCTGCGTACAAAGGCGTTATACAATATGATAGCGATTTTAGGGTCACTAAACTGCGCTGAGGTTCGCATAATGAACCCGAGGTTCTTATTTGCCTTCTTACAGATGTCTGCAATATGATCGCGAAAGTCCAGACAGCAATCCAAGGTCAACCCTAGATCCCGAATCTTGCCTACTCGTTCAAGTGGAATACCGCATAGTTCATAGGTATTGAGTATGGGTGCTCTGGATCGAGAAAAAGTAATAGTTTTGCATTTATTGATATTTAGCTCTAATCTATTGAGCGAACTCCAGTGAGCAACTTTTTCTATAGCTCCTTGTAGCTTGACGGAGTCTTCAGGCCTTGTTACTGGCTGCAATAGCTTTATGTCATCAGCAAACATCAAACACATCGTCTCATCTATAGCAGAAGGAAGGTCATTTATCATTACAAGAAAAAGTGTTGGTCCCAGATTGCTACCCTGACTAACGCCAGAACGAGTAAAGTATTCCCCGGAGCGAAAACCCGCAAGCTGGACATATTGTTTCCTATTTCCTAGGTAGTTTGACATGAACTTGAGAAATTTACGGGTACACCCGAAGGAAGAAAGTTTAGCCAACAATATGTCATTGTCCACTAGATCAAATGCCTTTTTGAAATCAAAATAGGCCGCGTCAATCTGCAAACCCATATCCATTTTAGAAATAGCATAGTCCAATAAGTTTATATGGCTGGTCGTGGTAGACCGACCGGCACGAAAACCATGCTGACTGTCATGCAACAACTTATTAATTTGAGAAAGCAGACGTTGGTTGATTATACTTTCAAAGATCTTTCCAAAAACAGATAGTACAGCTATTGGTCTAAAGTTTTCCACATCCCTTGAGGAGCACTTGGGGATTGGTATCACCCTCGATACCTTCCAGCGTGAAGGATAGATACATTGCTGGAGGCACAGGTTGAAAATAAATAGAAGAGGCTTCTCCAAGGCACATAAACAATCTTTTAGAAGAAATGGTGGTATGCCATCGGGACCCGGCGACGAGCTGGATTTAAGTTTCCTGACAGCGGCACGTAATTCGGCTACGGAGAGTTGATCCACGCAAACCGTACCTGTGCCAACCCTATCAGCTGCACTTTGTTCGGCCGTTTCGACATCCAAACGCGGTTCATTAACATGAAAGATGGAACTAAAATACTGGGCAAAAGCGTTGACAGCTTCTTGCCCTACTAACTCTTTATTCTTGTAGCTGTACACCCCATTCTGACCGCCGTTATTTTTGCGCTTATTCCTTATGTACTTCCAAAAAGTACGCGGCTGTTGCGAAATTTCGTTTTCCATGGAGGTCATGTAATGTTGGTAAGCAGCATTTATCAATTCTTTAACATGAGCCCTATACGTCTTAAACATTACTCGATTGAAGTCCAAGCCTCCGCTTTTAAATTTTCTTAGATGGAAATGTTTAACTTTTATATAATATATAATTTCAGGAGTGAACCACTTGGGATAGTTGTAATGGGAATTATTATCGCGAATGATTTTCTTTGGCACAAATTTTTGAAAGATGTTTTCATTAAGACAGTTATAAAATAAATCGACTATAGTATTGACATCGCCACCACTCAAGATAGGGGTCCAATCAAAATTAGTTAGCTCCTTATACAGAGCCTGGAAATCAGCTTTGCGGAAGTTCCAGGAATCCGTATCTTGCATATCGGCTGCGAATATTGGAGTTTTGGAAGAAAATATACTGCGGGGTAAAGATACCACAACCTCAAGAGGAGGATGATAAGAGTCAACAGGAACCAGAGCATCGGTTTCGACATTGACGTTGACTCTGTCAGGGTTGAGACTACTCAAAATGAAGTCCAAGATACCTCCGTGCGCATTTTTTACAGAATTGAGCTGGCGTATCTTACAAAAATCAGTAAAACAATTATATTGATTCACCACGCGTGAGTTACAAGATTTCAAATTAAAGTCTCCAATAATTATCACGTCAAGCATTGAAAATTTACAGATTGCATTTTCTATACAAGTTAAAACATTAACGTATTGGCTATCATTGTAACTGGGGGGCAAATAAACGACACAAATTAACAGCTTGACATTCTTCCAAGTTAATATGGCAAACAAAAGTTCTTTATCGTCGGTAAGACCGTCGATATCAGTAACATGCTCGATTTGGAACGAGTTCTTGACAGCCAAAAGAACACCGCCCCACCCGACATCTCCCGACCGATCTTTACGAAGTACCAGATATTCCGGTGGAAACAGTTCACCATCCAAAACAGAGCTAGTGAGAAACGTTTCAGTTAATCCAATAACATCACTATGACATCCACTAAGATTTCTGCAGAAAACTCCAGTTTTGCTTCGCAAACCTCTCACGTTCTGATAGTAAATTCGGAAGGTCTTATACTTTACTCGGAGCTTGCTGCGATGAGCGACGAAAGTTATGGCGCCAAGGTTTGATGCATACGTCTTTGGGCCAGTTTTCGGGCGCCATGATCCTCTCTACTTGTTGGGCAGGCGCGTTCAGTTTAAAAGAAGCATACGGACCACGCGGCTTGAGAGCTTCTACCTCGCATGTATCCTTCCCACAGATTGCTCTGAGGTGAGTGCGCACTTGCTCTTCAGTGGTGCCTTCCTTGACATAGTATAAGTGCATATAATGCTTACGCTCTGATGCTTGCAGTTGAGAAGCCTCCAATAACGGTGTACCCGCCACAGCACTGCCACACACAACCCCACGCTGAGACTTGCGAGAATTTCTTTTTACAACTTTGACCCATTTTCCCTTGTTGTCATCGTTGTCAGCGTTGTCTTCGGCTTCTGTATCCTCGGAGGTCTGCGAGTCTGTATTAATAGAGACCTGAGGTTGTGCGGATATCTGTTTCCCGAAGTCCTTTTGGCTTCTCATTGGTTCCTCTCTTAATGGCTCTGAGGACCTTGACTCAGCTGGTTTAATTCGCTGCTCTTGGACTTTTACACGACTTTGTCCTCCATTAATAATTTTACTATTTTGTGACTCAGCAGAATTTGATTTCTTCAAGGACTTGAGTTCATTTTCGAGCACTGTGACCTTAGCGCTAAGCTGTGAGATAGTATGTTGGAATATAGATTTAATTTGATCAGCCACTGCTTTTGATATAGTATTCACAAGTTGCTCATTTATAACTCCTCGAATTTCCTCTCTGACGATAGAGCGCACACCGTCCAGGTACAAAGTGTCATCCGAGAAGGAAGTGTCCCTTAACAGCTGCCCAGTGCTATGCAGGGGACGGCGAAAAGTCACATTCTCACGAGCGTACATCGAAGAATTCAGTGAACAAGCCGCCGAGATAACGTGCTCAACAGGAGCTTTAGGCTTTTCATTTTGGAAAGACGTGTTCATAGACAGGTCAAGCACCTCACATCCCCCCGACATTGTTGACCGGACCGGGGTATGGGTATTGTCACCCCTGGGCATCTTGGATTTACAAGCGACACAAATCCAATTTTGTTTATGGTTGTCGCTCATAGCGCTAGAGAACTGCTTCTCAGTAATATTTGCGCAAATTAAGTCGTATACGGCAGAACAAAGTGCACAGGTGAGATATTGCCGCGATTCAATAGCAAGTCGGCATCCTGCACAGGAAATAGGCGGTGCTGGGTGTATATCCATGTTTTAGACGGAGCCTATAAACGTACTTCACAGATCTGCTTTGTATTGTAGTTTCTGAACGGCGCGGAGTGGTTGGCAACACCGCGTGTCCCACTATTTGTACTCTGTACCTGACGTCAGCTGTCAATCAATTGCACATCCAATCAGCTGTTCCCAATGGTTATGTTGTGGGCGTAGTTGACGGTACAAATAATGTTTATTTACTTTATTTAAACCCAATCCTAAAGTGTAACGGCTAAAAGTGTATCTCACCGTGTTGTGAATTGTTGTTTGCTGGCGCAGTCAGGTGTTTTCCAAGATGTTTAGACGTAAGTAATCTCGCGCCTTATAACCTCGCTTCCACGGTTCCAAAAAAGTTGTTTTTCCTCGTTTTTGGAAATTAAATACGCAACAGTTCTTTACGACAAGTGTTTCCTTGGCTAGGGTTGCCATGTAGTAATATTGTATGAAAATCCATTATTCCACAGTTATGTTTTTTTTTTAATTCCAAAACGAGCCATGGATGCGTGTAAGTTAATACTTTCTTTTATTTGACACTGCCGACTTTACACAAGCTATATAGACGTTCTAAACGAATGTACATCAAAAAAGTTTTTCGGAAAAAAAACTCGAAAATGCGATAACAATATCGTTAAATGGTTTGAAGAAACATATGCATTGATTAATTATACTAAATATGATTTTATATTTCGGGTTGCACGCAAGAAATTTTGTAATGATCTGTCTCGTCACTGGCTGTAAGGACGCGGCGCGCCCAAATTAAAAAAAAAGGTTGGCGCGGTTTTCACTTTAAAAAAAAGAATATCGCGCGCCTTTCGTTTCATTGTAATAACTTTGAATTTGCTTTTGTGTTTGAAATGTCTTCAACAAATGAGGAAAGTAGCGATGGTAGTATTATTGGAACGCCACCTGAAATATTAATTCATGCTCAACAAGCAATTAACAATCTTCTACCGGAAAAATCAAAAAATAAATACATGAAGCAGTATGAAGAATTTATGCAGTGGAAGACTGAAAAGCAAGCTTCTTCTTTGTCGGAAAATGTTTTTCTAGCCTATTTTGGTGAAAAGTCTTCAAAATATAAGCCTAGCAGCCTGTGGGCTATATATTCAATGCTGAGAAGTACATTGTTATCCAGAGATAATATTGATATAAAGAAATACTTTAAATTAGCAGCATTGCTGAAAAAGAAGTCTAGCGGGTTTCGCAGTAAGAAATCCAAAGTGCTAACGGCAGATGAAATCAATTCTTTTTTGCAAAACGCTTCAGATGATACTTATTTACTTACCTATCCTATATATCTAAATTTTTGTACGAGATTTTGTTGTTTTTTTTTTCCTCGTAAGAGTAGTATAAAGTATTATATATCCCTCGAGGGTAAGTATTGATTACTCAACTCGTGTTGTTTAAGGCCCTCCGCTTCGCGTCGGGCCTCAAATGGCCACTCGTTGAGTAATCAATGCCTTACTCCTCTTGGTGAATAAATAACTATTGTATCCGAGTCATGAATGTTTAAGCCAGGAACAAATATGTCACACAGATCTGGCGACATCGCACGACTTATGTCCGTAGCGACGTCCATTTCGAGCGACGTCCATTTCGAGCGTAGTCCGGCAACGTCACTTCACCCTAGTGTATGCTTATAGCCCACCGCAAACCCGGTCAAAACACGGTCCGACAACCGGTTAAAATAAGTTTATAAAAAACAAATTTTTGGGACAAGCTTTTATTGCTGACTGTACTTTTCTTTGTGAATCCGTCATCTAATCTTCAAGACGATTCAAATGAGCCCAGACTCGATGGAGTTATGTGGTTTTATTACGGAGTTCCTATGGCCACCTTCAGATCCTCTCCATCATCAGATCAGCTCCACGTCATCATAATATTGCATTGTCACGCGATTTACATATTCGTGCAAAATTTCAGCTCAATCGGAAACCGGAAAGTGGGTCAAATTTAACTTGCAAGATTCCATTACAGACAACGGGACAGGTGAAAGTAAAAAGGAAAAACCGGCCAAGTGCGTGTCGGGCCACGCGCAAATTATAGGGTTCCGAAGTTGAGGATGCCCACAGTACCTTTCTAAGACTTATTAGCATCTAGCTAGCCTGTGATATGACGTGCCCGCCCGACGCCCCTGCCGCTCGAGAAAAATCATCATTATAAGTTGGTCGGCTATTACTCGTAAGTTTGTACAGCCTACTTAGCTCTGATAGTTTTCCTTTCAACTACGTTATATATGCCACAACCGTGATTTTTTTCAGCTATCCAAATACCACCATTTATCTGGCAGGGGGGGGGGGGGACACGTGACTCTAACAAAAAATAGCACTTTAAAGCTTAATATTTCACAAACGCATCACTTAATCAAAAAATGGTTTTAACAAACCCACAATATTTTTTTAAGACCTATTCAACGATATGCCGCACCATGGGGTACGCATGAAAAAAAAATTACATCCCCACTTTACGAGTAGGGGAGGTACCCTATAAAAAAATATATTTCAAAATTTTATTCTACCACTTTGTCAGCTTAACTAATATGCATATTCATGCCAAATTACAGCTCTCTAGACCTAAGCATCTCCGAGCAATAGTGCGGACAGACGGACGGACGGACGGACATGGCGAAACTATAAGGGTTCCTTGTGGACTTCGGAACCCTAAAAAGGACGTCTACAAGAGGGCTTAGGGTGGTAGAGAGAACTTGGGCCTTATACGAGTTAATATATACTATATATTGACTCGTATAAGGCCCAATTTCTTTTATATTATATAGGGTGCTAGGATTTCCCATATCCCAAATAAGTATAGGAAAGTCTTTCATTTTGAACTTCAAATCTAGTTGCATAGGCCCTTACCTCTTTCCCGTAAGCACGCTCAACGATGTGGTAATACAAGATCTCCCTCAAAGTTGGTTTCTCTGGTTTCGGGTTGACGAACTTGACTCCCGAATGGTCTTCTGTGACGCGGTAGACCTGGGAATCAGCATCCTGGAAACCAGATTCAGATTTTTCGGTGAAATTTCTGGCACAGAGGCATTCTATCTTAGGCCTCAGGGTAGACAACGCATTCGAGATCTTATGGCTTCTTAATGAGGGATCATAAGATTTCGGTGTCCATGGGCCGCAGTGACCACTTACCTTAATGCGAAAGTAACTCTGTCTGTCTGTCTGTCTGTTAGGTACCTCTTCACGCTTCAACCGCTGGACCGATTGAGATGAAATTTGGCATGGAGATAGTTGGGGTCCCGGGAAAGGACATAGGCTACTTTTCATCCCGGTAAAACGGTAGTTCCTGCGGGAATGCTATTAACGAATACTGAGACCACGCGAAATACTGAGAGAAAACTTTATACTTTAAATGCGCTGCTAACCGTCTGTTGTCATGTTTAAAATACATAGAACTATCTCAGGAAGTGACGATTTCGATGAAATTTGCAATATAGTAAGTTTACGGGGGTGACACATCGATCTAGAGTCGAACAGGCTCTTAATTATTTCTGCAGAAGTCGAAACCGGTGGGTTTAGAAAATGTTAATATGGCAACACTGCATTACGAGGATGAAATAGTGTTGGTACTTGGTTATCTACTATATAAAAATAAGTCGGGTTTTCCTCCCTGACGCTATAACTCCAGAACGCACGAACCGATTTCCACGGTTTTGCATTCGTTGGAAAGGTCTCGGGCTCCGTGAGGTTTAAGGCGGTACGAAGTCCGCGGGGTCAGCTAGTCTACTATATAAAAATAAGTCGGGTTTTCCTCCCTGACGCTATAACTCCAGAACGCACGAACCGATTTCCACGGTTTTGCATTCGTTGGAAAGGTCTCGGGCTCCGTGAGGTTTATAAAAAAAAACTAAGGCGGTACGAAGTCCGCGGGGTCAGCTAGTGAATTATGTACTACTAGCTTCTGCCCGCGACTTCGCCCGCGTGGAATTCGGTTATCGCTCTCCCGCGGGAACTATGCGCTTTTTCGGGATGAAAAGTAGCCTAGGCATATGTCCTTTCCCGGGACTCCAACTATCTCCATACCAAATTTCATCCAAATCGGTCCAGCGGTTGAAGCGTGAAGAGGTAACAGACAGACAGACAGAGTGACTTTCGCATTTATAATATTAAATATGGATAATATTAATATGGATTAATTTACTAAAAAACTGAATATGGTTTCTCCGCCCCTGGGGAATATTGAAATATCTTGTATTTGTTGGTTCGAAACGTATAAAGCCAGGGATACACTAGGGGACAAACGTCCTGTGACATGTGTCACACACATATGCCTTCATGTCAAGCGACATTATGTCGTAAAAAGAATAAAATAAAAAATAATAACCGCCTTCAAACTCCGACAGACTGCAATGTCAATGTCAAGTTCACTATATGATTATAATGATAAATCATTTCTTTGGGTCGGTTCACTTGACACCGACGTCGCAGTCTGGGATGGCTCAATGGCCGTCATCCAAGATGGTTGACGTTTGTTGAGCTTCCCCATTTTTACTTGATTTATCTTTTATACCGTACATTTATCATTATTACCGTACACTCGGCCTGTAGGCCAATTATTTGACATTGGCGAAATTGTCTTGCACATAAACAGAAGCCATTATTTAAAGAGAAGAAGAAGAAGTCTTCGCAGTCTGTCGGAGTTTGAAGGCGGTTTTTATTTTTTTTATTTAAAATTTTTTTTCGGCTACACTTTCCAAACATTACTATAGAAGTACATAAGTAGCTCTGAAGTCTTCGAAACTGACACCAAAATCATGTAAGCGCTAGCAAATTTCGAGGAGTTCCCTCATTTTCTCATGGATCCCATCATCAGAACTGAACCGAATTAATATGGAACCAACTTGGAAGCACCTTTCGAACAAAAAAAGAATCATCGAAATCGGTTCACGATTACTATTTATTTTTGGTGAACATATGACATAGCTGTGATATAGCTCAGCAATTTTGCCATCTTTCCCACAGAGCAGTTGGCCCTGCGAAATTTGGTCAAAAATAAATAAGGATATCTTACCTCGAGCTTCCGGATGTAATGGCCGGTATTTAGATTGACCCCAAACAGCAGAAGCATCCATGATACCTGTGAATTAAAGAAATATTGAAAAAAGACCTTAAAATGAAATCAAGAAAAAAAGGTCCTGAATTGTGGATCTGGATTTCAAATCTAAGTTAGTCGGTGAAGGAAAACGTCGTGAGGAAATGCGCAGTTATCTACAAAGTAATGAAGAGGGTATCTGCAAAATTTTCGCTGTTTTCATTTGAAAATAGAAATAATCGCTCCGCTATGGAAGACGTGTGTTGTTAACATTGTTGGGAAGACTTTAAAATTGCGATGGAAAATTTTCAAACGATACGTCTTTCTTTAATACTAAAAAATTCAGTTGCAATCCATAAAAAATCTTCTATTCAATAATAACAGATGAGAGAGATTATTCCTGTTTTCATTCGGTAATGTTGGTAATGTTGAAAAAATTACGAAGTATTTGAAAGCTATTTGCGACGTTGCCACCTTTCGGAATAAACCCTCTAACTGACATAACTCAGACCCCTGCGCGTCCATTAATGAATGAAACAGGGCCTATTTTCGAACTCTTAAATAAGGATCTCGCTGTTACCTATAGGATCGCTCACGCGTCAAGTTGAAATTTAAATCTAGCTGCTTAATGTTCACGCGACGCGTGAGAGATCCTATTTTCGAATATAGCCCCAGTGTAACGGGAAGGTTAATGTCCCAAAATAGTATAATTAATCCTTTGCTGTCACTTTAGCATTTAATTTTTTAAACTCTTACGACATTTCACATCACTTTAACCACCGTGTCACTTTTGCCCCAAAACATGGCAAAGTTTCCGAATTAATTATTGGAATTCTAAATTCTCTTACCAATAATATCTTCATTTTAGTACCTCCACGCTTCTGATTTTAGTTTATTTGTGAGATAAGAACTAAACTCCGGTTTATATACGAATGAATTAATCGAATTTTTATCTCTCTATTACCTTTATCTAAAACGTTAACCGTTTGATATATTAATAAGAAATAATTAGAAATAACCTGTGTGTTTGTCACCAATAAAGTACCTACAATACCTACACCTATATATACCTGTAACCAATATAATTATGTTACCCTCTTCACGTTATCTACTTACTACCAATTATTGTTTGCAAATTTTAAATAGCTAATTATGGTTTTGAGTCATACACATTTTTTAGTATGAGTTAAGATTTGTATCTTTCCTGTGGACAGCCCAAAGTTCAGGGGTTTTAAAGCCTAATTTCTTGCTGGACCTTTACATACATGTACATACAAATCCTCTCTTGAAACCTTTATGATAAAAACACAAGTTATGTATTGCATTGTTATTAAGCCGTTTACTATTGTATTCATCATTTCAGCCGAAAGACGTCCACATAGGCCTCCCCCAAGGCTCGCCACTCAGACCGGTCCTGTGCTACTTGCTTCCACCGGTTTCCCGCGACCTTCACGAGGTCGTCGCTCCATCTTGTTGGAGGCCTACCGACAGCTCGTCTCCCGGTTCGCGGGCGCCACTCGAGAACTTTCCGGCCCCATCGGCCATCAGTCCTGCGAGCAATGTGCCCCGCCCACTGCCACTAGAGCCACTGGAGCCTTAGGCTCGCAATTCTTCGCGCTATGTCGGTGACCCTAGTTCTACTGCGGATATCCTCATTTCTGATTCTATCACGCAGAGAAACCCCGAGCATAGCCCTCTCCATTGCCCTCTGAGTGACTTTGAGCCTTCTTATGAGGCCCATTATTGTATTGTCCACAGGAAATAGCCCTGTTTTCGCGTTCTGTGTATGACCCTTTTGCTGGTGCTAATGACGTGTTAATGCTGTTGCTAATAACGTGCATGCAGGGTTCGTCAGGATGACTACCACGCTCTTATTACAAGCAATGCCTGGCAGGCATTCGTGATATTGTGATTCCCTATTTCCGTAGGATACTTACCATCAGGAGGCCTGGTACACGCTTGCCAGCCATTATCATAAAAAAAAAAAAACAATTTAAAATTTAGGATGCCTGTTTATTATATTTTGACCGATTGGGATCTTTGTGTTATTTCATTTCTACTTGCATCTATATAATCTGTTTAAACTAATGTTATAACAAATAAAATATATACATCTTAAATACTTATGTAAGTACAATAATAAATAAATATTTAAAAAACTGCCCCGACCCGAATATAGGAAATCTATACTGAAATGATTAAAAGTATGCCTGGAATTATTGTTTTTAATTTTTATACTTCAGGTGGCTCCACCGTCCAGCCGTCATTTTGTTTTTTCATCTCACCCCACTAACAACACTTGGGTTGACGAGACGATTTTAATGATACCTCAACCATGAAAATCGGTTCAGCCGTTTGGCCAAAACATAGTAATAAAGAAAATTACAAAACATAGATAGATTCGGGTAAAAAAAACTATTGCTTCCTCTACATGCTTCGGTAGTGTCTGGAAATCTTCAGGATAACCGCTGCCAGTTTCATTCTAATTGTGGCTAGAAAGCTGTGGTAGCCTTGTGGTTTGGACGAGCTGGCCCCATTCGAGCAATAATTTAATACTAGCCGTTTCCCCGCGACGTCCCGCATAGTCTTACAATTTGAGTACCCGATGATACTATACATATATCTACTATATAAAAATAAGTCGGGTTTTCCTCCCTGACGCTATAACTCCAGAACGCACCAACCGATTTCCACGGTTTTGCATTCGTTGGAAAGGTCTCGGGCTCCGTGAGGTTTATAGCAAAGAAAAGGTGGCGAAACGGAGTTCGCCGGGTTTGCTAGTAGGTTATAGTTATAAAACTACTAGCTGACCCCGCGGACTTCGTACCGCCTTAGATATTTTTTTTGATATGAAAAATAGCTTAAGTCCTATTCTCAGACTTCCTGAACATACACACCAAATTTCATAAGAATCGGTTACACATTTACGAGTATAATATTATATATGGAATAGCTGACCCCGTGGACTTCGTACCGCCTTAGATTTTTTTTGGGTGTGAAAAATAGCTTACGTCCTATTCTCAGACCTATTGAACATACACTCCAAATTTCATAAGAATCGGTAACACATTTATAATATTATATATGGACTAGCTGACCCCGCGGACGTCGTACCGCCTTAGATTTTTTTGGGTGTGAAAAATAGCTTACGTCCTATTCTCAGACCTATTGAACATACTCCAAATTTCATAAGAATCGGTCGAGCCGTTACAAACACTACTACTACTACTACAGCCTATTTGCGTCCCACTGCTTCTCATCACGAGAGGGTTTGGGCTATAGTCCCCACGTGGGCCCAGTACGGATTGGGGACTTCACACACATCCTTGAATACTTCGCAGATGCGTGCAGGTTTCCTCACGTTGTTTTCCTTCACCGAAAAGCTCAGTGGTAAATTCATATTTCGCACATGAGTAAACTTAGAGGTGCGAGCCGGAATCGAACCCCCGTTACAAACACTGTGACACGAGAATTTTATATATAAGATATATGGATTATTGCAAGGCTCTACCACAATAAGTAATAAGAAATATTGGGAGATTGGATCTCTCGTGTTACTTTTGCGTTCCTAATCTAGTATACGTCATGATCATCATCACTTACGAATCGCTTTCTTTCCAAGTGGTTTTGATTTTACGTCAATAATGAAGAGTTTAATGACTCTTCAATCATTTGTAGCAGCGAATCAATGAATCAGTTATCTTGCATTATAATTGGATTTATCATTAACAGATAGTAAAGTCCATTCTAAAGTTTGGAAACCTTCGTCTGAATCATTTTCGAGATATTAAATATTTCAAACATATCGATTACTTAATGCCCGGTTCCTATATCCAAACAACGCCTCGTTTTGCCTACGGACGGTTAAAATTTGACAGATTCTCTATGGAACAAAAATGTCAAAAATCAACCGTCCGTAGGCAAAACGAGGCGTTTCGTGGATATAGGAACCGGGCCTAAGAGGGTTTACTCCGATAGTTGGCAACGTCGCAAATAGCTGTCAAATATTTCGTTGTTTTCATTAATTTCTGAATATTACTGAATGAAAATATGAATTATTGCTCTATGGTTGAATAAAATATTAAGTATGGATTGCAACAATTATCATAGGAACACGAAATCTTTAGGACTATGGAAGTACTATCTTTTGAAAACTTTCCATGGCATTTTCCATGCATTTTAATGTTATCTTATCATTTGAATGCCTAGCCAACAAATATAAAATGATACGCGTCATTCAACCATAGAATGATAACTTCTATTTTAATTCAGTAATATTGAGAAATTAACAAAAACAGCGAAACATTTGACAGCTATTTTCGATGTTGCCAACTTTCGGGATAAACCCTCTTAAGGCCCGGTTTCTGTATCAACAAAATACCGCGTTTTGGCTGCGCATGGTTATAATTTGACATTTTTGCGCCATAGAGAATCTGTGAAATTTTAAACATCCGTAGCCTGGCTTGAACGAGGCGTTGTGATATAGAAGGGCATTTTTACTAAATCTTGTACCCCAATTAGTGGAAATGTCAGAAAAAAATTAAGACCGCGTCAGTTTTGTGACCACAATTAAGATCGAAATTCATATGGAGGCAAACCATTTTCGCGATGTTTTTTAAAGGCTATTCATTAAGCAATTTATCAAATAAATCATATGAAAATGTATAATTCCATTAAACTTAATGCTTCATTATGGTCACAAAACTGACACGGTCTTGATTTTTTTTCTGACATTTACACTAATTGGGGTAGAAGATTAAGTAAAAATGCCCAGAAACCTGCCTTTATCGTTAAGTCCCCCTATGTGGCCAATTTGCGAAATAAATGATTATTATTATTATTATTTTAATACGAATGGGCTTGCGTTTGACCCTAATCACACCTGATGGAAAGTAATGATAGGGTCTACGGTGGAACACGCTTACCCAGAAGATGCCTATTAACTCTATACTTGAAGACACCAAGATTATAGGAACTGGGAAACACAAACGCAGGGAGGAATTCTAAATTGGTTGATTGCTTAAACAGAAACCTGTAACTAAATTAAAAAAAAAAATGTATTTGATATTTTTATTGAAAAACAAAAAACTATAGGCTATTTAAAAATATAAATAAATTATAAGATTCGTATAAATCTTTTTACCAGTGGCCCTAACATAAGGATGATATACACAAAAAAACATCTGTAATCAAATCAAGAACTAGAAAATAGTAAAGAATTTTTCACTCCTCCTATTCGAAAAGGAGTACTTTGTTCCCCGTTTAGAGGGAGCAAAATGCGATTTTGCTCCCTCTCCATTTCTGCCCCGCAAGCAGGAAGCAAAGTAAGATTTCGCTCTCTAGGGAGCAAAGTACGATTTCGTTCCCCGCTGCTACAGGTTTTCTCACAGGACGAGTGAAAAGCAGAGTGTGCAACACGGTAGCAAAATTATTGAAACCTTGGATGACATAGCTGGAATCCCTTGCTAGCTCAAGATTCCACGCTAGAATCTGGAATCTTTCGCGTCGCTCTGGATTCAATCCGTCACCCACGGTAAAATATACCATTTTGCTCCCAAGTCACACAATCTACTATAAAACAAATCGGTGATTTTTCTTACGGTCATGTTAGGCCCATAGGTTGTATTTAACACCCGGAAAAAAGGAGCGGTTGTAACAACAACAACAATATTATTGAACACCATATAAATATTACAAAACAAAGAAAATACAGAAATAATACACAAAACGACAGGCGGACTTATCGCTAAATAGCGATCAACCTTACGGACGTGGAGAAGGCGAAAAGACAACAACGACTTGCGATGTAAAATTAAGAAGTAAATCGAAGAAAAGAAGAGAAGATTATAATTGGTTGTATTTAATAAGCTTATTATCTGTTAACAAGATAGCTGTGAAGAAGGCAAGTGTTCTTAGCTAAGTTTAAAGAAAATATCAGTTCGTTGGTTGAGAGTTATTGGTTATTTTCTGATCTCGCATTTCGTTTATACATTATGTAGGTATGTATAATATGTATAACTCGTGTCTGAGCAAAATGATTGCATCATTCAAGATTTAGTTACGTTCTTCGGGGCGTTGCTTTTAAACTTATAAGGCTGAATGTTAACTTTCTTCTCCACAGTTTGTGGTTTAGGTATGTTCAATCTATATGGGAGGGTTTCTGGAAAATCTTTCGCGTCACTTTTAGTGCCCTCTTCAGTTTTATCTAGTTTCGTTACGGGCGACACGAATGTTCTATAATAATCGTCATCAACAAAATATCTACTGGAATTATTAATATGACGAACGGTGTCGTCAATTGAATCATCAGTGTTTATCTTTAGAGCGTTCGGAATATGATTTACTGCTTGATTTGGATGGTAGCTGCTATAAACGGTATTAGCTACAGGAGCTTCAATTTTATCATTTCTTCTCATTTGTGGTTGGTAATATATGTAAGGGACATTAAGATCGGTGATATTACTCGCTGCTTTCATGTAGAAATGAGGATCGGGGTAATTTAAATTAATTTGTTCACGAGGCGGTTGAATTTTCTTCACGTGTTCAATTATGACTTGCCGCGTGATGTCAGGTAATGTTTGAATTTTATCCGAGATTTTAGTCAAAAACGACTGTAATAATAATGAATTTTGATCTATTTTGTTCAAGATTTGACTTGTCAGCTGTTCGTTCTGTGATATAGCTTTCAACAGTTTCACCTTTAAAGGGTCCATTACTGACTTTGTGGTGGTCGAATCTGGTTTTATCGTTGTACTTTCTTGTTTAATTGCATTGCAAAACACTTTGCTTATATCATCCTTACTTAAATGAAGCACTTTAGATCCATTTGAATTTAAAATGATGTCCATCAGAATTTTTTTCTTTGTTGTTGCTTCTGGAGTATTGTTTAGCATAATAAATGTAAGCTTTTCTTTTTCCTTATTTAAGCTATCCAATTGTTTTTCTATTCTCTCCTTGTGTTCATTTATTATACTCTTCAGTTCTTCGTGTTTATTTTGTATACTATTTGGAGTCGTAGCTAAACTCATATCGAAATTATCGTTATTATTATTTTGTACAGAAGTGTTTGCAGATTCTATTTTAGATATCTCGGAAACGTTAACTAGTGAAGTGTAAAATATACCATTTTTATTAAAAGTCTTATTAATGCTCGTATGAATTTCTCTAAATCCTGCATTACTAATGTTATTGTCTTTTGGAATGATTTTAACAGTAACTTTATATTTTGATTTCGGGTAAGGTTTTAGAGCACTCACCAAATCGTGCACACTAGGCATTTTGTCAGCTAACTCGTTTTCGGTTGTCATTTCGATTTCGGGCATTGGTTCAACAATTCTTCCAAATTGAGTGGGTGTTCCTATACTAAATTTATCATTCATATCATCTAAGAATATATGCGGGTACTTCATCATATAAGGACTACGTCGGACGCTTTCTTCAAACACATTGTAAAGAAGTGGTTTCTTATTCTCGAAGAGTATTGGATCGTCCGTTTGTTCCTCCACTTTGTCTTCATTTATAGAAGTTTTTGGGGCGTTTACACGTCTCATTATAGCTCTATCAGCATACACGTTTTCGCCGGATACTATATAAATGTTTTCATCGGATTCGCTGTTCTTGTTGTTAGCATCCTTAGCGATGATTCTTATTTTACCGATCTGTCTCTTATTGCGCTTAGTTTTGAAAAGTAGCTTTTGTGTAGGCTTAGCGTTAGTATTAAGAAAAGTACTCATATGTAGTTTCCTTTTTGAATTTTTAAATCTACGCACTTTAACTGACCGTTTTTTTCTATCCAAAAGTGAAGCCAAATCGAAAATCTCTGATGGTTTCAATTTTTTTTCAAAAATCGAATCCAAATCTTTAGCCATGTTTTGGATTGGAATCTCATTATCATCTACATGTTGATACTTATTGTCTTTTATCGAATATGATATCTTTTTCTCCTTATCTTCGTAAATTTCTTGGTAGTTGTTGTACGGCAACATATTATCTTGATATAGAAAATTGTATTGATTGGAATGATAATCATTGCCTTTTTTATAAATGGAGCGTCTGCTGATTTTATGGTTATATTCCATGTCTTTCTTTTCAACTAAATTTGCTTTCAGATCTCTTTTCTTCATTTCGTGTTTGGACTCATCATCAGTTGGATCCCCGTATAAAAAGTTTTGGTCATAATGGTGTTGATATTTACCGATAAGATTCTCTATACCAGTGAATAGTTTTGTGCTTTCTGGATCGGGCGCATGATCAATATATTGATTGAGTCCGATAGAAAATCCTGATCCTTCCAAATCTTTGATTAAATACTGTAGATTACCTAAATCAAAGTAAGCGTTTGGAGTTTCACCACTCAAATCAGTGTTTAGCGGTATTTGCAGTCTTTGAGGTACACTACTGATTTCCACTACTTTTTTAAAATCTACATCTACCTGAGCTAGCTCTGCTGAGTTTATAGATTTTGAAGTCGAAATAAATTTAGGTCCAGGTTCTCTTTTGAACCACACTTCACCATTATTTACTGTTGGCAAAGGATCAAAGGCTGTAGCTACTTTACTTATTGGATATAATTCTCTGTAAAAGCTACTCGTACTTGAAGCATAAGGAACCATGATATCTTTAAACGAAATATGCTTGCTTTCATTTTTATGATCAAGTGGATTCTGCATTCTTTTCTTAACGTGAATTTCATGTAAATGTTTCAACTGCTTCTTATCCTCTTGATTCGATCGTATTGCTTTCTGTATCTTCTCAATAAGTTGTTTAATTAATTCCTCCTTTTTCTTACCTTTTGTACCTTTGTTATCATAATGCGTTTCTATTTCAACGAACAGTTCATCATCCTCTATTTTATCATTTTTCTTATGTTTATCTGATTGATTTTCTTCGCTGATTTTAATATCTCTTTTGAGACGTTTTTCAACGTATTTGGCTGGATTTTCAGGTATGTCGTGTATTTTCTTGTACTTCTTAAGATATTCAGAAAGTAGATGGTCTATATTCGTCTTGGAAAGATGTTCATTATCTCTATTAACTTTAAATAAATCTGACAATTCCTCAGCGTCTGCGTCAGGAGTATTTAACTTATGAGTAGTAGTTTCTTCTTTAGGTTTAGCTAATGTTGTTGCCTCATATTCATCCATACTTTTGATTTTTATTGATTTACCGTTGTATATAAGTCTTATTATGCCATTTATGTTTTCTTTTGAAGATCTAAAAATGAATGAATATTAATTAAGTTTCTTTTTTATAATGCATTATATGTTATGGTTTATTTCAACTTACGCTTCTTTATCATTCTTCTGAATATCAATCAAAGTTTTGATTAAGAATTTTGGATCTGAAAAGGCATTTAATTAATTACTATTTTCACGATTACCAATGTTCATATCATTATTGTAATGTTACCTTACTTTTTACATTTACTTTTGTGATATCTTCCTTCCTTCTATTTTTCGTCATATCCTTAACCTCTTGCTGAAGTGTTTTGCAATTAACAAGTTCTTCGATAAATTTACTTTCTTCATTAATAGTGGTAGTTGGTATTGAGGTGACTTGTAATATATTTTCTCCATTGGAACGTCTAGTAGATTCATTATTATCTGCAATTGAAATATTATTAGTGATATCAAAACTATTTTAAAAGTCTCATTTTCTGCTGCTGATACTTACCTTTTTTCTTACTCTCTGATGTTTTGTAAATTCTCACCAATTCATGAACCTTCTTGTATACCAAATTCAAGTCCATATGTCCGACTATTCCTTCGCGTAGCAAGCTATGCATCGCTGTGTGCAAGTCATCATCTTTTCTATCATTGCACTTCACTTCTGTTTTCCGAACGGGTTTCTTTACATGTTTTTCGGTTGTCACATAAAAATCATCGATATCTAATTTTAGTTTTTCATTTCTTTCGGTTATTTTTGGTTTAGTTTCATCATCGTCTAGTTCTTCTAGCAAGGTTGCCAGTCGATTTGCTAGTACGTTTTTAATTTTAGGATTCTTTATGTGTAGAAGAAAGTCTGTTGAGTCTGGAAAAATAATAGCTGTATGAAATACGACGCACAAAAAACCGGCCAAGTGCGTGTCGGGCCACGCGCAAATTATAGGGTTCCGAAGTTGAGGATGCCCACAGTACCTTTCTAAGACTTAGTAGCATCTAGCTAGACTGTGGTATGACGTGCCCGCCCGACGCCCCTGCCGCTCGAGAAAAATCATCATTATAAGTTGGTCGACTATTACTCGTAAGTTTGTACACCCTACTTAGCTGTGATAGTTTTCCTTTCAACTACGTTATATATGCCACAACCGTGATTTTTTTCAGCCATCCAAATACCACCATTTAGCTGGCAGGGGGGGGGACACGTGACTCTAGCAAAAAATAGCACTTTAAAGCTTAATATTTCACAAACGCATCACTTAATCAAAAAATGGTTTTAACAAACCCACAATATTTTTTTAAGACCTATTCAACGATATGCCGCACCATGGGGTACGCAAGAAAAAAAAATTACATCCCCACTTTACGAGTAGGGGAGGTACCCTATAAAAAAATATATTTCAAAATTTTATTGTACCACTTTGTCAGCGTAACTAATATGCATATTCATGCCAAATTACAGCTCTCTAGACCTAAGCATCTCCGAGCAATAGTGCGGACAGACGGACGGACATGGCGAAACTATAAGGGTTCCTTGTGGACTTCGGAACCCTAAAAAGGATGTTATAATTTTGTCGTGTGTATTTGTGTGTCTGTCTGTAGCCCAGTAGTTTCACAAATGACACGGACATGCAATAATGTACGTACCGATTTGACATGTAATATCTATTATTATCAATAACGAAAAGGTTAAAGATTTTTAAACTGTACCTAAGGATCTTTTAGTTCTGTAAACTCCTTCCACGTCAAAGGTCTTGAGTCCTATATGTTCCGTTTCTCTTGTTTTTTCGTTATTCAAATTGAATTCATGTTTTTCAATAAAGCTGGTGGGCGTCACATGTTCAGTTGCTTCCCTTTCAGCGAGATCTGAAAAATCTTACATTAGATTATGCATGAAGTAACAAAACCGGTCGGAACGTGCATAATATTTTAGTATGCAAGGTACGTTCAGTTTTTATGGGTGTCGTGGGTGTGATTCTGGTAAATATTTTCATCGACCGTTTTCCCCTTGCGAACACACCTTTCTTTTCTCACCTTTTAGCTAGCGGTTATCGATTAAAGAAAAGGTGAGAGATTATCAGTATAAAAATGGATACCAGAATCAAGTACCAGGCTGCTATGAGCTGCTAGGACTGTTCTCTTACCTTCCATCATTCCTTGACGATATGCCCCGGCTGCAGTTTCTCGCGATGTGATGTGGTGAACTGTCTTCGGTGGCTTTAGCTACAAGTACCAGGCTGCTATGAGCTGCTAGGAGTGTTGTCTTACCTTCCATCGCTCCTTGACGAAATGCCCCGGCTGTAAGAGGTCATTGCCATTGTTGACGATACTATCTCAAGTGACTTTAGCTCCAAGTGCCAGGCTGCCATGAGCTGCTAGGAATAACTTCCATCACTCCTTAACGACGTGCCCAGGCTAACAGGTCCTCGCTGGTTTATGGTGATGTGTGAACTATCTCTAGTGACTTTAGTCACAAGTACCAGGCTGCCATGAACTGCTAGGAGTGTTTTCTTACCTGCCATCGTTCCTTGACGACGTGCCAACAAACCCAAGCTGTCTCTAGTGACTTTATCCACAAGTACCAGGCAGCCATGAGCTGCTAGGAGTGTTGTCTTACCTTCTATCACTCCTTAACGTCGTGCCCAGGCTGTAACAGGTCCTCGCTGGCTTATGGTGATGTGTGAACTGTCTCTGGTGGCTTTAGCTACAAGTACCAGGCTGTCATGAGCTACTGGGAGTGTTCTTCGCCTTTAACTAGTGGTTACCTTGTTCCTGCCTGCTGAGGAGCCCGTCGATGTCGATGAAGACATTCGTCAGTATGACAGTGAAGGTGAAGGCCACGATCAGTAGGCTCGCGCAGAATACGCGGTAGAACACGCCCTCATAGTCGCATCGGGACATTTAGACTCTTGAACCTGATAATAATTTCAATTCAATCATTTATTCAGCAAGTTTTGTTACACACGGGCACTTTTACGCTTCAGAAAATTAAATGAATCTACCAGCGCTTGCTAGCCCATTGCTGAGAACAAGACAAGACAGACAGACAAACTCAGAAGAATACTTTACTCTTACAGTCAAGACAAGTCTACTGACACCTCGACTGACATCTAGAAGCTAAAGCGAACGAAGCGAGCGTGCTAAAGAAATAACATACATTGCCTTCATATACCCGTAAAAATCGGTTGTCTATAAAGTCGGTTTATGGACGACATTTTTACGTGATAACGTCATAAGAAAACATTCAAAGTCAAAGTTATTTTATTTGTTCAAACATAGGCAAGCGATAAAGGTGTTAAAAAATATAAGTATCACTATGCTTTGCCCTAAGGCGTACAAATATTAAAAAAACAAAATGCAAGATGTTACAGCTAAATTATGGGCACCAGGCCGCAAAATGAACTTTTGGAAGGGGTGTTTTTCTATAGTTTTCTTTAATTTAAATTATTTACATTTCATATGTCTTATTATAATTAGTTTATTTATTATTATTATTATGAATTAATTGAAATTTTATCATCTTAATAATAATCTTTTAATGCTAAATATTACTTAATATAGGTGTGTCTTAGCTAATTATAATAAATATTATGCCTAAGTGATTTGATAAATCTACTCAGTGTCATTTAAGAATTCATGCACAGAATAATATGCCTTTTTAGATAAAAAGCTGTGCATTTTTTTGAAATTAATGAATATGTCCCGTTACACAGGATAGAAGTACATCAATCGCCATAAGGACATACATGGACATACATTGCGTCATAAGGTTTTTAAGTGGGCGCAGCCGGCGTTCATAAAATAAGACGTTTTCACGTCAAAAAACAACCCGTCTTTTGGTGAAGTCGGGTAAAAATATTAATCTATATATACTATGAAAAAAGATTAAGTAATTATTTGTCCCTATTTATTTATCCGTCTGTCTGTTTGTAAGAGTTAACTACGGAACCACTGAACAGATTTAAATGCAATTTTCAAAGAGCATCATTCTAGAGCTTATAGGCAAGCATTTGATTTTATAATATGTTCTAAAATAAAGGAATTCTGTCTCAGGGAAAATTACTCTCACGTCATGGTTCCCCGAAATCTCGGGAAACAAATTCAAATTATAATAATAATAATAATAATAATTCGTTTATTTCAGGCAGAGCCCATATTTTAACAATATCAATATCAATATCAATATCAATATCAATATCAATATCAATATCAATATCAATATCAATATCAATATCAATATCAATATCAATATCAATATCAATATCAATATCAATATCAATATCAATATCAATATCATATAATGATGACAGATATTCAAATTCAATTTCAATCATTTATTCAGAAAATTGGCCACATAGGGGCACTTTTACACGTCAGAAAAAGAATTTACCAGCGCTTCCTAGACCCATTGCTTGAGAAGAAGCGCCGCAACAAACTCAAGCAGAAGGCCTTTTTTTCAAAATTTCCTCATAGTTACAAAATTTACATTTGATTTACATGTATAAAATATACATATAGATACGTACTAAAATTACATTGAAGGCATGTACAGTCCCTAACTGAAACTTAAATCTAAGATCTAAGGGCCTTATCACACTTACGATTTGCGAGCGAGTTGAAAGCGTTTTTCAATACAAAACTCGTACGCGGCGAACTCGCGGCGTGTTCGCCTCCATACAAAACTCGCTCGCGAATCGCAAGTGTGATAACGCTCTTAGAGATGTATAGTCTGCAAGGGTCCAGAAAAAAAAATCATGGAGATGGCCTCGATTGTCAAATAAATATAAATTCCATAGATGTCGACAGTCTCAAAATGTCAATAAATAATGAAATACATCATGTATAAAAGAGTTCATTAATACATGTCAATAAGAACATGATGAGGTCTTTCGCTTAAAATGTTTGACTTAGTAGTATATTTATAGCTAATCATAATTTTTAAATAGACTTACCTTGAAACCTAAAAACCGAGTCCAGGTTTGAATTAGTAAACAGCGCTCTCGCCAAATAACGAATTGAATGTGACCCGATAAGTGCGAAGGAAGTTTACAAACTCGAAGATTCCAAAAAACCAGTGGATTCTGATAAACTTTTTGTCTTTTTGTTTACATGAGCCTTCGTCCGTGGTGGCCTAGTGGTTTGACCTGCCGCCTCTCATGCAGAGGATCGGGGGTTCAAATCCCGCTCGCACCTCTGAAATTATTTATGTGCAAAATTCAATTTGAATTTACCACTGAGCTTTTCGGTGAAGGAAAACATCGTGAGCACGCATAAGAAATCATGAACATGATGCACGCATCTTTGAAATAATTCAAGGATGTGTGTGAAGTCCCCAATCCGCATTGGGCCCGCGTGGGGACTATAGCCCAACCTCTCTCGTCATGAGAGGGAGGCCAGTGCCCAGCAGTGAGCCGTAAATAGGCTGTTGTGGTTTCACAGAATTTTCTCAGAAACGGCTGTAACGATAGCGGGTGAAAATATTGAAAATTACCCCATATCTCGAAAAGATGGACGGTCCATGTGCCAAACAGTACTTATAATACAATACAGGATGTCTATTCAAGTTCACAAAATGGTCCTATAGCGAACGGAAACGAAAAGGAATTCCCTTATCTCTTTTCGGCTATACTTACCTGTATGGAGAGTTGAAGTAAAGGAGCGCAATCTTTCTAGTTCCAAAAGTGGACACCAAATCGGCTAGATTGGGGGCGCTGTGGTCGCTACTCCAGTCAAGCCACCTCGGCGGATAGTCTGCAGTAGCGCCTTCAGATGGCGCTGTTGAGGCGAAAACGCAGTGAAAACGGTTGTGAGGAGAGTGTGTTTTGTTTTGTTGCTTGTCAAATCCGCTGGACACGTTTTCAACTGTTTCGCCATATAAGATTGCGCTCCCTACCAAGACACATTCCACACTCCATAGTGAAAACGTTACCTTTCTGAGGCAAACCAGACTAGTCATACAATGTCACAGAATATTTAATAGTACTACGAGTACGTACATAATGACCACGGAATCACCCGCCTGAATCTAGCTGGCGCGCAACTCGCGCCCAACTCGCCCTTACCGTCATTTGTTTCATACGGAGATGGAGAGTGAATCGTTGGCCCGCGTAGTGGTACACAGACATTTACAAGTGTACAGACGTCCTCGCACGATACTTCATTCGAATTATGCTCGAATTCGTGCTTTTACCACCACTTTTATGATGATGAATTATAGGTACCATAGAAAATAAAAAGTTTTTTAGGCTTTAAGTAGTTAAGTAGTTCATTTTTCTATGATTATAGGCACAGAATTTTGAATTCACGAGATATCAGTCAAAGATCCTGTTCTTTTGCAACTGATTTTGATGAGACTGTATTTGTAGGTTATTTTATTTGTTATTTCAATTTAATAGAGGCATAGTTATATACATTATATTATATTGTGAACCGATTTCGATGATTCTTTTTTAAATTAAAAGGTACCTTCGGATTGACCTGTTTTAATGTTGTTCATGTTCACATTATGATGTGGGATCCATGAGAAAAGGTAACTCCTCGAAATTTGTAAAGACGCGTATGAGTGATACATTCGTCCTGTTGTGTGTACTCATGTTAGGAAACTTTAGCCGGAATAAAACTATTACTTAGTAACCTTATCTTCTATATACAAAAACCGGCCTAGAAGCGAGTTAAACTCGCGTGGAGAGGGTTCCGACCCTTGATTATTTTCAATGACGTCATTTTCAAGCCGTTGCACAGGATAAGCTCTTTTATATGATAGATTTCAAATACTATGGACTTCTTAATAATTTTCCTGTAATCTATAGGTCAATTACTACCCTCCGTATTTCCCCCAAAATTTTAGGTCTAGTAGTTTAGGAGATAAGGGGGGTTTGGTAATTTTTCGTCTATTTTCTTAAATAAAGAGCTTATCCTGTGAAGCGATTTGAAAATGACGTCATTGAAAATAATCAAGAGTCCGACCCTCTCCACGCGAGTTTAACTCGCTTCTTGGCCAGTTTTCTTTTTTTATTTAAGCTTTGTACGAAATAAAACATCGAATCAAGTATATTCACATTTTATTACAAAAACTCCATTTCATCACAATTAAATACCCTTGTCTAATCTCTAACAGTCTTGCCTAGAGCCTCCTCCCCATCCTTTGTGTTTTCTTCAAGTTTTGCAATCTGAAAAATATAATTATTAAAATTTAATAAATTAATCCCTATAATGCCTAATTCTAATCTATGCCTAATCTAATTTCTAATGTGTTCTAATTTATACCTTTGCGCAGCAGTCGACGTCTATGATGATGATGATGATGATGATGATGTTGATGATGCTTATAATGCTTAATTCTAATCTATGCCTAATCTAATCCAATTACTTATGTGTTCTAATTTGTGCCTTTGCGCATCAGTGGACGTCCATGATGATGATGATGATGATGCTTATAATGCTTATAATGCCTAATTCTAATCTATGCCTAATCTAATCCAATTTTTAGTGTGTTTTAATTTACTTATGCCTTTGCGCAGCAGTGGACGTCTATGTTGATGATGATGATGATGATGATGATGATGCTTAAAATTGGGCGAATCTAAGAATAACACAACTTAAATGAATATAGGCAGGGACACTTGAAGAATTATTGATGGAAGATGGTCGCGGGTTCGAGTCCCGCTCGGGGCAAACTTTGTGTGATGAGCACGAATGTTTGTACTCGAGTAATGGATGTTTAGTATTTATATATGTACTAGGTTCTGCCCGCATGGAATTCAGTTATCGCGTTCCCGCGGGAACTATGCGTTTTTCCGGGATAAAAAGTAGCCTGTTCTTTCCCGGGACTCCAACTATGTCCATACCAAATTTCATCCAAATCAGTCCTGCGGTTGAAGCGTGAAGAGGTAACAGACAGACAGACAGATAGAGTTATTTTCGCATTTATAATATTAACTAGCTTCTGCCCGCGACTTCGTCCGCGTGGAATTCGGTTCTAGCGTTCCCGCGGGAATTGAGCGTTACACTATAACAAATTATATACGAAAACCTTCCTCTTCAATCACTCATCTATTAAAAAAACCGCATCAAAATCCGTTGCGTAGTTTTAAAGATTTAAGCATACATAGGGATATAGGGACAGAACAAGCGACTTTGTTTTATACTCTGTAGTGATATGGATTTCTATATATAAGTATTTATATCGTTGTCTAGCTCCCATAATACAAGGGTCTCTTAGTTTGGGGCTAGGTATTATATGTGAAATGTCGCGCGAAGCTGCGATCATCGCGTAGATTGTCGTTAATCGACGATCCCCAAAAGTTACCTTTGGTTGTGAAACCGTTTGATATAGGGCATCTCCATTATCATTCTCGTGTCGAGGTCCATTTTGGAGTTGCTGTCGAAGCCAGGCACGAGGTCCGAGGGGGCGTCGCTCTTGTCGCCAACTGCCGGAGGATGTACCAGTTTACTTATTTATAGGGTCAAGCAACACGTTATGACGATATTTTACCCATAGAATTAGCTATCGATTTAGAATCGGGAAATCCTTAGGGATGTACTTTTAGTATGTAGCTATATATACATATATTATCCTCTTGGGGTTCAAAGTGATAATACTAGGACAAAATCAGTTTGCAGTGAAAGCCCAAGTATTTAAACAGAGACTTGGAGCAATGACCCACTGTGATAGTACTAGAACAAAATATTTACTGACACCTGGTATTTTTATATTACGCGCCATGTCATCTGTACCTTGTCGGTTAGTCTGTGGATATATTTGGCATTGTGGCAGCACTGCGTAAAGTGAGCGGGGAGGGGTATCCTCGGTCTTCTGTCACAAGACGTCGCAGCAATGATACGTGAAACGAGAAGAGGTTAGTTTAACTTATTAATATCTTTGAAATCTTTATCTAAAACTTACGGTATTTTGCATTGATTTTGAGAAAAACTAATAACGCATGTGTAAATACTGTTATTTTGTCGTAATGTCGTCCTTTTCGACTTGTATTTTTGACAATAATTTATTTGTACTAGTACTAGTATGCCGGGCTGGTATACCAAATATAATATAGTATAGTAGCAGTAGTATAGTAGTAAAAATAGGCCAATAATGGTAATTATTTGAATTGTTATTGTGTTTTTTTTAGTTTTAATTCCCATTCGTTAAAGGGTTTTTGAGTTTATTTTTAGAAAAAGGCCAATAATGAAACTTTATTGGAACAATTATGATTGTTTTGTTGATTTTGATGCCAATTTTTTAACTATGAGTGATATTTGAGCTTTCTGTGAGAAAGAAAACTTATTATTGTAACTTTGATAAAGCTGAAAGCTATTTTTTTGATCTCTGCTAGTATTAAGTGTTTAAATACTAACTTTTTATAAGATTTTGAAGACTGTTCGATTTTATGTATAACATATGTGACAGCCCAATGTGCTAAATAAAGAACAAAAAATATCGGTGTTTTTTCTTTTTGTCTGACAAGCCTAAATCAATATTATAACACCCCTAAAATATGACAGCTGTAGATGTTGCGGTTAACTTGTTACATAAAATTTTTGGTCTGGGCGTTCAGTACTTTATTAATTAGTTCTAATATTATGACATTGGGTCTTCATCGGAAGTACCCTCTTCGAAACTGGGTCTTAGGAGGTTATACTACTACTACTACAGCCTATTTGCGTCCCACTGCTGGGCGCAGGCCTCCTCTCATCACGAGATGGTTTGGGCTATAGTCCCAACGCGGGCCCAGCGCGGATTGAGGACTTCATTAATTCGCAGATGCGTGCAGGTTTCCTCACGATGTTTTCCTTCACCGAAAAGCACATTTAATTTAAATTGAATTTCACACATAAGTAAACTTAGAGGTGCGAGCCGGAATCGAACCCCCGAACCTGAAGCAAACGTATATTATCAGCTTTTTATTTAATTTCTTTATCAGGGGCATCAACAGCAATACAGAAAAAAATATCCAAAGAAGTATAAATACAGTTAACAAAGTCAATAATAGATGTCCACAAAAATACAAAAAGATTTTCTGAAATACTATGTAGGTATACACGGTGGGTCAGAAAATATGGCAAATAATTAACCCACAGTATCGGCTATCGATTCTGAGTATATTGTATAGGTCTTTAATTTTTTTTGAGTTGGTACAAAAAATAATTGTATATGGGATTGGTTGTGTGAGCGACGCCTGAATCCTATACAAAATATTTTTTTTTACCAACTCAAAAAAAATTAAAGACCTATACAATATACTCAGAATCGATAGCCGATACTGTGGGTTAATTATTTGCCATATTTTCTGACCCACCATGTATATCAGGAAAACATAAGGGTTAATCAGATCGGGGTTGGGAGAGGGGAAAGGGGATCGGGAAACCCTTAGGGATGATTTTTAGGCTTTTTTTCGATTAGGTAAAAATAAAGTATGGGATTCAGGTATCACGCACACCAGTGCCAACATCAATCTCATTTTCTTTTTTACTAACTTGAAAAATATAAAAACCCAGACACACGCTTTGCTTACTTACAATCGATAGCTGATACTGTGGCTAAAATATATCGTCATAACGTTTTAAACATGAACATTGAAAATGAAAATGAAAATGAAAATATTTATTCAGCAAATAGGCCACATCTGGGCACTTTTACACGTCACTTTTAAATGAATTTAACAGAAATGAATTTACCATTTGTAGGTTAACTAGCCGTTTGTTCGCGACTTCGTCCCGCGTAAACTTAGAATTTGCGTACCCGATGATACTATACATAGAGGTACCTAGTTATAGTTATAGAAGTATTGAAAAACCTGGTTTAACCCATAGAAAACCCGTTCCAGTGTTATATCGGGGAAGCTGTAAACTACTTACTACACCTTGTTTCATCGTTCATACAGCAAAGGTTAGTAGGTACAAAAGGCGAAGGCGCAGGAAGGATCTTAAGTCATCTCTTTTTCTACGAGGAAATAAAAATAAAAGAATGATTGGTGGAGTTTTTACGAACCAATGTCACTTTCGTGTAGGCTGCCATCGTAGTACACGTTGCCAACGGGGTCTCGAGTAAGATCTGTAAAATTAAAGCAGTTTATTTATGAAAGACGAGAATGTAGATAATGTATCCTAAGAGTATCTAATATTGTGTCGTTTTTGGTAAGACATCGGTACATTACTTGCCAATATATACCATACCCTACCATGGCCCATATACTCTACTATATTTACTAGTTATTTAAGATCTACATAAAAAAAATGTATATGATTGCATTGTATAAATAAATATATAATGATACAAGCAGTCCGTCGCAGTACTTATTACCCACGTAGATTCCATTTTTCCGTTCTCGTAGTAATTTCGGGAAATCCTCTTAGTGTTACCCCATAGCACAGAATATTTAATAGTACTTACTACATACAGAATGGCCACGGAATCACCCGCCTGAATCTAGCCGGCGCGCAACTCGCGCCCGACTCGCCCTTACCGTCATTTGTTTCATCCGGAGATGGAGAGTGGATCATTGATTGGCCCGCGTAGTGGTACACACACATTTACAAGAGTACAGACGTCCTCGCACGCACACAGACGTCCTCTCACGCAAACATTGATACTTCATTCGAATTGTGTTCGAAATCGAGCTTTTATAGCCACCATTTTCTGCTTTGCTTAGGCATTCATCATCAGGTTCTCATCTTTCATAAAGGTTGACTGGTAGAGAATGCCTCAAGGCATTAAGTCCGCCTTTTGTACACTAAGTTTTCTTTATGTGCAATAAAGTTTAAATAAATAAATAAATATAGGCCGTGCCCGCCGTGTCCCCATAGGTACTCCCCAAGGAGCTACATCCAAATTTCAAGATGTTTTTTCCTTATACTTACCGAACTGTTTTAAATTCGTCTCCAGTTCGTCGTTGTCTGCAAAGAAATTTCTTATCATTAGCTTAGTCATACCAATAATCAAGCATGTATTTACTACTACTACTACAGCCTAATTACGTCCCACTGCTGGGCACAGGCCTCCTCTCATCACGCGAGGGTTTGGGCTATAGTCCCCACGCGGGCCCAGTTCGAACCATGTATCTAGTTTAGCCCAATTATACACTGAAACAAATTACGAAAATATTAAAAGCTACTGAAAATGTTAATTATGGGTTCGACCTACCGCCTCTCATGCAGAGGGTCGGGGTTTCGATTCCGGTTCGCACCTCCAAGTTTACATATGTGCGAAATTCAATTTGAATTTACCACTGAGCTTTTCGGTGAAGGAAAACATCGTGAGGAAATCGCACTCATCTGCGAAGTAATTCAAAGATGTGCGTGAACTCCGCACTGGGCTCGCATGGGACTATAGCCCAACCCTCTTGTGATTAGAGAAGGCCTGTACGCATCAGTGGGACGCAAATAGGCTGAAGAGTACCTAGTAGTAGTAGCATGTAGTATGTAAATAGTTTTCACTTGCCTGGAAAGAATGCGATAAGTTCGGAAACAGTCACTGGTTTAGGTACTTCTTTTGTCGGAGTTGAAACAGGAGTCGTAGGTTTAGATGCCACTGGTGCTGCAAATGATAGTAAGACAATTACGAAAGAAACAAATGCTGAAATAGGTAGCACAGATGCTTTGGCGAGATGGGAACTCATAATTTAGTACCTACTAGAGAATCCGTGATCAGATCGAAGTAGGTGTACTATTATACTAATAAATGCAGCATGACACAACTTAGAAGGCGTGTGGAAAATCACTTCAGCCGTTGACGAACAGTCTCTTCTTGCTTAATCCCTGCGCGTTCTAAGTTGTACGGGTACTTCGCCCATAAGTATACAAGCTAATTTTCGCAAGGCACTTGATTTCATAAGATCAACATGGTTTACGGACGAATCAAGTCCCGACATCTCTATTAGCCGGTAGCTTTCTCGCGTAAAGACTGGCTATTGCCATACAGCGAGGGAAAGCTGCCTGCATGATGGGAACCTTCCAAAAGGCCCTAATTTAGGTTTTTAGGTTATTGTTTAGTTTTGAATATATTTTTTTCTGTAAATTTAAATACTATTTGTAGTTTATTTTTAATTTTTAACTTTTTCTATTACGCTACGCTTAAGTTTTTAAGTTTGTAAAAATAATTATGATTTATTTTTACATATCACTCGTAGGATAGACGAAAACATCGCATGGTTTGCCTTCCAAACTAATATTCATAATAGAATTAGAAAGAAGCAAGCTGAGGAGGCTAGATTCCTAAACCTAGCCTATCTATCTCAGGGAAGGAGCGCAATCTTATATGGCGAAACAGTTGAAAACGTGTCCAGCGGATTTGATAAGCAATAAATCAAAACACACTCTCCTCACAACCGTTTTCGCCTCAGCAGCGCCATCTGAAGGCGCTACTGCAGACTATCCGCCTAGGTGGCTTGACTGGAGTGGCGACCGCAGCGCCCCAATCTACCCGATTTGGTGTCCACTTTTGGAACTATAAAAATTGCGCTCCTTTACTTCAACCCTCCATATCAGGGATTTATCTTTGTCCTATTAGGATAGGTAGGACAAAGAAATAGAAATAGGTGTGGTGAAGTAGAAAAATACTCAGCTTAATTTAAAAAAAATACCTTTAGTGACAAGGAGTTTCATGTTCAACGTCTCTTTTTGAGGTGGCATGTATGACGATTCTGTTACAGAAAGCTGTGTAGTTTCTTTTACGACGTTGGTCGACGCAGAGGGAGATGCCGCCAATTTTGTATCTATAAATAAAATTACCAAAATAAGGCTTCTATATTTCCTGCTATCTTCACCACGTCGTCGCTACACCTTGTTGGAGGCCTATCGACGGCTCGAGACCAGTGTATACGAGTGGCATAAGACCTGTCTATGTGGCGAGCCTTAGGGCAGGCCTATGTCCATTAGTGGACGTCTTTCAGTTGACATGACGATGCCGACTACCCAATCGATCCCCTTGGCGACTATTTGGGATCTAAAAAGCTGGTAACTGGGTATATCCATATCCCGTCCCAAAATAAGAACATTCTTAACTCTTATTAAATCTTAACGGTGCTCAATATATATTTCAATTGATGCCAATTTTAGTGTCATTCGATCATAACAATTTACGACATTTTTAATCCCTTTTGGATATTGTACTTCCTTAGAATTTAGAAAAGATGAGCTATTGTTGAGTTTGTTGTGGCTAGACTGAAAAAGCCGGACATCAACTGGCTTTGGCTTGAAATTTAACAAATAATATGCCACACAGATTCGTTTCGTACATAAAAAGTGTCATATATAAAACCGACACCGGTTCGCATTTGATTTGGACTAACGTTATTTTTCAAAATTCCATTCTTCTGCCGCGTACATAAGGTTGGTAATTACTCGTAATCCTCTTGTAACCCACTTCGATTAACCTTACCTGGATGTGTAACCAATTTGCTGAAAAAACCGCGTTTGAGATGTTAGGTACTCACCTAAACTTCGCAGTCTTCGAAGTGCCTTCTCTACACACCAATCCAGAATTTGTTTCGTCGAATTCTGTCCTATTTCATTGCAAAAATGCGTGGCCATTTTCATAAAAGGATCATTTGTTATTGTATTAGTTTTCACTGCCAGTGGTTCTGCTGTAGTTTTTGTCTTCTTTGTGTTATTGATGTCGTTACTGAGGAACAGTGAGTGATGCATTGGCACAGAATGTCCTTTACCATGATGCTTACGGTGCCTCTTTTTAGAATGATGGTTTATCCATCTACGTTCTCTATGCGTAGAATTAGTATTGCTATCATTATACACAGGTAGCAAAACTGTCGTGTCAAGTTTAGTACTATTTCTAGCTGTCAAACTCCTAGATGCATTTTTAGCATCATCAGTATTACTATTTGTATGTTTATTCCTCTTGTGCTTAGCATTCCTTGCAATAGCAGTTTTGTCAGAAATAATGAAGCCTGGTAGTATTTTGTTCTTTATAATAGTGTCTATAAATGTGTTATTGAAGTAATACTTGTAAATCAAGTCGTCTACGGGTTTATCGTATAGTTCTCGCAAAATCATTTCATCATGATTTAATATAGGGTTGGCGGCGGGAATCGAAAACAGGTTTATTTTGATAGATTCTGTTGTAGTCGATTGTATGTCATTTATCTTATTTTCCTCAGTTACATTATCAAAAACTGTTTTCGTTTCGACTGACGTGGTAGATTGAGGATGTTTTGATGCTATATACATTTTCTTCGCCTTTTCTAAGACTCTTGCGTAATTACTCTGCCTAAGTGATATATCATTCTGTGCTTTAGCAATAGCATTCTGTTTTTGGTTGATCTTCTCATTCTGTGCCAACATCGATTTTTGTATATTGAAGAACTGCTGTTGTTGAAGCAAAAACGTTTTCTGCTGGCCCTCCAATTTCAATAAATACTTTGACATTTCTTCCTCCTTTCTCTTATAGCCTTCTTCTCTAGATTTCAACTGGTCTTGTAGCGTTTTTATTTTTTCAATAATCTTTAAGAAGAACGCATATTTCGAGTCGAATTCTTCAAGTCGTTTGGCATGCTTCTCTATATTCATTTTACATCCCTCGTTTAAAGTGTGCATTTGACTATGAATAGATTTTATATCATTATGTTGTTTCATTATCTTTTTAAAAGTCTTGGTTAACATTGATAGTACCTTTATTAATCCTCTCTCAGACACTGCTTTGCCTCGTTTCACGTCATTACTTTCTTTATAGTTATATATGTTAGTTTCTTTAGGGACAATTTCATAAACAACATCAGTCACTGGTGCTATTTGCCATCTTTTTTCATCTTTTTCATTATTATTTGTTATAGCATTAGAATTAGTATTAACAGCTTCAAGAAGATTGATTCTTTCATTCTCTGATTCATATTTCATGCTCCTTTTAGGTACATTGGATACATTCCCACTTGTAATATTTACTAAGTCTCTAAGATACTCAAAGGTTAAATCTTTTGATTTTTCTTTTTTATTTATCTCTTTTGTAACTTCAGTTTTAATTTCAGTGACTACTTCAGTATCATTATGTTCTTCGAATACGGCTTTAGTTGAGGATTTTGGATAGACGTTGTAATCTATATTTTTATTGTTGGGATTGTTTCTAATAACGGTTACCTCATAAGGGTAATAATCGTTTATATAAGAAGGAGTGGAATTAATTTGTTTAATTCTATTGTTTAATGCACTTTTCCGGAGTCTACTGTTGAAAGCACCTGTAAAATAGTAAACTGCAAAAAAATAAATCCATTTCCCATTTGCAAAAATAAACAGTTTCCTAAACGTCGTTTAGTTCTTACTGTTTTTATTTTCTTGGGCTAGCAAGACGTGTACCCGTATTTGGCCTATTTGCTGAATAAATGACCGAATTTGAATTAAAGAGAACTTTACGTTATATTATACTAGCTCCTGCCCGCGACTTCATCCGCGTGGAATTCGGTTATCCCGTTCCCGCAGGAAATATGCGTTTTTCGGGGTTAAAAAATAGCCTATGTCCTGTCCCGGGTCTCCAACTATCTCCATACTAAATTTAATCCAAATCGGTTCAGAGGTTGAAGCGTTAAGAGGTATCCGACAGACAGAAAGACAGACAGTTACTTTCGCACTTATAATATTAAATATGGATAAAATACGTATTGTTTCTGACATTATTACTTAAAATACCTTCGTATATCCAAAGTATCGTAAAATACTCAATCCATACCAGTAAGAATCTCTGATGCTAACCAATTATTTATTCTACAAAAGAAATGTCTGCGCATAATCGCTAACATACATCAACCCCAAAGTTGCAAACCGTATTTTAAACAATTTAAAATCATGACACTTCCATCCATATACATATTTGAAATAGTTTCATTTGTCAGGAAAAACATTCACCTATTTGACCATGCCAAAAGTGCCCGTCGTAAAGAAAATTTAATCTTACCGGAACCAAAACTGGAAATATATAAAAAAGGTCCATTTTATAGTGCAATTAAAATATACAACAAACTCCCGACAACATTGAAAGCAGAAATTAATGACAAAGTCCTTCTAGCGAAATTGAAGAGACTCTTATTAAAAAAATGTTATTATACAATTTTAGAGTTTATGGAAGACGATAATGTAGATACTATATAGGTTATTATAATTTAAGTTTGATATGTATACCTAAGAGTATCGTATATTGTGTCGTTTTTGGTAAGATCGGTACATACTTGCCAATATATGCCATACCCTGCCAGGGTCCATGTACTCTACTATATTTACTAGTTATTTAAGATCTAATGTTCCTACATTAAGAAAAATGTATATGGTTGCATTGAATAAATAAATAAATAATAAATGCTAAAGTAACCCTGTCTATCTCCTCACGCTTAATCCGTTTTACCGATTTAGATGAGATTTGGTAAGAGAATAGTTCAAGTTCCGATGAAGGATATGGGCTACTTCTTATCCCGGAAGACCGGGAAAAGAAGTAGCCCATGTCCTTCAACCAAACGCAAACATCCCGCGCGGGAACGCCATAACCGAATTCTCTGGTAGAAGCTGGCATTTTTATATGTCTTCTCATCTCAATTTAAGTTTACGAGGACTTACTGTGCGGCTCTCTCTTATACCTCCCCACAAACTCTGAGGTCAGCCCTTCCTGCTTAGAACTGAAGCTCTCAAATCCGTTCTGGACTTGGCTCTCCACGTCCAGAGAATTGGCTCTGAAGATGAAGCCGAGACTTGACTGGGCCGCTGGATCTGGGCTGTTATTCCGGAGCCATACTCCTGAATTAGAGGGGGTACAAAACAATGGTTTACTTACTTTAATCTCTTATACTTTTAGTCCGTTCCTATACCCAGCTCAGCGGTCACTGTCACTCGTGCAACGAGTGAAAGAGAAAGCGCTACGCACAGAACGCCCGATTTAGTTAGTATTTAACACGTTTTAATTTCTTTAAAAATACTGTCTAAAAACATGGCATTTATAAAGATGTCAATGATGTATGCGTATAATTTGGATATTTTTCTGTTATATTTAGTTTTACACTGTTTGATATAATAAACTGGAGTAAAGTTTGATTAAAGGTCCAAGTTAGAGGTTACTTTGGAATTAAATTGTATCGAACAAAGTTTCGTGAAACGTGTATCGAAAGCTGTCAATGTAAGGGCGATATAATCAAATATAACATATGTTTTTTTCTTCATATGTTTAACTTTTACCTTTCTTAGAAAAGTATGATCTTACATGAGGAATTTGACGACGCTGGGTCAGGGAACGGCCTTAAACGCACTAATCTTGTATCTATTTATTTATTCCAACTTATTCAAAAATGGCTCCAATTTGGATGAAATTTTAAACTTAGGGCCCTCGCCCACGGTGAATTTTTATAGCGATGCTGCCGCTCATACCGCTTCCTTTTTACACTTTGATGTTTGTGTCCTTTTTTTACATCAAAGTGTATATAAAAAGGATAGCGATATGAGTAGCGCGGCAGCATCGCTACAAAAATTCACCGTGGGCGAGGGCCCGTAGAATTTTAAGTTTTAAGATACTTATAAATAATTTACCAAATTATGTATACCCAAGCCGTTTACTAATAAATTATCCACAGGAAAGACTTCACGTTCTGTGTATATGATCCAGGCCAGGTTAGATACAACCACACGGCGGACACGGCCTATAAAAGCACGATTTCGAAAACAATTCAAATGAAGTGTCAATGTTTGCGTGCGAGGACGTCTGTGTGCGTGCGAAGACGTCTGTCTGTACACTTGTAAACATGTGTGTACCACTACGCGGGCCAACAAGAGGGATGACAACAGGGTGAAGAAATAGTTTTTTTTGTTTTATCAAATTAACAAGGAATGACTAAGTTAAAACGCATTAAAGTTGGAGAGTGGGGGCTAACTACGTCACCGTTAGCTATAAATCGTACCTAACCGTGACGTCACGCGACATTTCAACTCAATATACCTCTGTATAAGTTTGATTACGTGAAAAAAGAAAAGATACGTGTCCAATACTTTTCAATAATCTTTCTGATAGACTAAGAAAAAAAAGTTGTCGTCATCCCTATTCACTCTTCATCTCCGGATGAAACAAATGATGGTAAGGGCGAGTTGGGCGTGAGTTGTGCGCCGGCTGCCGCCTGAATCTTCAGAGGGGTGATTCCGTGGCCATTCTGTACATAGTACTATTTATTATATATTCTTTGGGTTTCTGTGTGTATTTAATATTATTCAACATTGTAACAGACTCACCTTTATTAACTTTGTTCCGTTCAAACTGCGGCTTCAAGACATTGTCGGATTCAAGAAAAGGACTACATCGGACTCCAACGGACACTGTGACATATAATATTATATATATTTTATACATAACTGCGCACACGCATTCGAGCGAACACGAATGTATCACTGAAACTGAGGCTGGCAATTCTGGTCAACTTTGGTGGTGTTTGTAAACGTAGTGATGTGCGAATTGCAATTTATTTTTATCGACTATCGATAAATGAGTACAGCAAGACACAACTTAGAGGGCGCGTGACGAAGCGCTTAAACCGTTGAAGGAGATTATGTTTTTTCACTTCTCATGCTCTTAAAATGTTACTTTAGTCTCTGCACATCGGGACTAAAGCTCTATTTTAGTCTCTAGGGACTAAAGTATTTTTTTTTAAATTTACATTGGAAACCCGCCTAAACAGCCAACCACAGAGTTTGTGAAAGGAGGATTATCCCCATTTCCAGTGAACCTAGACAATTTCTAGGGCGTGAAAAAACGATTTAATTTCGTGAAACACGATTTAATGATTCCGAATACCTATGAATCTTGTTTTATTTAAAGTGAATTCATTTAATAATGCATGAGCCAATTAGATTTAAAATATATTAATAGTTTTCAAGTTTGAATCTGTTGGCTAAATATCATTCAAAACGTAACGTGATAAAAAACAGGTCAAGTGCGTACCTACAAACTTGATATGCAAAAACAATACAAACTTATTATTTGCGGTTGGTGAAGTAGACACGGCTACTGCGCCAACCGCAAATGATAAGTTTGTATTAATAAATTGGCCACTTACCAAAATATATAATATTTACGGTTATCAGATTTATTCCTGTACCTGTGCTGTAAGACCTTGCTTCTGGCCAAATTTCATGATTCTAGGTCATCGGGAAGTAGCCGGTTATCTACTTTGTTATAATAAATATCGTAATTTTGTATGGAACTTCGTTTTTTTTCCTCGCATTCGAAGTGAAAAGCAGAGTGTTTAACGCGTGACTAAACAACCATAATGACACTCGAACTATAGCCACCCTCGCTCTGCTCGGGTGGCTAAACATCTCGTGTCATAATGGCTTGTTTTAGTCCCTTGATAAACAATCTACTATTAAACGACTTCGAAAAAAGGAGGTTCTCATTTTGTCTGTAGGTATGTTTCTTTTTTTGTATGTATGTTCCGCGATTACTCCGTCAATTGTGAACCGATTTCGATGTTTCTTTTTTTAATCGAAAGGCGGTACCTTCGGATTAGTCCTATTTTAATTTGGTTCAGTTCTGATGATGGAATCCATGAGCAAATGAGGGAACTCCTCAAAATTTGTTAGCACGTGAATGATTTTGGCATCAATTTCAAAGACTACAGTGAGACTTACGTCTCATCGTACATGTTTGGAAACGGTAAACGAAAAGAAAAGCCGACTTCAAACTCCGTCAGCCTACAAAGTCGGTGTCAAGTGAACCGACCCAAAGATGATGACAATCTTATAGTGAACTTGACACCGACTTTGTAGACTGTAAGAGTTTGAAGTCAGTTTTTATTTTTTTTATTTTTGCTTAATCCGTACACCTGTATGTTGGTGTTTGATTGTGTGGCTGTGTTATTATTGTATTTCCATATGCCATGAGTATTTTATGAATCAGTGTATTTTTTATACTTTTTTAGTAAGGAAGCCGTGGTGGCCTAGTGGTTCGACCTACCGCCTCTCATGCAGAGGGTCGGGGGTTCGATTCCGGCTCGCACCTCTAAGTTTAGGTACTTATGTGCGAAATCCAATTTGAATTTACCACTGAGCTTTTCGGTGAAGGAAAACACCGTGAGGAAACCTGCCCGCATCTGCGAAGTAATTCAAAGATGTGTGTTAAGTCCCCAATTCGCGCTGGGCCCGCGTGGGGACTATAGCCCGAACCCTCTCGTGGTGAGAGGAGGCCTGTGCCCAGCAGTGGGACGAAAATAGGCTGTAGTAGTAATAAGTAGCTCGACACATCAGTTTATCAATATTTCCATCGACCTCCCCCCTCACTACGATAATTACCTATTTCCGCCAAGTGTTATTGCTTACATTCACGTGGGAATCTCGATCGTAAATCGGACATGCTTCATTTATTTTGGACCGCCATTTTGGATTTCTTTATCTTGTTATGGAAACTACAGTTTAAAATAAACAAAATTCGGCAGTTGATTTTGTCTTGTAATTAAACCTCACATCGACACTGCCGGCATAGGCCGGCAAATGCTACAGCGTAAAAGAAATACTGGATGACGAAAATTTCTGCGTTCTGATCTTATCCGGAGGTCCTCAAATAGGGGCCTGAAAATGCGGCGAAATGGTTCCAGTAAAGGATGGTACGGTAGTGTTTGCTTCGCGCTCGACTTGGCGGGGGCACTGCCGTGCCCCCCGATTTCCAAGTAAAGGTCATATTCGTGATTGCATTTATTTTTGACATGTTTTATTTACCCCTTGTACAACTTCTAGTTGTCTAATTTCAGATATATTTTTTTTAGTAAAAAGATACTCTTAGCATACATTTAAAATTTTCACTAATTTTGTCAAAATGTGGTCAAAAATCCTAACTTCGCATGAAGTCAATAACTAACTAACTAACTACGCTGGCTCAGCGACCCAAAATGGATCTTGGCCTCCGAAACGAGCTCTCGCCACTGTGCCCTGTCCTGCGCCACCTCCTGCCAGTTGCTGACTTGGAGGCGCCGCAGGGCCGCTTCGACGACGTCCCTCCAGCGATATCTAGGTCGCCCCACTGGGCGACGTCCAGTCAGACGACCCATATACGCTCTTTTCACTGCCCGATCCTCTCCCATTCGCTCAACGTGGCCGAGCCAGCGAAGTCGGTGAGCTTTGGTTTCCCCTACTATATTGGGTTGGCACACTAGGTCTTCAATTTCGACGTTTTTCCGAATACGCCAACTGCCGTCATCCCTTTTGGTGGGACCCAGGATCTTACGAAGGACTTTTCGTTCAGCGACTAACAATCTGTTTTCTTCCTTTAGTGTTAGTGTCCAGGCCTCGCAGCCATACGTTAGAATGGGTCGAATAATTGTGTTATAGATTCGGATTTTCGTACGCTTACTGAGTAGCCTGGACACTAAAACCTTGTGAAGAGCTGCGCTGCACCGCAAGGTGTTCTGTACGCGGATGCTGATCTCGTCCTCTCGAGCATTGGTATCAGTCACGGTGCACCCTAGGTACTTGAATTTGTGCGTACCCTTAAACGTAGCATCTCCAACATGAAGGTCTTCACAAGGGGTCCGCGTGTTCTTGTATCGTCTCATGTGGAGATACTCCGTCTTGTCGCAACTGATCCTGAGCCCCACCTTCCTAGCTTCGGTATCCAGAGTTGCGGCGGCCAATATGACTTCTCCACGCGTTTCACCCAACAGGGCTAAATCATCCGCATATCCTATCACGTTATGCCTTCCCTCCAGCTCCACGCCCGCGTCCAACTGTAGGACCTTTCTTAAGGCGTACTCTAGCACGAGGTTGAAAAGCATAGGCGACAGGGCATCTCCCTGCTTTAGTCCGGTAACTACTGTGAAGTCGTCCGTTAGCTCACCTCCAACCTTAACGCGCAACCTGCACTCTGATGTCGCAACTTTAACCATGGTGGCTAATTTGCTTGGGATGTTAAAGTATCCTAAAATGGAATACAGGGCGTCCCGATCTATACTGTCGTAAGCTTTAGTGAAGTCCACAAACAAAGAGTGAACACCTTGAGCGTACTCCCACCTCTTTTCCATTATCTGCCTTAGTAAGAAGATCTGGTCGATAGTGCTTCGATTCCGGCGGAACCCACACTGATAATCGCTAAGGATTTTTTCCGCGTAGGGTTCTAGCCTTTTAAGTAGCACATTCGACAAGATCTTGTAGGCAGTTGGAAGCAGAGTAATCCCTCGGTAGTTCGCGCACGTTTTCTTGCATCCCTTCTTGTGAATAGGACAGATGATGCCTATATTCCATTCCTCGGGTTGTCGCTCGTTCTCCCAGATCTTAAGAAGCAGTTCATATAGCTTTGACTGTACTACTCCTCCGCTGCATTTCCAAATCTCACTGGGTATGCCATCGATCCCAGGAGCTTTATTATTCTTAAGTCCCATGATGGCCTCGTGAACTTCTTCAAAAGAGACGGGTTCTACTGAATCAGCGCTCTCTTCTGATGTATTGTGGGTGATGGATTCATTCAGTGGGGGGCAGTTTAACAGATGCATGAAATATTCTCGCCACGTGGATTTTATTTTATCAGGGTCTGTTACCAAGTTGCCATCTTTATCAAGGAGCATCTGGCTGGTTGGCTGGTACCCTTTTTTGAAGGTTCGAATCTCTTGATAAAATTTACGCGTCTCGTTGCCCCTTATTACCGTTTCAATGTTTCTCAAACTTGCCTCCAGATGTCGTCTCTTTGCTGTTCTTATAATATTCCTTGCTCTGGTCTGTAACTCACGGTATTTGGGTTTCCAGTTATTATCCTGCTCTGATAAGATCTTGTACTTTCGCCTTTCCTCTACTATCATATCGCATTCTTCAGTCCACCACTTTTTCCTTTTCCTCTTTTTCTTACGACCAACAACCTTCAACCCTACTTTTATCGCACTGGTTTTCATCTTTTCCCATACACTATCAATGTCATCATCTACTTCCAAGTTTTGAAAAGCGTTACTTAATTCTATTGTAAATTTCTGTCTTACTACTTTATCTTTTAAATTTTCTACATTAATGCAATCCTCTTCTTTCGGCGATATTTTCTTACAGGCACTAATCCTTACTTTCACTTTCACTCCTACCATGTAATGGTCGCTATCGCAATCAGCTCCTCTGTATGTTCTTACATCTTGTACAGTGCTTTTGTGTCGGTCATCAACAACTACATGGTCAATTTGGTTTAATGTGCGGCCATCGGGCGATTTCCATGTTCCCTTATAGATGTTCTTGTGAGGAAACATCGTGCTCTTGACACTCATTGCCTTTGAAGATGCAAAGTTAATAAGCCTGATACCATTATCGTTGGATGTATCATGTAAACTGTGTATGCCGATAGTAGGGGCAAATACCATTTCACGACCTATCTTTGCGTTGAAATCGCCCAATAGAATTTTCACATCGTAATTGGGCAATTGATCATAAACCGTTTCTAGTTGGTCATAAAACTCATCTTTGGTCTCGTCATCAGCTTGTTCCGTTGGTGCATATGCATTAATGATAGAAAGGTTTGAAAATCTGCCTCTCACGCGTAATACGCATAACCTGTCTGAGACAGCGTCAAACCGGATTACACTATTTATTATCATTTTATTTACTATAAAACCAGTACCATGTGTGTGGTGCCCGATGTCGCTTCCGCTATAGAAGAGGGTTGCATTATTGTCAACATTGCATTCTCCGTTACCCGACCAGCGTACCTCTTGCAGAGCTGCTATGTTCACGCTGTATCTTCGAAGCTCTTTATTAACCTGATACAAGGCTCCGGCTTTAAACAGAGAGCGCACATTCCACGTGGCTAATCGGAAGTCCATTAAGTCAAGCCATGAGTCGTCATTAGGATCGGATCGGATTCTTACTCTTTTCGGTTTCGTAACAATAGTCAATAAAAATCTTGAATGTTTTATTTATTTATTTTTTATTTACAAGATAATGATCTTATAAATAAAACTTAGAATTAATATTTTTCTAATTCTTCTTTCTTCTCGTTTTCAGCAGTTTTCCTGAAAATAAACAAATGCATTTAGATATTTCGCCTATCAGTTTCACACTGACAGTTTTTACAACGGCTATTAACCTCACGATAGCCTTTATGTAAATGCTACATAATAAAAGGTCCTTAAAACACGAGTGGGCCTAATTATGTACAGTTGCATACACAACTTTATCTACACTCATTTTATAAATCCTCTAAGACGCTTCAAAATCGGTCCGCAATGGCGGCATTTCGAATACGTAAGTAAGTAAGTAACACTTTATTGTACAAAACCTTTCATTCTGTCTGACTGAAGAAGATAGGCGGGCATTGCTGTTGGAAGATGTTCGAAATTTTAACGTCATTACAGCATCGATGTCGATTTTGTAAAATGAATTTTACTGTATGACCACAGATAGGAACTCGGCTTTGACAGAACTTGCTGTTATGACAGCAAGTGATGTCATTACTACCGATTTTTGACCGCATCATATAGGGTTTATGATATGATTGTAGGTAAAAGACAGTAAGGGACGCGTATACCGTGGAAATTGGTATACCGTTCCTGTGGAAATATAGGTGTAAAAAGTATTCTAGGGGCTAGGTTATTCTCAGGGTCTCAAACTATCTCCATACCAAAAATCCAAATCGGTCCGGCCGTTTCAAGTAAGTACCTATGTGTTATTTTTTTATATCTAAGATATAGGCAAACGAGCGCACAGCCCACCTGACGGTAAGTGGTCACTGCGTCCCATGGACACCGAAATCCTATGATCCCCCATTAAGAAACCATAAGATCTCGAATGCGTTGCCTACCCAGATGGAATGCCTCTGTGCCAGAAATGTCACCGGCTGCCTCAACCCCCTACCGGAACACAACAGTTAATGTAAGTACACAACAGTTAGGTAGTTAATGTAGCATTGACGTGTGCTTATGCAATAAATTATTTTGAACTCAATGGACAAGAAATCTGCATAATTTGGCCACTAGGGGCGCTGCGATCGCTCGACCCAAACCATCTGTCAATTACATAGAGAAATATTTGTTGTTATTGGTTTTACTGTGCAGTTCCAGGATGCAATGAGAACGGACGACGCGTATTTCCGAAAGACTTGGCATGTATCTGGGGCAGGTATAATTGCATTGGGATGTCTTCATTTTCATCAAAAATAACTGAACCAAAATTAAAATTGCGGTCAATATTTAACAATTTTAATCAAATCTACTTAAAATTGTTAACAAAAAAACCCGTAAAATTTTGACAGCTGCAGTGTTTGGGTTTTGGTTTGGGTCAAGCGTTTGCAGCGCCATCTGAGTCGAGCTTTGCGTATCCATTGAATTGTATGAACCGACGCACTGACAGATAAAGTGCGCTCCTTGGAGTTATTGTACGATTAATTTGTACTCTCGCAAAAATTGGGAGACTGTCTATCCTTATTTGCGGGATATAGGAAATTCTAGATACTTATGTATGGACTACGGACTCGAATGAGCCCCTGGTTAAACCCGCGACACGCCATACAAATAGAACGGAATCTGCACACTTATATAAGATAGTGTATAAACGTGCGCGTGTCTGCGTAAACCTGTTTAGGGTTGGCAAACGGAACGAGCACGCGCGAGCTATCTACTCGTATTGTAAAGTTCTGTAAGAACTTGTTACGCGCTACGAGCGACGATCATGATTGCTGAGTGCACGTTCCCGGTGCACGTTCGCCGCGGGCGGGGTGAGGTAACCTGGCGTTGGTGCGGGGGGGTACGTGTCACTACTGGTACGTAGTAGCTATTAGATATACTGTGCCTTGATAAAGAGTCTAAACTCTAACTCATATTCAGCACTTTACAAACGGGACTTAATCGCGTAAAAAACCATTTATACAATACAATACAAATACACTTATTGAACACCAAAAAACAATTACACAAGTAAATACAATAAACAAAGAAGAAGGGTGACAACAGGCGGTCTTATCGCTAAAGAGCGATCGCTTCCAGACAACCTTTGGGTAGTGGAATGTGTGAAAAAAATATATGTAAAAGTAGCCAGGTGGTGCACATAACAATTACACACAATGAATAACAGAAGAGTTATATTTTACCTCCGGCATTTATATTTTGCATCGCGGCCGAAACGTCGAGGTAAAATATAATAGTACACTATACAGACCTAGGGTGGTGAATTCGTAAATGTCCCAGATCGCAGGTTTCTGTTCCATAAATATGCGATCTGGGGCTTTACGAATTACCGCCCGTGGTTTGTCAAAAGTTTTACGTCTTGCCTTGGACAAGAAGTGAGATTTTCTCTCCGCGTAGCGGGCAGAAAATCCCACTTTACAGCCAAGGGTGATGTAAATAGTTATTTACGCGATTAAGGTGAGTAGTGAGGCAAAAATGCAAAATCGAGGTGTTTTTGTAACCATTTTTCTATAATTGTAACAAGTAGTCATCTGCAAAGTTTACGAATATGGAACACAAATATAGTCAATTAGTGTTTCTGGTATTTTATATCGTCTTATATGTAATGATTTGTACTATGGATGTCATTTAAGAAATCCTTAATCCTCCTATATGTAACCATTTATTTCCGCTTAGGAAAAAATCTGCGTTGCCAAATTTTTTGCAAGTACTTTTCAGAATTTTATCTAGGGCTTGACCTTCTTAACTTTTATGATAAATAGCTTTTAGACGAAAAACCTATGTCTTACTTAGTGTATAATCACAAGTATCACAACACACATTTGCTGCGCTTGTTAACGTAGGCGCTTTGTTGAATTATGCGGCGTTTTTAATATTTTTAAATATTTTTATTTATTAATTTAAAAATATCTAAACTATCATGATTACTAAAGCTAGAAGTAGAAAAGTTCGTTTCAAAAATTTGACTTTTATATTGGATTTGAAGTCGTGTTATTTTTCTATAACTTCATTGCATTATACAGAAAGTTGTGGATGTGAACAAGGCGACGTTGCGAGTTTCGGCACTCGTGTTGTTTACCTCGCGGTCGCGCGCGCTGTTGCCAGCTTGGTAGGTATCCCGAACTCAACCAGAAAAGTAGGGTCGCTTCGCCTGTTTGCGTCCACTTAGTGGAGTTGGCAAGTTTGAAGGTGAAAATAAAAATGTTCTAATTGAAATTTTGATTATAAAAGGAACGTAATGTATTGATTATATAGTCCTTTTCAATATAACTTATAGTTTTGGTCGAAACATCTGGTGGTTTTCAAAAAAACGACACAAATAGGCATATTAGGCGATTTACCAAGTTTGCGTCCACTTAATCCAGATTGCGTCCAGGTGGACGATGGCCCAATTCACGTCCACCAACTTAGAAAAGGAATCTGAATTGATGTTTTTATAGATAACTAGCTTTTCCCCGCAACTTCGTATGCGCAGAAATATTAAAATGAAAGATCCCGTTTTTTCCCGTTCCCGTGGGAATTTCGGGAAATTCTCTCTTAGCGCTCCCATACGTTCCCTAAGGAACCTGCATGCCAAATTTCAGCCAGATCCGTCCAGTGGTTTGGGCTGTGCGTTGATAGATCACTATGTCAGTCAGTCACCTTTGAGTTTTATACACGGTGGGTCAGAAAATATGGCAAATAATTAACCCACCATATCGGCTATCGATTCTAAGTATATTGTATAGGTCTTAAATTTTTTTTCCAGTTGGTAAAAAAAAAAATGTATATGGGATTGGTTGTGTGAGCGACGCCTGAATCCTATACAAAATATGTTTACCTATACAATATACTTAGAATCGATAGCCGATACTATGGGTTAATTAGGTATTTGCCATATTTTCTGACCCACCATGTATATTTAGATGTACAGAATATATGTTTAGATTGTACAGAATGATCGGATTTTAACAATGACTTTATTCAAGAATATTTGACATTAAAAAATCATGATTATAATTAATAAAACCATGAAGATTTTTTTTCCAGACAGGCCAGTTTTCCTGCTGTTTGAACTTTATAATGTATGTAGTCATTAATCGGGGTTTTACCCTACATACGCATAATGCCTAATTGCATTGCATATTCTTAAACTACGACTTTGATACGAAAAAACATTAAAAATATCTAAATATCACTAGTACCATGTTCAGCATGTAAATTAATTAAAAAAGTATTCAATTCATAAAAAAAATATACAAAAAGATATTTTAAGCGGTGATTTGAACCCGCGCAAGAGGGCGCTCTCATGTAAGTCATGATGAATTTGGACCGCTGGGCCACGGTAGACGTAAGACAGCGGGCGAAATTAACCATTGGTATCGTTGTAATTTATTTGGCGCGGTTATTATTGAGAGGATCGAGCTCGAACGCCCAAGGTCATCGACGGCTACAGGCGCCTTAAGTCCCGTTTTTAGTGTGTTTAATATGAGTGTGTATCGCGAAAGTTTGAGACAATGGACTCTAACTCACTTGCCACAGCAGGGAAAGTCCCAGAATCTCTGGTCGCGGCCATATTCCTCTCCTTCCTGGATGGTCTGCGGCATGGTCTTTCCCATGGACTCAGGTAGGAAGAGGCACAGCATCCCGCCCAGGACGCCCAGGGCGCCCAGGATGAGAAGCGGGATCTCCACTGTTATGGTTGCCTAGAAGAAAAAGAACGTGGAAAAAAATATCAAAAATTAGCTCTCACTTCGCGTTTTCCGGGATAAAAATTAGCCATATCTCCATACCGATTTGCATCTAAACCGTTGCAATCTAAGCGGTTGATGCGTGAAGAGGTAACAGACAGACAGGGTTACTTTCGCATTTATAATACTAGCTTTTCCCCGCAACTTCGTATGTGCAGAAATATTAAAATGTAAAATCCCGTTTTTTTTCGTTCCCGTGGGAATTTCGGGAAATCCTATCTTAGTGCTCCCCTACGTTCCCTAAGGAACCTGCATGCCAAATTTCAGGTCTCTACGACCAGTAGTTCCGGCTCTGCGTTGATCGATCAGTCAGTCAGTTTCTTGTTTTATATATATATATATATATAGACTAGCTTCTGCCCGCGACTTCGCTCGTGTGGAATTCGGTTATCACGTTCCCGCGGGAACTATGCGTTTTTCCTGGATAAAAAGTAGCCTATGTCCTTTCCCGGGACTCCAACTATCTCCATACCAAATTCCATCCAAATCGGTCAAGCGGTTGAAGCTTGAAGAGGTAACAGACAGATAGAGTTACTTTCGCATTTATAATATTAACTAGCTTCTGCCCGCGACTTCGCCCGCGTGGAATTCGGTTATCGCGTTCCCGCGGGAACTATGCGCTTTTCCGGGATAAAAAGTAGCCTATGTCCTTTCCCCGGACTCCAACTATCTCCATACCAAATTTCATCCAAATCGGTCAAGTGGTTGAAGCTTGAAGAGGTAACAGACCGACAGACAGAGTTACTTTCGCATTTATAATATTAATATGGATTAGTATGGATGTTTACCGCCCGCCCGATCACTCGATTAAAATACGAAAGCGTCGAAAAGCTCAATACGTACCATATAAACGATGTAAGGCACTAAAATAGTGGCCACGTATCCCAAAATGTGTATCAGAGCTAGTCCTTGGGCCCTGACGACGGTCGGCAGCAACTCCGCGGCATATTGCATGCCGATGTTGTACGAGATGTTCACGGCGAAGCGGCCCACGATCGCGAGAGACGCTGTTGGGATCCCTGAAAAAAAAACGACACCTTAAGATGGTTTATCCCAAAGGTTGGTAACGTCGCATATACTCGTAGCTGTCAAATGTTTCGCTGTTTTTATTAATTTCCCATTATTACTGAATCAAAAAAGAATTTTGCGGTAGTTTAATTGCGTGTTGTTTTATTACGACTTGTACTAATTATGAAAAAAATATTTGTGTACAGGCTAGTTTGGGTATTCCATCATCTCCCACGTTACGTTCCCATAAAACCTTTACCTTGGGCAACAGTGGTAGCAAGTAAACTGAATATCCCGCTGATCACCAGAGATCCGAAGGCCAGCCAGCGTCGACCCAAACTGCAATGAAAAGAGAATCAATGAGTTGTGTTGCTAAGCTTGCAAAACTTTTCTGAGGTTAGACTTCTATTGAAACTAAATTGGTTTAGCAATTAGCATCCTACAGTGAAATAAACACCTGGATGAACAGAGAAACTCTTAAAATAAACCAACAGAAGGAATTACAAGTACACTTTTTAAAATTTTGACCCTACTCCAGTTAAACGGAAAACGAGACTTTACTGTTCTAATTTCAGTTAGAACTTAGAACACTCCAGCTCTGCCGCATTACTTCTTAGACCTGAACCCCGCTGCTGCGAATGCTACGCAAGCTAAAGGTCGGTTCATAGAGTATTTTCCTTGCGCAGTTCGACCGTGCGTTCGTGTTCCGGAATTACTCAAGTACTGTGCATGTCGGTCATCAGAGACCAAAGATCCAATATGACTACTTACACATCCAATATGAGTGTCAAAAGGACATCAGCAGGAAATTCAGTAGCCGTGGCTACGGTGAACGTCAGAAACATGTCGAGTCCCAAAGACCCAACGTTCCTGACGTGACCGTCGAAGACCATGGCAGTCATGGCCCAGATCAACAGCAGCAGGATCGTGTGACGTCGCAGACGAGGCGTCTTGAACAGGTCCAGAGCGGAGTAATTCTTGGTCTCTTGCTCGGACTTCGCTATTTCTGCTGCGGCTTCCTGCGTGAAGATGGGAGAGTTTCTAGACTTAATATACCCTGTGTGGGATGGTTAAGTTTTGTCATTTGCTACATAGAGAATTCTGTGAAATTGTAGCCGCCCCCAGCCAAAACCGAGTCGTTTTGTGGATTCAGGAATCGGGCCTCATAATTATTAATGTTTAAAATGAACCAGACAAGCTTTTGTTTCCCTGGACAATGAAAACGAACGGATGCAAGTCCTGAGCAATTTCAATTGTTCAATCACTTCCGATGATTTTGGTGGTTAAATCCCTTTGCTTCCTTAATGAGGCCCCTGATTTGAAAGAGTTTTCCGTTGACCAAAGCAAGAACCCAGCTTTAAAGATACTTTTGATATCAGCATGGGGTCAATGCTATACCACCGAAATGGAAGAATAAACTACACTATGGATTTAACGGACAACAAAAACCATGGCAGTCTCTCTCAGGTTGGTCTATGGGAAATTGATCATTGTGCTTTACGGCGACGGAATGCCTAAATAGAGTACAAACATTCGTGCTCATCACACAAAGTTTGCCCCGAGCGGGACTCGAACCCGCGATAATCGGAACAGAAGGCAGGGTCACTACCAACTGGACCAATCCGGCCGTCATATAGGACGACGGTTCTTGTAACTCACTCGGAATTCCCTCAGAACTTCATCGGGTATCTTCTTCTTGTTGATCCTCTCACATTTGTGTAGTATTGAGATGGACTCTTCCGTACGCCCTTGGGATATCAGCCATCTGGAACAAAGATGCTCATTATCCATTCATCTATCTATACCTACCTACTAATATTATAAATGTGAAAGTGTGTTTGGTTGTTTCTTTGTTTGTCCTTCCTTCACGTTTTGCTAGTGGTAGGGCCTGGTGCTAGGTCCGTCGGGGGTACTACCACCGCCTTTCCCCGCTAGCCTGCCGCCAAATAGCAGTGCTTGCACTGTTGTGTTCCGGTAGGGGGTTAAGGCAGCCGGTGAAATTTTTTGGCACAGAGGCATTCCATCTTAGGCCTCAGTGTAGGCAACGCATTCAAGATCTTGTGGTTTCTTAGGATTTCGGTGTCCATGGGTCGCAGTGACCATTTTCTATCAGGTGGGCTGTGCGCTCGTTTGCCTATACCATTGACATAAAAAAACGTTGAATTATTAAACAGTTCATTAAACTTCTTTAATAGTTGTGGATCATACCTAGCGCTTTCAGGGACTAAGCACGGCGTGAACACCGCCAACACCAGCGGAACACTGGTGACGAGAGTGTAGATCCGCCAGTCGGCTACTCCGAGAGCGATCCAAGGCAGCAGACACGCGGCGAACGTGAAGTAGACCGCTATTGACATGTTCGCCACGAACGTTCGCCATTTGGGGCCGACGTACTCAATCACTGCGAGGAAAAGTGTTGATAAGTCAGTCAGAGGGCAAGTAAATGTTGGACATACATACATACAACCACGCCTGTATCGCGTTGGAGTAGGCAGAGACGTCGCAATATTCAAGAAAAGGTGTCATCATATATGTCTTTGAGACCGGCATCGCATTGGTGTTGTATCTGTATTTATATCGTTGTCTAGCACCCATAAGTACAAGCTTTGCTTAGTTTGGGGCTAGGTCAATTTGTGTGAAATGTTCTAAGATATTTATTATTTATTATTATCTGTGTTACTACAAAAGTTTACTTACAGTGTGTGGCGTTTGTGGTGTCTGGAGCGTTTATTTAATAATGTCTGTCTCTCATTCTTTCTTACTGCGTTTGTAATTTGTGTAGTTTTCCATGATTTCACTAAATGGTCCTAGCGGAAGATCAGCGCTGGCTCTCATTGCCAGCACATGCTGAGCTAGGACCATTTCGTGACAAATCACACGAACTCGCCTTTGTTACTTGTTTTTTTTTTTTTTTTCTTAGCCTGTTAGAGTGTCCCACTGCTGTGTCTGCCTGACTGTCCGTCAGAAGCAATGAAAGTAATGGCGGATAGGTAAGTCTTATGTTAATTTACTCATTATTTTATGACATCCATGTATGTAGGAATTCGCGATACTCCTAATAGTACCTAATAGCAGTCAGTGACATCACATTCAAATTTACTTTACCAATAATGTACATGACCATAAAGCAGTGGCCGTAAACCAGACCAACCAGGAAGCGGAAAAGGCGGAAGGACCAGAGAGAGTTGCAGATGATCTAGCTACATTAGCTCCTGCAGTGTAGAATCACAGAATATTTAATAGTATTACATACAGAATGGCCACGGAATCACCCGCCTGAATCTAGCCGGCGCGCAACTCGCGCGCAACTCGCCGTTACCGTCATTTGTTTCATCCGGAGACGGAGAGTGGATCGTTGGCTCGCGTAGTGGTACACACACATTTACAAGTATACAGACGTTCTCGCACGCACACAGACATCCTCGCACGCAATCATTGACACTTCATTCGAATTGTGTTCAAAATCGTGCTTTTATAGGCCGTGTCCGCCCTGTGGTAGAATGTCAAGTCCTTACCAATAATGTACATGACCATGAAGCAGTTGTCATAGGCCAGACCGACGAGGAACCGGCAAAGGCAGAAAGACCAGAGTGAGTTGGAGAATGCGGTCCCCACGCCCGCTGCGAAGCCGCATATGTTTGTGCCTGTAAGAGTGAGAGAGGAGTAGATTTAGAATGATCATCATCATCAACATGTCATTTTTGCATACATAATCATATTTGCAAATGTTGTGAGAACAAACTTATTTCTGTCCCCAGAGCCAACAAGGTAGTAAAGTATTGGTCAACGATAACTCAAAGAATGTGTTAAATAAAAATAACTTTTTAATAGATTTAGAATATAAGTATTTAACATTTAACTTGTTGGTTATGTAAATAATACTACTCCGTCAATGGAAGAGCGAGATCGCCTGCCACAAGTATTGTCATACTTAATGGGAGATCTCTACCTTACTCACTGTTATTTAAAACGTGTAACCTTATCGGTTAAATTTTAAATTTTATTTTTTTAATACAGTTGCTCAAAAAGTAAACATTTCCATACCTGTTTAACGTGCCAAAAGTTTGTCATTTCCGATCGAGCTTTTTTTGTTTTTTGACAGCTAGTGAGCGTGTTTAAAGTTGTTTTTGAGGAACTAGTGCGTAAACTTTTTTGAGCTTCATCCTGTTCGTTTATTTCTTTATTCTTTTTTTTCGCAAATGTATTAAAAAATGTCGTTTGATACACGTGCGAAATTGTCATTTTCAAACTTTTCGCACTTGCATCAAAATATACTATTTTCTATGATGGTGGTTATTTTTTAATGTTTAGTACAGTTATTCCCCTTTTGGTTGATATCCTTACCAACTAAAGCCGGTATTCTTCCATATTTATCCGCTATCCACCCGAAGACCAGCCCTCCCACGATGGAGCCACAGAAGAAGATAGACTGAGCCGTCGCCGCATAGTTGTCTCTATCGCACACCCAGTGCAACTGTAATGTTAGAAAGGGAGGAAGGGATTTTAAATAAAATAATAAGAAGGGGAGAATCAAAGTATGGAGGAGGGTTGAAGTAAAGGAGCGCAAACTGTATAGTTCCAAAAGTGGACACCAAATTGGGTAGATTGGGGGCGCTGCGGTCGCCACTCCAGTCAAGCCACCTAGGCGGATAGTCTGCAGTAGCGCCATCAGATCGCGCTGCTGAGGCGAAAACGCAGCGAAAACGGTTGTGAGGAGAGTGTCTTTTGTTTTGTGGCTTATCAAATCCGCTGGACACGTTTTCAACTGTTTCTCCATATAAGATTGCACTCCTTTCATTGCAAGATTCCATTCCACACTCCATAGATCCAAGTTTCCATGTTGCCATCCTTTGCAGCGACATGCAATAAATGCTTTGTTCGAATCGTTGCATGCACAACGATACAGAATGTTTTTTTTTCTTTACAATAAAAAACCTCGGCGTGATTTTCAGTTTCATAAAATTACTTAAGTACCCTAAAGTAGTACAAAATTACCAAACGTATTTGTAGAAGTTTAATAAATGCATTATGACTCCATGGATAAATGGATACATCTTATAATAATTTTATTGAATGAAGAGTTCAAATTGAGAATTTCTCTGCCAAAATTTCTCCTTCTGTTGTGAAACTAGGTATCAGAAAACAAGAAATTTTCAAGTTTACAATTTTTCTCATTTACCTGAGTAGCGATGGTTTCATACGGCACATCGGTGAAGTTGTACTCCCATTGGCTGCGACATTTCTTGGTCGGCCATGTTGGATCGGGCGTCATGACGCCATTTTGTAGAACTGTCGTCCAATTTACGTCATAGACGCTGCATCTATCAAACTTGTTGTCCAGAAGAGGGATGGAGAGATGGCGTCTGAAAGAGGAATAATATTATCAAACTGAATAATTAACTTAATAGGCTTTATTTACACCGAAAGTTGGCAACGTCGCAAATAGCTTTCAAATGTTTCGTCGTTTTCATTACTTTATGAATATTACTGAATGAAAATATGAATTGTCGCTCTATGGTTGAATAAAACATTAAGGCGCCTGTAGCCGTCGATGACCTTGAGCGTTTTGAGCCCGATCCTCTCAATAATAACCGCGCCAAATACGCTAACGTAAATTACAACGATGGCAATGGTTAATTTCGCCCGCTGTCTTAAGTCTACCGTGGCCCAGCGGTCCAAATTCATCATGACGTAGATGAGAGCGCAAGAGGGGCGCGGGTTCAAATCACCGCTTATAATAACTTTTTGTATATTTTTTTTATGACTTGAATACTTTTTTAAATAATTTACATGCTGAACATGGTACTAGTGATATTTAGATATTTTTAATGTTTTTTCGTATCAAAGTCGTAGTTTAAGAATATGCAATGCAATTAGGCATTATGCGTATGTAGGGTAAAACCCCGATAAATGACTACATTCATAATAAAGTTCAAACAGCAGGAAAACTGGCCTGTCTGGAAAAAAAAATGTTCATGGTTTTATTAATTATAATCATGATTTTTTAATGTCAAATATTCTTGAATAAAGTCATTGTTAAAATCCGATCATTCTGTACAATCTAAATATATATTCTGTACATCTAAATATATAAAACTCAAAGGTGACTGACTGACTGACTGATATAGTGATCGATCAACGCACAGCCTAAACCACTGGACGGATCGGGCTGAAATTTGGCATGCAGGTAGATGTTATGACGTAGGCATCCGCTAAGAAAGGATTTCGCAAAATTCCCACGGGAACGGGAAAAATCGGGATTTTACTTTTTAATATTTCTGCGCATACGAAGTTGCGGGGAAAAGCTAGTCTAAATATATAAAACTCAAAGGTGACTGACTGACTGACATAGTGATCTATCAACGCACAGCCCAAACCACTGGACGGATCTGGCTGAAATATGGCATGCAGGTAGATGTTATGACGTAGGCAATTAGGCATCCGCTAAGAAAGGATTTCCCGAAATTCCCACGGGAACGGGAAAAAACGGGGTTTGTCATTTTAATATTTCTGCGCATACGAAGTTGCGGGGAAAAGCTAGTCTAAATATATAAAACTCAAAGGTGACTGACTGACTGACATAGTGATTTAGCAACGCACAGCCCAAACCACTGGACGGATCGGGCTGAAATTTGGCATGCAGGTTCCTTAGGGAACGTATGGGAGCGCTAAGAGAGGATTTCCCGAATTTCCCACGGGAACGGGAAAAAACGGGATCTTTCATTTTAATATTTCTGCGCATACGAAGTTGCGGGGAATAGTACAATATTGCAGAGGCCGCCAAGTAGCACATTGCCGGACGATTCTATTAGTACGAGTCCGGCAATCGCAATTGCGGCCGACGTATATATAATGCTTTTCTCAAACAGCGAGGAAATACGTAAGGTCAGTCGGGGCAAGTGCGCCAGGATGGGGTAAGTGCGCCTAACATAAATATATCGAAACCTATAAATACTACTCAACTAGTAGTTGGCTGTTTACAAGGCATAGGGGCGAAATAAATTTAGGCGCACTTACCCCACATCAGTATTTACTACTTCCATGATCGTGGATGATTTGGCCATGGAATTTGTACTCATTACCTCCATTGATTTGTCAGTTGCTCTACAGAGGTGTCTCAAATAGCAAGCGAATTAAAAAAAAACACACACGACAATAATGTTTTTGCTGGCCAAGGCCGGCAATGGACAGCCTGGCGTCTTCTTTTTTTGAAAGTAACACGAACATTACCGAGCATGTTTGAGAAAAAGCTAGTTACTATAAAAACATCAATTCAGATTCCTTTTCTAAGTTGGTGGACGCGAATTGGTCCATAGGTGGACGCAATCTGGATTAAGTGGACGCAAACTGGGTAAATCGCCTAATTTGCCTATTTGTGTCGTTTTTTTGAACACTACCAGATGTTTCGACCAAAACTATAAGTTATATTGAAAAGGACTATATCATCAATACATTACATCCCTTTTATAATCAAAATTTCAATTAGAACATTTTTATTTTCACCTTCAAACTTGCCAACTCCAGTAAGTGGACGCAAACAGGCGAAGCGACCCTACTTTTCAGCGACTTTCTTGAGGTAATAAGCGGTTCGCCCTTGTCGCTTTCGTATCAACTTTATAGAGCAGTGTGATCTTCTCCCCTTTTTATTACCCATTTTAACACTAGGTAACAATATAGTATTTTTCGCAATCGTGACATAATAGAGAGCTTTTCAGTCGAGTACCGTGTTTAGGCCACGAAGCTTGCTGAGTGGCCTAAGTAAGGTACGAGATTGAAAAGCTTGATTATGGCACTATTGTGAACAATACTTTTTGTACGAGTCCATTAAAATTAATAATTTAACTCATTAGTACGAGTATATAAGAAAAATAAATGTCGTTTGAATTTTGCTCTTCGTGGTAGGGCCTGTAATCTAGTTGGTCACGACGTGCATCTAGATGGCCATGCCGAAACGTGAAAAAGTATTTCGATCGTCTAGAGCGAATCGAAATAACTTATTTCGGTTGTTTCGGAAGTATGACTATTTAACGATGAAAAGAGTGACATTGCAGTATTCTCTATGAAATCTTAATACACATATTTCAATTGACGAGTACAAAAACAATATTATAACAAGAACACTATTACGGAGTAACAAAACAAACTTAACAAATAAGTATCTATAACAACAATAAAATGCAAATCCTCGAGACAAATCACTCCACTCGACTTACTCTCTCGCTAGTTACTCACTCGCTATTCACTCATTTCCGAGTGCCGGCCGGCAGGCCGACCATGCTGTGCGTCCTCTGATCGAGTTCGGGATACCTACCTAGCTGGCAACAGCGCGCGCGACCGCGAGGTAAACAACACGAGTGCCGAAACTCGCAACGTCGCCTTGTTCTCAACCACAACTTTATGTTTAACTAGCTTCTGCCCGCGACTTCGTCCGCGTGGAATTTGTTAATAGCCTTCCCGCGGGTACTATGCATTTCCTCGGGATAAAAAGTAGCCTATATATTGACCAGTGTTATAAACTACCCCCATACCAAATTTTGTTTCAATCCGTCCAGTAGTTTTCGAGTTAAATCCGGACATACATACATACAGTATTTTTTTCTAAAAATCGTTATTTTGTGTTCAGTATCGTTCATATAGTCCCTTTGACTTGATAGTTTCTTTTAATTTTCAATTTTCAGCCGCGACTTCTACAGAATTATTATTTATTATATGTATAGATTTTTCCTTTTTTTTCTCGGATTCATTAATCTCTTATGAATAAATAGTTTAGTGCCAAAATTCATTATTTAGGTAATATCAGACTGGTTTAAAGAATGTTTTAGGGAACTCATCAATCATTTCCTTTTTACTGGACAATAGGCAGGTAATCTAACAGTAGGTAATCTGCATAACGTGTTTCTTGAAAGTGTTTGTAATCTAGGATTATAATTTAATTTTTCCCGTTCCCGTGGGAATATCGGGAAATCCTTTCTTAGTGCTCCCCTACGCTCCCCAAGGAACCTGCATGCCAAACTTCAGCTCCCTACGGTGATCCCCGCGACCTAAACATTAAAATGTAAAAATCCCATTTTTTCTCGTTCCCGTGGGAATTTCGGGAAGTCCTTTCTTAGTGCTCCCCTACGCTCCCCAAGGAACCAGCACGCCAAATTTCAGATCCTTACTATGTTTCCCGCGACTTCGTACGCGCCTAAAAATTTAAATGTAAAATTCCCTTTTTTCCCCGTTCCCGTGAGAATTTCGCGAAATCCTTTCTTAGTGCTCCCCTACGCTCCCCAAGGAACCTGCATGCCAAATTTCATCTCTCTACGACCAGTATTTTCGGCTCTGCGTTGATATGTCAGTCAGTCAGTCAGTCAGTTTCTTCTTTTATATATTTAGATAGATAGATAGCTGTTTCCCGCGACTTCGTACGCGCCTAAACATTAAAATGTAAAAATCCCATTTTTTCCGTCCCCGTGGGAATATCGGGAAATCTTTTCATAGTGCTCCCCTACGCTCTCCAAGGAACCTGCATGCCAAATTTCATCTCTCTACGATGATCCCCGCGAGTGCTCCCCTACGCTCCCCAAGGAACCTGCATGCCAAATTTTGGCTTTCTACGACCAGTAGTTTCGGCTCTGCATTGATGTGTCAGTCAGTCAGTCAGTCAGTCAGTTTCTTCTTTTATTTATATATTTACATAGTTAGATAGCTGTGTCCCGCGACTTCGTACGCGCCTAAACATTAAAATGTAAAAATCCCATTTTTCCCGTTCCCGTGGGAATATCGGGAAATCCTTTCTTAGTGCTCCCCTACGCTCCCCAAGGAACCTGCATGCCAAATTTCATCTCTCTACGATGATCCCCGCGACTACGTACGCGCCTTAAAATGTAATAAACCCATTTTTTTCCCGGTCCCGTAAGAATTTTGGGAAGTCCTTTCTTAGTGCTCCCCTACGCTCCCCAAGGAACCTGCATGCCAAATTTCAGCTCTCTACGATGATCCCCGCGACTACGTACGCGCCTTAAAATGTAAAAAAAAAAACATTTTTTCCCGTTCCCATGGGAATTTCGGGAAGTCCTTTCTTAGTGCTCCCCTTCGCTCCCCAAGGAACCTGCATGGCAAATTTCAGCTCTCTACGACCAGTAGTTTTGGCTCTGCGTTGATATGTCAGTCAGTCAGTCAGTCAATCAGTCAGTCAGTCAGTCAGTCAGTTTCTTCTTTTATATATTTAGATAGATAGATAGCTGTTTCCCGCGACTTCGTACGCGCCTAAGCATTAAAATGTAAAAATCCCATTTTTCCCGTTCCCGTGGGAATATCGGGAAATCCTTTCATAGTGCTCCCCTGCGCTCCCCAAGGAATCTGCATGCCAAATTTCATCTCTCTACGATGATCCCCGCGACTACGTACGGGTTTTAAAATGTAATAAACCCATTTTTTCCCGTTCCCGTGGGAATTTCGGGAAGTCCTTTCTTAGTGCTCCCCTACGCTCCCCAAGGAATCTGCATGCTAAATTTCAGCTCTCTACGATGATCCCCGCGACTACGTACGCGCCTTAAAATGTAAAAAAACCATTTTTTCCCGTTCCCGTGGGAATTTTGGGAAGTCGTTTCTTAGTGCTCCCCTACGCTCCCCAAGGAATCTGCATGCTAAATTTCAGCTCTCTACGATGATCCCCGCGACTACGTACGCGCCTTAAAATGTAAAAAAACCATTTTTTCCCGTTCCCGTGGGAATTTTGGGAAGTCGTTTCTTAGTGCTCCCCTACGCTCCCCAAGGAACCTGCATGCCAAATTTCAGATCTCTACGACCAGTAGTTTTGGCTCTGCGTTGATATGTCAGTCAGTCAGTCAGTCAATCAGTCAGTCAGTCAGTTTCTTCTTTTATATATTTAGATAGATAGATAGCTGTTTCCCGCGACTTCGTACGCGCCTAAGCATTAAAATGTAAAAATCCCATTTTTCCCGTTCCCGTGGGAATATCGGGAAATCCTTTCATAGTGCTCCCCTGCGCTCCCCAAGGAATCTGCATGCCAAATTTCATCTCTCTACGATGATCCCCGCGACTACGTACGGGTTTTAAAATGTAAGAAACCCATTTTTTCCCGTTCCCGTGGGAATTTCGGGAAGTCCTTTCTTAGTGCTCCCCTACGCTCCCCAAGGAATCTGCATGCTAAATTTCAGCTCTCTACGATGATCCCCGCGACTACGTACGCGCCTTAAAATGTAAAAAAACCATTTTTTCCCGTTCCCGTGGGAATTTTGGGAAGTCGTTTCTTAGTGCTCCCCTACGCTCCCCAAGGAACCTGCATGCCAAATTTCAGATCTCTACGATGTTTCCCGCGACTTCGTACGCGCCTAAACATTAAAATGTAAAAATCCCTTTTTTTCCCGTTCCCGTGGGAATTTTGCAAAATCCTTTCTTAGCGGATGCCTACGTCATAACATCTACCTGCATGCCAAATTTCAGCCCGATCCGTCCAGTGGTTTGGGCTGTGCGTTGATCGATCACTATATCAGTCAGTCAGTCAGTCAGTCACCTTTGAGTTTTATATATTTAGATGATCCCCGCGACTACGTACGCGCCTTAAAATGTAAAAAAACCATTTTTTCCCGTTCCCGTGGGAATTTTGGGAAGTCGTTTCTTAGTGCTCCCCTACGCTCCCCAAGGAACCTGCATGCCAAATTTCAGATCTCTACGATGTTTCCCGCGACTTCGTACGCGCCTAAACATTAAAATGCAAAAATCCCTTTTTTTCCCGTTCCCGTGGGAATTTTGCAAAATCCTTTCTTAGCGGATGCCTACGTCATAACATCTACCTGCATGCCAAATTTCAGCCCGATCCGTCCAGTGGTTTGGGCTGTGCGTTGATCGATCACTATATCAGTCAGTCAGTCAGTCAGTCACCTTTGAGTTTTATATATTTAGATGCAATGAATTTATAGAAAAATAACACTACTTCAAATCCAATATAAAAGTCAAATTTATGAAACGAACTTTTATCCTTCTTTCTTTAGTAATCATGATAGTTTAGATATTTTTTAATCAATAAATAAAAATATTTAAAAATATAAAAAACGCCGCATAATTCAACAAAACGCCTACCATAACAAGCGCAGCAAATGTGTGTTGTGATACTTGTGATTATACACTAAGGAAGACATAGGTTTTTCGTCTAAAAGCTATTTATCATATAAGTTAGAAGGTCAAGCCCTAGATAAAATTCTGAAAAGTACTTGCAAAAAATTTGTCAACGTAGATTTTTTCCTAAGCGGAAATAAATGGTTACATATAGGAGGATTAAGGATTTCTTAAATGACATCCATAGTACAAATCATTACATATAAGACGATATAAAATACCAGAAACACTAATTGACTATATTTGTGTTCCATATTCGTAAACTTTGCAGATGACAACTTGTTACAATTATAGAAAAATGGTTACAAACACACCTCGAATTTGCATTTTTGCCTCACTACTCACCTTAAGTATGGATTGCAACTGTAATTACAAGACTGTCAATCTCCTTACATTGCGACGTACATCGGAAAAGCTCTGTGAGAAATATCCAGAGGCTTCGCCTAGGCAGCGACATCTATTATCGCATTTAACACTTTCTTGGGGCGTAGGCTGATTTGTATGAAATTTGCATTCTAGTTTGAGATGCAGTGTTGCCACACATTAAATGCAATATTGTATTATAAGAAAAATTTACAACACTGTGGCCTCCGTGACTTCAAATGTAATGACACATTGACAATGACACTATTGTATGGAACGTCAACTTTGACATTGACTAAGCAACCTACCCTCATGCTACTTGATTCTACTCACCGTTCTTCCAAAGTCAAGTTCCCCAGCTCCTCAACATAACACCAGTGGTCTTCTGGCACCAGGGTCATGAAGATCTGGGCGAAATAGACGAAGGCAAAGAAGAAAGCAAACGGGATCATCATCAGAAACAGGATGCGTTGGTACCATCCGAACTCTCCTAAATAAGGGAGGAGATCGTCGAAGTCCTTTATTAGCTTTTTTGGTTCTGGAAGAAAAAATGACGACATTGAAAAACGTGTGTTTTTTTTAAATTACCGGACCTTGAGGGAAGAGGCTGCCTGTCTAGATTCCTACCATCAGGAGTCGTAAGTATGTCATAATCACAAAGAATTTGCTGTTTTCCGACTGCCTGCCCTTTCGCCGCGGGCAGTGTGAGGTAACCGACTTTGGTGCGGGGAGGTAAGTTTCGCTATTCTTCTATTCAGCCACTTAGCACAAAAGAGAGAGAGAGAAATCAATGCGATGATTGACACTGATGATCAAACACATTGTATATTCTAAAGAAGTTTTTTAATGTTCATGTAGGTAAGGTAGCGATAAGACCGCCTGCTGTATGCCATACCTTTTTGTGTAATTACATAATGTCTACTGTTCCTTGATTGTGTGGTGTTCAATAAAGTATATTGTATTGTATTGTATTGTAAGGTACCTATCGCCACAGGGCGGACGGACACGGCCTATAAAAGCACGATTTCGAACACAATTCGAATGAACTGTCAATGTTTGCGTGCGAGGACGTCTGTACCAAGTGTACAGCGTCCTCGCTGGGTAAATGTGTATGTACCACTACCTACGCGGGCAAATGATTCACTCTCCATCTCCGGATGAAACAAATGACGGTAAGGGCGAGTTGGGCGCGAGTTGCGCGCCGGCTAGATTCAGGCGGGTGATTTCGTGGCCATACTGTATGTAGTATTATTAAATTTTCTGTGCTATCGCTAACCCCATCAATCCCATGCTTTTTTATACCAACTCCAAAAAGAACCCTAAAAAAACATGCTTAGGCTGCGGCTCCATTGAGGCGGAGACGAGCGGAGACGTGCGAAATCAACCAATCATATCGGGGCTGAGGCGCAGCCATGGCATCGAGCTGTATCCTGATTGGTTGATTTTACACGTCTCCGCTCGTCTCCGCCTCAATGGAGCCGCAGCCTTAGAATCGATAGCTGCTGATGCTGTGGGTGAAATTATGGAGGGTTGAAGTAAAGGAGCGCAATGTTTATAGTTCCAAAAGTGGACACCAAATCGGGTAGGTTTGGGGCGCTGCGGTCGCCTCTCCCAAGCCACCTTGGCGGATAGTCTGCAGTAGCGCCTTCAGATGGCGCTACTGAGGCGAAAACGGTTGTGAGGAGAGTGTGTTTTGTTTTGTTGCTTATCAAATCCGCTGGACACGTTTTCAACTGTTTCGTCATATAAGATTGCGCTCCTTACCAAGACACATTCCACACTCCATAATAGGTGAAATATCATCACGTTTTGTTACTAGGGCTAGAGATAAATGTACGGTAAGTTCAAGCTTACCTGTCTCGGTGGGGGTAGCCAGGGTGTCCAACCCGCGGCCTGCCTTCTCATGTGATTCCATCTTCGAACACGGCCTCTCTCTTCAAAGACACTTTTCGTGACGTCGTACCGGCTACCGACGCGGAGATCGAGCCTTAGAACTGAAACAACGTCAATAACATCGTTAGAATCACGAGGAATTCGGTTATCGCTTTCTTACAGCCGTCTCTTACAGGAAGCCTTGGTGGCCTAGTGGTTCGACCTACCGCCTCTCATGCAGAGGGTCGGGGGTTCGATTCCGACTCGCACCTCTAAGTTTACTTATGTGCGAAATTGAATTTGAATTAGCTGAGCTTTTCGGTGAAGGAAAACATCTTGAGGAAATCTGCACGCATCTGCGAAATAATTCAAAGATGTGTGTGAAGTCCCCAATTCGCACTGGGCTCGCGTGGTGGGGGCTATAGCCCAAACCCTCTCGTGATGGGAGGATGCCTGTGCCCAGCAGTGGGACGCAAATCTAGGCTGTAGTAGTAGTAGTAGTTTTTTCTTACAGTATCCTTTGTCCTTTCCCGGGACGCCAGCTATCACCATACCAAATTTAATCTAAATCGGCAAGCGGTTAAAGCGTGAAGAGGTAACCAGCAAACAGACAGAGTTACCTACTTTCGCATTTATACCAAATACTAGCTTCTGCCCGCGACTTCGCTCGCGTGGAATTCGGTTATCGCGTTCCCGCGGAAGTAGATATTTTAAATACTCAATAGGTACTCAATATCTTTATTGCGGTTAATCCATAATATCCATAATCCATAATTAATATTATAAATGTGTAAGTAACTCTGTCTGTTTGTCTTTCTGTCTGTCTGTCTTTCTGTCTGTCTGTCTGTCTGTCTGTTACCTCTTCACGCTTCAACCGCTTGACCGATTTACATGAAATTTGGCATGGAGATAGTTGAAGTCCCGGGAAAGGACATAGGCTACTTTTTATCCGGGAAAAACGCATAGTTCCCGCGGGAACGTGATAACCGACTTCCACGCGGGCGAAGTCGCGGGCAAAAGCTAGTAATATTATAAATGCGAAAGTAACTCTTTCTGTCTGTCTGTCTGTTACCTCTTCACGCCTCAACCGCTGAACCGATTAGGATGAAATTTGGTATAGAGATAGTTGGAGTCCCGGGAAAGGACATAGGCTACTGTTTATCCCGGAACGACGCGTAGTTCCCGCGGGAACGGGGAACGCGATAACCGAATTCCACGCGGGCGAAGTCGCGGGCGGAAGCTAGTACTTATGTATATATATTTTTGATCACGTCAGGGTCAAGCAAAACGTTGTGACGATATTTTACCCACAGAATCAGCTATCGATCCTAAGCATGTTTTTCAAGGTTTTTTTTTGTATGGGATTCAGGCATAGACATAAATAATACTTCGTATGGACCCGGCCTAACGTAGATACATGTCATGTTTCCCCACTTCATTGGTGTCCAATCCAAAGTTAAACTTATATCGTGACACTAAAGCTGGGTCACATTTTTTCAACAACGAGACGAGTTTTTAGTTACTGAGAAACAGTTTCGAAAAAAGTTTTTTTAAAAACGCTTATTGTCACGCACGCTCTGTGACAGAACTTTGGATTGGACACCGTGGAAGTGGGGACATATTACGTGTACGTTAGACCGGGCCTATATTATTTACGTCTATGGATTCAGGTAAGTTTTTTTTTTATATAAAAAGCATTAAATTTTTTAACACACCATCAATGTCATACTGGGCCATACAAAAAATGTTTGTTAAGAGGGTTTATCCTGAAAGTTGGCAACGTCGCATATAGTTGTCGAATGTTTCGCTTATCATTCTATGGTTGAATGACGCGTCTCATTTTATATTTGTTGGTTAGGCATTCAAATGATAAGATTACATTGAAATGCATGGAAAATGCGATGGAAAGTTTTCAAAAGATAGTACTAGCATAATCCTAAACATTTCATGTTCCTATGATAATTGTTGCAGTCCCTGCACTTAATGTTTATTTAACCATAGAGTGACAATTCATATTTTCATTCAGTAATATTCATAAATTAATAAAAATAACGAAATATTTGACAGCTATTTGCGACGTTGCCAGCTTTGGGAGTAAACCCTCTTAAGAGTCCCCTGTACGCACGTCGTTTCTCAACTTTTCATACAAACGTAGTTTCGCTTTTATTCCCAAATTACTAAACAGATTGACTCGAAACTTGGTACACATAATAAAATCATTATTGTGAGTGTCCGAAATTAGTAAAAGTCGTGGTAAAATAAAACAAAACACGCTTAAATTAGATACAGCTAAAAAAACTGAATTTTGAAGTTTGTATGGAGGAAACTAAAATGGTCCTAGTTTCTTTGTTATTCAATTTATTACAATCAAAGTGTATTTCGGACACTAATATCTCTGCTCCTCTATTACTTGTAAAATTTGGTGCCAATCTGATAAGTAGTTTGCGAAATAAAACGTAACTACGTTTGTATGGAGAAACGACCGTACAGGGGACTCTTAAACAACTCGAAAAATAAGAAAAACCTGAAAAGCATTCATAGAATTGATAGCTTCTGCGAGTAAAATATCTTCAGAACGTTTTGCTTGCCCATATTTTCAGAAGTAACTGTAACTACCTACTTTAGGTACGTAAGTACGTATGTTTCAACTTAGATTAATCTTGCACCGACAAAGTATAACAAGATAACAGAATTATAATAAATCTCTTTATAATTTTTTTGTCCCAACCGTGGTTGATAAGAAGAAGTTATTGTGTGTATAATTTTATTGACGTATATACATGTATTATCTCATATAAAAAATAAATATCTTGGGACATTTCACACATATTGACCTAGCCCCAAACTAAGCAAAGCTTGTAAGTACTATGGGTGCTAGACAACGATATAAATACTTATATAGAGAAATACATACATATATAAATACTAAACATCCATGACTCGAGTACAACATTCGTGTTCATCACACAAAGTCTGCCCCGAGCGGGACTCGAACCCGCGACCGTCGGAACAGAAGGCAATTAAGGTCACTACCAACTGGACCAATCCGGCCATCCAAATTTAATTTAACTTCCATCCATGGTCGAACAGTGTCGTATAAAATTATTTTATTTAATTAATTAATTTAATAAAAGACTTACCTCTCTGCTATATCGCGGAAAGCTTAAACTAATTAAAGACAGCTAAGTAAGTACTAAGTATAGGTATAAAGTTGCTAATAATAATGTAAACACATCCAAGATGTGAACAGGGCAAGATATGCAAACTAAATAAGAGTGTGTGCCGTTCGCTTCTTTATAAATCTTCTCGTTGCCTGCACGGAAGTGCCGGATAAAACTTGGGCCAAGTGCGTGATGCTAATCTATATCTACTACTAATAATAAGTCTGTAGAAGAAGTCGAGTCTGAAACTTGAAAATTAAAAGAAACTACCTATCATAATCATAATAATCATATTTATTCGTAAAGCCTATTTATACGTCAATAATTCATTCTTACATTATTATAAATTCATATCGTGTACAATCAAACAAGTCGATGGGACTATACATATATAAACAATACTGAATACAAAATAACGTTTTTTGGAATATTGTCTGTATATGTATGTAGAGATCTTGTACTATCTAAAGTCCCGCGCCTTCACATTTCAAAACGCTTCAATTTTTTTATTATTATTTCAAAAGCACCACCAACACTCTCAACGCATAGTTGATGGCTGTCTCAGCACGCACACATGTGTTGAGAGTGTTGGTGGTGCTTTTTAAATACATTGAAGCGTTATGAAATGTGAATGCGCGGGACTTTAGATAGTAGAAGATCTCTATGTATGTCCGGATTTTACTCGAAAACTATTGGACGTATTGCCACAAAATTTGGTATGGGGGTTAGTTTATAACACTGGCCCACATAATAGGCTACTTGTTATTCCGAAAAAAACGCATAGTTCCCGCGGGATGGCTCTTACCGAATCCCACGCGGACGAAGTCGCGGGCAGAAGCTAGTTTGTAATAAGTATCTAAGTACAGGTAATGTTTTGGAATTATTTCCATCACTTGGGTTTATTTGAAGAATGAAAAAGAAACGATTAAGAAAATTTATGATGAAATAAAAACAACACGTTAGGGAGCTAGGGAAGCGCTTGAGGGCGGCAACGGGAGACCCTCGCGCCGGCAGTTTTCCCGCGCAAAGACTGGCTATTGCCATACAGCGAGGGCATGCTGCCTGCGTGATGGGAACCCTTCCGAAAGGCCCTAATTTAGGTTTTTAGGTTATTTTTTTAGCTTACATTTTTATTATTTCTGTAAATTTAAATGCTATTTATAGTTTCTTTTTAATTGTTTAACTTGTTCTTTTTTGAATAAACTAATTTTACGTTTCGATTAAAAAAAACAATCATCGAAATCGGTTCACCAATTGTCGAAGTATACGCGTAAAAAGCGTAAATCATTGTTTATTCAAAACCCCCTCCTAATAAAACTATAAAACGTCATCCTTAGGAGGTAAACCAGTTGATACTTGTTAATACCAGTTGGATGTAGTTTTCTTATCTTATTTGTAGAGCTTAGTTTCAGTGTCGAAAAACAGTACAGACAGTAATTTTGTTATAACAATTTATTGTATTACACTAGGCCACTAGCTTCTGCCCGCGACTTCACCCGCGTGGAATTGTTATCGTATTCCCGCAGGAACTATGCTTTTTTCCAAAGATAAAAGTAGCCTATGTACCTGGGACTCCAACTATCTCCGTAAATTTCATCCCAATCGGCCCGCAGCGATTGCAGTGAAAAGGTAACAAACAGACAGACAGATAGAGTGGTTTTCGCATTTATAAAGGACTCGGGAAAGGACATAGGCAACTTTTTGTCCCGGAAAACGCACAAGTATATATAGAACTAGCTTTTGCCCGCGACTTTGTTCGCATGAAATTCAGTAACAGCGTTCCCGCGGGAACTATGCGTTTTTCCGGGATTAAAAGTAGCCTATATGTTGATCAGCGTTACAAACTATCCCCGTGTCAACTTTTGTTGCAATCCAACCAGTAGTTTTCGAGTTAAATCCGGACATACATAATTATACATACAGTTTTTTTTTAATCGATTTTTTATTTATTGTTATTAAGCATTTAACGATGCGACCATAGAGATCTTCTACTATCTAAAGTCCCGCGCCTTCACATTTCAAAACGCTTCAGTTTTTTTTCATTATTTAAAAAGCACCACCAACACTCCCAACGCATAGTCGATGGCTGTCTCAGCACGCACACATGCGTTGAGAGTGTTGATGGTGCTTTTTAAATACATTGAAGCGTTTTGAAATGTGAAGGCGCGGGACTTTAGATAGTAGAAGATCTCTACATATAAAACATAACTGCAGGCAGAAATTATGTTGCAATAGGTAATAGGTAGGTACTTAATGTTGGCAGTAGGTATAGTTTGTGTTCAGTATCGTTTGTATAGTCTCCTCTACTTGATCGCTTCTTTTAATTGCAATGCAAGTTACAGACGCGATTTCGTCAACGGACTTATTATTATTATAAAAGTATAGGTAAGTATCTATTATAAGTAAGGATTCACAATCAGCCGGAGAAAAATGGCCCCGTCAAAACAGGTGCCCGAACAGCGCGGGCGCCCGTTGGGCCTTCGTTATAAAGAGGCGTTATTAGCATATTGGAACGTATCTTCTAATGTCAGTTTACTCCATATATTTTGACATATTCTTTTAGAGGCACTGTTCGTCCATATGTTATTACTTATTATAGGGATAGAAGAGGCCTGTGTCCAGAAGTGGACAGTTATAAAATAAATTGTCGAGGACTTGTGAGAGTAATACCAATTATATTAATAGAAGATCATGTAATGTTCCAACATGGCAACATCGACGTGGCAACTAAATGTTACTCAAATATAGCACCAATTAGTCCATGAGTCATTTAACATGTTTAATGCTGCTGTGTAGTGGTTCCTTGTTAGTAGCTCGCCGTATTTGGGCAGAATTATTATCATCTAGATATTGTTTTTGGGCGGGGCATATTGCTCGCAGGACTGATGGCCGATGGGGCCGGAAAGTTCTCGAGTGGCGCCCGCGAACCGGGAGACGAGCTTTCGGTAGGCCTCCAACAAGTGAAGGTCGCCGGTGGAAACAAGTAGCACAGGGCCGGTCTGAGTGGCGAGCCTTGGGGGAGGCCTATGTCCAGCAGTGGTCTTTCGGATGAAATGATGATGATTGTTTTAGTGGGTGACAAACCGATCTAGCTAGGTCTCATATCTGTGAAAATTCATTTTTGCCATTTTCACCCGAGCGAAGTTCGGTCGCCCAGGTAACTACGTTATTAAATGCTTACCTGTTCGAAGTCCGTCGTATTAGATATACTGTGCCGTCGTGGACTAACTAAGGCGTGTCGTACATTACAATTGTTGCGAGCAACAACGGCGCAAGCGTCGACTGAAGTGCGCCTTGACGAGCCAATATTAATTTGTGGTCATTATCTGTGACAGCCACGGAATTGACGGAATGTTGTAGAGACGGCAAAATAAAATACAGGCTTACTTTTATTTTATTTTATTTAGTTAAGGCATAATAACATAATTTAAATATAAAATCTTAGTCTAAGTAGATCATGTACTCCATCACCTACAACATTGGCTAATTTACATCACAATAATAATGATGCACAGCATGCATTTTAGTCTTGGAGATGAGATAACAACGTAAACTAATAGTGAGTATATATAGATATTTATTATTATTTATTATTATTATTTGTTGGTACATTTTCATGTCACGGGCCCATGGGGACCCGGTCATTCGCATTCTTGGGGCCGAAGCCAACATGAAGAGGCTTTTGGTACCTTTTACTATAAATGTGAGATGGCCGCAACTGTGGAGATCTTATTATTATTATTATTAGTATAGAAATGTTGTTGTACTACTGCAGATTTGTACTTCCTACCTGCCTATATCCTTATTTGGGACTAGCTTCTGCCCGCGACTTCATCCGCATGGAATTCGTTAGTACCATTCCCGTGGGAACGATGCGTTTTTCCGGGATAAGAAGTAGCCTATACGTTGACCCGTATTATAGACTACCCTCATGCCAAATTTTGTTGCAATCCGTCCAGAAGTTTTCGAGTTAAATCTGAACATACATACTAGATACCGTAAATTTTTAATTAAATCGTTATTTTCTGTTCAGTTCTTATCGTTTGTCGTATAGTCCCCTCGACTTGATAGTTTCTTTTAATTTTCAAGTTTCAGACGCGATTTCTTCTACAGACTTTATTATTAAGTAGATAGATATGGGGAAACCCTATAACCCTATGTATGGACTAGAGTAAGGCCCGTGTCTATGACATCCTTTGGTCTGTGAGAGCAATCAACTCTTGCGCACGCCCAATCATAGCTGATGATCAAACGGCTGCCGATCACTGCATCTTGCTCGTTTACCGTCACATCGTGATAAATCAGTTATGTAGTCACATGGCGGACACTGCCTATAAAAGCACGAATGTTTGCGTGCGAGCACGTCTGTGTGCATGCGAGGACGTCTGTACACTTGTAAATGTGTGTGTACTACTACGCGGGCCAACGATTCACTCACCATCTCCGGATGAAACAAATGACGGTATGCGAGTTGGGCGCGAGTTGCGCGCCGGCTAGATTCACGCGGGTGCTTCCGTGGCCATTTTGTACGTAGTACTGTTAAATATTATGTAATGTAGTTCAACGTGATTATCTATTATTAATAATAAGTCTGTGGAAAAATCGCGTCTGTAACATGAAAAAATAAACCTGATAAGAAGTGAATGGAACTCGCATGGAGAGTTCCGTTCGTTCACTACCTATTTGAAGCTCCCTGGCTATTTCCGATGTCCGCCGTAATGTAAGGAGTTTGACAGTCTTATATAAATTACTCCCTGGCTATTTCCGATGTCCGCCGTAATGTAAGGAGTTTGACAGTCTTATATAATTACTCCCTGGATATTTCCGATGTCCGCCGTAATGTAAGCAGTTTGACGGTCTTATATACCATTACTCACTGGCTATTTCCGATGTCCGCCGTAATGTAAGGAGTTTGACAGTCTTATATAATTACTCCCTGGCTATTACCGATGTCCGCCGTAATGTAAGGAGTTTGACAGTCTTATATAATTACTCCCTGGATATTTACGATGTCCGCCGTAATGTAAGGAGTTTGACAGTCTTATATAATTACTCCCTGGATATTTCCGATGTACGCCGTAATGTAAGCAGTTTGACGGTCTTATATACCATTACTCCCTGGCTATTTCCGATGTCCGCCGTAATGTAAGGAGTTTGACAGTCTTATATAATTACTCCCTGGCTATGTCCGATGTCCGCCGTAATGTAAGGAGTTTGACAGTCTTATATAATTACTCCCTGGCTATTTCCGATGTCCGCCGTAATGTAAGGAGTTTGACAGTCTTATATAATTACTCCCTGGCTATTTCCGATGTCCGCCGTAATGTAAGGAGTTTGACAGTCTTATATAATTACTCCCTGGATATTTCCGATGTCCGCCGTAATGAAAGCAGTTTTGACGGTCTTATATACCATTACTCCCTGGCTATTTCCGATGTCTGCCGTAATGTAAGGAGTTTGACAGTCTTATATAATTACTCCCTGGCTATTTCCGATATCCGCCGTAATGTAAGGAGTTTGACAGTCCCATATAATTACTCCCTGGCTATTTCCGATGTCCGCCGTAATGTAAAGAGTTTGACAGTCTTATATAATTACTCCCTGGATATTTCCGATGTCCGCCGTAATGTAAGCAGTTTGACGGTCTTATATACCATTACTCCCTGGCTATTTCCGATGTCCGCCGTAATGTAAGGAGTTTGACAGTCTTATATAATTACTCCCTGGCTATTTCCGATGTCCGCCGTAATGTAAGGAGTTTGACAGTCTTATATAATTACTCCCTGGCTATTTCCGATGTCCGCCGTAATGTAAGCAGTTTGACGGTCTTATATACCATTACTCACTGGCTATTTCCGATGTCCGCCGTAATGTAAGGAGTTTGACAGGTCTTATATAATTACTCCCTGGCTATTTCCGATGTCCACCGTAATGTAAAGAGTTTGATAATGTTATATAATTACTCCCTGGCTATTTCCGATGTCCGCCGTAATGTAAGGAGTTTGACAGTCTTATATAATTACTCCCTGGCTATTACCGATGTCCGCCGTAATGTAAGGAGTTTGACAGTCTTATATAATTAGTCCCTGGCTATTACCGATGTCCGCCGTAATGTAAGGAGTTTGACAGTCTTATATAATTACTCCCTGGATATTTCCGATGTCCGCCGTAATGTAAGCAGTTTGACGGTCTTATATACCATTACTCCCTGGCTATTTCCGATGTCCGCCGTAATGTAAGGAGTTTGACAGTCTTATATAATTACTCCCTGGATATTTCCGATGTCCGCCGTAATGTAAGGTGTTTGACAGTCTTATGTAAATTACTCCCTGGCTATTTCCGATGTCCGCCGTAATGTAAGGAGTTTGACAGTCTTATATAATTACTCCCTGGATATTTCCGATGTCCGCCGTAATGTAAGCAGTTTGACGGTCTTATATACCATTACTCACTGGCTATTTCCGATGTCCGCCGTAATGTAAGGAGTTTGACAGTCTTATATAATTACTCCCTGGCTATTTCCGATGTCCGCCGTAATGTAAAGAGTTTGACAATGTTATATAATTACTCCCTGGCTATTTCCGATGTCCGCCGTAATGTAAGGAGTTTGACAGTCTTATATAATTACGAGTACATTGTCTCTGGTAAAGATGTTAGCTTGGGCGACGCGACCATGAATTTCAATTTAGATTATTTGTGTTGTACATATAGTAGATTATTTAAAAAAAACACACACAATATCACTTGGTAACCTTGTTTAATTGCTTATCACAGAACTATTCCAAAGATCACATTTTGCATCAATTTTAACATTATGATGGCATCTTACAAAAATACTGCTAAATTTGTTGAATTTTAGTATGATCAATACAATTCCAACTGTTCATTCCTATAGTCAAAGAGTCTGCCGTATATATAATTATGAAACATGGTACATTGTACAAACACATACAGTGTATGTACCTACTGATACAAAAAGTAAAGCTTACATAGACATTTAAAAGAATCAAAGATTTTTTCTTTAAATAATTTCCTTACAATACACGCTGCAGGACCCGAAAATCTTTTAAAAAAAATTTCGGCTGACTCTTGTACTAAAAATCATGTAAATTTAAGTATTAAACTTTAATATACACATTCATTCAGGATATACTAATTTTAATAATATTAACTGCGCACACACTTCATCATAATTATTTACAATTTTTTGACTCCAATCCACTGCTAGAATAATGATCTTCTTGACCAGTATTCTAGAGTTGGATCTATAATATTTACACTTAATAGTAAAACTTAAGTTTAATAATAACTTACTATTACTATTTTGAGCATAGAGGACGACTCTATGGTTTTATCACATTAATATAATTATTACTATTTTGAATAGGTATTGGTGGTGAAAAAATGATTAACTGGCTAATGAAAAATGACATCAAATAACTAACTTATAAAATAAGCGCAAAAGAAAATTTCTTAAAAAGAGTTTAATAGTAAAGAAATGAAATCATCCCATCAAGTAGCGAAACATATTTTTTTCATAAATGTCTATTACTTGAGAATTTAGAATATGACAAGTGCTTACAGTTTCGTTAAACCCAAAAAGTTGATAATAAAATGAACTTAAAATTATTTCTTCAACACCAATATTAACAAAATAAAAGGTGGAAAGGGCAAGAATTCTGTCACTACGCCTACCAATAATTTATTAGCAACATTTTTCATATCACAAAATATCTCAAATAAACCAGACTCAAAAAACTTCGTACGAATATCGCCTTGAGTACAAAAATAATTTAGTAACAAACTCAATTTAAATCTTATATTGTGTTATTTTTGTTTTGTGTTAAAATACGCACGTAACGTACATTTACTCTGTTTTTTTCATTTTACTATTAACTAGATAAATTCGGTAGTACACAAATAAAAGTTTTATCTATCTATCATATTATTCACTACAGACGATTTTGAACGTTTGTTACAGTACAAGAGGAACAAGATTTAAGTTAGAATTTCACTTCAATTACAATTGTTTACTTAACTTTATACTTTTAAAATTGATATATTTTTTTAAACGTAACAAAAAATAATGTACTTAAGTAGTAAGTAAATCAATTTTCTTTACTTTGGAAAACTAACATTATTTTTTGTTTCGCTTCAAAATCACTTTGGGCGCCATTTTGTCATCAAGGCCTATAGCGTAAAACAAACCTTTAGTCATCGTTCAAATTAGCGCTACATTATATTATACTAGGGAATAGGGATGACGACAACTTTTTTTTCCTTGGTCTGTCAGGAAGATTATTGAAAAGTATTGGACACGTATTTTTTCTTTTTTCACGTAATCAAACTTATACGGAGATATATCGAGTTGAAATGTCGCGTGACGTCACGGTTAGGTACGATTTATACCTAACGGTGACGTAGTTAGCCCCCACTCTCCAACTTTAATGTGTTTTAACTTAGTCATTCTTTGTTAATTTGATAAAACAAAAAATACGTGTCTAATATTTTTTTATTACCTGACTGACGGACTAATTAGAATTTCGATTTCTTCAACCTGTCGTCATCCCTATTAGACGTGAATGAAGGACAAACGAACACACTTTCATATTTATAATATTTTAGTATGGATAGCTCTAGGGCTTTTTCCACGGAACGTAGTCATTAATTAATGTAGGAATAGATTACTTGGGTCCGATTTATTTGTCTTAATATAATTTCAACCTCGATATTTTGAATCCCACTTGGTCTGGAGACTAAGACATGTGTAACATTCTAAGTAAACCAATAGGAATTTTCAAATGCCAATTGTCGCAACTGAAGATCACTTCCATTAATGCTAGCACTTTCTGAGTTGCGACCATTTCGTGATAGACCGCAACACTTCGTTTAGTGTTTTTGTAGTTTGTTCTTTGTTGTCATGTCTTGTCATTGTCCCGAATAAATTATATGCTTTTCTTCTTTCTTTCTCACAATGCAAGTTCAAGTCTTCAAACTCCGTTCTCCTGTATCTTTCTCCTGGTCGACCCTCGCATGGATACTCTGATTGAAGCACGCATCGAAGCCCTGGAGCCAATGGAAGGTAGAGCTCGTGTGAACTCTTGGGGCTGGGCTGCTATGGAAGGTCGTTTGGTGTAACGCCCTGGATGGTGCTCCTCTTCTTCGATGGGTTTCCTGGAAAGATGAAGCGTTATTATGTTAATTAGCTGAACCGGCCAGCACCACCTTGGTCAGAGAGAAGTGCTTTACCACACGGCGGACACGGCCTATAAAAGCACGATTTCGTTCACAATTCGAATGAAGTGTCAATGTTTGTAAGTAAAAGTAAGTAAGTAACACTTTATTGTACAGAAAAAAAACACATATACAATTATCAATACAGAGAAGAGACACATGTACAAAGGCGAGCTTATCCCTACAAGGAATTTCTTCCAGCTAACCTTTGAGTAGTGGAGAGGACACATTTCACGAGTAGACAAATAAGTATGTACAGAAAAATAAAGGAGAATCTAAATATACTTATTTATATTATATTATAATACATAGACTACATAACACTATAGTAAATTATAAAATACATAAACTAAACTATATATACTCGTATATATAAGTAATATATTTAGGAATTCGAGTCGAGCCAAAACTTCTTTAAATGAGCTTTTAGTGACGCCACCGTCTGCAGTTGTCGAAACTCTGCTGGCAACTGGTTCCACAATCTCACAGAGTGCACCGAAAAGGTTGGAGTAGCTTGTGGTTTTATGGGAAGGAAAGGAAAGGGAGAGATCGGCACTCGATCTCAAGCGGTGCTGAGAGCTGGAGGCCATGAATTCAAACCTCTCGGAAAGGTAAGAAGGAAATTGAGGATTGAAGAGGGTGTTAAAAAGTTTGCTTGGGAGAACGTCTGTATGCTTACGCGGGCCAAACATTCACTCTCCATCTCCGGATGAAACAAATGACGGTAAGGGCGAGTCGGGCGCGAGTTGCGCGCCAGTTGATTCCGTGGCTATTCTGTATGTAGTACTATTAAGGGCCTACGGGGGAAAATAGTTGGAGCTATGGAGGCTATTAAGGAGCTATTTTGTGGCTTTACGAAAATGAGTGAAGACAGTATTTAAATCTTAAAATATCACGTATATCCGGATGTATGATTTCTTACTAAGAAACCAGAAGATCTCGAACGCGTTGCCTACCCTGAGGCCCAAGATGGAATGCCTCTGTGCCAGTAATTTCACCGGCTGCCTTAACCCAACATCAAATCAGAACAGTGCGAGCACTGCGTTTTGGCAGCAGGTTAGCGGGAAAGACGGTTGTACCAAACCGGACGCACCTAGCACCTTGATGTGGTGGGACCTACATCAAAACCTCTGTTCATTATGTTGGCAACTCCAACAGATGTAAATCATTCATTCACTTTAATCAAGATAGGTTCGTTCTTTATTTTTACATTCATTTGAAGGAATTCCTTTCGCCGTGGTGGCCTAGTGGTTCGACCTACCGCCTCTCATGCAGAGGGCCGGGGGTTCGATTCCGGCTCGCACCTCTAAGTTTACTTATGTGCGAAATTCTATTTGAATTTACCATTGAGCTTTTCGGCGAAGGAAAACATCGTGAGAAAACCTGCACGCATCTGCGAAGTAATTCAAAGATGTGTGTGAAGTTCCCAATCCGCGCTGGGCTCGTGTGGGGACTATAGCCCAAATGAGAGGCGTGATGAGAGGAGGCCTGTGCCCAGCAGCGGGACGCAAATAGGCTGTAGTAGTTGACTCACCTGCTAGTGCAAGGGTTGTCCCAGAATCTCTGGTCTTTTCCGAATTCCTCGCCGTCTTGCAGGGTCTGTGGCATTTCCGTGTCCATGGTCTCAGGCAGGAAGAGGCAGAGAAGACCGCCCGCTATTCCCAGGGCTCCCAGGATGAGGAGCGGCAGCTCTTGGGATATAGTGCCCTGGGGAAAGGAATGGTTTTTAGGACTCCGTACCCAGAGGGTAAAACGGGACCCTGTTACTAAGATTCCGCTGTCTGTCTGGCCGTCCGTCACCAGGCTGTATCTCATGAACCGTAATAGTTAGACTGTTGTCATTTTCACAGATGATGTATCTTTATTGCCGCTATAACAACAAATACTAAAAAACAGAATAAAATAAATATTTAATGGGGCTCTCATACAACAAACATGATTTTATTTCCGCTTTTATAGATGCTACGAAACCCTTCGTGCGCGAGTCCGACTCGAACTTGCCCGGTTTTTTTTAAATTAGGGCGTGCATTTGAAATCTATCAGTACCTAAGTATACTGTTCTTTTTGGGGCACATTTTCATTCCTGCATAAATGCTGTAATATTTATTAAAATGGGCCTCATTTCATCCAAGAAGAAGTTTTTTTTAATTTTAGTTACACATACATTAGCATTTGTCTCTAAGGGTCCTCGCCCATGGCGACTTTTTGTAGCGATGCTGCCGCGCTACTCATATCGCTATCCTTTTTTTACATGCAAGAGTAAATAGGATGGCGATATGAATAGCGCGGTAGGAATGAAAAGGGCCCTAAGTCCCCAGGATTTTATACTTACCAGGTAAACCACGAAAGGCGCCACTATACTGGCGACGTAGCCCATAATATGGATCAGGGCTACCCCCTGCGCCCTTACAACGGTCGGCAGTAACTCCGCGGCATACTGGAGCCCTATGTTGTAGGAAATGTTGACGGCAAACCGGCCTAGGATGGCTAGGGTCGCTGAGGGACCACCTGGGAAAGAAGGGTTTAGTTTTCAGAGCTGTACAAGACCACAGAATATAAATTAGTGCTACGTGACAAGACATTATTAAACTAATCAGCTTGAAATGTGTTTGGTCTCTTGAACCTGCATAATCATGGGAAAAACAAAGATTTAATTTCAAACAATCATGTTGAGAAGCCAAATTTAATTTAATTTTTGCCTCACTTACCAACAGGAACAGCGGTGGCGAGCAAACTGAAGATACCGCTGATCACCATCGATCCACAGGCCAGCCATCTTCTGCCCCACCTGATAAGAAATTATATCATAAAAAAATCTCAAAAAGTCCGTATGTCTGACTTACGTTTTGTTTTGACGTAACAGGTTATGGGTCTCATTCTGACAGCTTTCAAATAAGCGAAGTATAGGGTTGTATGGAAGCAGATGGTTAACCTTAACAGTCCTAACATAAGCTTCAGCAGTGGCAATACGACAAAAAATAACCCGTGGAAATATCGGGATAAAAAGTATCCCATGTCCCAGGGTCTCAAACTATCTCCATACCAATTTCATCCAAATGGGTCCATTAGTTTCGACATGAAAGAAGCAACAGACAAGCAAATTGTCACATTTATAATTAAAATATTAGTATGGATATGGAAGTATGGAAGTAGGTATAGGTTGGTATTTTTCACTCGCGGTGACCCTCGTTGTGTAATCCATACTAATACTATAAATGAAAAAGTAAACTCTGTCTGTACCTCGGGTCGGTTCACGGGTTGAAGCGTGAAGAGGTACACTCTTCACGAATCAACCCGTGGACTGATTTAGATGAAATTTGGTAAGGAGTTAGTTAGAGTCCTGGGGAAGTACATGGGTTACTTTTCGCATAGTTAATAGGTCATATCTTACCTGTCCAGCACAGCAGTCAAGAAGGTATCAGCCGGCAGCTCCGTAGCAGACGCCACGGTGAACGTCAGAAACACGTCCAGGCCCAAAGACCCCACGTTCCTGACATGCCCGTCGAAGACCAGGGAGATGGCCATCCAGATGACGATGAGCAGCACAGCGTTCCGCCGCAGACGAGGGGTCCTGAAGAGATCCAGCACGGAGTACGAGCGGTTCTCAGCTTCGTTCTCCTTGATCGTCTTTAGGGAGGATTCCTGAGGAGGCATTCGGTGATTTGGAGAAGAGAAACATAATATGTATCCGTGTTGCAAACACGCGTCATGAAATGAACACTGAACAGAAAAAAAAAACTCCTTCAATGGTCTCGAAAACGATTCGAATCGCATGTAACGTTGGTGTCCAGTCTCAAAACATGGAATACTTTGCCTATGGAGTGTGGAATGTGTCTTGGTAAGGATCGCAATCTTATAAGTACCTATGGCGAAACAGTTGAAAACGTGTCCAGCGGATTTGATAAGCAACAAAACAAAACACACTCTCCTCACAACCGTTTTCACTGCGTTTTCGCCTCAGCAGCTATCCACCTAGGTGGCTCACCGCTCAAGTTATGTGCTGCGACCTGTAGCTGAAGGCGCTACTGCAGACTATCCGCCTAGATGGCTTGACTGGAGTGGCGACCGCAGCGCCCCCAACCTACCCGATTTGGTGTCCACTTTTGGAACTATAAAGATGGCCCTCCTTTACTTCAACCCTCCATAGTCGACGGGCAACGTTATGGAGGGTTGAAGTACAGGAGCGCAATCATGAGCGTAAGCTAATAACCACTGCTACCTACCCGTACCTACACTATAACCAATACCCAACAAGAGGGAAGTGGTAATCCCGATTATTTACCGTTACAGCAATAACTTTAAAATACGAAATTACCCCATTGACGGTATTACCCCAAGTGATCTTACGTCTCTTTTTCTTATTACTAACAGCAACTTGCGTGTGAAAGAGATACGATAAGTACTCACCGTGAAATCACTGAGCACTTTCTCGGGGATTTTAGTCTTGTTGATCCTTTCGAATTTCTTCATAATCGTCAGCGCCTTTTCTACTTTTCCTTGGGACACCAACCACCTGAAAAACATTAACAAGATCTCTACACATAACTGGGGCTTCATTCGAGTCGATACTTAGGTATATGGGATTACCCGTATCCCAAATAAGGATAGATAGTCTCCCAAATACAACAACTAAGATGGAATGCCTCTAGTTAATTAAGTAGTAGTAATTTCACCTCACCGGAACACACTGCTATTACGCGGCAGTAGGGCATCCAATCCCGCATATTAATTGCGATCTCGGTATTTCCGGGACCGATGATTTACGATCCCACTGGATCTCGGAATTTGCGGGATCCCGCTGGTGTAAGATGAGCTGCCTTTTAAATGTAGTGTAGTGTAAGTAAAGCTTATGGAATTTATATTATCTCTTAGACAAACTCCTTTAATTCCTTTCTTAGTAAATTTTTCGATGCCTAAGTTGAAAGTTTCGTCGTTGATCGAGGCTTGTATAGAGGCAGTCACTACCAGGATTTCGGAAATAAATAAATGAAATAATGTTTGTACGCCTTTGTAAAATACGTTGACGTGTCGAAACAACCAACTCAGCAGCCAAAGTCGAAGTTGACCTGATGAGGACGTTTCTATACTATTTTCCAGTCCCGCGAATCCCGTGGATCCCGCCGCGCTGGTAATCTCGCTTCTTGCGGGACTGGAAAATGACGCGGGATCTCGGTATTTCGATATTGGATGCCCTACGCAGCTTAGCGAGTAAGAATCTATCCAGACGGACCTTGCACCAGTTAGTACCACCAACAGCAGTTCAGTGTTCTTGAACTGTCTTCTTGGTATTTTATTATTGCAGATTATATTTGGTCGTTATCTCACCTGATGGAAAGTGACGATGAGGCCAAAGGGCTCACTGGGTCAGTAAATACCTATCCACTCTAGTCTTGGAGACCACTAGATTGTACTGTACGGGAAAACAGAGGACGGAAGAGAGTTCCATTCCTTAGCAGTCCACATAAGAAATGATGATGCAAAGCATTTTGTTCGAATGAACTTGTATCGAATACAAAAGAATGCAATCTCTACCCACGTCAGGATGTCCGGTGATGAAAAGGAGACGGTGTAACCAGGTCATGTAACTCCTGAGAAAATGTATCCGGTAATAAAAAACGGAAAGGTACTTATAAAGCTCCAAAAGCTTACCTGGCACTTTCTGGCACCAGCCACGGCGTGGCCGCAGCCATGATGAAGGGCAGACTTGTGGCTAGCGCGAATGTTCTCCAGTCGTCCGCCCAGAGCGCTATCCACGGCAGGAGCGAAGCGGCGAGCGTGAAGAAGAGAGCAATTGACATGTTCGCCACGAACGTCCGCCATTTTGGCCCGACGTACTCGAGAACTGGAAGGAAATAAATAGAATGCCTAAGTAAATAAATTAAATAGGGAGCAGCCGCTTCACGCTGGATTTGAACAAAGAATTAGAGAGTCATTTTGGTCCATAATAATTGTTGTCCTCAAGTTAATCCAAGAATTCCAAGATGGCGCGTGACTACACGGCACGAATTCACGATCTGTCACAAAGGGCTTACCCTTGGAATGCCACATTAAACAAAATGGAGCGGATACGTGACTAAATAAGTACTCGTATAGTTACTTAATTCATTGACAGCCATGCGTAGGAGTTCAATGTTATATTTTTTTACTGGCTATTTACTAGTTTTTAGGGTTCCGAACCTCAAGAGGTAAAAACGGAACCCTTATTTGTACTTGTTCACTCGTGCGTCTGTCCGTGCGTCTGCCACAGTCGATTTTCTCCGAAACTACTGGACCGATTAAGTTGAAATTTGGTACGTATATGTAAGTTTGTGACCCAAAGATGGCCGTGTAACGAAAATAAATGAATTTTACATCACCCTTGGCCGTAAAGTGGGATTTTCAGCCCGCTACGCGGAGAGAAAATCTCACTTCTTGGCCAAGGCAAGACGTAAAACTTTTGACAAACCACGGGCGGTAATTCGTAAAGCCCCAGAAGGCATATTTATGGCCCTCACCTTCGGTTCGGGCCACAGAAACCTGCGATCTGGGACATTTACGAATTCACCACCCTAGGTCTGTAATGTACTATTAAACATAGACCCTATTTTTGGGGGCTAAATTTGAAAAAAATATTAATGAAGTTTTATATTTATTGACCTATAGATTACAGGAAAAATATTAGAAGTCCATGGTATTTGAAATCTATCATATAAAAGAGCTTATCATGTTAAACGGTTTGAAAATGACGTCATTGAAAATAATCAAGGGTCAGAACCCTCTCCATGAGAGTTTAACTCGCTTCTTGGCCAGTTTTTCTTACGACTTTTTGAGTGCACAAACGCCCTACGTGACTTGACAAGCCTGATTTTTATTTGAACTTTGTTATTTATAAGAACTATGAGTTTTTTCCTTATGATACTGGTAAATTTAGAAACGCAATGTAATGTGAAACCGCTCTAAGCGTGACGTTATCACGTAAAATTATCATCCGTAAACCGACTTTACAGACAGACAATTTTTTCTGTGTAATAAACGTTTATGTACGTACTGTTCCTTGAATGTGTGGTGTTTAATAAAGTGTATGGACTTACCCAATATATACATCATGGTGAAGCAGTTGTCGAAAGCCAGTCCCACAAGGAACCGGCAAACGGAAAAGGTCCAAAAACTGTGGCTGAAGGCTGTACCCACGCCAGCTGCGAATCCCACCAGGTTCGTACCTGGAAGAGTCATTAATTATGACACAAGTGCCGTAAGCTTGTCATTTTACATCTCGAGTAGTTTTGTTGGCTTGAGCCGAACGCGAGGCCCAATGTTAGGGACAAGTATATTAAACAGAGCTAAACAATTCATATCTGAATGAAACAGACAGAATTCCGCACTATTTGCGCGCGTAATTTTTAAATAGAAATGTAAGCTAACAAAGTAAAAAAAAAACGAACAATAACAGTTGAAAAAGTGATATCACTAGTATGCTAAAAATTAAAAATAAAATGGTCTTATTTGATTACCTTCTGTCAATTGTGGAAAATAATATTATAAAGTACCTCATGCCCGCGACTTCGCCCGCGTGGAATTGCGTGGTTATCACGTTCCCGCGGGAACTGTGTGTTCTGTGTGAACTTTCGCATTTATAATATTAGTAAGGATGCGAAAAAAACTCTGTCTGTCTGTCTATTAATGACTGCTTATCTTTTTGTTTCTTTCGTGTTGTATTTTTTGTTTTGTGTGCGTCAGGAATTTCTTTCCTTCTTTATTTTCTTGAAAGTTACCTACCTAATGATTCTACTATACTAACCAACTAACGCCGGTATCCTGCCATATCTATCGGCAATCCATCCGAACAGCAGCCCTCCGACGATTGCTCCGCAGAAGAAGATGGCCTGCGACGTCGCTGCCAAGTTGTCCTTCTCGCACACCCAGTCCAGCTGTGGACAGGACAAAATCAATTACGACAAAGAACAAACGTTGCTGTACAGGCAACAAGTTCAAGTATACTAGCAGTAGTGGAAACCCGGCAAGGGGGCCAAAATCTATAATTTTGATACCTTCAGACAGCTAGGTCAAGCCCGTTGCAATCAAAAGTCTAGGTTCCACTATAACTTTAGACTAGCATCATCTCATAAAGTAATGCATCAGTCAGTCAGCTCAAATTGAGCAGTAACCTACACAGGCATCGGCACGTAACTTGAGCGGTGGCACACGGCGGACACGGTCTATAAAAGCACGATTTTGAACAAAATTCGAATGAAGTGTCAATGTCTGCATGCGAGGACGTCTGTACACTTGTAAATATGTGTGTAGGTAAGGTACGAGTAGGTACTCTCCATCTCCGGATGAAACAAATGACGGTAAGGGCGAGTTGGGCGCGAGTTGCGCGCCGGCTAGATTCAGGCGGGTGATTCCGTGGCCATTCTGTATGTTATTAAATATTCTGTAGCGGTGGCCTTAATTGCGCAGAAGTCAAAAATCAGGTCTCATCGGCAGAGGGGCGCGGGACGCAGGGGGCGCTTTGTCGTGCGCGCACGCTTATTGGCCCTTCAGTCGTAAACATGCGCAGAAATCCCCTCTACTTTTGCTAACCGCTCAAGTTATGTGCCGCGACCTGTAGCTGAAGGCGCTACTGCAGACTATGCGCCTAGGTGGCTTGACTGGAGTGGCGACCGCAGCGCCCCCAACCTACCCGATTTGGTGTCCACTTTTGGAACTATAAATATTGCGCTCCTTTACTTCAACTCCCATAGCCCAGACTCTATCACATTGACATAGGTGACTCATGTCATATAGAGGAATAAAATGAAAAAAATAGCAGAGCCTACACTGAAAAAATACTGTGATTGATTTTACAAAAGTTTTACTAAAGCTTACTAAATTTTTAGGTTGATTTGGGACCTACACACTAAATTTGTTGATTTTACTAAACATGTACAGGTTGATATTTACAAAATCAGTTTAGTATAATAAACATGTTTGTCAAGTATTTTTTATTGCATATTTTGTATCTACTGTAGTCATATTTAACAAATCAAAAATATATATCTAGCAAAAGAGGTACATTGATAATACTGAAAACTTAAGTATATTTTACCGACTTCACATTGTACTCTTGACTGAATTGATTTTGTAAATTCACCGATATGTTTTGTGGGTTTTACTAAATCCACTGCCGTACCGTGTACAATTGTATTATTGTAATTTTAAAAAGTTTCATTGGTATTTTTTACAAAGGTATCTTTCGTACATTTTAGTGAAAAGAATTGGTACGATTTACAAAACTTCCTGCTGTATTATCGATGAAATTAGTTTCATAATCACTAATAGATTCATTAAGTAGTTTGGACATGTATAGCTCTTGCATATATCACTAAATAGATTTAGGTTTTGCTACTTCTCTATGGTCAGTCTTACTGACACAAATTTAGTGCAGTTTACTTAATGACTTTCGTAAAGTTTACGATAAGTTTTACGATACCAAGGGTGGTATTTTTAATTATTTTTTAAATCGTAGTTACTATACTTCTTTGGTTGTTTTTAATATCTAATTTGAGTAAAATTTAGCTAACAGCTTCTGTAATTTTCACTATAGGAATTGTTGTATTGTTCACTAAACGGCTTTTGTATGTTTTACTGTACTGAGGATTGTTTTTTTGATGAAAAAAAATAGTGGCAGTTACTTCATTCTTTGTTATACTTACTAACCCACTTTAATATCGTTTACACACTTTACTTCCATGTATGCAACTAAACAACTTTCATATGTAAAAAAAAACATTTGGTACACTAAACGGCTTTTGTATGTTTTACTGCACCAAGGATTGTACTTTTTAGTAGCTGTTACTATATCATTTCAGTTGTTTTTCATACCTAATTTATTAAAATTTATCTAACAGCTTCCTGTAATTTTTACTTTATCAAGTATTGTACTATCAACTTCATTGTTTGTTGTATTTACTACCTCTTTAGAATACATATAATACGCCCTTACGTGAATTCCATTAAACAGCTTTCGTATGTCCTTCTAAAGCTAGTATTGTTCCTACTGTTCACTTCATGATGTTTGCAAGTTTACTTTAGTGTGATTAATAAATGACTCTATTATGTATCATGGTAAATATACGATATAACAAATTTGTTGATAATTATAAAGTTATAGTTTTCTCTTAATTCACCTGTCTTCATTTGAAACGTAATACAAGCACTTGTAAATAGCATAAAAGTAAATGAGAAAACTTTATAAAATTAATCAAGTAAACAGTAGAAACAATACTGGCTTTAGTTGGGCATACAAAAGCAGCTTAGTGGAATTCACATTCCATATTTTACTAAATTTAAAAAAAGTAGGTAATTATTACAAAGAGTGAAGTTGATAATACAATGTTTCTTACACTAAAAAATATGAACAGAACGGTTCATTTTCATAATAAGTAGAGTAGAATAGTTTTCATTTACACCTTGAACCATTTACCCAAATAAAACTAATGATGTACTTACTAATTATCTACAGATAAAACATACAAACGCTGCTTATATTACACAAGAGTATTCAAGACCTTGAAAATTCATGTAGGTACAACAAATGTACTAAGAACACAAGCAATAAATTTATTCAAGCGCGATGAGAATACGATTCGAGTTTAGTTAGCAATATGAAAAGACGTGATCTTATGACCAAACTTTACAAAATCAACTATGATTAAGAATAATCCAGAAGACATTTTGTGTTGAAATGCAAAGATAATAATTTTAACCAGGAAATATCACCTGGTTAAAATTATTCTCTTATTCTTTTATCTTATTCTGGATCTTATTATTCTTATTCTGGATTATTCTATACATATACTGCTGATGTTCTTACTACATTTGTTGTACCTACTTGAATTTTCGAGGTCTGAAATATATATTATATATTACATTAGTACTGTTTTGCCACCACTACTTTTTTTTGAAACCTGTTTTAATCGAGCCTGGATAACATACCTACGTACTATTTTGTAAAAGAAACTAACTCAAATATTCAGATTGGTCGAGACAAAAAAAAACAAATTTATAATAAAAATCAATTTTTATTTACATTTAAGACAAACTTAATTACTTAACCCAAGTTATTTAACATTAACTTAATTATCATAAAGATAAGTATTTATTCTCCTCACAGAAAACTGAATAATAATATAATATGGTACCTACTGGATAGAAGTCATAGAAGTTGAAGCTGGGGCTCTATTCGAAGTGTTAAATAGGGACAGGAAGATTCCCTATCGCTGCCCTCACGCGTCGCGGCGTTGCAACCGAACTTTAAGCACCTAGATTTAAAGTTCAACTAGAGCGCGTGGCGCGTGAGCGCAGCGATAGGGAATCTCCCTGTCCCTATTTAACACTTCGAATAGAGCCCCCGGTCGCTGGATGTTTGGCTGTGTATGTTAATGAAGACAGGAAACATATTTAAGAAAGTGAGAAAGTGATATTGTTTAGACATTTAATAATTTGCTTCTTCAAATAGAAAAGTATTTATGTCATCATATAACAGTGATTATGCACAGATTTCTCTGAAGAAAATAAAATCCTTGGAAATACTAATCTTCAAGAGAACAACATGAAAAAAAAACAATTTCTGCAAAAAAAAACATAAGTATGAGGAAATAAGAGGAAATATGGTATTTCTTCGTGGATTTTTTGGAACCGCTTTTGCAGGTTTCGTCCTGAATTTTAAATTTAAAAAACAATACAAAAAAGCATAGCTGTTTTTTTACTGTACATACATAGATTCATGTAGATATTATGACCTTGACAGACGCATTCCCTCAAAAGAAAATAAAGAACACCCATATGAATGATTAATGATCGTAACGAAATAACTTTACATAGCTTTGGGGGGTTTAAGATGAGTTGCTATTTCAGTGGGTATCCGCAAATGCAAGTATCATTCGCAACGAGCTCCACGGTAAGTAAATTAATACCTTATTTTTAACCCCTGACGCAAAACGAAGGAAAAAAATATAAAATATCTATACAATATTTAATATATAATTAAGTACACAATTTTGATCACAATATAAGTTACGCTGTTTGCTGCTATTTTTATACATAAAATATATGTATTACCAACATCTATATACTTTTGGAAACGAGGAAACGTTTTAAGAGGGTTTACTCCGAAAGTTGGCAACGTCGCAAATAGCTGTCAAATATTTTGCTGTTTTCATTAATTTCTGAATATTACTGAATGAAAACATGAATTATCGCTCTATGGTTGAACAAAACATTAAGTATGGCTTGCGACAGTAACCATAGGAACACGGAATTTTTAGTATTATGGAAGTAATATCTTTTGAAAACTTTCCATCGCAATTTCCATGCATTTTAATGTAATCTTATTATTTGAATGCCTAACCAACAAATATAAAACGAGACGCGCCATACAACCATAGACTAATATATTATTTTTTAATTGAAAACGACTTTGCAAATCCAAGAACAGTGTTAAGTCCCAAATTGTCTCCGATAATCATTCCGAGTATGAAATATACTTTAAAATTACCTTCTGATGTTTGTAAATCTACGCCAATTTCCTCTAAATACTTTAACTCCTCAATAAGATCGTAATAAGTTGCAGCATTCCCATGAACTTTACTGGATGATGATTTGTGCAACATTGCAACAAATACATTATCCAATAATGAGGAGTATTCCCCTTTTAAAGTAGGAAACTGGTAATATGTGGCTGCTATTGAATGTACACCTGCATGACTTCCCAGAGGGTTATTACATTCGAAATCATCAAAATACAGGAAATATGGAATACATAAGCTATCTCCTTTTCGGGAAACCTTTTGTTTCCAAACATTACCTTGAGTAAAATTTGACATGGAGTTATCATAAAATGAATCGTGTAAGCAAAACTTGAGAAAGCTTGGCAGCTTAAAAATTTTTTTGAAAATTGTTCTTAACGGTACTATTGCTCCAGTTTCTGACATGGGCCTTAGCATTACAGTAGAATTACCTGTACTTATAGAGACATTTTCATTTATAATAAAATTCCTTGGAGGAATATATAGATTCCGTTCAGAAAAATATTTCATAACTCTGCTCTCTGTGGTTAAATTATCGAAAGATTGAGAAATCGCATTAATTACGTTTTGTAGTGCAATGTTATTATCCGTGGAAACACTCGGTAATAATTCAGATAACATGTTTCCAATAACTCCAGTAACTAGTTCCGAAACATCATTGACTATTTTCGTAGCAGATTTACGATTTAACGAGGGGTTGCTATATAAGGATAACGCTAAACTTGCAGTAGATTTCTGTAGATTTTCATTGTTTTTGCTCAAGGTATCGGATAGAGGAGTAGTTTCCTGAAAACATTCATTAATTTCATTATTGTTATCCAAATCAAGATTACTACCTGATGATACTTCAAAACTAGGCGTCGGAGGAATTACCGAAGTTATGTTTAATGTCGAAACATTGTGACCAACTAGATGACGACGAAATGACCTTAAACTTTGGAATATTCTAAAACAATTGGATTGTGCGCATCGATATGTCGTGTCCAGACCTAAGTCGTGGCAAGTTTTAAAATGGTGAATAAGTTCGCGAGGGTCGCCTGCCACCATCGAGCAGACAAAGCAAACAAACATTGTTGAAACGGTCTTGTACAAGTTGTTATAAATTACTTACTGTAGATCCGACATAAAACATGAAACCGACGAGATATTCTTGTCAGACTTGCAAGTAATGCTATAGTAATGCTATAAAAATATTTAAGACCTACAAATTTCACGTGGAGCTTTATTTTTTTTAGATATTTTTTCAAATGTACAATTTTTGGCGGCTATCGCCACGTACCTATTTATAGAATTTTTCATGCAATAATCTATCTACAAGCTTTTTTCTAGAATACTGCAATATTTTACTACACACTACTTTATCACATAAGTGGGTATTTTTAGGAGAATGGCACGGAAAATTAGAATTAGTACCATATACGTTAAGACGTTAGTAGAGAGATGACTGCTAATAGGAGCGAATGGAAGAAGAAAACATGTTGTGCCGACCCCACATGACGTGGGAAAAGGGCAAGCAAAAAAAAAAAAAAACAGGGTCAAGCAAAACGTTGTGACGATATTTTACCCACATAATTTGCTATCGATTCTAAGTACATTGTATAAGTTTTTAATTTTTTCGAGTTGCTAACAAAGAAATATTACTTATGTATGGGATTGGTGGTGTGAGCGACGCCTAAATCCCATGCAAAATCATTTTTTTTACCAACTCAAAAAAATTAAAAACCTATTAAATGTGCTTAGAATTGATAGCCGATTCTGTGGGAAAAATATCGTCACGTTTCGCTGGACCCTATATTTTTTTTTGTTATTGGTGTTACCATGATTTTGCCAGTGTCATGTCGATATGAATTTATAATAAGTAATCAATTCGCACGCAAGAAAGTTTTTCGAGAATTATTGCTTTTTCCTGTATTGTATTAAATAATATGGTTAGTTACACTAAAAATTGTTAGTTAAGGCAAGAATAGAGTTAATTACTTAAGGCCATTCATAGACCCAGATCAGCCGTCACTGTCACTCGTGGGACGAGTGAAAGAGAAAGCTCTACGCACAGAACGCCCGATTTAGTTAGTATTTAACGCGTTTTAATTTCTATAAAAATACCGGCTAAAAAAATGGCATTTATAAAGCTGTCGATGTATGCATATAATATGGATATTTTTTGTGTTATAATTAGTTTTACACTGTTTGATATAATAAACTGGAGTAAAGTTGGATTAGCGGTCCGAGTTAGAGGTTACTTTGGAATTAAATTGTATCGAGCGAAGTTTCGTGAAACGTGTATCGAAAGCTGTCAATGTAAGGATGATATAATCAAATATAACATATGTTTTTTTCATATTTTTAAATTTTAACATTTCTTAGAAAAGTATGATCTCAAATGAGCAATTTGACGATGCTGGGTCAGGGAAGGGCCTTAAATACAACACTCACAGAATGAACCATATTACCTACTTACTAACAGTCGGCGCACTTACTAGCGCAGCGCAGAACAACGATGAGTGGGCCGCGGGGAAGCGAGCGGCGTGCTCAAACGAGCGCACTTTCTTAGCAGCGCGCTCTCTGATTGGAATTTGAAGGAGCGTTGTTGGTACGCGTTACTTATTAGAAAATTGATAGGTACCTATCGTGTACGTGCACTGTAAATCTACGTCAAGGATTGATATTAGAGGTCAGTTATTTTTTAATCACATAGATTTAAACTTGTGTCAGATTGGCTCTCATTTCTCTAATTCCCGCACATACTTTTCAATACACTATACAAAAAATTAGAACAAAACAGTTTACGCAAATTCAATTATTTTTATTTTCCAAGCGTCGTCGCGTCCGGGGACCGCCAAGTGAGAAAAATTTTATATAAAAAAATAAAAACCGACTTCAAACTCCGACAGCCTACAAAGTCGATGTCAAGTTGACTATAAGATTGTCATCAGCTTTGGGTCTGTTCACTTGCCACCGACTTTCGGAGTCGGATGTCGGAGTTTGAAGTCGGTTTTTATTTTTTTATATAAAATTTTTTTTCGGCTGCTGTTTCCTGACTTTGGTACGATGGGACGTAAGACTCACCGTAGTCTTTGAAATTGATGACAAAATCATACACGTGCTAACAAATTTTGAGGAGTTCCCTGATTTTCTCATCATTTTCCCATCAGAACATCAATGCATCATCAGAACTGAACCAAATTAAAATTGGACCAATTCGGAGGTACCACCTTTCGATAAAAAAAAAATCACCGAAATCGGTTCACAATTGACGGAGTAATCGCGGGACATACATACAAAAAAATAAAAGAAATAATAAAAAAAATACAGACGAATTGAGAACCTCCTCCTTTTTTGGAAGTCGGTTAAAAACAGGCGTAGTCGCAGATTGCAACAAAAGAAGTTACTCCGAAAAAAATCGCAAAATCGACAATCACTTAGCGGTTCCCCGACACGACGGCGCTTGGAAAAAAAACTTAATGAATATATTATGTATGTGACGATAATTATTATAATAGGTTGAAATATGTATTATTTGTAATTTTCTAGAGTTCACTATTTGTGTCGGGGGTTTTAATTTTTTTTAATTTTACTTTTATTTTATCCTTTTTAAAGTAGGTATAAATATTAGGAAGGTATTTACAGCAATTAGTTGAGTAGTAACTAAACAATCGAATTCGAATCGTTTTCGAATCGATAGGACATATGGAAGGTAGTCAGATCCCCTCATCGACTATTAAAGAGCTGATGATCTTAGAACGGCTGATCAGGTCATGGTTGCCGTACCATCTACTTTAAATATCATTGAAGTAACACGGTAACAAATACGATACCACAGACAGAATACACAGATATTCTCTCTCGTTTTGCGTCGGGGGTTAATAAAAATGATGACTAAAATAACTAGCTACTTAACTAATAGCACTAATAATAGTGCATTACACACCTAGGGCGGTCAAGTAAAGAAAGTCTCAGATCGCGGGTATTTGGGGCCCGAGCCGGAGGCGAGGGCTATAATCTAGCGGTCTGAGGCTTGCTTTACGACCGCCCGTGGTTAGTACCTATACGATTTTACGTCACCACCTGGCCGCTTTTCGGCCTGGTGTGACGTATAATAAGTTACCAGTATCTACGAGCTCTGAATACATTCGCAGCATATTTCTCTACCTACGTACTACATAGGTATGCATATAAAATTATATTAAAAACCTTGCATTCTGAAGGAAACAGTAATATTATTTGGCTGGACATGTCATCAAAGTCACGACTTGACATCGAACCGTGTTTTTTTATGAAATATTCGACTATAGTTTTGGTTATATTATTTCTTGTAGTCATGTCAATGTTTTTGTTTACTGAAGCAAGACATAATTCTCCTCAATTTGTGGTCTTCAAAATGCTTCTCAAATCATTTCTTTCCTAATGAAAAATGACAATGATTAGATAACTGTTCATACTTTATTAAGATAAGGAAACGGAAAGAAGGACAGACAAGAAAAACCACGTGGTAGGTACTTTCATCTTGAAGACGATACATTATGTACTAACTTAGGTACCTATAACACAAAGAAAGTGTTATTTCCTTGTTCAATTGTACCTCACAACTGGACGTGGAGGCGGGACTCGACGGTGTCGATATATCACTCAAGCTTACTGTGTCTTCTGATGCTGTGTCCTGCAATGCAAGCATAACATTACCCGTTTGAATAGGTACAGAGGTACTTAAGTACTTTTACATTTACACACAGCATACAGTACGGTGGAACGGACTGAAAACCAGCGCTGTGAGGCTGCAGTGCTTCTCGGGGCCTGCATAACACAGCACAAGCTAAGTCCGTCCCTTTTGTCATACCGAAGTAGGTACTTTAGTAAATAAATAATGTATATGTAAGTTTCTTTTTATTGTCTTTAATAATGTATGTATTTAAAGTTGTATTTACTTAGAAACTACTACCTATAATTCGTTTGTATTACGTATGCATCACCAAAAATAAACTGTTGTTTTTAGGGTTCCGTACCTTAAAAGAAACAAGTGCGTGTCGGGCCACGCGCCATGGTAATAAATGGCCTTTAACAAGGTGTAGGTCCATGTGTGATTTGATTACAGTTTCCGTGGGCCCACTGTATTACCTACAAAAAAAACCGGCCAAGTGCGTGTCGGGTTACGCGCAAAGTATAGGGTTCCGAAGTTGAGGATGCCCACAGTACCTTTCTAAGACTTACTAGCATCTAGCTAGCCTGTGGTATGTACCTATGACGTGCCCGCCCGACGCCCCTGCCGCTCGAGAAAAATCATTGGTTTTTTAATGATTTCATAAGTTGGTCGACTGTACAAACTTACGAGTCATAAGTTTGTACAGCCTACTTAGCTGTGATAGTTTTCCTTTCAACTACGTTATATATGCCACAATCGTGATTTTTTTTCAGCCATCCAAATACCACCACTGAGCTGGCAGGGGGGGGGGGACGACACGTGACTCTAACAAAAAATGGCACTTTAAAGCTTAATATTTCACAAACGCATCACTTATTCAAAAAATGGTTTTTACAAACTTACGATATATTTTTAAGAGCTATTCAACGATATTCCGCACCATGGGGTACGCAAGAAAAAAAAAATACATTCCCACTTTATGAGTAGGGGAGGTACCCTATAAAAAAATATATTTCAAAATTTTATTGTACCACTTTGTCAGCGTAACTAATATGTATATTTATGCCAAATTACAGCTTTCTAGAACTAAGCATCTCCGAGAAATAGAGCGGACAGACGGACGGACGGATGGACGGACGGACATGGCGAAACTATAAGGGTTCCTTGTGGACTTCGGAACCATAAAAATGGTCCCATCTAATGTGTAATTTGGAAAGCTATTTAGAGGGATACAGTATTAATCCTTATTAATTTAAATGCGATAGTTACCTAGAGCATTTTATGCACATAATGATAGTTTTTTTCACACCACGGTTTAAAAGAATATCTTAGGAGTTATCGAAAAAATAAAACTTGCGCGCGAGAAAATATTGTAAATTCAACGCATACCTAGGTAATGTACCTAGGTAAGTAGCTGCACCGAAAATAGCATTACGTTTGGCCATCCGTTTGGTATGTTGATTACAAACAGTAGTTTTTTAATAAGAGTGCTTAATTCCCGCGGGAAAGCCAAAACCGAATTCCACGCGGACGAAATCGCGGGTAAAAGCTAGTGTAAAATAAAGGTACGAAGCTGAATAAAGATAGGCATAAGTGCCTACTTCTTACTTGGACCACTTACGTGAATTATATTCTTGAGCTTTTGATTCCCTTGCTTAAATAATATTCGCTCTTTGATGCTAGGAATCAGTTCTCTTAATTCAAAGTCTTGTATATCCGAGAACAATTTTAGCGAAATTTGGTTTTCTGAAACAAAAAAATCATAGGTAAACGGAAAAAAAGGATGTTTCACCTAATTTGTAGCGTGTAAAAAGGGGATCTCCCCTTTAGGCGGCATTTGCCATCTGGCAAATGCCGCCTAGAGTGTGGAAAATATCATATCGGTTTCACTGCACTATTACCTACCTAAACTTAATTTTGAAAATTGCGTACCTACCTACTGAATTAGTTTTGTAAGTATTTGTTCGTAACGAAAGTTTGCTTATTATTAATTTACTTACTTAACACAACGCAACTAGTTCGGCTAATCCTTTTTTTACTTATTGTAGGTACCTATTTTTCAATTGTGTTTGACCGCGCAGTCCATAGTAGGTACACGAAAATAAACACAGTACTTACTTATCACTAAAATAACTTAGCTATCCGGTCAAACACCTACCTACTTAACTAGAAATTCTAAATTTACCATTGACTATGTGATTAAAATATTATTATTTTATTTTCATATATGAAAATGTAAACTAAATATAAGACTTTAATTCTAATTCTAATGTAATATTACATAAATACATAGAAATAATTGACATGTAACCGAATGTTGCCAATAAATTTATCTTATCTTATCTTAGAAATCATTTCAACTTTTTCTACTGGTTATTCGGCAACATGATAAAAATTTACTTAGTAGGTGTATATGGATAGCGAAATTACAAAAAAATTGACTTACCTTCGAACGCCTTAACAGTTGTCGGAGACAACCCCCATTCTGCCAAATAATGTAGACCTAGAATCAGGTCATTTTCTTCTAACTCTTCCATGTCTGACTCATGTGTTAGTCGGGATTCAGATCCCTCCAAATAGTTATGAAATAAACAAGTACAATACGTCCAACCAGTATCCCCGCCAGCCGCTTGCGCACTGAACTGAAGCGGCGCAGGCGGCGGCGGGCGGCGAGGGTCCTATTTCTTATTTCTCTCGCACCCCCCATTGTGACAGAATGGAGTGAAAGAGACGGGACCATTTCGAAGAATCTTGCGTACTTACAAAACAAACAGGGTAGATTTTACCTTTCTGTATTGTTAATTTAACCAAATTTAACGTGACCTGAGACCTCTTTGGTGACATTGCTTTGGGTTTAAGTGCTTGTTGAGAGCATTTGGTTTCGTGTCAATTTGTGTTTAGAGGAATAGGTACCTATACCTTCCCACTACCTGCTTAACTTAGGTATCCATTCTATAGGAACTAAGTAATATTATAAATGCGAAAGTTTAGTCTAATTGGAGTCCCGGGGAATGAAATGGGCTACTTTTTATCCCGGATAAACGCATATTTCCCGCGAGAACGGGATAGCCGTATTGAAATAAATAGAATTAAATTAATCCTCTATTTGGGAAGCAACCAACAGTATTGAAAAGGCTATTGAGCGTAACAGAGGCTCGTAGGTGTTTGCCAAAGATCTGTCTATTGGCCAAAGCCAATTGACAAAGCTGAAGACCGAAGACGGCAGGATCGTTTCATCCAAACCGGAGCTGTTGGGAGAAGTCGAGAAGTTCTATGGGCAGTTATACACGACAATCCGAACACCCGTCGCTGATCCGGCTAAAGACCCTAGAGCTAGATTAACCCGACACTATACCGAAGATATCCCGGACGTCAGCCTGTACGAGATTAGTATGGCACTCAAACAGCTTAAGAACGGCAAAGCCCCCGGTGATGACGGAATTACAGCTGAACTCCTGAAGGCGGGTGGTAAACCAGTCCTTAAGGCCCTTCAGACGCTGTTTAATTCCGTCATCCATGAAGGGAGAACGCCGCGAGCATGGAACAGAAGTGTATGGTGGTGCTCTTCTTCAAAAAAGGTGATAACACCTTGCTGAAGAATTATAGACCCATCTCACTTCTGAGCCATGTTTACAAGCTGTTTTCGAGAGTCATTACGAACCGTCTCGCGCGCAGGTTTGACGAATTCCAGCCTCCCGAACAAGCCGGTTTCCGAAAGGGCTATAGTACCGTAGACCACATACATGCGTTGCGGCAGGTTATACAGAAGACCGAAGAGTATAACCTCCCTCTTTGCCTTGCATTTGTGGATTACGAGAAAGCCTTCGATTCGATCGAGACTTGGGCTGTGCTGCAGTCTCTCCAGAGGTGCCAAGTTGACTATCGGTTCATGAAACGTTTACCGTAAAAGCAACAGTGTTGTTTCGTAAATTTTATTATTAGATGTCGTTTTATGTTCACGAAAGTGAATAGGTTAGGTACATCACTACCCATCAGAGTTTAGTAAATTCAACGCCAGATGGTAGTTAATTTAAGACAATGTTGACAACGACGCTTATGCCATTTATTGAAGTTTTATGGAAGCCTTCACAAAACTAGCAATGATACTTAATTATGGAACGTTTATCGTAAGAGCAACTGTGTTGTTTCGTAAATTTTATTATCAAATGTAGTGTTGTTTACTAAAGCGAACAGGTATTATTACTACACCTTAGGGTTTAATAAATTTAACTACAGATGGTAGTTAATTTAACACCTATTGTACGCAGCGCCGCTAACGCCATCTATTGAAGTTTTATAGAAGTCTTCACAAACTTGAAAATATCATTTTCACGAATCGTTTATCGTAAAAGCAACTGTGTTGTTTCATGAATTTTATTATCCGGTGTACTTTATTTACTAAAGTGAACTGGTTACATTATTAACCCTTAGGGTTCCGTTAATTCAACGTCAGAAAGTAGTTAATTTAACACATATTGTAAGCAGCGGCACTAACGCCATCTATTGAAATTGTATGGAAGTCTTCACAAAACTAACGATGACATTTTCACGAAACTTTTCTTGTAAAAGCTACTGTGTTGTTCCGTGAATTGTATTATCAGATGTACTTTTATTTACTAAAGCGAATAGGTTACATTATTCAGGGTTTAGTAACCCCAAAGTCGTTGGTAGTTAATTTAACATATAATGTTAGTAGCGACGCTTTACAAAACCAAAAAATAAATTTAATGAAGCGTATTTGGTAATAAAAACTGTAAACTGTAAAGTAAAAGCTACTAAGATATATAGTATCTTTTAATAAAGTTTAACTGTCGTTACTCTACCGTTATGGTTCGGTAAATTGAACGTACGTTTTTGTTAAGTCTACAATAGTAAATAGTAACGACTTCATTTTCACATCAATCATTTTGATTTAGTAATATCAATTAAGTAAATGTTGCAATAACAACTACAAATATGGTTAATTTAACAAAGATGAAATCAACTAATGCCAATTTTGTAAATACAACAAAGTCGTTTTTTCAGTGTACACTACAGTGCGTTCGCCGGAACGCGGGTTAACATGCACTAGATCGACATCTAGCGTCCAGTGGCTGAACCCCGATTATCCGACCGTTTAGCAGTTGCTACCGCTACTTGAAGATCTGGTGAGCCGAAAGCAAATGTTAGCATTGAGAAGAACTAACCTGGCTAGCCACAGTTTCGTAAGGCACGTCGCTCCTGTTATACTCCCACCGAACACACGGCACTATGGGCCACTCGTCGTCGGGCGTGGTCCGGCCCTGAGCAAGCGCAGCCGACCAGTTGGTGGAGTACATGTGGCATCGATCGTGGGAGAAGGGACCGTCTGATTTTGGTGGGATGGCGAGGGCACGTCTGTAAGAAAGAAAAGAAATATAAGATTCCTGATTAAATGCACTGGGCCTATATTCCAAGTCGATGGATCCTATAGGATCGATCACGCGTCGCGTGAACTTTAAGCAGCTAGATTTAAAGTTCAACTTGACGCGTGAGCGATCCTATAGGGAACATCGAGATCCATATTTAAGACTTCGAATATAGGCTCAGTGGAGTTTTGTTTTTAACCGACTGCGCCACAAGGATGTTTTTCGAGTGTATTTATTTATGTACAAATGTACATACATATTTATTTGGCACGCTCTGTAGTCTACACGACGTAATTGTTTATGCAAGTACAGTCAAGGGCAAATAATATGTGTACACTTTTGCACCCTGTTCCGTTGTGTTAAGGTCCAAAGGTGTATACATATTAATGCCCTTGACTGTACCCTCCATTGCTCAATGGTTAACAGAAAGAAATTCCTTAGAGGGATAAGTTCGGCTGAGTATAAATAAATAAATAAATAAATAAATAAAAATTGATTTATTTTGCCAAAAAAACATTGGGATACAAAAATATTGACACTTGGTCCTTCACTAGGCGATGCCTGTCACGACCAATTTCGGAATATTATTGCTGCTATTATTGAGTCCTCTGCGTCAAACTAACAAAAATTTTGTTCATTATGGAGAATAAAAAAAAAGAAGAATAACAAGGAAAAAAAAAAGTACGTGACAATTAATATTAGTGATCATGCAATGGGAACAGTAAGTGCATGGGTGAACGGACGTGTGTGTGTATATTATAGTTGTTTGCAAATTTTGTTTCTGTTCTCATGATATTTTGAATATGTATGGTTTTTTTTTTAATTATCAGCTATCTAAAACATAGTAGCTTATGTGGTTAGTCTTTCCTTTGGTACCATGATAAATTCCATAGAAATTCATGACTAGCTTCTGCCCGCGACTTCGTCCGCGTGGAATTCGTTAATAGCATTCCCGCGGGAACTGTGCATTTTTTCTTGATAAAAAGTAGCCTATATATACCAGTGCTATAAACTATAGCAAATTTTGTTGCAATCCGTCTATTATTTTTCGAGTTAAATCCGGACATACTTACAGAAAAAAATTCTAAAAATCACCATTTTGTGTTCAGTTTCGTTTATATACTTGGGCCTCGACTTGAAAGTTTCTTTTAATTTTCAAGTTTCAGACGCGACTTCTTCTACAGACTTATTATAACTACCTATAGAAGATTGCCTTACAAAAATATAATAGTTACAGGATTCTAAATAAATACTAACAAAAATACACCTTCAATCAGCTTAAACCAGAAAATTAAATACGTTCAAATTCAATCAAATCTACAGATCCACTCACGGAAGCTCTTACAGACACAAAAACCAATTGTAATAACTACATTATTGTAAAGACATTACCATTACCGGGTACCGCGCATAGAGCCTTCTCCCGGACGAGCCTTGGCGAATTCTAGTCGACCTCGGCGGGTTTTTGTAAAGCGTACCTACTGAATTTGGACCAATTATTGAGTAGCGGTAAATAAAATTATAGACCCTCTTAGTGTATCGGAATGTTTTGAACTTGTCTGCACTTTATTTGGGTTTCCAACCTTTAAATAATTATTGTGCTTACCTACTTTAGTTTTATTTCGTTTTATGTATGGAGTACCTTCAGAACGAAGATTTATTTTCTTAAGGTGATAACTCACGGTTTTATGTAGCCTCTACGATAATAGATGGCGCGGGTGGTAGATATTGTATATTTTCAGGATTTACGCAAAATTCCAGGCCCAAAGGTGCTGCTGGGCACAGGCCTCCTCTCATCACGAGAGGGTTTGGGCTATAGTCCCCACGCGGGCCCAGTGCAGATTGGGGACTTCACACACATCTTTGAATTTATTCGCAGATGTGTGCAGGTTTCCTCTCGATGTTTTCCTTCACCGAAAAGCTCAGTGGTTAATTCAAATTGAATTTCGCACATTAGTTAACTTAGAGGCGCGAGCCGGGATCGAGCCCCGACCCTCTGCATGAGAGGCGGTAGGTCGAACCACTAGGCCACCAAGGCTTCTAGGAGTCCGAGTATCATGAAAAATAGCTAAACGTTTCCGGGCACGAATTAGCAGGTCTATTAGAGGAGACCTTGTCACTGACCTCTGAACAGAAAACAATCAACACGCGAACTATATGCTATTACTGTTCTTTAATGTATTCTATTAAGAGGGTGTATTCCGAAAGTTGACAACGTCGTGTACCTACAGCTGTCAAATGTTTCGCTGTTTTTATTAATTTCTCAATATTACTGAATTAAAAAAGAAGTAATTCTATGGTTGATTGACGCGTCTCGTTTTATACTTGTTGGTTAGGCTTTCAAATGATTTTGACTTTTATTTTTTTGACTTCCCCCACATTTATAAATGAAATGTAGAGTACTTAACGCGGGGTAAAATGGACCACTTTCACCCTCGAACTGTAGCGCTCTCCCTAAAGCCAAAATTTCACCCTACCTCACTATTCAAATTCGTTTTTTTTTCTTGTAATAAATTCTCGTACAAGCAATACTGTTTCAGAAGCAGGATTTCCTGGTATACAAGAATTAGCCGATTAGACACGACCTCGGGGGTAACCTTTTAATGAACTCAGTTTGAGGTCAGTTTGTCTGCGAATTCGTCTACTATTTGTTTGTTATTGTTAGGTAAACGAGCACACAGCCCACCTGATGGTAAGCGGTCTCTGCGGCCTGTTAATCGTTTGCCAGTATCAAACTGCTAGTCGCACAACCTGTATCATTTTAAAGTGGAGTACTGGATGACCGAGTTTTGCTCGGGTGGAAATAGCTAAAACCGAGTTTACTCAGCGATGAGACCTAGCTAGATCAATTTGTCGTCTCCTAAAACCCTTATATTCCAGATTTCGTCCAAATCGTTAGAGCCGTTTCTGAGATCGTTTGTATAAATACATACTAATATTATGCGAAAGTAACTGTCAGTATGTTACCTCTTCACGCTTCAACTGCTTGACCGATCTGGATGAAATTTGGTATGGAGATAGTTGGGGTCTTGGGAGAGGACATAGGCTACTTTTCATCCCGAAAAAATGCATAGACCCCGCGGCAACGCGATAACCGAATTCCACGCGGGCGAAGTCGCGAGCAAAATATTAAATAAATATAGAAAGAAATAAGATATAAAAGATAAGCGTGTTTAAAGTATAAGGTTAAGTAGGTATAGGTAAACTAGTTAATAATTGTGACGTCTTCTATATCGCATATTAATGCTGAACTATAAATATTTATTAGAAAACAGGCTATTAATTAAAAATAGATAAGTATTGGAATAACATAGGTACAAGACGTGTTTGGTATTAATATTTTATAATGAACCATGGAATTTTAAAATCTAAAAATAGGTAAAATATTCTAATCTGGCCTTATTTTATCTACATATTTTTATTTCAAACTCACATACGTTTTATTTTATTTACTGCTAACTTAACTTAAGTTGTATTTTTATTATATAAGTCCCCAATCCGCACTGGGCCCGCGTGGGGACTATAGCCCAAACCCTCTCGTGATAAGAGGAGGCCTGTGCCCAGCAGTGGGACGCAAATAGGCTGTAGTAGTAGTAGTATACTCGCCCGCGGTATAGCCCGCGTTGGTCTCGTTCCCCTGGGAATTTCGGGACATCGTCTCTTAATGCTCTCCTACACTCCTCAAGGGACCTTCATGCCAAATTTCAGGTTTCTACGACCAGTAGTTTCGACTGTGCGTTGATTGATCAGTCAGTCAGTTTCTTGTTTTATATATATCCCCTCACAGGGTCCATGTTAGTACTTAAGAAAATATTGTAACATCTTGTAAAAACCATGGTTTGGCAATAAATGATATGGATATGAATATGATATGAATATGAATATATATAGATAATAGCTTTTCCCCGCAACTTCGTATGCGCAGAAATATTAAAATGAAAAAACCCGATTTTTCCCGTTCCCGTGGGAATTTTGCGAAATCCTTTCTTAGCGGATGCCTACGTCATAACATCTACCTGCATGCCAAATTTCATCCCGATCCGTCCAGTGGTTTGGGCTGTGCGTTGATAGATCACTATGTCAGTCAGTCGCCTTTGAGTTTTATATATTTAGATAGATATACTAGCATCCCGCCCGGGCTTTGCATGGGTAGAAGGGCAAAAAATTATGCACCAAAACCTACCTCATAAATCCAGCTATCTATTAGTGAAAACCGCATGAAAATCCGTTCAGTAGTTTTCGAGTTTATCGCGAATACAGACAGACGGTGAACGAGCACATTGCTCGCAGGACTGATGGCCGATGGGGCCAGAACGTTCTCGAGTGGCGCCCGCGAACCGGCGGGACACGAGCTGTCAGTGCCTCCAATGAGATGGAGCGACGAACTTGTAAAGGTCGCGGGAACGCGGTGGATGCGAGTGGCACAGGACCGGTCTGAGTGGCACGCTTTGAGGGAGCCCTATGTCCAGTCTTTTTTTTGTCAATAAACAGTCATTACATAAGTGTGTCAATATTTCTACTTATACTACACTAGCTTTTCTCCGCAACATTCGTATGCGCAGAAATATCCCGTTTTTTTTTGTTCCCGTGGGAATTTCGGGAAATCCTCTCTTAGCGCTAACCTACGTTCCCTAAGGAACCTGCATGCCAAGTTTCAGCTCTCTACGACCAGTAGTTTCGGCTCTGCGTTGATCGATCAGTCAGTCAGTCAGTTTCTTGTTTTATATATACTATACTACATAAAATACAAGACCGTGCCGAATCAGATGTGAAGTAATTCACTAAAGAGCAAAATAAAAGAAATGACGATGGTGAGACAGACAGACAGACACGGCGACTTTATCATATTTTACGTCGACAGAACCGAAGTTGAGCGCTCGCACTTGGCTCTACTTTAATTTGATAATTGTTGCTTAATTAATTCAGTTTTTTCTTTGTTTCGTTGAATAATGTATGTTTCAACCACTTTAAATAGTAAACTGGTCCAGATCAATAGGTACTACTGCAATCTGTATAATAAAATAAGCATTTTCTCATAACTAGGTATACCTAAGCTTCTGCCCGCGACTTCGCCCGCGTGCAGTTCTCGGTTATCGGTTCCTAAAAAATACTTAAATTTTAATTCCCTACACAAAAATGAAGGGATAGTACTTAATGATATTACATACGTACATATTACCTCCTTTGAAGTAGGTTATAGTACATTACAGACCTAGGGTGGTGAATTCGTAAATGTCCCAGATCGCAGGTTTCTGTGGCCCGAACTGAAGGTGAGGGCCATAAATATGCGATCTGGGGCTTTACGAATTACCGCCTGTGGTTTGTCAAAAGTTTTACGTCTTGCCTTGGCCAAGAAGTGAGATTTTCTCTCCGCGTAGCGGGCAGAAAATCCCACTTTATGGCCATGGGTGATGTAAAATATTTAACGTTAACGTTAACTTTAACGGACGGTTTGAATCAACCATTCTCAATCAGACATTAAGTATAACAATTTGCTATCCACTTACATGTAATCTAAATGTATTTTGTAACTAATTGGAAATTATGAAAAAAGGCCTTCTGCTTGAGTTTGTTGCGGCGCGTGTTCTCAAGCAACATGTAAAAGTACCCCTATGTGGCCAATTTGCTGAATAAATGATTGAATTTGAATTTGATGTTGCGCTTTGAATGATAGATCTATCAAATTCAGACTATCGCATGCAAATCTGTTCAGTACCTAGTTCTGGAGATAAACTCTGACAAACAGATAGACAACCATAAAGATACTGCTTTATTGTAATTACTAGGTTCTGCCCGCGACTTCGTCCGCGTGGAATTCGGTTATAGCGTTCCCGCGGTAGCCTAGTGGTTCGACCTACCGCCTCTCATGCCGAGGATCGGGGGTTCGATTCCGGCTCGCACCTCTAAGTTTACTTATGTGCGAAATTCAATTTGAATTAACCACTGTGCTTTTCGGTGAAGGAAAACATCGTGAGGAAACCTGCACGCAACTGCGAAGAAATTCAAAGATGTGTGTGAAGTCTCCAATCCGCACTGGGCCCGCGTGGGGACTATAGCCCAAACCCTCTCGTGATGAGAGGAGGCCTGTGCCCAGCAGTGGGACGCAAATAGGATGTAGTAGTAGTAGTTCCCGCGGGAATAGAGTGTTAAACTATAACAAATTAATAAATTATATACGAAAACCTTCCTCTTGAATCACTCGTTGCGTAGTTTTAAAGATTTAAGCATACATAGGGATATAGGGACAGAGAAAGCGACTTTGTACCTATGTAGTGATATTGTAATAGAAATAATTAATTTAGAAACTTTTTGAACGTGATTAACGATTTAGACATAAGTTGACGTATATTTATTTATTTATTTAAACTTCATTGCACATACAAAATGTATACAATTGGCGGACTTAATGCCTAAAGGCATTCTCTACCAGTCAACCATAAGGCCAAACAGAAAGAAAAATGAGTAGGTGCATCAATATCAGAAAGAAACTACAGAAATACAAGGAAGATAACAAATAATTCCAAAAGAGGATAAATTTACATAAACGTAGGTACATAAAAATTATATAAAAGATAAACATACATAAACTAATACATACTCGTACATAAACCAGCCGCACGAAGCAAAGAAAAATATGAAGGATTCCAAACCTACGCGACCTTCTCAAACAAATGCACATAGATAATATTAATATTAAGGACACTATTGAATTGGGAATTTCCTGTAATGATAGTGCTTACTAAATAAATAAATAGGTAAATAAATATTGATTGTTATAATGGCATCATATTACTTGTAAAAATGTCACTTGGTTTTAATTGTTTCTATTTGTATTTAGCAAGTTTTCCTGCTCTTGATCATTTCAATTAAGTACATTCCTATTTGAAAATTCCAACATTTTTATCATGTAATCACTTCTAATAATCTATACGAGTACTCTATAGGTATTAAATAAATAAGTCTGTAGAAGAAGTCGCGTCTCAAAACTTTAAAATTAAAAGAAACTATCAAGTCGAGGGGGCTATATAAACGACACTGAACACAAAATGACGATTTTTAGAACAATTGTCTGTATGTAGGTATGTTTGTTATGTATGTATGTCCGGATTTTACTCGAAAACTACTGGACGGATTGCAAAAAAAAATGGTATGGGGGTAGTTTATAACACTGGTCAACATATAGGCTACTTTTTATCCCGAAAAAACGCATAATTCCCGCGGGAAAGCTATTACCGAATTCCACGCGGACTAATTCGCGGGGAGAAGCTAGTTTAAAATATTCTACGAAAACAAGAAAAAATATGTTGGTTGTTTAGAATTGGAAAAATAAAAATTGGAAGCCGTGGTGGCCTAGTGGTTCGACCTACCGCCTCTCATGCAGAGGGTCGGGGGTTCGATTCCGGCTAGCACCACTAAGTTTACTTATGTCTCAGAATAAGTAATATGTGCGAAATTCAATTTGAATTTACCACTGAGCTTCTCGGTGAAGGAAAACATCGTGAGGAAACCTGCGCGCATCTGCGAAGCAATTCAAAGATGTGTGTGAAGTCCCCAATCCGCACTGGGCCCGCGTGGGGACTATAGCCCGAAACCCTCTCGTGATGAGAGGAGGCCTGTGCCCAGCAGTGGGACGCAAATAGGCTGTAGTAGTAATAGTAGTATTTAGAATTACGTTACTATTGTAAATTTCTAACCTTTGAGAGGTAGAGCTGTTAATAGGACGCGATCAGATTATAGATCATAATATGTTTATTAAAACTGATTCACATACAAATTCGGCGACTTAAAAATAAAATAATTGAATTAGAAATAAAATTTAAAACTAGAACTAAAAATAACTATAGAAAAAACACCCCTTCCAAAATTTCATTTTGCGGCATGGTGCCCATAACGCTGGCGGCGTTACCTCTCTGGATTGTTAAAGAAATCCTTTGCGAGAGGTAAGCGCCAGCCCTTGGGTCGCCGGTTTTGTCGATCAAGTGGGCCGACAACATCCTCATGAAAGCTTTCATGTCTGCCGACCAGGGACCCAGAGTCTCAACCGCGAGAGCCGGAAACTCATATTCATGCATTATGCATGAATACTTTCGGCGCTTGAGGCTCTGGGCCTGGCCAGCAGCAGCGCCGGCTTGTGACCGGGTGGCATTAATGTGAGACGCAGCGAACGTTTTATTCAGTGGCGGACTAAGCCTGTCGGGGGCCCGGGGCGGAAAATCTAAATGGGGCCCCCCTCCTTGCCTGTGTTGATGGTGTATGTTAGGCTCCTGTGCACTGACTACCTAACACATTTAGTTGAAATTTGATCGCTTACCATCAGGTGGCCTTTGTGCTCGTTTGCATTTATATACATCCATACTTATCTAAATATATAAAACTCAAAGGTGACTTACTGACTGACTGACTGACAGCGATCTATCAACGCACAGCCCAAACCACTGGACGGATCGGGCTAAAATTTGGCATGCAGGTAGATGTTATGACGTAGGCATCCGCTAAGAAAGGATTTTGCAAAATTCCCACGGGAACGGGAAAAATCGGGATTTTACTTTTTAATATTTCTGCGCATACGAAGTTGCGGGGAAAAGCTAGTAATATTATAAATGCGAAGCTATAGTAACTTTGAATCTCTGTGGCGTCTTCACGCTCAAATCGCTTCACCAATTTAGATGAAATTTGGTATGGATGGAGATAATTCTAGTCCCGATGAAGGACATAGGCATAGCGTAATTTTTATCCCGAAAAACGTATATAGTTTCCGCGGGAACGCGAGCGCTACAACCGAATCCTACGCGGACAAAGTCGTTGACAGAAACTAGTCCATTTTCTAATATTATAAATGCGAAAGTAACTCTGTCTGTTACCTCTTCACACTTCAACCGCTGGACGGATTTAAGTGAAATCCGGTATGGAGATAGTTCTAGTCTCGGGGAATGATCCAGTAACCTTGTCGTATGAAAGTATGGAGTAGTAAGCGCGAAATCAGGTAGTTAGGATTTTTGGCAGGCTTGTTTATGTTGTTGGCCTAATGTATAATCCAAGTTTATGACCTCGAGCGCCGAACGCAACTTTGTCAAAAATAAAAACAAGAGAAAATTACTGGCGGTTTTGATTACAAAGGACTAGTTTTTGATACCACCTTCTCAGGACGTTTTTAAAGAAGACTAAAATTTCTATGCTATGAGACTAGAATGGTCTCTGTGCACCGAATAGTTTCTGAGATAAAGCTTTTCAGAATTCATAATTTCCGAACTTCGCAATATTTTAGAAGTCACTCCAACAGTTGTTGCAGGATATGTGTCCAATTACCTCCGTCGGAATGTGCTAGTGTTGCTCGTGTGGGGTCACAAACTGAAGTCACCTGTAGTATTTTTATATCCTACTAGCTTTTGAAGGCGATTTCGTATGCTCATAATTATCAACATTTAAGCTCCCGTTTTTCCCGTTCCCGTAGGAATTTTGGAAAATCCTTTCTGCACCTCTACACCTCTTAAGGAACCTACATGCCAAATTTCAGCTTTTTAAGGCCAGCAGTTTCAGCTGTGCATCACACACACCTAAAGAACTTTGGGGTAACCATCGAACTACTGCTACGTTTCACCTATAGTTAGCAGACAACGCTCAGCCAAAACTGATGGTCGTAGGAAGCTGAAACTTAGCATGTGTTCCTTAGGAGGTATAGAGGCGCACTAAGCGAGGATTTACTAAAATTCTTACGGGAACTGGAAAAACGGGAGTTTAAATTTTGATGTTTCTGTGCATTACGAAATCGCCTTCAAAAGCTAGTAACATATAAAAATGCTACACGTGGCTCCCATTCCTGACTCCACACGAGCAACACTAGCATAATCCATCGAAGGTAATTGGAAAAACATCCCGATAGAGTTGTTCGATGACTTCTACAATATTGCGAAGTTCTGAAAAATGATGAATTCTGAAAATCTTTATCTTAGAAACTACACAGTGCACACACAGAGACGGTTCTAGGGTCATACTATAGCAAATTTAGTCTTCTTTAAAAACTTCCTGCGAAGGTAGTATCAAAAACTAGTCTTTTAGGGTCAAAATAGCCAAAATCTGAAAAGCATCCGAAATTTTCGCGTTTATTATTTATTTTTGACAAAATTGCGTTCGGCGCTCGAGGTCAAACTTGGATGATACATTAGGCCAACATCATAAATAAGCCTTATCAGATCTACCGGATTTCGCGCACACACTGATGTATAAAGTTACTGGATTAGAAGGACATAGGCCACTTTTTAACCCGGAAAAACACATAGTTCCCGCAGGAGCGCGATAACCGAATTCCACGCGGGCGAAGTAATGGGATGAAGTCTAAAATAAAGTCTTTTTTAAAAACGCCCTGAAAAGGTAGTATCAAAAACTAATTCATTAGGGTCAAAATCGCCAAAATCTTTTTTTTATTTTTGACAAAGTTGCGTTCGGCGCTCGAGATCACAAACTTGGATTATACCACATTAGGCTAACATCATAAACAAGTCTGCAAAAAATCAGAACTACCGGATTTGACGCACATGCTGATGTACTGTTACGGTATTCATTTACGTATTATCATTATATTCCCATGGAGTCCATATTATGCGCTTATCACGGTACCGCGATCGTTGAACTTATTACTAATAGCCTTAGATTATGACGATTTGTTTCCTTTGTTTCCGAAAAAATCAAGTGTTTTACTAATAACTATCTATGGAATGGACTGTGGGGGCCCTCACGTCAACTAGGTCGAAACCAGAACATTGGCGTAACAATAGGGTGGCAGTGGCGCGTGGCAGAATGGGCAAAATTCCCTAACTCACTACCTGGGCTGAGGGGGCCCCGGCCCAAGAGGCCGCGAGGAAAGAAAGGAAAATCCAAAATTTTCAGTTGTGCAATTTTGTAAATTAACGGGGCTGGGGCCCTATAGGTACGAAAGATTTGCCTCGGGCCTCGAGCGTGAGGTGGTATAGTTATTACCACTAGTTATTACTATTAGACGAAACTATTTTTCCAAGTTTTTTTTTTGCCTTAAGTACTAAGTATATTATTTGGTGATTTGGGGGCCCCCTAGGACCGGGGGCCCGGGGCGGACCGCCCCCGCCGCCCCCCCCTTAGTCCGCCACTGGTTTTATTAGGTCCTTACATATGAAATTGGCGTTTCATATGGCAGAAATGAAAACGATTTTTTTTTATGAAACTATTTTTTTATTTAGTCAAAGTATGTACCATGGCTATCTATGCACTTTTGCCATCTCGAAGGTAGTTCATTGATTCCTTTACTAAAAAAAGTGTGTGAGCGAGAATCAATAAAATCTTTGAAGGCCGTTTGGACAGCCTCGTGAGAATTGAATTTTTTTCCTTGCATGAAGTTGTCCAAATTCCGAAAAAAATGGTAATCAGTTGGAGCAAGGTCCGGGGAGTATGGTGGGTGTCGAAGACATTCCAGTCGCAGCTCCCGTAGTTTTGCGGCCGTCAAACCTGCCGTATGTGGTCGAGCGTTGTCCTGAAGCAGCAGTGGGCTAGATCGATTGACCAGTCTGGGTTGTTTAATGGCTAGCTTTTCCATCATCGTTTGCAATTGTTGACAATACACATCAGCCGTGATTGTTTGCCCAGATCTTAAGAAACTGTAATGGATGACACCGGCACTAGTCCACCAGACACTTACCAGTACCTTTTTCTGAGTCAACTTTCGTTTCGGGCAGAATTTGGCTGGTTCACCTGGGTTCAACCATTGTGAAGAACGTTTCCGGTTGTCGTACAAGATCCATTTTTCATCACAAGTAACGATACGATTCAAAATGCCTTCATTATTGTGCCGGTTGAGAAGTGAAACGCAACACTCGACGCGTGTTTCTTTGTTTGCGTCGCTCAATTCATGCGGTACCCATTTTTCAAGTTTTTTCACTTTTCCAATTTGTTTCAAGTGAATCAAAATGGTTTTATCACTCACACCGAAGCCTGCCGCTAACTCTGACGTGGTTTGCGATGGATCTGCTTCCACAATTGCTTTTAATTCTTCGTTATCAACTTGTGTCTCCGGCCGTCCACGAGGCTTGTTCTGTAGGTCAAAATTTCCAGAACGGAAACGTTGGAACCAATAACGTACCGTATTTTCTTTTGCAGTAGCTTCCCCATACGCATTGTTAATCCTACGAGCCGTTTCTGCAGCACTAGTGCCGAGGTGAAACTCATATTCGTAAATATAGCGATATTTTAAGTTCTCCATATTGTGAACAGAACGATGTGAAAGAAAAACAAATGACGCGATAACAAATAAATTTCGTAATTCGAACACAGAAATACATGGTCTTAAATTTGAAATAAATTTGAATTTGGAATTCCTAGCCGAACGCCACATATTTTGAATCAAAGTTGCCAGTTCGCCAAACGCCAATTTCATATGTAAGGACCTAATATTATAGATTGGTTTTACACAACAAATCGAATTAAGTAAAGCTATATCTAGAGTCATATCATAAACCCTTTATGATGCGTTCAAAAACCGCAAATTAAGACCAGCATTATGGCCGTTCCCTGACCCAGCATCGTCATATTGCTCATGTAAGATCATAGGTACCTTTTTAAGAAATGTTAAAAGTTAAAAATATGAAAAAAGACATAAGTAAGTTATATTTGATTATATCACCCTTACATTGACAGCTTTCGTTACACGTTTCACGAAACTTCGCTCGATACAATTTAATTCCAAAGTAATCTCTAACTCGGACCTTTAATCCAACTTTACTCCAGTTTATTATATCAAACAGTGTAAAACTAAATGTAACAGAAAAATTATTTATATTATATGCATACATGACAGCTTTATAAATGCCATGTTTTTAGACGTTTTTTTATAGAAATTAAAACGCGTTAAATACTAACTTTCTCTTTCACTCGTTGCACGAGTGACAGTGACGGCTAACCTGGGTATAGGAATCGGTCTTAAGATGAACTGTTTAGTTATGGAGGGTTGAAGTAAAGGAGGATCTTTAAAATTCCAAAAGTGGACGCCAAATCGGGTAGGTTGGGGGCGCTGCTGTCGCCACGCCAGTCAAGCCACCTATGCGGATACTCTGCAGATAGCGCCTTCAGATGGCGCTGCTGAGGCGAAAACGCAGCGAAAACGGTTGTGAGGCGAGTGTGTTTTGTTTTGTTGCTTATCAATTCCGCTGGACACGTGTTCAACTGTTTCGCCATATAAGATTGCGCTGCTTACCAAGACACATTCCACGCTCCATATGTTTAGTTAGAACAGATTTCTTATCTGTGAAACTGTTCTAATAGCTGTATTAGAGGATCGCATTCGATGGTCTAATAGCATTCAAATTTCGAACAGCAATGCCCGCCTTTATTCTTCAGTCAAGTTCGGTCAGACAGAACGAAAGTTTGTTCTAAATTCAAATGTCAGCTCTATTTTAGTCTATGCTTTTTAAAAATCGAATGTGGGACACTGACGTATTCGAATTGCCGCCATTGTGGACAGATTTTGAAGCATCTTACAGGTTTTATAAAGTGCAACTGTACATAATTAGGCCTTAAAACACTCGTGGGATCATAGACTTAAATAATATAGACCCGGTCTAACGTACACGTAATATGTCCCCACTTCCACGGTGTCCAATCCAAAGTTCTGTCACCGAGCGCGCGTGACAATAAGCGTTTTTAAAAAAACTTTTTTCGAAACTGTTTCTCAGCATCTAAAAACTCGTCTCGTTGTTGAAAAAATGTGACCCAGCTTTAGTGTCACGATATAAGTTTAACTTTGGATTGGATCTTCACCAATGAAGTGGGGAAACATGACATGTATCTACGTCAGGCCGGGTCCATACGAAGTATTATTTATGTCTATGCGTGGGATATATAAAACCCCACTCGTGTTTTAAGGACCTTTATTATGTAGCAGTTATATAAACTACTATTAACGATGACGATTTGACGATTGACTTTTTTAATTGGTAGTTTTTTAAATGACCATGGATATCTAGTAACAATTTTAAGATCGCGGTTCCGTGTTAACTATGCGATTTTCCGGGATAGAAAGTAGCCTATGTCCTTTCCCGGAACTCCAACTATCTCCATACTCAATTTCATGCAAATCGGTCCAGCGGTTGAAGCGTGAAGAGGTGACTGACAGACAGACGGACAGAGTTACTTTAGCATTTATAATGGCACAATACGGCACAATTGTACTACCGTATTACGCTATTTTTATCTTATCTTATTGTATTTGTTGTTGTGTCGAATTTATGTATCAAATAAATGTTTTTCTTCTTCTTCTTCTATAATATCCATACTAATATTATAAATGCGAAAGTAACTCTGTCTGTCTGGCTGCCTGTTACCTCTTCACGCTTCAACCGCTGGACCGATTGAGATGAAATTTGGCACGGAGATAGTTGAAATCCTGGGAAAGGACATGGCTAAATTTTATCCCGGAAATGCGCAGACTTCCCCCGGGAGTCCGATAACCGAATTCCACGCGGGCGAAGTGGCGGGCAGAAGCTAGCTAACTATATGGACTCTTAGCTAACAGAAAATTATAGACAGTGGTTATTTCATAGACGTACCATAATAATATAGACCCGGTCTAACGTTCACGTAATATGTCCCCACTTCCACGGTGTCCAATCCAAAGTTCTGTCACCGAGCGTGCGTGACAATAAGCGTTTTTAAAAAAACTTTTTTCGAAACTTTCTCAGTATCTAAAAACTCTTCTCGTTGTTGGAAAAATGTGACCCAGCTTTAGTGTCACGATATAAGTTTAACTTTGGATTGGACACCAATGAAGTAGGGAAACATGACATGTATCTACGTTAGGCCGGGTCCATACGAAGTATTATTTATGTCTATGGGTTATTTGCTTTTTCTTTTACTTTTGACAAGCAGAACAATAATCAACATCGAAATTTCGCACCAATCCATCCCACACCCTTGAACTTACAAGCCATTTCGCGTCAAACATTATGTAAGTATTTATAACAGGAGGTTTTTTATTACGTCTTACGGACGTCCGCCGTTAGAAGGCTGAGCAGCGAAGCGAGCCGTTTGTAGCAAGGGCGAAGGCTTTGTTTCTTCAATTGAAGTTTAGGAGATACTAACAATACCTAGTAATATTTGCAACGCGGACGGTCTGATCAAAGTCGGGTAATAGGGATGACGACAACTTTTTTTTTATTAGTCTATCAGGAAGATTATTGAAAAGCATTGGACACGTATTTTTTCTTTTTTCACGTAATCAAACTTATTAGGAGATATATTGAGTTGAAATGTCGCGTGACGTCACGGTTAGGTACGATTTATACCTAACGGGGACGTAGTTAGCCCCCACTCTCCAACTTTAATGCGTTTTAACTTAGTCATTCTTTGTTAATTTGATAAAACAAAAAATACGTGTCTAATATTTTTTTATTACCTGACTGACGGACTAATTAGAATTTCGATTTCTTCACCCTGTCGTCATCCCTATTAGGGGCTATATTGGAAGCTTAGTCTTAAAATATGGATCTCCCTGTTCCCTATAGGATCGCTCACGCGTCGCGCGCGTGAACTTAGATTTGGCCGTTCCTATACCCAGCTCAGCCGTCACTGTCACTCGCGCAACGAGTGAAAGAGAAAGCGCTACCCACAGAACGCCCGATTTAGTTAGTATTTAACGCGTTTTAATTTCTATAAAAATACCGTTTAAAAACATGGCATTTATAAAGCTGTCAATGTATGCATATAATATGGATATTTTTTCTGTTATATTTAGTTTTACACTGTTTGATATAATAAACTGGAGTAAAGTTGGATTAAAGGTCCGAGTTAGAGGTTACTTTGGAATTAAATTGTATCGAGCGAAGTTTCGTGAAACGTGTAACGAAGGCTGTCAATTTAAGGATGATATAATCAAAAATAAAGTGTGTTTTTTCATATTTTTCATTTTTAGCAGTTCTTAGAAATGTATGATCTTACACCTACATGAGCAATTTGACGATGCTGGGTCAGGGAACAGATTGTAAGTAAGTAAGTAAATAACACTTTATTGTACACCACAAAATTAATACACACACAAAAATCATAAATAATAACAATGTACAAAGGCGAACTTATCCCTCTAAGGGATTTCTTCCAGTCAACCTTTGAGCGGTGGAGAGGAAAGTGCCGCTTGTCCCTGCAGCAGGGCTTGAAACCGGTTTTTGCCCCCATACAAATAAACCGGTTTGCTTATCATTCTTTCGTTTACAATTTCATGTTTAATAAGGCTATAAAATAATTCGAAGTAATAACCTAAATACACTATGGAGTTCCACATAAAGAGTATAAAGTAATTGTAAATATTTGGCTATTTCGGGGTTTTTTTAATTAACCGGTTACAAGCCCTGCCCTGCAGTCTTGCCTTACTAATAAAAGAGTAATAATAATAGATTTATTTATAAACACAATTCCGGATAAACGAAAGCATTTTTCGGCGAAGTTGAAGCGACGACACTTCGCTCAGTAATAATAACTAAGAATACCTAGCCACAAATTAAAATGTTCACGAATTTGCGTCGTTGACTGTACCGATAAAATCTGAACATTGCAAATGTAAATCTCCCGCTCCAACTGACGGCATGATCTTTTGACGTCAAACCTTCGTGTTGCTTTTTTTTAATCTTAAAAATGTGCCTGACAGCGTACTGGCCATTAATTTTTTTGCATTTTTATAAATAAAAAGTGATGCTACGTTATAAGGCTACGTCATGGATACACGGAGCGTGAAACGGAACTAAACAATATACCTACCTAATGCCTTAATTAAAAGATTTTTCGTAACTAAAAGATCATCAAACAAGATGGGACCTATACTTTATTCACTGCCACTCCTGTTTTACGAACTTTCGCCAGGTGCCACATCTGTCATTAAGGGAACATTGCAACGCACATGTGCGTTCAACGCACTGCGGGAAGTCAGCAAAACGCACATATGCGTCGGTGGCAGTGAATGCGTTAATTGATATCATAAGTTGGGATCTTCACCTTTTTGGGAATCCTTACTAATATAATAAATGTGAAGGTGTATTTGTTTGTTTGTCCTTCCTTCACGTCGCAACGACTGGACAGATTTGTATAAAATTTGGTATCGACATACTTTGAGACCCTAGCCATAACACAGGATACTTTTTATCCCGATATTTCTACGGGAACGGGTTTTCCACGGGTCAAACCAGTGTTTTCAATACTTCTACAACTATATATGTCAGAGAATAACCTTCGGTGCCCGATATTTTTAATTAGATTTATCAATCAGTGCGCACGCCCGGCGCAGGCGACGACCGAGGGCTACTTCTGAAGCCACAAAGTCCCCTCACCCCGGGGAACCCCGATCGACGCTCTACTGACTGACAGTTCATGATATGACGTCACTCCAATTTGACAACCAGGCAGGGATGCCAACATATATATGTATAGTATCATCGGGGACGCAAATTCTAAATCTACAAACGACTAGTTATAAAATATACCTACCTGAAAGAGGTTAGTTGACGTCACCAAAAACAGAGGAGCTGGCAACTTCCTCGCTCAACGCTTGAGCACCGTACAACTCGGAAATGCTGCCTATGAACTCTGAAGAGTCTTTAGAGTCTTACTTCCACATATGTATTTACAACATTATGATGAATAATATGAGTTCGTGTTTGCCTTTTGTATATACACGGTGGGTCAGAAAATATGGCTATCGATTCCAAGTATATTGTACTTATACGTCTTTAATTTTTTTCGAGTTGGTAAAAAAAATGATATACTTAGAATCGATAGCCGATACTGTGGGTTAATTATTTGCCATATTTTCTGACCCACCATGTATGCTTAGATCCTAATAAGTAGAGTGATTCGTATTTAAAATATTTGAGCGGCAAAAGATTTTGGTATTTTTTTGCTGACCTGTTAAATACTATTCCTAAACAAAACCTTGAAGTTTTACAGGAGCAGAATACCCATAAAGAAAACATCTGGGGCTCTATTCGAAGTTTTAAATAGGGAAAGAGACGTTCACAATCCCTGAGCTCACGCGTCGCGACGCATTTAAACAGCTAGATTTAAAGTTCAATTTAGCGCGCCATGACGCGTGAGCGGAGGGATTGTGAAATGTCTCTTTCCCTACTTAAAACTTCGAATAGAGCCCCTGAATTGATTTACCTACTCTTCGATCGGCGGTCAAAACGCCAACATGCCTGTTTCAAGACGTGGCCTTAGTTATACCTAGAAAATAATATGCTGACCGATTGTGGTTGATAATGATAAGGATATTGTATTGAATAATACATCCAATTGTGAATTGTTATATGATTTGACCGCAATGCGAATAAAAAAAATAAACCGCTAAGAAATGATGGATTGTTGTTTTGCTTTTCAAGAGGAAAATCCTGTTGGCCACAAATATTTAACAAAAAAAGTTAGATCTACTTAAAGTTCACAAATTAATATGAAAAAAAACATATTGATGAAGAGACGTATGACGTCTAAGGCATTGACAAGATACACTCAACAGCAATGAGAACGGATCATTTTGTATGGAAAATCCATACTAATATTATAAATGGCGAAAGTAACTCTGTCTGTCTGTCTGTTACCTGTTCACGCTTCAACCGCTGGACTGATTTGGATGAAATTTGGTATGGACATAGTAGAAGTCCCGGGAAAGGACATAGGCTACTTTTTATCCCGGAAATGCGCATAGTTCCCGCGGGAGCGCGATAACCGAATTCCACGCAGGCGAAGTCGCGGGCAGAAGCTAGTCCTATATAAAGTGACCCGTTTTCATTGCTGTTGAGTGTATACGTAGGGACTAAAAATTTAATTAATACTAAAAAGAATATTTATAAAAGGACTGTTAAAATACAAGATTGATTCGGAGTTTATTTTTGTGTCTAGAGCATCAAGTAAAATACGAGATTAGAAACAGGAGGATGGAAAATTATTTAAATAAATAAATATCTTGGGACATTTCACACAAATTGACCTAGCCCCAAACTAAGCAAAGCTTGTACTATGGGTGCTAGACAACGATATAAATATGTATAGAGAAATACATACAAATATATAAATACATATAAATACTAAACATCCATGACTCGAGTACAAACATTCGTGCTCATCACACAAAGTTTGCCCCGAGCGGGACTCGAACCCGCGACAGTCGGAACAATAGGGATGACGACAGGGTGAAGAAATCGAAATTCTAATTTGTCCGTCAGTCAGGTAATAAAAAAATATTAGACACGTATTTTTTGTTTTATCAAATTAACAAAGAAAATGACTAAGTTAAAACACATTAAAGTTGGAGAGTGGGGGCTAACTACGTCACCGTTAGGTATAAATCGTACCTAACCGCGTCACGCGACATTTCAACTCCATATATCTCCGTATAAGTTTGATTACTTACGTGAAAAAAGAAAAAATACGTGTCCAATACTTTGGGGCCGTTCAAGTATTACGTAAGCACCAAGGGGGGGTGGGGGGGTCTCTATTTTGCTTATTTTGGATGACATGGGGGGTAGGGGGGTCTAGATGATGATTACGTCATCGTTAGTTATTTACTTTTTTACACGAATGGCAACACTCACACTGTCTATGCGTGAAAACGAAACGCGCATTAGGGAAATTACCGCGCGCTATTCACTTGTCTAATTAATGCATCTATGAGATCGCCTGCTTGGATGAAGCCACAAATGCCTGGATGGGCCGCGCGCTGGTGTGCGACGCCACGTGCACCGACACAATGGCGATGTCGTATCTCCCCTCGACCAGCCGTCGAGCCGGAGCGGCAGCCGACGCCCGAGAGCGCCTGAAGGTTAATAAATATAGCTGCCTGGGCTCGAGCTATGAGTTTGTGGCCTTCGGGGTGGAGACTATGGGGTCATGGGGCAAAGGGGCGCTGGGGCTCCACAGGGAGCTAGGGAAGCGCTTGAGGGAGGCAACGGGAGACTCTCGCGCCGGCAGCTTTCTCGCGCAAAGACTGGCTATTGCCAAACAGCGAGGGAATGCTGCCTGCGTGATGGGAACCCTTCCGAAAGGCCCTAATTTAGGTTTTTATTTCTGTAAATTTAAATGCTATTTGTAGTTTATTTTTAATATTTTAACTCGTTCTTTTCTGAATAAACAAGTGTACTCTATTATATTATATTATTATATTATTTCTGATTATAATATTTTTGTCCCTTACTCTATGTGTATCAGTTAAACCTAATCTTTCGCTGGATTTTCCTATTTTTAAAATGACAATATAAAAAAACATTTATAACTAAAAATGTTTACGTAAGCATAGGGGGAGGGGGTAAGAGCTTTGCTTACTTTTGATGACAAGGGGGGCGGGGGGGTTAAAAATGGTAAGAAATCTGCTTACGTAATACTTGAACGGCCCCTTTTCAATAATCTTCCTGATAGACTAAGGAAAAAAGTTGTCGTCATCCCTATTGGCAGCGTCACTACCAACTGAGCCAAATCTGTCGTCTAAATTATTATTTAGGCCTAATTAGCATGAATCGGTAAAAAATGTGTCAGTTCCAATTTCCGGAATAATTGAGTAATGTGGTCGAATAGCGTTATTTTTTTTCTAAAAGACTAATTATCAATGTGTTTATGCATGCCGCCCGATCTGTTTTTTTTTTGTTTATGGCATTGAATCCGTGACATATTGGTCGGAAGCAGAGACAAGTTAATTATATAAGACTGTCAAACTCCTTACATTACGGCGTAGATCGGAAATAGCCAGGGAGCTTCAAATTTTCATACTTCGCCTGTACAGCGCCATCTAGATGTTGCTCATGGAGTTCAAATGTACAGGCAGCGACTATTATCGCATTTAACGCTTATTTCGGGATTTGTTTGAAGGATGTCCTTCTAAGTGTACCTTATTTGTCTATGGTCTGAAGTACTTAACCGTAGTTTTGTCCGCGACTTTGTCTGCGTGGAAATCGGTAAGAGGGTTCCCGTGGGGACAAAAAGTGGCCTATATGTTGACTAATGTTATAAACTACCCCCATACCAAATTTTGTGGCATAGCGACTTAGAATATGCCAAGCTAACAGAATTTGCGAAAATGCGAAAGTAACTCAGTCTGTCTGCTGTTACCTCTTCACGCTTCAACCGCTGGACCGATTTAGACGAAATTTGGCATGTTCGTTGGAATCCCGGGAAAGGACGTAGGCTACTTTGTATCCCGGAAAACGTATGGTTCCCTCGGAAACGCGATAGCCGAATGCCACGCGAGAAAAGTCGCCGGCAGAAACTAGTGTAATATAAAATAAAAAGCAAGCGAGATCCCGGTAATTTATGACAATAAAAATAAATAAATTTTGATTTTTGCTATCTCTCAGTGCTCATAGTTCACTTCTCCACATTGACCCATTTGGATTGATCATCCTATAGAGTATATGCTTGACTCCTATCTGTTTTTGCCTACTTCATTTTACTGGTTAGCAATAACTCGATTTTTGCAAAAATATACTTAAAACCCGACTGCAAACATAATTTTGATTTCACACATATTATATATATATTTGTGATCCATTCATTCAGTCCTTAGTCCTTCATTTTGATACCCCACTCGATAGGCTATGACAAAAAAAAAACGTTTAAAATGCCTCCAAAAGTCAGCCATTTTGTTTTTTGCAATTCTGATATACCCAGTGTCACTGACGATTAAGACGAATCTAACGACAGCGTGCCAAAGAAATATACATACATCAATACATACATATATACATACACTCGAAAAACATAACCCTCCTTCTGGCGCAGTTGGGTAAAAACATTTCAACACGTTGCCGTTGCTGCCACGGCGTTCCTCAAAATTAAAGCCTCTTTTATTTAAAAGTTCGCTTTTTAAATGCATCGTAAAACTCATAAACAATATTAACTCGTTCCGATACTTTATAACAGAGTGTTTTAATGTTCTTTTATGAGTCACCTTATTAATTATAAATAATATAAACTCGATTTCAGTAATATAAGGTCAAATTTTGTGACGTTCGTTAGCCTTCCGTCTTTCCAATTGTTCCAATTATGACTTGCTCCCTTTGTTTAATTTTTTAAGTCGGTTTGCCTCGTTATTGTTTTATTTTGCGCTAAAAAGGTATAAACGAGAGGACATTTTGAAGGTTAGTGTAGTGTATATGGACTGACAAAGTCACTGGTTAATAACTTAATCAGTATTGAAAAAACGCGACTGAGTGACAAAAATTCAATAAAAATTCAAGGTGATAAAAAAAATACGTAGGTTGACATAATGATTTTCTTACCTTTCAGCAAAAAAATGAAATTAAAGTGAGTTATATACAATGGCGAACTTATCTCTCTAAGCAATTTCTTCCATTTAACATTTAAGTAGAAGAAAGTAGGTACTGGAATAGAAAAAATGAAAAATTAATGTCTATGACTTACCTTTCTTCTACCGTTAAGTTGGCTAGCTCTGGCACCCAACACCAATGCTGCTCCGGCACGAGAGTCATAAAAATTTGCGAAAAATACACAAATGCCACAAAAAATGCAAACGGTATCATCAACAAAAACAATATCTTCTGATACAGTCCGAACTCTCCTACATATGGCAACAAATCGTCAAAGTCCGTGGGTTTTTTCTCTTTCTCTTTTTGCTCACTGGCAACAGTGGCAACATTGTCCGCGCTGTCAGTTCTGTAGCCCTTGTTCACGAATCCGTTCAAGTCCATGTTTGACAGGTTGTCTATGTTGTGGTTTTGGCGGGAGTCGTCCTCGCAGCAAGAAGTTCGCTCTTGTGGCGCCATCTTTGCCTTTTTCTATTTGTGCATTCCTTTTTGTTTTGTGTCTTAATCTGAAACAAAAGAAAGATATTTAGTACATTTTTTGAAATTTTGTTACAGTTTAGGTTTTTCCATAAGAATATCTTTCCCGTAATAAAATTCCTAGGTAGGGAGGGAGTAGTTAGACTTAGGCTGGGTTGATTCAAGCATAGTTGACGGACTCCTGGTCGTTAAATATGGCCGCCGAGCTGTCATTTCATACAGAAACGTCATTTTATCCCATAGCAAAATATTTAACGTTAACTTTAAGAGGGCTTATCCCGGAAGTTGGCAACGTCGCATATAGCTGTCAAATGTTTTGCTGTTTTTATTAATTTCTCAATACAATACAATACAATAAAAATAATCTTTATTGAACACCACACAATAGAGAGAAAAAAGAACAGGACAAAAAAAGATCAGGAAAACATGTTCTTAGGTATACAGCAGGCGGTCTTATCGCTAATAGAGCGATCTAGTGGATATCAAGTAAAAGAGATAAGTAGTAAAAGAGATAATATTGCTGAATTAAAAAGGAAGATATCATTCTATGGTTGAATGACGCGCCTCGTTTTATATTTGTTGGTTAGGCATTCAAACGATAAGGTTACATTAAAATGCATGAAATGCATCAAAAGATATTCCTTCCATAGTACTAAAAACTTCGTGTTCTTATGATAACTGTTGCAATCCATACTTAATGTTTTATTCAACCATAGAGCGATAATTCATGTTTTCATTCAGTAATATTCAGAAATTAATGAAAACAGCAAAATATTTGACAGCTATTTGCGACGTTGCCAACTTTCGGAGTAAACCCTCTTAACGGGCGGTTTGAATCAACCGACGCTAGCTAACTTTTCTAGGTAGGTGAGAATATGTGTTATATTTCTATGTACCTACATCGTAACTTTGAAAAACTTCCAATGTTGTGAAACATAGGTAAGTAACTAACTTGACGCGAGCCCTATTTTATTTTTCGGAAGGGTTCCTTCCCATCACGCAGGCAGCATTACGTACATAATATTTTTGGGGGTATTATATTAGCACCTTTTTACTGGACTGCGCCAGAAGGAGGGTTATGTTTTACGAGTGTATGCACGGAGATTTCTTTTGGTACACTCTGTAGCCTAACGGGATGATAAGTAGATTTTACTTAGCTTGTGAGGTGTCGTTAGATACACCTTGATAATCCACATTACTTCAAAACTCATGCTGATGTGTTTCCGAGATCAACTCGATATAGACATGTAAACCTTGCATCTCCCGTTGGCAAAATCACATGTTTATAAAAGAGATTATTTTCAAATGGTGTTCAGATATACAATTCCTTACTCACGCTTATCATAAATCATAAATCATTTATTCATTTGTGATACACAGGTAGGTGTTACATGCAGTTCTTATGCTATAATTGAAATCTCTGTGATCCACCTTTTCGGCGTACAAATATTTCTATACATATGCCTACTTACTACTACTAGGTAGTTAGGTAGCTAATTTACATACTTAGTTGTTAAGGTACCTAATTAAATTAATGAATAAAAAGTTTGTTCTTAACTGTGAATTAATGTTAAAAGAAAATAAATAAAGAAATCATTAACGGAATAATATGAGTTATTTATAAGTATATCCTTTAATTTATTTTTGAAAGTTCGGGTTTCTAATTCTTTAAGACTCTCAGGTAAAAAAATATATATCTTAGATGCCATTCCAAGAATACTGTTGCGTAACAAAGCTGTTTGTCCAGGTATTATATTTATTCGATTTTTGTATCGAGTGCTTCTAGAGTTTACACTAGTTGTGAGAGGAAATAGGACAGGATTACATTTGACGAGAACAGCGACTTCATAAATATATAAACTACTTAGTGTCATAATTTTCAAGTCTCTAAAATAAGTCTGGCAACTAACTATTTATTTTAGATGACAAATAGCCCTGATACACTTTTCTGTGCTTTGAACACCATGTTTTTATTCGTTGAGTTGCCCCAGAAGATAATGCCGTATCGAAGAATAAACTCTACATCCAAGCGAGCCCTTCGAATCATTTTAGTAAAATTATAACAAAATGGCTTTTGGACGAATGTTATTACCTACTCTATTCAGGATTTTTTTCATGATCAACGTAATGTTGAATTATAATATCTAATTGAATAGGTATTTTATTGTATTTAATTTATTTGAAAGTATAATTTATTTGATACGGTAAAATAATTGTAAACAGGGTAATTTATTTGAGACTATAGCAATCTCACCAATATAAGAACATAAGCACACTCTGTAAAATATGTAGCAACTTCTGTCATACTGTGTTCTTGCAATAAATAAGTCTGAATTTGATTTTGATTCTGAGAGTGACACTGGGTACTTAATTATCTTATCAAAAGTTTGTATGCAGTCTGGTTGTTTTTTAAATCCAGTTTTTAACCGTTTCATGTGAATTAATGGCCTAATTCGAGTTAGGCTGTTTCGCCTTGGTGTCGCAATGTTAGTAATACGAAGTAACCTTGCTTGGCGGAATGTCGCTTGAATTTTAAACATTAATCTACTTTACGCAGATGGTCACTCAGATCAACGTACTTATTGGTAGGTAATGTAAAAAAAACAACATTTCGTAAACAACGTCTTTCCTTTCCCCTAACCTGCCGCCAAATAGCAGTGCTCGCACTGTTGTGTTCCGGTAGGGGGTTAAGGCAGCCGGTGAAATTACTGGCACAGAGGCATTCCATCTTAGGCCTCAGGGTAGGCGACGCATTCGAGATCTTATGGTTTCTTAATGGGGGATCATAGGATTTCGGTGTCCATGGGCCGCAGTGCCCACATACCATCAGGTTTGCTGTGCGCTCGTTTGCCTATACCACTGATATGAAAAAATAACCTCCACAAGCGCCTATTTGAGCTGATACACACCCTACTATATGAGATGAGATTTTCTGGGCATATGTGAATTAAAACTCCGACTGAACTTTTGCAGGTAAGGCATCGTCTGTTGAAAAAAAATACGTTACATATTTTACTAGCTTCTGCCGCGACTTCGCCCTCATGGAAATCGAATATCGTGTTCCTGAGGGACCTATGCGTTAGTGAAAAAGTAGCCTTTGTCTTCTCCCGGGACTCCAACCAGACTAAATTTTATCTGAATCGGTCCAGTGGTTTAAGCGTGAACACAGACATACAGCCCAAGTAGCATACAAGAATAGTGATTAAATCTTATATATCTTAACTTTGTCTTAAATCAGAATTAGCTAATAAAAAAAGGACTCCGTTAAGTCATTTTAGTCTTTAAAACTATATAGTTTTAAGCTACCGCTACTTTAGCAAGTTAAGAATACCTAAATCCTAGTTAAGTATTTTAAAAACCATTTAGTATTAAGTGCGTCCACACTTAAGTCTAAAAATGATTCTTTTACTCTACTCAGATTATTTCAAGACTCACTAAAGACTCAATGGTATAATCAAAGTATCAGTTTAGAATTGCTAAGTAAAAATTAAATCTGTAGACAAACTTAGATGATCGTAACACTATAAGTTCTAGAAATTGCTTTTGTGAAGAATATTTTATTCTTTTATCCCTAAATTTAATAAGCTTTAAGTAAAAATAAGCTTAACGGGACGCTTTTCGACAAAATAAACCAAGTGAAAGATGGATGAAATTAAAAAAAAAAACTACTTCAAAAAATTTGGTTTTCATCATTCGGCGTGTTGCGAAATATAGAAAACTAGCTTTTCCCCGCAACTTCGTATGCGCAGAAATATTAAAATGAAAAATCCCGTTTTTTTCCCGTTCCCGTAGAAATTTCGCAAACTCCTTTCTTAGCGTATGCCTACGTCATAACATCTACCTGCATGCCAAATTTCAGCCCGATCCGACCAGTGGTTTGGGCTGTGCGTTGTTAGATCACTATGTCAGTCAGTCAGTTAGTCACCTTTGAGTTTTATATATTTAGATTAACCTCAAATTGTGTGCGGTGCAAGTGATCAGTGCTTCAAATATGTTAACAGTGCGACATCTTGGAGTGAGATTTCAGTGTCTATTACCCAGTAGCTATTAAAAATAGATCACGAGACAGTAGAGGATACTTAAAGCTTCAAATTTGGAAATGGAAGTAGCGGACAGCAGTGATTCTGATTGCACGGCAATTTACGATCTGGGGGCACGGCAGTGCCCCTGCCAAGACGAGTCAACGGAAGCGTAGGGCATTATATCTACCTTGTCTTGAAACGTTTTGTCGTATTTTCGTAGATTCGGTCTGGCAATTGCTGGAATATTTTTTTTTAGTATGGAAATATGGATATTTTTTTGTATTTGGCCAATTAGCTGAATAAGTGATTGAATCCATAAATAAAAATAATAATAGGATAAAAAGTAGCCTATGTCCTTTCCCGGGACTCCAACTATCTTCATGTCAAATTTCATCCAAATCGGTCCAGCGGTTGAAGCGTGAAGAGTTAACACACAGATAAACAGACACACACGAGTTACTTTTGCTTTTATAATATTACTAGCTTCTGCCCGCGTAGAATTTGGTTATCAGGTTTCCGCGGGAACTAGATATGCGTTTTTCCGGGATAAAAAGTAGCCTATGTCCTTTCCCGGGACTCCAACTATCTCCATACCAAATTTCATCCTAATCGGTCCAGCGGTTGAAGCGTGAAAAGGTAACAGACATACGGAAAGACAGACAGAGTTACTTTCGCATTCATAATATTAATATAGATGTATAACTAGTAAAACTTTAGATTTTATTAATATCTAAAACTAGCCGATGCGTGCGACTTCGTCCCGCGTAGACGTAGAATTTGCGTTTCCGATGATTACCTACACATAATAGACGGTTAGTTATATTGAAAGTATTGAAAAACTCATTTGACCCGTGAAAAACCCGTTCCCGTGGAAATATCGGGATAAAAAAAGTGTCATTTCCCGGTTCTCAAACTATATAAAACTATCTCCATACCGAATTTCATCATAATCGTTCCAGCCATTTTGTCATAAAGAAAGGACAAAGAAACAACATTTTCCTTTCTTTTCTTTAAAACATCTTATCTCATCAGCTAATTGGCAAAATATATAAAAAAAAACACTAAACGATTATAGCCATGCGTTTGAAACTATGTATAATAAAGGTACTCTATAGTCATAATATAACTACTCAACATTTCGACTTTCTAGCACTATCCATGACGAATCTTTAAAGGTACCTATGAAAATACGTTAAAGGCTTTGAGAAAAGGTAGGTGTGCCCAGCGCTTCTGTTAACTCGTCTTGGCGGGAGCACTAGCGTGCCCCCAGACATCCCATGAAAAACATTTTACCTATCTAAAATGCTACGTAGGTAATGTGTTGTCTCTTAGATACTTACTGCCTAAATATTGCTGGCACTGTACAAAATTTTAAAGATATCATTGAGAACAAGCGTGTCGTTCAAAAAGTCAAAATGTGGGGCTTGGTCGTTTCGTTACTCAATTTTAAGCACAAAATTCACGCCTGGTTAGCTTTCTGTTGATAAACCGCTATGAGTGTTTGCGTCACTGCCACTAAACGGCCTGGCCCTACATTTTGACTTTTTGAACGACACAGCTTGGCTCCCCATGAGATCTTATATAACTTCTTCGCAGCGCAAGCAATGTAGTATACTCGTATTAGTAGGTACTCGCTTGAAAAATGTTTTTGGTGGGATGGTTCTTCTTGCATAAACAATACCGTAAATTTGACGGTAAATTGTATAAACTAAATCAAAGTAAAGATTATTTAAAGTCCATTAAGAATTAACTAGACCTACACTAATTCGGTTTTTAGTATAAGTTAAGTATCATTTCTCTAAACCGGTACTACTCCAAATGCAATTTGTCTATACTTTATCTAAAGTAACCTTACAAAATCAGTATTGTCTAAAGTCATACTTCGTTAAGAATAGTAAGACTTAACGCCATTTTGCACTTTAAGTTAGAAAAAATATTGAAAAATTCCGACGCTAAATCATTAAAAATAAAGTACATTGAAGTTAGATTTTTGTTTGAACATGTTAGTGTTGTGTTAGTGTTTGTGTTATATCTCCAACGTATACGGAAAAGTAGTATTCTGCGCCGTATGTAAGTAAAATTTTCATTTAGCAACAAAATATTCCAAATATTTAGTGCTTATTTTCCAGTATTTTGTAAGCCCGTCTGTTTTATAGCACTTTCGATCAATTTTACACGATAAACAATCATGCGTTATAGTTTTCAAGTACCAATAGGGACATAAAACGGTATTTTATAAACGTAAAAAATAGTTAGTTAATCGCCATTTCGATAAACCTACAATGAATTCTCTTTTAAGTAAAAGAGTTCGCCATGTTTTCTAAAATAACAATTACATAAGTAAAAAAAGCTTTAAAATTTTCTTTGTTAAGAGATGATCGAATTAGTACAACTCGGTGTTAATAGTGTTAAGTAAGTATTAAAGATATCTTTAAGCTTATTTTTTGGTATTAAGTCAACCTTAAAGATATCTTGAAATCGAAGTTAAGAGATCTGTTAAGCCCTCAGTCTTAAGTAGGGTTAAAGTCTGTCTAAAGAGTAGTATTAACTCTTTCTTAAAATTGACTTAAATACTGTGCCCACTTTGTCTTAACTCAGTCTTGGAGATATCTTCAAGATATCTTGAGGGACATAATAGTTTTAGTCAAGACAACTGATAGAATTAGTAAAATTTTCTTAAAGATATCTATAATTCCTTTTTAAGACACTTGATTGCTACTTGGGAGAGTTACTTTTGCATTTATAATATTTACTTAAGTATGGATTTAAGACTCGCGATTTTTGCAATTGCGATAGAATTGGCAAGCGTGTTTATAATTAATTAACACGCTAAATTATTTAATATGTAAACATTTTCGCAATGACAAATCGATCTGTCAAGTTGGTTGGCCACTCATTAGTCTCATTACGTAGGTAGGTTAATACTTAAGGTCATTAATCATCTAACTAAACCATTTCAGTAAGTATACGTCCGTCCCACTGCTGGGCACAGGCCTCCTCTCATTACAACTTCACGAGAGGGACGAATCCCCCCATCCCCTTCATTTCTCAATCATACCATCCCCATTTTCATTAAATATCAACATAACGCACTGGTGATTCCATTGGAGATTGTCATAGGTTAAGATGACGACGGAAATAAAGGTGCTATGGATTTATTTTCATATTTCATATTTAAATGCCAATCTAACTCTGTCTAGTTTAAAATAATTCTAATTGTGCTTTTATAGCACGTGGTTTCCGACCTTCATGCAAACTCCATTCTAGGGAGTGTCTCAAAGTAAGGCATTGTTAATAATACATAGTGCATTTGACCAGTTCTAGTGTTGCAAGCTGAGTCCTTGAATAGCACAACCTAGAATCACACGGCGGACAGGCCTACGAAAGCACAGAATAAGTACTTACTTAGTACTACCGTAACGTAAAAGTAAGTACGATTTCGAACACAATTCTAATGAAGTGTCAATGTTTGCGTGCGAGGACGTCTGTGTGCGTGCGAGGACGTCTGTACACTTGTAAATGTGTGTGTACCAGTACGCGGGCCAATGATCCACTCACCATCTCCGGATGAAACAAATGACGGTAATTTGGCAAGTTGCGCGCGGGTACTCTATGCGCAGAAAGTGGTAAGTCATTTTTGACTTACGCCTTTTTAGAATGAGGCGCTTTGTAATTTTAAATGTATGCATTAAATTGACTTACGAAAAAAATAAAAAATACGTAGGTATCATTTTATTTTTCCCTACTCTCTAACTAGCTAATAAATTAGCCGTGTTGAAAAAATGAAATGTTGTCAATTTGCTAGTTTTTTCCGATACCACGATCACAAAAATTCAAATGACTAAGTACCTACAGACGGACAGACATTCTCAACTGAGCCACCCGAGAAGTTCATACACAAAATCTATATTTTCATTAGTGAAGAAGTTGTAAAATTTATGAATGAATGAGAGACAAAATATTCAAATGGGGTTAAGCATCCTATTGTCTGTAACTTGACTTTTTAATTGATGTTCTACCATTTCGTCTCAAACAGTCAAAACAATCGTTTCTACCTTGCAATAAGACTGAAATTCTTTTATCCAAACAACCAAGTTTACTTGTTCGTAAAACAATGTCAAATTACAGTACTTAAAACGGAACAAGACTTTTATTGCAAAGCTTCAAGAGTCATATCCGTGTAACAATTTGTTTTACAAACGCTTGCAAACTTTGCCGTCGTCGTAATTACAAAATTAGTAATGCAGCCATTAGAAGATATTACTGCTCTTAGCCAGTACGCAATGAGAGTGGTTTTCGCTTGTTGGTTATTGTGAGTAGCAGTAATTAGAATGATGGCAATGACCCCGATGACTGCCGATCGTCTATCACGAAGCGACGCTGCTTTATTGTTTAGTTTAAAAAAAATTACGAGACCGTTACTTACTTTTAAATGGTATCCATTCAATTGAATTAACATTGATTTTTTTTTACTGCATAGGAATATCAATAGGAGCGATTCTTCAGCATTCTATTTGCAGACTTTGAGGTAATTTCAATGAAAGTTACATCACTTAATTTGACAACTACCTATGAGTTTTTTTTAATAAAAAGTATAGCCTATGTCCTTTCCCGGGACTCCAACTATCTCCATGCCAAATTTCACCTCAATCGGTCCAGCGGTTTAGTATTTAATAGTACTACCTACAACCGGGCGCACCCTTACCGTCATTTGTTTCATCCGCAGATGGAGAGTGAATCATTGGCCCGCGTACTGGTACACACACATTTACAAGTGTACCTGTACCTACAGACGTTCTCGCACACAAACATTGACACTTCGTTCGAATTGTGTTCGAAACCGTGCTTTTATAGGCCGTGTCCGCCGTGTGCCTTGAGTTCAGTTTCAACCCCCGTTACCTACCTGCCGTGACTCAAATTCAAATTCGATCACTTTTTCAGCAAATTGGCAACACACGGGGACTTTTTAACGTTCTCTATAGAATCCCCATGAAATTCGCTAAGGGCATGATGTGGCGAATTTGCTGTATACATCCATACTAATGTTAATTGTAAATGCGGAAATAGCACTTGTCAGTTTTCTACCTTTACACGCTTAAATCTTAAAGTAAAATTCGATGTGGTACCTATTGAATAGAGATTCGATACAGTTTGAGACCTTGAAAAGGACATGGAATGGTTTTAAGTTTTAGGACAGAATATTTAATAGTAGTAGGTACATACAGACTGACCACGGAATCACCCGCCTGAATCTAGCCGGCGCGCAACTCGTGCCCAACTCGCCCTTACCGACATTTGTTTCATCCGGAGATGGAGAGTGGATCACTGGCCCGCGTAGTGGTACACACACATTTACTAGTGTACAGACGTCCTCGCACGCAAACATTGACACTTCGTTCGAATTGTGTTCGAAATCGTGCTTTTATAGTATAGGCCGTGTCTAATTGAAGAACGATAGGAATAAGCCCGCCTTTGTAATAGTACATTATTGCAGAGGCCGCCAAGTAGCGCATTGCCGGACAAGTCAGTTAGAAGGCTGAGCGAAGCGAAGCCTTCTATTAGTACGAGTCCGGCAATCGCAATTGCGGCCGAGGTATATATAATGCTTTTCTCAAACAGCGAGGAAATACGTAAGGTCAGTCGGGGCAAGTGCGCCAGGATGGGGTAAGTGTGCCTAACATAAATATATCGAAACCTATAAATATTAGTCAACTAGTAGTTGGCTGTTTACAAGGCACAGGGGCGAAATAAATTTAGGCGCACTTACCCCACATCAGTATTTACTACTTCCATGATCGTGGATGATTTGGCCATGGAAGTTGTACTTATTACCTCCATGGATTTGTCAGTTTCTCTACAGAGGTGTCTCAAATAGCAAGCGAATTAAAAAAAACACACACACGACAATAATGTTTTTGCTGGCCAAGGCCGGCAATGGACAGCCTCGCGTCTTCTTTTTTTGAAAGTAACACGAACATTTCCGAGCATGTTTGAGAAAAATAGGTTTTTTAGATAACATATTTTCTAAAGTTTATAGACAATAAAGATTTTTACATGCATCTTATAGGTACTTTAAACGCGCTAAAATTGTATATTTCTCTATTTATTTATTTATCCAAGCGATATCAGAAACGGCTCTAACGATTTGGACGAAATTTGGAATTGTAGGGTTTCATCGATCTACTCGTAGCTAGGTCTCATATCTGAGAAAATTCCGTTTTAGCTATTTTCACCCGAACAGCTTGGTCGCTCAGGTCCTATTTAGGGACTGGGGCTCATGACTACAGATTCCCAATCCTACAGATTCTCTAATCTACGGATTCCCAATTTAACAGATAACCAATTACACAGGTTCCCAATTTAACAGATAACCAATTACAAAGGTTCCCAATTCTACATATTCTTTATTCCACAGTTTCTTATCTGACTACTATTTTACCGGTAAGGGTCCACTCAGTCCGTTAGGTGTGAATGTAGGTTAGGTTCGTTAGTTATCTATATACGCCCGAAGGGCAAACTACCTAGAAATAGGGGCCCCGCGTAGCGGGGACCCGTCGACCCAGTTACATTCCTTGTATTATTTTGTAGAATACCAATTATGTAGAATTGGGAATCTGTGGAATTGTGAATATGCAGAATCAATATTCTGTAAAATTTAAATTATGTAGAATTGGGAATCTGTACACTTGGGAATGTGTAGAAATAGAAATCTGTAGACATGGTATTCTGTAAAAGAAATCTGTAGAACTGGGAACAATTCTATTTAGGTATACATATTCTAGAGGTGCTAGCCAGATTCAAACCCCCGACCCTCCGCATGCGAGGCGGAGTCGAACCAAGCCTGCATTCTTCGAAAATGCACCAAACAAACAGAACTACACTAAACAGAGTTAATTTTGTACTCTACATTACGAAGTACGAAGGCTGAAATAATTAAGTGTCGAATCTAATGTTTTGTAAACAATTTATTAACATATTGAAAATGAGGAAATACATAAAATCGTGTTCGTACATAAGTAATTCATTACTTAATTAGGTCAATGGTGAGAAATAAATCATTTATATATTTATTCTAATCGGTTCGAGTTTTTAGTGCAAGTTAGATTTATATAGGTAGTCCTAGGTATTACTAAATTAGTTATATGCCTCATGGCTAGAAGTAGATAATGCTTTCTTAACATATACATTATACAGTATATCTATGACGGCTGGATTGGTCCAGTTGGTAGTGACGCTGCCTTCTGTTCCGACGGTCGCGGGTTCGAATCCCGCTAGGGGCAAACTTTGTGTGATGAACACGAATGTTTGTACTCGAGTCATGGATGTTTAGTATTTATACACGGTGGGTCAGAAAATATGGCAAATAATTAACCCACAGTATCGGCTATCGATTCTAAGTATATTGTATAGGTCTTTAATTTTTTTTGAGTTGGTACAAAAAATAATTGTATATGGGATTGGTTGTGTGAGCGACGCCTGAATCCTATACAAAATATATTTTTTTACCAACTCAAAAAAAATTAAAGACCTATACAATATACTTAGAATCGATAGCCGATACTGTGGGTTAATTATTTGCCATATTTTCTGACCCACCATGTATATGTATGTACGAGTATTTCTCTATGTAAGTATTTATATCGTTGTCTAGCACCCATAGTACAAGCTTTGCTTAGTTTGGGGCTAGGTCAATTTGTGTGAAATGTCCCAAGATATTTATTTATTTATTATTTATCTACTCGTATAACATCTGTATATTTTACAATTATAGGTCTACCAATAAAGTGTTTGACTGTGACTTGAAATTTTAAATAGACCTTCTACTTTGAGACACAATTTTAAGGTTTTCTAGTAACATTCGCAATTAACTTAACTATAAAAAAAATCTGTAGCTCTAACGATTTGAACGAAATCTATACTAATAATAAGTTTAGGTACCTACTAGAAGAATTCGCGTCAAACTTGAAAATTAAAAGAAACCATCAAGTCGAGGGGACTATATAAACGATACTGAACACAAAATAACGATTTTTTTAGAAAAAAATGACTGTATTTGACAACTACCTATGAGTTTTTTTAATAAAAAGTATAGCCTATGTCCTTTCCCGGGACTCCAACTATCTCCATGCCAAATTTCACCTCAATCGGTCCAGCGGTTTAGTATTTAATAGTACTACCTACAGCCGGGCGCACCCTTACCGTCATTTGTTTCATCCGCAGATGGAGGGTGAATCATTGGCCCGCGTACTGGTACACACACATTTACAAGTGTACCTGTACCTTCAGACGTTCTCGCACACAAACATTGACACTTCGTTCGAATTGTGTTCGAAACCGTGCTTTTATAGGCCGTGTCCGCCGTGTGCCTTGAGTTCAGTTTCAACCCCCGTTACCTACCTGCCGTGACTCAAATTCAAATTCGATCACTTTTTCAGCAAATTGGCAACACACGGGGACTTTTTAACGTTCTCTATAGAATCCCCATGAAATTCGCTAAGGGCATGATGTGGCGAATTTGCTGTATACATCCATACTAATGTTAATTGTAAATGCGGAAATAGCACTTGTCAGTTTTCTACCTTTACACGCTTAAATCTTAAAGTAAAATTCGATGTGGTACCTATTGAATAGAGATTCGATACAGTTTGAGACCTTGAAAAGGACATGGAATGGTTTTAAGTTTTAGGACAGAATATTTAATAGTAGTAGGTACATACAGACTGACCACGGAATCACCCGCCTGAATCTAGCCGGCGCGCAACTCGTGCCCAACTCGCCCTTACCGACATTTGTTTCATCCGGAGATGGAGAGTGGATCACTGGCCCGCGTAGTGGTACACACACATTTACTAGTGTACAGACGTCCTCGCACGCAAACATTGACACTTCGTTCGAATTGTGTTCGAAATCGTGCTTTTATAGTATAGGCCGTGTCTAATTGAAGAACGATAGGAATAAGCCCGCCTTTGTAATAGTACATTATTGCAGAGGCCGCCAAGTAGCGCATTGCCGGACAAGTCAGTTAGAAGGCTGAGCGAAGCGAAGCCTTCTATTAGTACGAGTCCGGCAATCGCAATTGCGGCCGAGGTATATATAATGCTTTTCTCAAACAGCGAGGAAATACGTAAGGTCAGTCGGGGCAAGTGCGCCAGGATGGGGTAAGTGTGCCTAACATAAATATATCGAAACCTATAAATATTAGTCAACTAGTAGTTGGCTGTTTACAAGGCACAGGGGCGAAATAAATTTAGGCGCACTTACCCCACATCAGTATTTACTACTTCCATGATCGTGGATGATTTGGCCATGGAAGTTGTACTTATTACCTCCATGGATTTGTCAGTTTCTCTACAGAGGTGTCTCAAATAGCAAGCGAATTAAAAAAAACACACACACGACAATAATGTTTTTGCTGGCCAAGGCCGGCAATGGACAGCCTCGCGTCTTCTTTTTTTGAAAGTAACACGAACATTTCCGAGCATGTTTGAGAAAAATAGGTTTTTTAGATAACATATTTTCTAAAGTTTATAGACAATAAAGATTTTTACATGCATCTTATAGGTACTTTAAACGCGCTAAAATTGTATATTTCTCTATTTATTTATTTATCCAAGCGATATCAGAAACGGCTCTAACGATTTGGACGAAATTTGGAATTGTAGGGTTTCATCGATCTACTCGTAGCTAGGTCTCATATCTGAGAAAATTCCGTTTTAGCTATTTTCACCCGAACAGCTTGGTCGCTCAGGTCCTATTTAGGGACTGGGGCTCATGACTACAGATTCCCAATCCTACAGATTCTCTAATCTACGGATTCCCAATTTAACAGATAACCAATTACACAGGTTCCCAATTTAACAGATAACCAATTACAAAGGTTCCCAATTCTACATATTCTTTATTCCACAGTTTCTTATCTGACTACTATTTTACCGGTAAGGGTCCACTCAGTCCGTTAGGTGTGAATGTAGGTTAGGTTCGTTAGTTATCTATATACGCCCGAAGGGCAAACTACCTAGAAATAGGGGCCCCGCGTAGCGGGGACCCGTCGACCCAGTTACATTCCTTGTATTATTTTGTAGAATACCAATTATGTAGAATTGGGAATCTGTGGAATTGTGAATATGCAGAATCAATATTCTGTAAAATTTAAATTATGTAGAATTGGGAATCTGTACACTTGGGAATGTGTAGAAATAGAAATCTGTAGACATGGTATTCTGTAAAAGAAATCTGTAGAACTGGGAACAATTCTATTTAGGTATACATATTCTAGAGGTGCTAGCCAGATTCAAACCCCCGACCCTCCGCATGCGAGGCGGAGTCGAACCAAGCCTGCATTCTTCGAAAATGCACCAAACAAACAGAACTACACTAAACAGAGTTAATTTTGTACTCTACATTACGAAGTACGAAGGCTGAAATAATTAAGTGTCGAATCTAATGTTTTGTAAACAATTTATTAACATATTGAAAATGAGGAAATACATAAAATCGTGTTCGTACATAAGTAATTCATTACTTAATTAGGTCAATGGTGAGAAATAAATCATTTATATATTTATTCTAATCGGTTCGAGTTTTTAGTGCAAGTTAGATTTATATAGGTAGTCCTAGGTATTACTAAATTAGTTATATGCCTCATGGCTAGAAGTAGATAATGCTTTCTTAACATATACATTATACAGTATATCTATGACGGCTGGATTGGTCCAGTTGGTAGTGACGCTGCCTTCTGTTCCGACGGTCGCGGGTTCGAATCCCGCTAGGGGCAAACTTTGTGTGATGAACACGAATGTTTGTACTCGAGTCATGGATGTTTAGTATTTATACACGGTGGGTCAGAAAATATGGCAAATAATTAACCCACAGTATCGGCTATCGATTCTAAGTATATTGTATAGGTCTTTAATTTTTTTTGAGTTGGTACAAAAAATAATTGTATATGGGATTGGTTGTGTGAGCGACGCCTGAATCCTATACAAAATATATTTTTTTACCAACTCAAAAAAAATTAAAGACCTATACAATATACTTAGAATCGATAGCCGATACTGTGGGTTAATTATTTGCCATATTTTCTGACCCACCATGTATATGTATGTACGAGTATTTCTCTATGTAAGTATTTATATCGTTGTCTAGCACCCATAGTACAAGCTTTGCTTAGTTTGGGGCTAGGTCAATTTGTGTGAAATGTCCCAAGATATTTATTTATTTATTATTTATCTACTCGTATAACATCTGTATATTTTACAATTATAGGTCTACCAATAAAGTGTTTGACTGTGACTTGAAATTTTAAATAGACCTTCTACTTTGAGACACAATTTTAAGGTTTTCTAGTAACATTCGCAATTAACTTAACTATAAAAAAAATCTGTAGCTCTAACGATTTGAACGAAATCTATACTAATAATAAGTTTAGGTACCTACTAGAAGAATTCGCGTCAAACTTGAAAATTAAAAGAAACCATCAAGTCGAGGGGACTATATAAACGATACTGAACACAAAATAACGATTTTTTTAGAAAAAAATGACTGTATGTCTGTATATATGTCCGTATTTAACTCGAAAACTACTGGACGGATTGCAACAAAATATGGTATGGGGGTAGTTTATAACAATGGTCAACATAAAGGCTACTTTTTATCCCGGAAAAATGCATAGTTCCCGCGGGAATGCTAGTCGCGGGCAGGAGCTAGGAAGCAATATACGGGTTTACGGGTGCGAAAAACCGATCTAGATAGGTCTCATAGGTATCTGGGAAAACTCATTTTTAGCTATTTTCATTCGAGCGAAGCTCCGACGCCCAGTGCCTTATGTAATCTATCTAATATATAAAATTCTCGTGTCACAGTGTTTGTAACCAAACTCCCCCGAAACGGCTCGACCGATCCTTATGAAATTTGGAGTGTACGTTCAGTAGGTCTGAGAATAGGACGTAAGTATATCTAAGGCGGTACGAAGTTCGCGGGGTCAGCTAGTATATCTGGTAAGCTTACCTCCGTTCCCCTTTCAAAAAGCTGGAACGTCACTACACAACACTACAAGTCCTCACTGATCAGTACTAAACTATAGTTATTCTAGTAAAAACTATAGTAAATTACTGTCGAACGCGCTAGGTGTCTGCCGAAGCCACACCGACTGAGCTCGGCAAGGTTACCTACTCGGTTTAAATATTACATTGCCCCCTCCAATATAGATGCAGAATAATTTAGAGATTCTTTAAGAATATTTCTTAGTTATTCATGACTGATTGGCGAACAGGAAAGCCCGCCTGATGGTAAGTTGTAAACATTTGCGACAACAGAGGCGTCAATGTACGATACCGGGCATCTCCGGGCGGGTCCCAGTATATACTAATGACATCAGCGAGGCTTTGCAAGATACTTGAATTCAGACCGGTGGTGGTAGCTATCCAGACGGACACCAGGCCCTATCACCTAGCTTAGGTTTTTATTCGCATTTTACGGTCGGGAGTACCTAAGTATTTTTTATTGGAATATCGCGTGGAATTCGGTATTGATTGTCGTTCCCGCGGAAACTATATTTTTTTCCGGGATAAAAAGTAGCCTATATGTTAACCAGTGTTATAAACTATCCCCATAGTACGAAAACTGTCCAGTGTACATGGTTCTTCTGTTGGGAACAGAGCTTTGCCTACGAGGAGTATTTAAAAATTAAATAACTGGAACATTTGATTATTAGAATTATTTTTTTATTTATTTATTGAGTATCTTAGAGTACATATTGGTTTACAGTGGTGGGAACTTCTTTTTAGGTATGTAAATACCTGTGTTAAGAGGTACCGCTCTTCCGGTGGTAATGGTAGGTAAGTTTAATCTTATTATAATAATTATGTATAATCTAATCTTATGCAATCTTTTAATTAATGTGAATTTCTACAACATCAAGTTTTTGTGTGCGTAAGTGTGTGTATTGTGAATATGTGTGTGTGTGTATGTTCTTGAGTGTATGTTTGTGTGTGTGTGTGTGTATGTTTGTGTGTGTGTGTGGGTATGTGTGAGAATGTCTCCGATTGAAACACGGCTACAGCCTTTTGTTGCAATTCGTCCAGTAGTTTTTGAGGTAAGGCCGTTCATAGACCCAGCTCAGCCGTCACTGTCACTCTTGGGACGAGTGAAAGAGAAAGCGCTACGCACAGAACGCCCGATTTAGTTAGTATTTAACGCGTTTTAATTTCTATAAAAATACCGTCTAAAAATGGCATTTATAAAGCTGTCGATGTATGCATATAATATGGATATTTTTTTGTGTTATAATTAGTTTTACACTGTTTGATATGATAAACTGGAGTAAAGTTGGATTAGCGGTCCGAGTTAGAGGTTACTTTGGAATGAAATTGTATCGAGCGAAGTGTCGTGAAACGTGTATCGAAAGCTGTCAATGTAAGGATGATATAATCAAATATAACATGTGTTTTTTTCATATTTTTAAAATTTAACATTTCTTAGAAAAGTGTGATCTCAAATGAGCAATTTGACGATGCTGGGTCAGAGAAGGGCCTTAAATCCGGACATAACATACAAACATAAAGACAATTTTTCTAAAAAGCGTTTTTTTGTGTTCAGTGTCGTTTATTAGTCCCATCGACTTGATAGTTTCTTTTTATTTTCAAGTTTCAGACGAGACTTCTTCTACAGAGTTATTATATTATTAATATCACCACAATATCGAATACAATTCGAATGAAGAGTCAATGTTTGCGTGCGAGGACGTCTGTACACTTGTAAAAATGTGTGTGTACCACTACGCGGGCCAGTGATTCACTCTCCATCTCCGGATGAAACAAATGACGGTAAGGGCGAGTTGGGCGCGAGGTGCGCGCCGGCTAGATTCAGGCGGGTGATTCGGTGGCCATTCTGTATGTAGTACTATTAAATATTCTGTGGTATAAACAAGCTTGGGCGTAGTTTACTATGGAGAGTGCGCTCAGGAACTTCACGACCTTAACCACCATCTCTTTTTATCATCAGGCTACTAGACGACGGGAGGTTTTCTATCCTCATGTGGTAGTTTCCCATGAGTCGAACGAAGCGATGCGTTAAATCTTTTACGTCACACTAGGCCGAAAAGCGGGATTTACCGCCCTTGGGCGCTACGAAAAATCCCTCTCCACGACCAGGTGGTGACGTAAAATCGTATACTAACCACGGGCGGTCGTAAAGAAATCCTCAGACCGCTAGATTATAGCCCTCGCCTCCGGCTCGGGCCTCAATTACCCGCGATCTGAGACTTTCTTTACTTGACCGCCCTAGGTGTGTAATGTACTATTCTTATTACTAGTACTAGTAGTAGATCTCGTAGGGAACAGGGAGATCCCTATTAGATCGCTCACGCGTAAAGTTGAACTTTAAATCTAGCTGCTTACAAAGGGAACAAGAAGATCCTTATTTTAAGACTTCGAATATAGCCGCAGCCAGATAGATGTAAAGTTCAACTTGACGCGTGAGCGATCCTATAGGGAACAGCGAGATCTCTATTTAAAGAATACGAATATAGGCCCTGCTAAACTTTGGAATTCCCTCCCTACCTATTTGTGTTATGTTTTTGTGAAAAGGAATCTTCTGGGTAAGCGTGTTCCACCTAATACTACAGCCTATTTGCGTCCCACTGCTGGGCACAGGCCTCCTCTCATCACGAGAGGCTTTGGGCTATAGTCCCCACGCGGGCCCAGCGCGGATTGGGGACTTCACACACATCTTTGAATTACTCCGCAGATGCGTGCAGGTTTCCTCACGATGTTTTCCTTCACCGAAAAGCTCAGTGGTAAATTCAAATTGAATTTCGCACATAAGTAACAACCTATCAATAACATTTAAAAAATATTAAAGTTATTTGGTCTCATCAGCCGAAAGCACGTGGTTCAAAGTAAACAAACAACCGACTATTGTTCGCTTCATCCGCCGTTTGTCAGACAAACTTGACCCAAATGCTACGGTGATAGAGCCGAAGGTCGTAGGATCGAATCTCGTTGGTAACGTGTAAATAATATCCTTCCATAGATAGGTAATAAAGCAAAAAACGAAATAAAAATATACGTTATGGATAATTTGTTAGTGGTAGGGCCTGGTGCTAGGTCCGTCCGGGGTGGTACCACCGTCTTTCCTCGCTAACCTGCCGCCAAGTAGCAGTGCTCGCACTGTTGTGTTCCGGTAGGGGGTTGAGGCAGCCGGTGAAATTACTGGCACAGAGGCATCTTAGGCCTCAGGGTAGACAACGCGTTCGAGATCTTATGGTTTCTTAATGGGGGATCATTGGATTACGGTGTCCATGGGCCGCGGTGACCACTTACCATCAGGTGGGCTGTGTGCTCGTTTACCTATACCAATAACATAAAAAATACGTGTGATAACGGAGAAAAGATAATCTATTTTTTCCGTGTCTAAGCGCTTTAGTTTTATTCGAGTTCGTATAGAAGGATATAGGATTGCCCATGTCCTCTGGCCCTTATTCGGGTCCAAAATACATAGGGATTAGGATTTCCCATATCCCAAATAAGGATAGGCAGTCTCCCAATGACAACATTTCAAAATGTTAGTAGGGCGTATTAATTCGAAAACTATTTCGCTATTCTTACCTACCTAAAGGAGTAAATAAAAGAAAACAGAATTTTCCGTTCATTACTTTTAGGGTTTTTGGGGGAGGCCTATGTCCAGCAGTATCAGCTATATCGGCTGAAATGATGACTTTTAGAGAAAATCATGTTTTAGTGATAACTTGTGCGTGACGTCATCTCACCCCATATCCCTATTTACGAACTTGAATGGGGATCTGGGGGCCATGTCACACTTTACGTGAAAATAGGCTACGTACTTCGTACCCTATTTTTTTTAATGCTATTTATATGTTACTAGCTTTTCCCCGCAACTTCGTATGCGCAGAAATATTAAAAAGTAAAATCCCGATTTTTCCCGTTCCCTTGGGAATTTTGCAAAATCCTTTCTTAGCGGATGCCTACGTCATAACATCTACCTGCATGCCAAATTTCAGCCCGATCCGTCCAGTGGTTTGGGCTGTGCGTTGGTAGATCACTATGTCAGTCAGTCAGTCACCTTTGAGTTTTATATATTTAGATTCATGCGAAATTACAGCTATCTACGACAAAGAGTCTCTAAACTAAAATGTGGACAGACGGACGGATGGACATAGCGAAAATTTATAAGGAATCTTGTAAGACACTCGTCGAATCCGACTCGACTGGGCAGCGTTCGGGAAGATTCTCAATGTATTTTTGTCCAAATTACCGCAGTGTCTCAAGTCAAAAGTTTTTGACCAGTGTGTGTTGCCACTTATGGTTCCGAGACGTGGGCCTCATAAGAAGGCTCAAAATCTCACAGAGGGCAATGGAGAGGGCTATTCTCAGGCACGCTCGGGGTTTATTTGCGTGGTAGAATCAGAAATGAGGATATCCGCAGTAGAACTATACCCCGTTCGCGTTAAGAAAATAGTGACTCATCAGTGCAACTGCAGGGTAAGGGCGTATTCATAATGGAGACAAATTAAACATTTTTTTCAAATCCTTAAATAAGTGTAATAGAAAAATAATAAAATATCAGTGATTTTATACATGTTATAAAATATTCATTATAATTAATAATTAAAAATGTCAATTTAAACTAATATTAGTATTTTTTAATGTCAACTTAAACGCTATATTAGTAGAGTAACACATTTCAACAAATGGTAAAAAAATAAATACTAAAATAAATAAAAATACAAAATTGTCTTAAAACTAAGTACTTAAATCGCTAATCACTATCGCTATTAGTTTCTTTTTGCTCTTTGATAATTTTATAAACAGTATTTTCGGACACACCGCATGCACTTGCAGTTTTAATTACTATGCTCTCCACAGTCTCATTTAAATCAGTCTTTTTGAAATACTTAAAAACATTGTAAATTACGCGTCTCTCTCCGCTATGTATAATTGATCCACTTTTATTTTTTTTAATGGGTGAGATATCCATTTTCCAAAAATTTTAAACAAGTAATACGAAAAATACACAACCGATCTCTTCGAAGGTCTGACTGCAACTGAGCACTGTGAACTCGCCTTACTAATTTCTAGCGTTCTAATTGGCTAGGGGGCGTGGCTTGGCCGGCAGTCGGTGATGAGTCACTATTTTCTTAACGCGAACAGGGTATAGGGTCACCGACAAAGCCCGAAGAATTGCGAACCTCAAGTAGAAATGGGCGGGGGAACTTGCTCGCAGGACTGATGGCCGATGGGGCCGGAAAGTTCTCGAGTGGCGTCCGCGAACCGGGAGACGAGCTGTCGGTAGGCCTCCGACAAGATGGAGCGACGACCCTGTAAACGTCGCGGGAGTGTGGAAACAAGTAGCACGCAGGACCGGTCTGAGTGGCGAGCCTTGGGGGAGGCCTGCGTCCAGCAATGGACGTCTTTCGGCTGACATGATGACGATGATTGTAAAACACGGACCCTAAAAACACTATGTATGTAAATACCTACGTCAAATATCGCCCTTTCTGTTGAAGGCTAGAAAGGGCGTCATACGACTCGTGTTGAGCTGCCTTCCGCCCTTCTATTTAATACTGCAATTACTTAGTTTAATAATCAGATACCTAAAAAATAACATGTAAAGTCTCATTTGTTCCCGTTCCCATAGGAATTTCGTAAAATCCTCTCTTAGTGCTCCCCTACTACCCCTACACTCACGAGGAACCTAGTACATGCCAAATTTCAGGTTTCTGCGATCAGGATCAGTATAGTTTCGGAATTGAGTTATCATCACTCAGTCAGTGAGTAACGGAATAGTTTTAATACAATATTAGAATAATAAGAATAATGTTTATTTACCAGAAAAATATGCAGAATACAGTCATCGAAATAACAGGACAACTAGTTGGTTTACGAAAGTTACATTAGTTGGCAGCGGTTTCCGCACTAGACTCTGGCCTGTATCGTGGAGCCCAATGAAGACATACTAAATATTATTAATCCAACTAAATTATACTAAATATGTATTTTAGTCTATATTGATATACTAGTCGTATTGCTCGCGACTTCGTCCCGATACTATACATATCGACAGTTATAGTTATATAAGTATTGGAAAATTGGTTTGACCCGTGGAAAACCCGTTCCCGTGGAAATATCGAGAGAAATAGTTATTTGTGCAACAAGAGAGCAAAATTGTTTTTTGCTTCGAGTGCCATGTTTGAGTCCTGAGCTAGCGAAAGATTCTATAGTTGAATCACGAGCGTTCAGCGAGTGATTCTAGTTTAGAATCTTGAGCTAGCGAAGGACTCAAGGGCACGAGAAGTAAAAGAAATTGCTCTCGAGTAGCACATACAATTTTTCACCTCAGTAGCGAGAACACATAAAAGGTACTTGCAAAGAATACTTACATCACGAAAAATATGAAATAACATTTCTTCTTCACTCCTTTCACTCAAATTATTACTTGAATTTCATGTTTTAAAAGAATTACTTTAAAGTTAGTTATCGAAAATTAAGAAGAAAGACATGATTTGACATGAGAGAATGGCGGCAATTTTCTAAACGTATGTTCGGAAACTAGTACAATGATAAATTTCGAATTTATTCGGTAATGTTTGAAAACTTTTAGTTTACTTTAAATTAAAACTGTAGTTTAAAATGTTTACAAATAACATAATTATATGAAATATAAGTCATTTAAAATTGTAAGATTTCCTGAAGTTAAATCAACGTATAATTTTAATGAAGTTTTAATGTCTAAAAATACGGCGGTACTGATGCGTTGCGCGTATCCGAACGTTTCTAGTTCAGTTTTTTTTCCACGAAAATAGATTCGCACTAAGACTTGCCTAGTATAATCCTACCTCTTCTCTTAAAGAAATGAAAAGAAGAGAGCTGATAAAATCGAGATAGTTTGAATTATTGGTATAAGAAGTAGTTACTAGTTAGATGCCGCAGTATGAAATGACCAAATCGCATAATCAAATAAAAAAAAAGGAAAAGCGCGGGAACGATTTAACTGTGGCTGCAAGGCTTAAGCCTTTGCCTTTGCCTGATGGGATTGTCTGATGGGATAAAAGGATTAAAAAAAAAACAAATTAAAAAAATACTTTGTCTCACTGAGTGAAACAAACACGATTTTGCTCACTAATTTCTGACAGCAAAGTCTACTTGTTCGAGCTGCTGAGGTGAAAAAGTATATCCTATGTTATTGCCCGGGTGTCAAACTATCTCCATCCCAAATTTCATCCAAATCGGTCCACTCGTTGCGACGTAGGAAGTACAAACAAACAAATAAACAAACACTTTCTCATTTATAATATTAGTATGGAGTATAAAAGTATGGATATTGATATATTGATTGTTTTGATTCGTGAGGAAACCTGCACGCATCTGCGAAGTAATTCAAAGATGTGTGTGAAGTCCCCAATCCGCATTGGGCCCGCGTCGCTATAGCCTAAACCCTCTCATGATGAGACGAGACCTGTGTCCAGCAGTGGGCCGTAACTATGCTGTTGTAGTAGTAGTAGTAGTAGATTGATTTGAATACATAGCGGGTATTTTTTTCTTACTAGAATTTGGCGGACTATTTATTGTAATGTCCACAAATTAATCACTACTTAATTTGACAATATCTATTCAACCCATTCGATCGGCAATGCCATCTGTCTGAGCAAAACTTCACCTTCACCGAAGGTCTACAAAAACGGCAATTAAAATCTAGACTCATTCGTCTAATTAGTGGCAAAAAGCTAAAAATAGGACGAATTTTGCGCCGATACGGGTCGACAGTTAGATCGAAAAAACTCCTGGGATAAGGTCGGTTGGATCACGACGGACTTTGACTGCGGAAATGTTACGGCTTCGTAGTTTAACATTTAGTTAAACATCGCAGCTGGCAACAGTGGTATTATTTATTTTGCGCTTCCGGTGGCAGCGTGACTAGTTGGCTACCAGAGTTACCCGCTAACCTGCCGCCATAGACGTAAATAATATAGACCCGGTCTAACGTACACGTAATATGTCCCCACTTCCACGGTGTCCAATCCAAAGTTCTGTCACCGAGCGTGTACAATAAGCGTTTTTAAAAAAACTTTTTTCGAAACTGTTTCTCAGTATCTAAAAACTCGTCTCGTTGTTGAAAAAATGTGACCCAGCTTTAGTGTCACGATATAAGTTTAACTTTGGATTGGACACCATTGAAGTGGGGAAACATGACATGTATCTACGTTAGGCCGGGTCCATACGAAGTATTATTTATGTCTATGCCTGCCGCCAAACAGGTTCAGTGCGCTAGTTCTACATGATTTTTAGCCCTCTCTTTTTCTAGTTTTTCGAAATCCAGAAGGAACCCTTATAGTTTCGCCATGTCCGTCCGTCCGTCCGTCTGTCCGCACTATTGCTCGGAGATGCTTAGTTCTAAAAAGCTGTAATTTGGCATGAATATACATAGTAGTTACGCTGACATAGTGGTACAGTAAAATTCCCCTATTCGTAAAGTGGGGATGTAATTTTTTTTCTTGCGTACCCCATAGTGCGGCATATGATATGCCGCATATCGTTGAATAAGTCTTAAAAAAATATTGTGGGTTTGTTAAAACTATTTCTTGATTAAGTGATGCGTTTGTGAAATATTTAGCTTTAAAGTGCTATTTTTTGTTAGAGTCTAGTGTCCCCCCCTAACTAAATAATGGGCTAAATGGTGGTATTTGGATGGATGAAAAAAATCTCGGTTGTGGCATAGGTATATAACGTAGTTGAAAGGAAAACTATCACAGCTACGAGGGGCGTTCAAAATATTCTCGGTATTGATATCTTATAACCTCTTTTTGAATTTGTTTTGTTACTGGCTGGTAAGGTTCATTCTTTGACATTAAAAAAAAGTATAATTCAAACCGAGATGTTCTTTTGTTTTTCTGCAATTTCTGAACAAACACGAACACAATGAGTGAATTAACAATGTTAACGAAATTAGAACATCGTTCCGTAATAAAATTCTTGACGAAACAGGGTAAAAACCAAAAAACCATAAAAGAGGAAATGGATTGTGTTTACCGTGAGTCTGCTCCTTCTTTATCTACAATTCAAAAGTGGTCAAGCGAATTCAAACGTGGCAGGGAGAGTATTGAAGATGACCCTAGACCTGGCCGGCCTGTAGTAGCTACTTCACAAGAAAATATTGATCAGGTGGAAAACCTTATATTGGAAGATGGTCGAATGAAGATAAAATCAATAGCTCAAGTAACCAATCTTTCTATTGGTACCGTACATGACATTATCCATGACCATCTTAATATGTCAAAGGTCAGTGCAAGATGGGTTCCGCGAATGCTGACTCGACTTCAAAAAGATGTGCGTGCAGCTTGCTGTTCCGATTTTATTGACCTGTGTGGTGAAAATCCTGATGAGGTGCTGCAAAAGATAGTTACTGGAGATGAAACCTGGGTTCATCATTATGACCCAGAGAGTAAACAGGAGTCCATGCAGTGGCACATTAAGGGTTCAGCTCATCCCAAGAAGTTCAAGGTCGACCCTTCCGCTGGCAAGGTCATGGCAACAATATTTTGGGATTGTGAAGGAGTATTGTTGATCGATTATAAAGAAAAAGGTGTAAATATCACGGGACAGTACTACGCGAATATTCTACATCAATTAAGGGAGACATAAAAGAAAAAAGGCGAGGAAAGTTGTCTAAAGGTATTCTGCTTCTGCATGACAACGCCCCTGTCCATACTGCTCATATTGCCAAGGCAGCTATTGCTGAATGTGGGTTCGGAACTATAACTCATCCACCGTATAGTCCGGACTTAGCCCCCAGCGACTTCTTTTTGTTCCCCAATCCCAAAAAGGATCTGCGTGGAAATCGATTTTTTGACGATGAGGCGTTGAAGGCGGCAGTAGAGGAGCACTTTTATACCAAGGATAAAAAATATTTTTATGAGGGATTAAAAAAAAAATTGATCGATCTTTTAAGTGTATTAACATAGGGGGGGAGTATATTGAAAAATAAAAAATATCAAACTGTTCATACTTGTTTGTTTTCATTCCAATACCGAGAATATTTTGAACGCCCCTCGTAAGTAGGCTGTACAAATTTACGAGTCATAGTCGACCAACTTATGAAATGATTAAAAAACCAATGATTTTTCTCGAGCGGCAGGCGCGTCGGGCACCTCATACCACGCTAGCTAAGATGCTAAATAAGTTTTAGAAAGGTACTGTGGGCATCGTCAACTTCGAAACCCTATACATTGCGCGTGGCCCGACACGCACATTGCCGGTTTTTTTTTTTCATGTAAATAAGTCGCTGTGGACGAGGGCCCTAAAACCGTTTTAGGTTTTCTGGAAAACATGTACATCTCATTATTATTTTATGGTATTTTTATTCAACTGAACTGCTATTTTAACCGAATTACATGGACTTTATGCTTTGCATTTTGGAATGTCGCCCCGCCAGGGAAGTGAGAATTTTGACCACATTTTGGGAAATGTTTCGCATAAATCTTTGTTTGAGAGAAATGTGTTTTAGCGCCCAATTAGAAGCCAATGTAACCCAATGTAAGCCGATGTTCATAGTGTCAAATATCACAAAAAATAATAAGAAATACCTTATTCTACGACCTGTCTCAACCAAAATTCCTCAATTTCCTGTTCCGTTCACGAGAACTGGTAAAATTGTGCCAGCATATTGTATCGGTGATCCTGGATCCCGCCAAATGTTCTGATGGTCGGCTGTTCCAATCATCATCATCATTATCATTACAGCCGAAGGACGTCCACAGCTGGACATAGACCTCCCCAAGCGCGCCACTCAGACTAGTCTGACAACAGCCCACCTGATTGTAAGTGGTCACTGCGGCCCATGGACACCGAAATCTTTTGCTCCCCCATTAAGAAACCATAAGTTCTCGAATGCGTTGCCCTACCCTGAGGCCTAAGATGGAATGTATCTGTGCCAGAAATTTCACCGGCTGCCTTAACTTAACCACCTCAGGAACACAACAGTGCGAGCACTGCTATTTGGCGGCAGGTTAGCGGGGAAAGACGGTGGTACTCCCCGGACGGACGTAGCACCTCCCTACCACTAGCAAATAAATGTTTACAATTATTTATCGGTCTCCGAGTTTAATAGCTTTTTTATAAACTTATTGTATTCGATTCGCCACGCTCACATAATGGTACATCGTTATTATATAATACCTAATTCGTAATGGTCTAATATCTGGGGCAAGGTCGAAGGCAAAAAGATCTATACACTTTTGAACCTTATTATAAAGGAATACGATTTATATATCTATACCTACATAGTAAAGCCGTATAGAACTTGTAAAAAACAGATTACTATGATCGTAAAAAACTAATGTCAGTACTGTTGTGTTGAACTGTTGATAATAGTACATTACAGACCTAGGGTGGTGAATTCGTAAATGTCCCAGATCGCAGGTTTCTGTGGCCCGAACCGAAGGTGAGGGCCATAAATATGCGATCTGGGGCTTTACGAATTACCGCCCGTGGTTTGTCAAAAGTTTGACGTCTTGCCTTGGCCAAGAAGTGAGATTTTCTCTCCGCGTAGCGGGCAGAAAATCACACTTTACGGCCAAGGGTGATGTAAAAGATATTAATTGCTAATCGCGAGGAATGTGAAAAAAGCGGCTAAGTGTGTGTCGGGCTATGGGCAGTAGGGTTTCGTTTCGAAACTGTAAATCAATTTATATCCATATAATATTATAAATGCGAAAGTAACTCTGTCTCTCTGTCTGTTACCGCTTCACGCTTCAACCGCTGGACCGATTTGGATGAAATTTGGTATGGAGATTCTATTCTATTCTATTCTATTCAATATAATGCAGACACCGCAATGCTCGTAATTCGGCATGTACATTCCTTGGGGAATGTAAAGGAGCGCCAAGAGTCCCCTCTTGGCGCTCCTTTACATTTCCCAAAATTCCTACAGGAGTGGGAAATAATAGTACATTACACACCTAGGGCGGTCAAGTAAAGAAAGTCTCAGATCGCGGGTAATTGAGGCCCGAGCCGGAGGCGAGGGCTATAATCAAGCGGTCTGAGGATTTCTTTACGACCGCCCGTGGTTAGTATACGATTTTACGTCACCAGCTGGCCGTGAAGAGGGATTTTTCGTAGCGCCCAAGGGCGGTAAATCCCGCTTTTCGGCCTGGTGTTGATTATGATTGAAATTTTAAAAAAGTTTTCTGCTGTAACGTTTCGGAGACTTCAGGGTCTATATTCGAAGTCTTAAATAGGGATCTCCCTGTTCCCTATAGGATCGCTGATGCGTCAAGTTGAACTTTAAATCTAGCTGCTTAAAGTTCACGCGACGCGTGAGCGATCCTATAGGGAACAGGGAGATCCTTGTATAAACTTCCTTCAAATAAAACCTCCAACTCTTCTATTAAACTGGTTTTAATAACAAGCTCACAAGTTTTTCAATATTATCAACCGCCAAAACAATAGCCAAGCTAATGACAGTTCTCTTAGCTGTCATAGATTACGAGGGGCGTTCAAAATATTCTCGGTATTGGAATGAAAACAAACAAGTATGAACAGTTTGATATTTTTTATTTTTCAATATACTCCCCCCCTATGTTAATACACTTAAAAGATCGATCAATTTTTTTTTTTAATCCCTCATAAAAATATTTTTTATCCTTGGTATAAAAGTGCTCCTCTACTGCCGCCTTCAACGCCTCATCGTCAAAAAATCGATTTCCACGCAGATCCTTTTTGAGATTGGGGAACAAAAAGAAGTCGCTGGGGGCTAAGTCCGGACTATACGGTGGATGAGTTATAGTTCCGAACCCACATTCAGCAATAGCTGCCTTGGCAATATGAGCAGTATGGACAGGGGCGTTGTCATGCAGAAGCAGAATACCTTTAGACAACTTTCCTCGCCTTTTTTCTTTTATTGCGTCCCTTAATTGATGTAGAATATTCGCATAGTACTGTCCCGTGATATTTACACCTTTTTCTTTATAATCGATCAACAATACTCCTTCACAATCCCAAAATATTGTTGCCATGACCTTGCCAGCGGAAGGGACGACCTTGAACTTCTTGGGATGAGCTGAACCCTTAATGTGCCACTGCATGGACTCCTGTTTACTCTCTGGGTCATAATGATGAACCCAGGTTTCATCTCCAGTAACTATCTTTTGCAGCACCTCATCAGGATTTTCACCACACAGGTCAATAAAATCGGAACAGCAAGCTGCACGCACATCTTTTTGAAGTCGAGTCAGCATTCGCGGAACCCATCTTGCACTGACCTTTGACATATTAAGATGGTCATGGATAATGTCATGTACGGTATCAATAGAAAGATTGGTTACTTGAGCTATTGATTTTATCTTCACTCGACCATCTTCCAATATAAGGTTTTCCACCTGATCAATATTTTCTTGTGAAGTAGCTACTACAGGCCGGCCAGGTCTAGGGTCATCTTCAATACTCTCCCTGCCACGTTTGAATTCGCTTGACCACTTTTGAATTGTAGATAAAGAAGGAGCAGACTCACGGTAAACACAATCCATTTCCTCTTTTATGGTTTTTTGGTTTTTACCCTGTTTCGTCAAGAATTTTATTACGGAACGATGTTCTAATTTCGTTAACATTGTTAATTCACTCATTGTGTTCGTGTTTGTTCAGAAATTGCAGAAAAACAAAAGAACATCTCGGTCTGAATTATACTTTTTTTTAATGTCAAAGAATGAACCTTACCAGCCAGTACAAAACAAATTCAAAAAGAGGTTATAAGATATCAATACCGAGAATATTTTGAACGCCCCTCGTACATCTATATTGCGTTTAGAAATTGCAACACTTTTAACCTCTGTGTTCATAAAATGAAGATTATTTTTCAATATCTAACACTTGTTTTAGGACTTCGAATTTTGTTAGTAATAGGACCTGGTGCTGGGTCCGTCCGGGGTGGTACCACTGTCTTTCCCCGCTAACCTGCCGCCAAATAGCAGTGCTCGCACTGTTGTGTTCCGGTATTATATGTGATACGGTAGGGTTAAGGCAGCCGTGAAATTACTGGCACAGAGGCATTCCATCTTAGGCCTCAGGGTAGACAACGCATTCGAGATCTTATGGTTTCTTAATGGGGAATCATACTTAGGATTTCGGTGTCCATGGGCCGCAGTGACCACTTACCATGAGGTGGGCCGTGCGCTCGTTTGCCTATACCATTGGTATAAAAAAGCCCCTGTGTTGCCAATTTTGCGTATGACATATCATACGCTAAATTGATAGCATAGCACAATAATGTGCTAAATAGGGATGACGACAACTTTTTTTTCCTTTATCAGGAAGATTATTGAAAAGTATTGGACACGTATTTTTTCTTTTCTCACGTAATCAAACTTATACGGAGATATATTGAGTTGAAATGTCGCGTGACGTAACGGTTAGGTACGATTTATACCTAACGGTGACGTAGTTAGCCCCCGCTCTCCAACTTTGATGCGTTTTAACTTGGTCATTCTTTGTTAATTTGATAAAACAAAAAATACGTGTGTAATATTTTTTACATTACCCTTGGCAGTAAAGTGGGATTTTCTGCCCGCTACGCGGAGAGAAAATCTCACTTTTTGGCCAAGGCAAGATGTAAAACTTTTGACAAACCACGGGCGGTAATTCGTAAAGCCCCAGATCGCATATTTATGGCCCTCACCTTCGGCTCGGGCCACAGAAACCTGCGATCTGGGACATTTAGGAATTCACCACCCTAGGTCTGTAATGTACTATTTATTACCTGACTGACGGACTAATTAGAATTTCGATTTGTTCACCCTGTCGTCATCCCTATTGGCAACTTTGCACCTCACGCGACTAAAGCGCCTCTAGCGGGAATTCACGGTGACCCTCTTTCCGTCAAACTGCAGCGAACCCCGGACAAGGTTATTCGGCGCTTATGATCGATGCAGCAGTAAATTGGCGCGAATGCGTAAGCGCAGACCTCGGTGCGACAATCTCCACAGGCGGAGTGCGACTTATAGCGTATTTACAATCTTATATTTTAACTAGCTTCTGCCCGCGCCTTCGCCCGCGTGCAATTCGGTTATCGCGATCCTGCGTTTTTCCGGGACAAAAAGTAGCTGTCTGTTACCTCTTCATGCCTCAACCGCTGGACCGATTTACATGAAATTTGGCATGGAGATAGTTGGAGACCCGGGAAAGGACATAGGCTACAGTTTTTGTGCAGTTTTTAGGGTTTAGTATGAAATTTAAGGCGATGAAAGGGTGCAGTTTCTTGGGTTTAGTATGAAATCCATCAGTCAATTATATCTCCTTCCTCGTACATAAATAGTGTAATGGATGTTTTTAGTTTAAGTTTATTTGTTTTTGTACTTAATAATTAGGTTTTTGTAGGTATTTTGTGAGTTTGTGAAGTCGTTAAACATAATGGTTCTAAATGTGGAAACCTGTAATTGGCTTCTAAGATTCTAGCTTGTAAACATATTTAGAAATACACCTGTTGGTTTTCCATGAATAAATAAATAAATATTTGTAGCCAATATTTTTTCTTTTTTTCTTTCCTCCAGCTCGCTTGCCCGCTTACACTCGGCAGCCTGCCATAGACCACATCGACATGTCAACGTTGTGACGTGTTTTGTGACGGGCCGAAGGTCGATAACCGTGGGCGAATCGTGGTCAACTTATTAGTATTATATAATTAGGAATAGGTTGTATAGTCTGACTATGCTCGGAGTTTCTCTGCGTGATATAATCAGAAATGAGGATATCCGCAGTAGAACTAGGGTCACCGACATAGCCCGAAGAATTGCGAGCCTTGAGTGGCAGTGGGCGGGGCACATTGCTCGCAGGACTGATGGCCGATGGGGCTAGAAAGTTCTCGAGTGGTAATGCCTACTACTACTACTACAGCCTATTTGCGTCCCACTGCTGGGCACAGGCCTCCACTAATCACGAGAGGGTTTGGGCTATAATCCCCTCGCGGGCCCAGTGCGGATTGGGGACTTCACACACATCTTTGAATTACTTCGCAAATGCATGCAGGTTTCCTCACGATGTTTTCCTTCACCGAAAAGCTCAGTGGTTAATTCAAATTGAATTTCGCACATAAGTAAACTTAGAGGTGCGAGCCGGAATCGAACCCCCGACCCTCTGCATGAGAGGCGGTAGGTTGAACCATTAGGCCACCACGGCTTCAGTGGTAATGCCATTATTACTTTATTACACAGAGCCCTCCAATACTACAAGAAAAATCGCATATTTTGGCGGCAAAATATCTACATCAATCAAACTAATCTTTGCTTCCTGCTGAGTCCTGCCCTCCTTAGGATGGATAGGGCATTTCCTGACTAGGCGAGGGAAGTATATGTATCATTTTCTATGTAATTTTTTGCCCTGAATCCAATGAGACCATATGTCTCATATACCCTATACTTATGCGAGTTATGGGATCAATAGTTTGCGAGATATTAAGGACTAGCTTCTGCCCGCTTCGGTTATCGCGTTCCCGCGGGTACTATGCGTTTTTCTGGGATAAAAATGTCCTTTCCCGGGACCCCAACTAGGTATCTCTATGCCAAATTTATTTCATAGGCTACTTTCTAGCCAAGAAAAACGCATAGTTCCCGCGGGAACGCGATAACCGAATTCCACGCGGACGAAGTCGCGGGCAGAAGCTGGTAGGTAATAAATCTTAACCTCTTTAACATAATGAACACATGAACACTGCTGAGTGTTTTTGAGCACCGACGCGTTAAATGAGATCAAACAGCGGCGCGCCAAGGGTAACCGGCGGCCGCTCACTGCCACTAGCGTTGTCCTGCGGTTTTGTCTCCACATTATATAGGTATAGGTAATCACTAGTAGGAGAAAGGTTGGGTACATATATTGGTTTAAGGGTAGAAAATTTAGATAAATCTTAAAAACTGCCGGTGGTAAAACAAGATGGATCTTCCGTCCGATGGCTACCACTATATGTTACTCGCTAGCCTGCCGCTAAACAGCAGCGCTCGCACTGGGCCTAATTAATTATCGGCGTAAATAGATTATGCGTAACAGAATTCGACGAAAATCGTTATGCGAAATTAGTTTCGGCGTAAACACTATTATGCCTATACTGATTATGCAAAATCGAATTCTGCCAAAAAAATTATGCGTAAACAAGGGGAACCTTCGGAGACTTCAGGGGCTATATTCGAAGTCTTAAATAGGGATCTCCCTGTTCCCTATAGGATCGCTCCTGCTTAATAAATCGCTAACATTTCACGTACCTATTCATTATACAAACAGACAGGACAGAGTAAACAGGCAGGGGCTATATTCGAAGTCTTAAAAATAGGGATCTCACTGTTCCCTATCTTACTTTATATAATAAAGCCGAAAGTTTGTTTGGATGTTTGTTACTCAATTACGCCACGGCTCGATCGATTTACATGAAGAATTTGGCATACAGTTAGTTTGAGTGATTTAAGAGGGAGGTTTAAGGCCATTCATAGACCCAGCTCAGCCGTCACTGTCATTCGTGGGACGAGTGAAAGAGAAAGCGCTACGCACAGAACGCCCGATTTAGTTAGTATTTAACGCGTTTTAATTTCTATAAAAATACCGTCTAAAAAAATGACATTTATAAAGCTGTTGATGTATGCATATAATATGGATATTTTTTGTGTTATAATTAGTTTTACACTGTTTTATATAATAAACTGGAGTAAAGTTGGATTAGAGGTTACTTTGGAATTAAATTGTATCGAGCGAAGTTTCGTGAAACGTGTATCGAAAGCTGTCAATGTAATGATGATATAATCAAATATAACATATGTTTTTTTCATATTTTTAACTTTTAACATTTCTTAGAAAAGTATGATCTCAAATGACCAATTTGACGATGCTGGGTCAGGGAAGGGCCTTAAGTATATAAATATTCCCGCGGGAACGCTATAACCGAATTCCACGCGGACGAAGGCGCGGGCAGCAGCTACTTAGTTCGCTATATGTACGAGTAAATATCAATTAAAATAGTTCTTGAACAAACAAATCTGAATATAATTGGAGCCAATTACTGTTGACCGTTTTTGGATTTTTTCAACAACCATACTATAAAAATGCGGTAATTTTTAACGTCGGTTGCGTAAACAATACAAATAAAAATAAAAACTGCCCGTCAAGCTTAAACAATTCATTATGGTGTAATTATAATTTCCTTTTGTCTTTACATAATGGTCTGGATTTAATTCATATCTACTACTTCTTCAGCCTATTTGCGTCCCACTGCTGGGCACAGGGCTCCTTTCATCACGAGAGGGTTTGGGCTATAGTCCCCACGCGGGTCCAGTGCGGATTGGGGACTTCACACGCATCTTTGAATTACTCCGCAGATGCGTGCAGGTTTCCTCACGATGTTTTCCTTCACCGAAAAGCTCATGGTAAATTCAAATTGTATTTCGCACGTAAGTAAACTTAGAGGTGCGAGTCGGAATCGAACCCCCGACCCTCTGCATGAGAGGCGGTAGGTCGAACCACTAGGCCACCACGGCTTCAAATTCAAGTCGGATTTAATTAATATAAGGTGCCTATATCGTTGCGATAATATCTCGAATGATTTTAATGCAACAATGAGTGTTTGAAAATGTTTAAACATGAACTTGGGAATTAAATTAATGCGATCGTACTTACGATTCTTCATTATCATATTTTTTTAAGGTGCAATTTCGCACTTGAAATATTTTTTTTATTTTTTATTATAAACCTTTTTAGTAACCTATCTCTATTGATCTATTATAAGAAAAATGGCCCCGACAAAACGGGTGCCCGAACAGGCCTTCGTTATAAAGTGGCGTTATTAGCATATTGGAACGTATTTTCTAATGTCAGTTTGCTCCGTATGTTTTGACATAAGTAAGTATTTTTTATTCATATAAAAAGCATTACATTTTGAACATGCACAATATCGTGCCAAACTGCAAACAGTTTGTCGGCACTTCTGCTCTTGTACTTATTATTTTTTGAATTCTAAGTAACGCTTAACATAAAACTTAGTACTTGAATAAGTTGTACCTACATTCAAGTTTACAATAAAATTATAGCAATATACCTACAGTGAAAACAATTTATCATTGTCGTTTAACAACAATAAAACTTAACTTTCCAACAAAATCTTTTTTAATTTTCATATTTTGCTAGGCACTGTTCGTCCATATGTTATTATAGGTCAATTGCTCAACAGCAATGAAAAAGTTGCTGGTGCAAGTGAGTGTGTGTTGCATTGCTGTTGAGTGTATAATATAGGTATTATTAACATAAACGGCAGTCAGACGCAGACGGTAAAAAAAAAAGCTTAATTGGGGAACTGGACCTATATATTGATTTAAAAATGAAAATCGCCGATACCAAATTACCTATATAACACTTGACCCTGAAAATTCGCATTGTATTTGCCCCAATCAAATTTACCTTCCCACGATTCGAACCCGCAATGCAACCTCGCGGTAACCGGTAACTGGGTGGTCGGAGAAACGCCCTAGGGTACAAAATATAAAGTAGGGTCTTGACATTGGACACTGGAAAAAGCCGTTTAGGTGACTCTTGATGTCAACGGACTGTAAGGCACTGACAAGACCTAGGTAAATAGGGATGACGATTGGGTGAAGAAATCGAAATTCTAATTAGTCCGTCCGTCAGGTAATAAAAAAATATTAGACACGTATTTTTTGTTTTATCAAATTAACAAAGAATGACTAAGTTAAAACGCATTAAAGTTGGAGAGTGGGGGCTAATTACGTCACCGTTAGGTATAAATCGTACCTAACCGTGACGTCACGCGACATTTCAACTCAATATATCTCCGTATAAGTTTGATTACGTGAAAAAAGAAAAAATACGTGTCCAATACTTTTCAATAATCTTCCTGATAGACTAAGAAAAAAAAGTTGTCGTCATCCCTATTGACTTTATTTAAACAAAAACTATTTGATTTTGTAAGGCGAGTAAAATATATGTTAATATTCACTAGTCGCAAGTAGCACAGGACCGGTCTGAGTGGCGAGCCTTGGGGGAGGCCTATGTCCAGTGGACGTATATCGGCTGAAATGATGATGATGATTACTTAAACTTATTTTGAAATGTGAAGGCACGGGACTTTAGATAGTAGAAGATCTCCCTACACCATTATATTTGACATGTAACTATACAATTATAAATAAATTTTGATTTGATTTGATTTACTGAGTTTTCGTCTAATAAAGGTTCAACTTAGTTTTTTACTAATGTGCAATAAACTAACCTGGCGACGCACGGTTCTTGACGAGGCGAAGAAAATCGGGAAATGATGGAATGAAATCAAGCGCGAAGCTCAAGACCGATCGCGATGGAGACTCACTGTGGACGCCCTCTGCCCCACCGAGGGGACATAGGATCCTAAGTCAAGTAAGTCAAGCAATAAACTTTAAATAAATAAATTCTCTCTTAGAGCTCCCCTACACTTCCCAAGGATAGGATAGGTTGTCAAGTTGAGATTTCAAAGTACGTCAAAGTTTCGGCTTTGAAGAAGAAGAATAGTACATTATTGCAGAGGCCGCCAAGTAGCGCATTGCCGGACGAGTCAGTTAGAAGGCTGAGCGAAGCGAAGCCTTCTATTAGTACGAGTCCGGCAATCGCAATTGCGGCCGAGGTATATATAATGCTTCTCTCAAACAGCGAGGAAATACGTAAGGTCAGTCGGGGCAAGTGCGCCAGGATGGGAAGTGCGCCTAACATAAATATATTGAAACCTATAAATATTACTCAACTAGTAGTTGGCTGTTTACAAGGCATAGGGGCGAAATAAATTTAGGCGCACTTACCCCACATCAGTATTTACTACTTCCATGATCGTGGATGATTTGGCCATGGAAGTTGTACTTATTACCTCCATGGATTTGTCAGTTTCTCTACAGAGGTGTCTCAAATAGCAAGCGAATTAAAAAAAACACACACGACAATAATGTTTTTGCTGGCCAAGGCCGGCACTGGACAGCCTCGCGTCTTCTTTTTTTGAAAGTAACACGAACATTTCCGAGCATGTTTGAGAAAATACATTTTCACCTCACTGGCTCGAAAGTGGTCGTTTTGCAGCTTGATATCCGAGCGCAAAAGTTGTTTTTATCCGCTAGCGTGGAAAGTGTTTTTGAAATTCGAACGACGCATGACGCCACTGTCACAATAAAAAAAACAACGATACGTTCTAAAACGCAATTCGTCGTGAGAGTTTTATTAAAATAAAGGTTCAATTTACTTAATATCATCATTAATAAAATTATATTAATAATACACCGTTTCAGATGTATTTCATTATTTCACTATGTTTTATCACAAAAATACTTAAATATGTGTATATTTTAACTGTATTCAATGAATAATTGAATCTTGAAGTACGAGTAAGAGTGATTTGGAACGCAACCTCCGGAAAAAAAAAACATGAAAAAAAAATTTAAAAAAAGTTTTAGATTGCTGGTTTTGTAATTTAGAATACCTATACGAAGTAATAAAGAAAATATGAGCGATTCTAGCGATGACGCTACGAATTTAACTCCTCCAGAGTTAGCACAAACTGTACGTGACGCCGAACTAAGTCTTCTTCCCGAAAAATCGCGCGTGAGGTGAAAAATTTTGTGTTGCGCTCAGCAGCAAAGTCGTTTGCTGTCTCGTGCCTTTAAACCCTCGTTACACTCAGGATTCTATATTTGAACCACTCGCTTCGCTCGTGGTTCAACCCTAGAATCCTTCGTTCACTCGGGTCTCAATCACGCACTCACAGCAAACAACAACTTTGCAGCCTTGCATAACAAATAACTATTATTCATTGCAACGAAGACATATTTTACAGAACAATACAGAAAAAAAAACGTTTTGGGTAGCATTTTTGTATAATCTATCATAAATCAGTACTTCCCGATTTTTCCTTGAATGGTAAGTATATACCTAATACATTATGCACCTCCTGGCGTACCATCCATATGGTCTGTGTATTATACATGTCTTTATTTATAAACGAAAATAAATAAGACGCGGACGCTGAAACGGCCACAATGAAGCGTAATTAATACGTAATTAAATATTGTTTACTATGGGTGTCGACCACCACGGGAAACTGCTAATTTGCGGTAAACCACTTTTACCGAAACACCTTCTTTGTTAAGGCGAAGCGATTTTAAGGTCAGATTTTGCTATAGTATTTAAATTATTAAGTGCTAGCTTCTGCCCACGACTTCGCCCGCGTGGAATTCAGTTATCGCATTCCCGCGGGAACTGTGCGTTTTTTCGAGATAAAGGGTCGCCTTTGTCCTTTCCCGGGCCAAATTTCATCTCCATCGGTCTAGCGGTTGAAGCGTGAAGAGGTAACAGACAGACAGACAGAGTTACTTACGCATTTATAATATTAGTATGGATTTATCATCGTCGTCATCATTTCAGCCGAAAGACGTCCACTGGTAGACATAGGCCTCCATCAAAGCTAGCCACTGACACCGGTCATGTGCTACACGCTTCCACCGGTTTCCCGCGAGGTCGTCGCTCCATCTAGTTGGTGGCCTACCGACAGCTCGTCTCTACCCAGAACTTTATTGCTACAGTTTTTCCGGGATAAAAAGCAGCCTATGTCCTTTCCCGAAACTCCAAATGGAGATCCATGCCTTTCAACTAAATCGGTCCCGCATTTTAAAAGTGAAGAGGTAACAAACAGACAGACAGTTACTTTCACATCTAAGTATAATATTAGTATGGACTATACGTAATACCTACTATAGATACGTCGTCTAAAAACGTTCAAAACTGGTAACCACATTACACAATCACAACCCTGCACAATATATATAAATCAGACACTACCTAATATCAGTTAAATGACCTGTCAAACAAGTGTACGTACATTATGTCAATTAAGATCACAGGAAATGACATAGGTCAAGTCACACGCACGACCTAATCGGAAATAGTTGAACATTGTCGATAAATGTAAATTGATGCAGTCAAGGTGTAAAGCATAAATTAATAAATAAATAAATATCTTGGGACGTTTCACACATATTGACCTAGCCCCAAACTAAGCAAAGCTTGTACTATGGATGCTAGACAACGATATAAATACTTATATAGAGAAATACATACATATATAAATACTAACATCCATGACTCGAGTACAAACATTCGTGTTCATCACACAAAGTTTGCCCCGAGCGGGACTCGAACCCGCGACCATCGGAACAGAAGGCAGGGTCACTACCAACTGGACCAATCCATAGCATGAATAATTATTATTTTAGTTAATAGCACAATCTAATACGACATAATATTTAATAGTACTACATACAGAATGGCCACGGAATCACCCGCCTGAATCTAGCCGGCGCGCAATTCGCGCCCAACTCGCCCTTACCGTCATTTGTTTCATCCGGAGATGGAGAGTGAATCGTTGGCCCGCGTAGTAGTACACACACATTTACAAGTGTACAGACGTCCTCGCACGCAAACATTGACACTACATTACTGCAGCGTCGCAGCTCTGAGTTTACTTATATGTGCGAAATTTAATTTAAATTTGCCACTGAGCTTTTCAATGAAGGAAAACATCGTGAGGAAACCTGCACGCATCTACGAAGTAATTCAAGGAAGCACAGGTGGCAACAGCAAAAAGGTTTTTTTTAAGTAAAGTGTAAATTGGGAAGATTAATATAGTCATAATATGATATTCTAGGCCACCTAGCTAACCAAATCACCGAATTATACAAATATAATACTACTACTACAGCCTATTTGCAGCATTTACAGGCCTCATCTCATCATGAGAGGGCTTGGGCTATAGTCCCCACGCGGACCCAGTGCAGATTGGGGGCTTCACACACATCTTTAAATTACTTCGCAGATGCGTGCAGGTTTCCTCACGATGTTTTCCTTCACCGAAAAGCTCAGTGGTAAATTCCAATTTAATTTCGCACATAAGTAAACTTACAGGTGCGAGCCGGAATCGAACCCCCGACCCTCGGCATGAGAGGCGGTAGGTCGAACCACTAGGCCACCACGGCTTTTTTTACAAATATACATAATTCAAATTCAATCATTTATTCAGCAAATTGGCCACATAGGGGCACTTTTACACGTCAGAAAAAGAATTTACCAGCGCTTCCTAGACCCATTGCTTGAGAAGAAGCGCCGCAACAAACTCAAGCAGAAGGCCTTTTTTCAAAATTTCCACATAGTTACAAAATTTACATTACATGTATAAAATATACATATAGGTACGTACTAAAATTACATTGAAGGGATCTAAGATCTTAGAGATGTACAGTCAAGGGCATTAATATGTATACACCTTTGGACCTTAACACAACGGAACAGGATGCAAAAGTGTACACATATTAATGCCCTTGACTGTACAGTCTTCAAGGGTCCAGAAAAATTATATATATATATCGTAGGCAATGCAATATGAACGCCAGTATTTCTATGCCTGATGCTGCATCAATACTGGTTATTTGGAAATGTTAAGCAGGTAGCTTGGATGTGGTCTGTATGAGCTGGAATGTTTTCATAGGTTGGCAGTGTTGGCACACTTGCTTAAGTTCGGCGCGCTTTAGCGGGCTGTCAGCGGGATTGACAGTTATGACTTGAAAAGGCAGAAGGAGTTTGGCTCGTGCCGACGATTCAGTTTGATTAGATTGATTTGATGTCTGAATGTGATAAACCCGATGGAAGTCACCGTAGTGATAGTGCTTAGCCAGCTCGTACAGAATGCATCGCGTTTCCAACAGTGTGATACTAAACCGGAGTCGTAAACGTGCAAATGCTAGAGTGTACTGTGTTCGGACGGATTCTATGGTATCAGCGGTGCTGCCGCTGTAAAGGCCTCAAAGACGCCCACAAGAAACGATATTTGATCGTCCTATACAAGAAAAACCGTTCTCCACGACATATATATAATAGTATCTCCCCCTTAATAAACCACTTTGCGACTTAAATGACCGAAACCTTGCGAGGGTCTTATTACTTCATTACGTAAGCAACTTGTATCGTTTAATTATTATAAAATAATCTGTGTGATACATAATTTATCCACCATCTCAATGTCAATATTGTGGGAGAGCCATAAATTACATGCAAGTAAAATATTAATGTAACAAATCTATTTAAAAAAAAACATAAACAACAGGTGTATGTGTGCCGACATAGCCCGAAGAATGGCGAGCCTTTAGTGGCAGTGGGCGGGGCACATTGCTCGCAGGCCTGATGGCCGATGGGGCCGGAAAGTTCTGGAGTGGCGCCCGCGAACCGGGAGACGAGCTGTCGGTAGGCCTCCAACAAGATGGAGCGACGAAATTTAAAGGTAACGCGGTGGATGCGAGTGGCACAGGGCCGGTCTGAGTGGCGCGCCTTGGGGGAGGCCTATGTCCAGCAGTGGACGTCTGAAATGATCATGATGACCCGTATGTTACATTGCGATTTTAAAGACGTTACATCAAAAAAATACCGCCTTCAAACTCCGACAGACTGCGATGTCAATGTCAAGTTCACTATATGATTATCATTTCTTTGGGTCGGTTCACTTGACACCGACTTTGCAGTCTGTCGAAGTTTGAAGGCGGTTTTTTTTTTTCGGCTACACTTTCCAAACATTACTATAGAAGTACATAAGTAACTCTGAAGTCTTCGAAATCGACACCAAAATCATCTACGTGCTAGCAAATTTCGAGGAGTTCCCTCATTTTCTCATGGATCCCATCATCAGAACTAAACCAAATTAATATGGGACCAACTTGGAAGTACCACCTTTCGAACAAAAAAGACTCATCGAAATCGGTTCACGATTACTATTTATTTTTTGGTGAACATACATTAAAAAAAAGATTCCGACGAATTGAGAACCTCCTCCTTTTTTGAAGTCGGTTAAAAATACTTACCTAATCGTTTTCTTTTTCACGGAAGCCAGTTACTTATCGCTTCGCACTACGGGTACTCGGGAGTTCTTTCTTTGCCCAGTTTTGTTTAAAGTGTCACAGACTGCGCCGGTTGTTGAAAGTTTACGTCACAAGACGCCGTGTTTATTTCAGATTCGAACCTGCGCTCACGCAGCTCCGAGTTTCGTACTTAGGATGCGTCCGCAATGACAGCTTAGAAAACGGCGTTTCTCAACTTTTCATACAATAGTATTTTTCGCAATCGTGACATAATATAGAGCTTTTCAGTCGAGTACCGTGTTTAGGCCACGAAGCTTGCTGAGTGGCCTAAGTAAGGTACGAGATTGAAAAGCTTGATTATGGCACTATTGTGAACAATACTTTTTGTACGAGTCCATTAAAATTAATAATTTAACTCATTAGTACGAGTATATAAGAAAAATAAATGTCGTTTGAATTTTGCTCTTCGTGGTAGGGCCTGTAATCTAGTTGGTCACGACGTGCATCTAGATGGCCATGCCGAAACGTGAAAAAGTATTTCGATCGTTTAGAGCGAATCGAAATAACTTATTTCGGTTGTTTCGGAAGTATGACTATTTAACGATGAAAAGAGTGACATTGCAGTATTCTCTATGAAATCTTAATACACATATTTCAATTGACGAGTACAAAAAAAGTATTTCGATCGTCTAGAGCGAATCGAAATAACTTATTTCGGTTGTTTCGGAAGTATGACTATTTAACGATGAAAAGAGTGACATTGCAGTATTCTCTATGAAATCTTAATACACATATTTCAATTGACGAGTACAAAAACGTATTTTCGCTTTTATTCCTACACTAGCTTTTCCCCGCAACTTCGTATGCGCAGAAATATTAAAAAGTAAAATCCCGATTTTTCCCGTTCCCGTGGGAATTTTGCAAAATCCTTTCTTAGAAATGCCTACGTCATAGCATCTAGCTGCATGCCAAATTTCAGCCCGATCCGTCCAGTGGTTTGGGCTGTGCGTTATTGATCACTATGTCAGTCAGTCAGTCTGTCACCTTTGAGTTTTATATATTTAGATTACTAAACAGATTGACTCGAAACTTGGTACACATAATAAAAATCATTATTGTGAGTGTCCGAAATTAGTAAAAGTTGTGGTAAAATAAAACACAATTAAATTACAGCCAAAAAACTGAATTTTGTAGTTTGTATGGAGGAAACTAAAATGGTCCTAGTTTCTTTGTTATTCAACTTATTACAATCAAAGTGTCTTTTGGACACTACTATCTCTGCTCCACTATTACTTGTAAAATTTGGTGCCAATCTGATAAGTAGTTTGCGAAATATAACTACGTTTGTTGTTCTTAAATATTTGACGATGTATTTGGTTCAGTTTAATGTTTAAAATAGAGTAATTTTTTTAGAAACTTTTAACGTCTGTCTGTTACTGGTACCTCTTCACGCTTAAACCGATAAGCCGATTTAGATGAAATTTGGTTTGGAGGTAGTTTGAGTCCCGGGGAAGGACAAAGGCTACGTTTTATCCCGGAAGAACTAATAGTTCAAGCAGGAACACTGTAAGTGCTATAACCGAATTCCACGCGAGCGAAGTCGCGGGCTAACGTAACTCTGTCAGTCTGTTATCTCTTCACGCTTAAACCGCTGAACCAATGTAGATGAAATTTGGTTTAGAATTAGTTAAACTCCAGAAGGACACAGGCTATCCTTTTATCCCGAAAAAAATGCATAGTTCCCGCGAAGTAGGGGACACAAGCTGCTGAAAAATAATTTCTTAAAAAAACAACCTGTTCACTGTGAACACAAGTTTATTTCAAACAAAGCTCGAATTACGCGAGAGTTGCGTGGACAAACGACTCGACTTTTTTTCCTCGGAACAATCCGGTCACCATTGCGGGCTGCGGTTTAGTGAGTTAACCCGGACACCTTTCATGAAACATTTTAATGTAGTTTAATTAATTAAGATGTTTAAAATTGTAGTGTTATTGTTGGTAACGTGTTTGAAAGAAAAATTAGGATTGCAGACGAAGAAAGTAGAGTGCGGTTATAAGGTAAAGGACGCTTCTTCTTAAAGACTTTTAAATTTCTTTTTTCGAACATTAAATTTTTGGGACACGCTTTTATTGCTGACTGTACTTTTCTTTGTAAATCCTTCATCTACCCTTCAAGACGAATCAAACGAGTCCAAACTCGATGGGGTTGTGTCGTTTAACTACCGCGTTCCTCTGGCCACCTTCCAGCTCCATCATCAGATCAGCTCCATGTCATCATAATATTGCATTGTCACGTGATTTACATATTCGTGCAAAATTTCAGCTCAATCGGAAATCAGAGAGTGGGTCAAATTTAACTTGCAAGATTCCATTACATAGTTACATACAGGTCGACCTAATAAAAGCGTGTAAAAAAAAAGAGGAGGTTCTCAATTTGTCTGTATGATTTTTTGACGTGATAACGTCTTATAAATTGATGAACGCCGGCTGCGCCCACACAGTAGCGTTGTAGCGTTCGTGACGTTATCACGTATAAAAATTATCGTCCGTAAACCGTCTTTACAGACAACCAATTTTTTTTCAAGTACCTCGATTACTTCGTCTATTTTGAACCGATTTCGATGATTATTTTTTCAATCGAAAGGTGACCCTTTTTGGTCCCATTTGGTTTAGTTCTCATGATGGGAAAATGAGAAAATGAGGGACCTCCTCAAAATATGTTTAGCACGCTGATTTTGGCATTGAGTGATACTTAGGTAAGTCCCGTTGTACCAATGTTTGGAAGTTATAGCCTGAGGAATGTACAACAAAAAACATTGAGAACCTCCTCCTTTTTTTCGAAGTCGGTAAAAAGAAGACTGTATGTCGGTCTGTTCCAGCAATGCCCCCAAACCCGAGATGGAGCTTTGAACGTACACCTGATCGCACACTCCCACATGGATGCTGGCTGGGTGAAGACCTTCGACGAATATTACTATGGAGGTGAGACATTTAGAACATTGGTCGCAGGACTGATGGCCGATGGGGCCAGAGAATTCTGGAGTGGCGTCCGCGAAACGGGAGACGAGCTGTCGGTAGGCCTCCAAAAAGATGGAGTGTGACAACCTTGTAAAGGTCGCGGGAACGGGATGCGAGTGGAACAGGACGTGACTTGGTTAGGCCTGTGTCCAGCAGTGGACGTCATTCGGCTGAAATGATGAGACATTTAGCAGGCCTCTGAAAGACAGTAAGGAAATCTCAGTAACAGGTGCTCTAGTGGCTCTGAGGGCTGTAGATCTCTAGTCTACTTTTGCGTCTTGAATATTTTTTTAAACATAACGAACCCTGTACCTTCACCATGTTGAAAAAAAAAACAAAATCGAATCTATGACGAAACTTTGTTTATCTTCGAACATGCTCACAAAATTTCACGAGGATCTGTTGAGAAATTCCACTTGTAGAGGAGAACCCTTTGCATACAGACATAAGCCATTATTTAAAGAGAAGAAGAGGAGAACCAAAGAGAACAGTGGAAATTCTGTAATCCCTGACATTATGTAAGTTTCGGTTTGACCCACGAATGCTATAGCAGAAAAGTGCCGATAGTTTTCAAACCCCTGGACTGATTTTCTTCGAAAATAACTAAGAACGCTCCCCATTAACTCATGGGTATCAATCAAAAACTAAAAGCCCGTCTTCCCTTTCCAGATGGGGTAAAAAGTGTTTTGTGTTTAGGCACCAACATTATTTGGCGTTGCGTGCTCTAAAACAACTTCAAATTCAAATTCAATCATTTACTCAGCAAATTGGCCACATAGGGGCACTTTTACACGTCAGAAAAAGAATTTACCAGCGCTTCCTAAACCCATTGCTAGAGAAGAAGCGCCGCAACACACTCAATCAGAAGGCCTTTTTTCAAAATTTCCACATAGTATACAAAATTTACATTACATGTATAAAATATACATATAGGTACGTACTAAAATTAAAATGAAGGGATGTATAATCTCTAACTTAAACTTAAATCTAAGATCTTAGAGATGTATAGTCTCCAAGTGTCCAGAAAATATATATATATATATATATGGAGATGGCCTCCATTGACAAATAAAGATAAATTCCATAGTTGTCGACAGGCAACAACTTAACAACTGAGCCGCCTTGCACAACCGAGAACTAAATTATCGTGACAGTCTAAACAATCACAAGAAAGAAACAGAATTGCGCAAAAATACTTAATACAGTTTATAACAAGTTTGCCAGGATACAACACTACACCTCCCTCGCTTCCTGCACATTCTTGGCACATTCATCCCTTATATATTTGCATACATACACGCCCCTCGTTCATCCTCTCCAGATGGTCGAATCACGAATGTAAGTATTAATATTTCACATGTTTTCAGCTAAGGCTTCAATCAGCTCGGCAAACGTACAGCTGATTTACCACTCCGTTCTCTCCGAACTTTTGCATGATAGGAGAAGAAAGTAAGTACCTACCCACTAGAAAGAATATAAAAAGACAACACAGCTATGCTGGTGGGGCACATAATTCGTAGGTCTGGCGGCCGATGGGGCTAGAAAGTTCTCGAAAGGCGTCCGCGAACCGGGAGACGAGATGTCGGTGTCTCCAACAAAATGGAGGCTTGACTTGGTGAAGATCATAGGAATACGGTGTATGCGAGTGGCATATGACTGGTCTGAGTGGCGCGCCTGGGGGAGGCCGATGTCAAGCAGTAGACGTCTTTCAGCTAACATGGTGTCGATGATGATGATGATGAGGTGGCGGAATTCGAATGAAGAGTCAATGTTAAACAAAATAAAACACTTTGACTTTGACTTTATGTTTGCGAGCGAGGACGTCTGTATGCGTGCGAGGACGTCTTTACACTTGTAAATGTGTGTGTACCTCTACGCGGGCCAATGATTCACTCTCCATCTCCGGATGAAACAAATGTTGGGCGCGAGTTGCGCGCCGGCTAGATTCAGGCGGGTGATTCCGTGGCCATTCTGTATGTAGTAATATTGAATCTTCTGTGGCAAGGGGACCACCTGGGGACTATAGCCGAAACCCTCTCGAAATAAGAGGAGGCCTGTGCCCAACAGTGCGATGTAAGTAGGCCTGTTGTGGTACTTTTGGTGGTGGGTAGCTGTGGGATTTTCAATCGCTTTACGACAATCTTCTAAGGACTCTTTCTCCATTCAAACACAAGAAAAATTTACCATACAAAAGTTATGCAGCTTATCCTCAATCCTAGGTTCACATTCTCCGAGTCAGGCTACTTCTGGCGTTGGTGGAAGGAACAGCGCCCAGCCACCAGGGCGACCTTTCGCTCCTTAGTCCAGGAAGGCCGGGTGGAGTTCGCTGGCGGCGGCTGGGTGCAGAGCGACGAAGCTACCACGGACTACATGATGCTATTGGACCAGTATACTTGGGGACTCAGGTGGGTTGTCTTGGCTCATGTATCTTTGCATCTATCTTGCCCCAACTTTACGTAAAGATTTGCACTTGAGCGTATCGAAACTTACATTAAATGCACAAAACGTGTTATACTGAGCAGAGTTATTGCTCTGCTACGGAGTAAATGAAACACAATTCTTCACCTCACTATGTCACAAGGCGGACACGGCATATAAAAGCACGATTTCGAACATAATTCGAATGAAGTGCCTGTGTCTGTATGCGTGCGAGGACGTCTGTACACTTGTAAATGTGTGTGTACCAGCTACACGGGCCAACGATTCACTCTCCATCTCCGGATGCAACAAATGGCGGTAGGGGCGAGTTGGGCGCGAGTTGCGCGCCGGCTAGATTCAGCTGGTGATTCCGTGGCCATCTCGTGTGTAGTAGTATTAAATATTTTGTGACTAACGCCCGGTTCCTATATCCACGAAACGCCTCGTTTTGCCTACGGACGGTTGATTTTTGACATTTGTTCCATAGAGAATCTGTCAAATTTTAACCGTCCGTAGGCAAAACGAGGCGTTACGTGGATATAGGAACCGGCCCTTAGTCGAGCCTTTCGAACCATTCCATTTTTGAAATTCAAATAAAGACATAGCTTCAGGCCGTGGTGTAGCTGTTAGAAATTCAAAACCCACTTTCCATGCGTAGATGAATAGAGGATTAAGAAAGATTTTTGCGCTTAGAGCTTTTCCTTTATTGGTAACATCCGACATAATAGTACATTATTGCCGTGGCCGGGAAAGTAGGTCTTTGCAGGCTGAGTACTGGTTTAAAGGGCCGAGGCTTCGCCGAGGCCCTTTAATATGTACGAAGCCTGCAAAGCCTTTCACGTGCCGAGGCTTATATAGTGCTTTTCTCAAAAATGAAAAAAAACCTTGATATTAGGTATTCATAATACAGCATTGACACGCACGCAAAGGTAGTCAAGTACTTACAACAAATCCAATGGAACGCCAGTCTTATTTCGTATTCACCGATATTTGACTTTAACAGACACACTAACACGGCAAGTTAAAAACTCGCATGTAGATTTCTCGTTTTTTATAAAAATTAAGACCTTTTATTAATTTTTAAACCAAACTAGTAAACTATTTTCATGAAATTTTGCTATATAAATCTGATACAAGACAAGAACTCCCGCTCTTTATGGATCGTTCTTTTTTTTAATTCCGTTCTGAAAAGGTTCTGAAATACATTGCGCTGTTTCAGACACGGATAAAAACGTTTGGTTTCGCGTCAATTGACAGATACAGAACATGCAGACTTGGCTGTTTGGGAATTCCTTCGCGTATTTATCAGTTTAAAAAAAAAGTACCTGTACGATAATGAAATTTCATACAACATTCCCTGCGCTTATACATGCCGCGGAAGTAAATTCATACAAATTTCCGGGGCATGCAGTTGAGTTTTTTTTTTTTAATTTTTGACTGATTGTCAAAGACGCACTTTGCGGTCTGATAGAAAGCAGACAATGACGAGTTTCCCCGCCATTTTTGAGAAAATACAATTATTGGCTACTAGATTTGTGTATTTGGCACTGAAGTAGCTCCAAAGTTTTTCTAAGCGTCAGTTCCGTATTTCGCCTCCTTTCTTTTCTAGAAAGCTTAACGACACTCTTGGACCCTGTGGCAAGCCGAAAGCCGCTTGGCAGATCGACTCCTATGGCCACACTAGAGAACATACTTCCTTACTGGCACAGATGGGCTACGATGGACTGTTTATAGGTAAAGTGACACTATTGACCCCTTTGGCTAGTCAAAGTGGCCTGGCAAATAGACTTCTAAGGCCACGCTAGAGAACATATTTCATTACTGGCACAGATGGGCTACGAAGGATTGTTTATAGGTAAGGAGTGATACCATCGAACACTTTGGCAATTCAAAGTGGCCTGGCTAATGTACTTCTAAGGCCACGCTAGAGAACATACACTTCGTTACTGGCACAGATGGGATACGATGGACTGTTTATAGGTAAGACACCCTCGACCCCTTGGGCAAGTCAAATGACCTGGCAGATGACTTCTATGGCCACACTAGATAACACACTTCTTTACTGGTACATATCGACTACGATGGACTTTTGAAATGTAAGCAATGTTAAAATGGTTTCCTAAAGTATAGAGTGAATAGGCATCTTCTGGGTAAGTGTGTTCTGTCTTACGCGACAGGTAGCGGCGAGCGTGTTACAGACACATTGCGCGTTCGTGACGCCCGCCGCGCATCGGTTAGCGACCGTTCGCGCGCAATGTGTCTTTAAAACGCGGAGCCGCTACCGCTGTCTCGCGAAGTCATGGCCGAACGGTTAGATGGAGACCGTTCAAGGAGAATGCTGCTGTCCATCGTCCGGTTTTCCCTCTTTAGTCTCTTACGTAACCCACGGGAGGAGTTGGTCCAATTCTTACCCGGAACCAAACGGTGGATCATGATGATAATGACGATGATGATGATGATGATGATGATGATGATGATGATGATGATAATGATGATGATGATGATGATGATGATGATGATGATCATGATGAATAAATCGATAACCTTTGTTGACAGGCCGAGTAGACCACAAAGAGAGAGAAGCGATGCTAGAGGAAGACAGAATGGAGTTCATGTGGAGAGGGAGCGATGTTCTCGGTAAGCTTGACGTTTATCCGGTTCGAAGGACCAAAACAACCCAGAAATATTCAAAGTACCTACACCATTACATATTGAGTATCCCTGCCATGACAGCAGCCTATTCACGTTCCATATTTAATTGCTTGTCACAGGCCTATTCTCATCACGAGAGGCTATTGTCCCCACGCAGGCCCAATGTAGACTTCACAACTTCTTCGGTTACCGCACTCCCGCGGGAACTTTGCGTTTTTCCGTGATGAAAAGTAGCCTATATCCTTTCCCGACACTCTATTTCCATAAAAATTTCAGTCCAGCGGTATACGCGTGAAGAGGTAACAGACAGACAGATAGAGTTAAATTACTTTCGCATTTATAATATTTGTATTGATTTCATTGCTTAAGAGTCCCCCGTACGCACGGCGTTTCTCAACTTTTCATACAAACGTAGTTTCGCTTTTATTCCCAAATTACTAAACAGATTGACTCGAAACTTGGTACACATAATAAAATCATTATCGTGAGTGTCCGAAATTAGTAAATGTTGTGGTAAAATAAAACACAATTAAATTACAGCCAAAAAACTGAATTTTGAAGTTTGTATGGAGGAAACTAAAATGCTCCTAGATTCTTTGTTATTCAACTTATTACAATCAAAGTGTATTTCGGACACTGATATCTCTGCTCCACTATTACTTGTAAAATTTGGTGCCAATCTGATAAGTAGTTTGCGAAATAAAACTAAACTACGTTTGTATGGAGAAACGAGCGTACAGGGGACTCTTAAACAAATCGAAAAATAAGAAAAACCTAAAAGCATTCATAGAATTGATAGCTTCTGCGAGTAAAATATCGTCAATATGATTTCAGGCAAAATGTCCGATATAATGACGCATACCCTATACAACCTGTACAACGCTCCAGAAGGGTTCTGCTTTGACTTCCTATGCAACGAGGAGCCCATAGTCGACGACATTGATAACCGGGTGTACAACGCTGAGAAACGAGTAAGTTCAATTAAAATTAACGCATTCACCGCCACTTCTGTTTTACGAACTTTCGCCAGGTGCCACATCTGTCATTGCAACGCACCTGTGCGTTCAAGGTACTGCGGGAAAGTCAGCAAAACGCATATATGCGTCGGTGGCAGTGAATGCGTTAAGGCGCTATGAAAAGACCTAAATTGACTTTAGTAAAACTTGAAAACTACTGATCGGATTGCAACTTGCAACAAAATTTGGCATGGGGGTAGATTATAACACGGGTCAACATATAGGCACACGGCGGACACGGCCTATAAAAGCACGATGAAGTGTCAATGTTTGCGTGCGAGGACGCGGGCCAATGATTCACTCTCCATCTCCAGATGAAACAATGACGGTAACCTAAGGGCGAGTTGGGCGCGAGTTGCGCGCCGGCTAGATTCAGGCGGGTGATTCCGTGGCCATTCTGTATGTAGTACTATTAAATATTCTGTGGCATAGGCTGCTTTTTATCCCAGAAAAACGCATGGTTCCCGCGGGAACGCTATAACCGAATTCCACGCGGACGAAGTCGCGGGCAGAAGCTAGTTTTATATGTTGGCAGGTGACTTTACTATCATCCATACGACTACACTTTTTGTGTACTTTTTTCTTTTTCTGTACCTTCTTCATTCATTCGTTCATTCATTCATTCATCCATTCATTCATACAGGTGACCGAGTTCATCAGCCAAATCGAGCGGCAGGCCAAATACTACGAACATGACAACATAATGGTCACAATGGGCGGGGACTTCACGTACCAGAGCGCCGCCAATTGGTATATGAACATGGACAAACTCATCAAGTAAGTACAGGTTTACACAACTTAGAAGGCGCGTGGATTAAGCAAAAATAGACTCTGCGTCAACGGATTAAGTGCTTCACCGCGCGCCTTCTAAGTTGTGTCATACTGTACCGATAAATGATGCAGATTGGCAATGCCGCCTTTACCATAACACACGGGGCCTGTGCCCGCCCTATGGTCACAGGCCCCGTGTGTTCATAAGTAAATACTCCAGAGCTGAAACCGTGGTAGCCTAGTGGTTTGACCTACTGCCTCTCATGCAGAGGGTCGGGGGCTCAAATCCGGCTCGCAGCAGGCAAGTATGATTCAAGGATGTATGTGAAGTCCCCAATCCGCACTGGGCCTGCGTGGGGACTTCGGATGAAGTGTCAATGTTTGCGTGCGAGGACGTCTGTACACTTGTAAATGTGTGTGTACCACTACGCGGGCCAGTGATCCACTCTCCATCTCCGGATGAAACAAATGACGGTAAGGGCGAGTTGGGCGCGAGTTGCGCGCCGGCTAGATTCAGGCGGGTGATTCCGTCGCCATTCTGTACGTAGTACTATTAAATATTCTGTGCTGTGGTGACCCTCATTGCAACCTGCTAGGTACAGGCCGCGGCACGTATCTTGAGCGGTGAGCGAAAGTAGATGGGATTTCTGCGCATGTTTACGACTGAAGGGCCAATAAGCGTGTGCGTACAGCACAGCGCCCGCTGCGTCCCGCGCTCCTCTACCGATGAGACGAGACCTTATCTTTGACTTCTGCGCATCGAAGGCCACCGCAAGTTCTTTTTTTATGTCGATAGTATAGGCAAACGAGCGCACAGCCCACCAGATGGTAAGTGGTCACTGCGGCCCATGGACACCGAAATCCTTTGATCCCCCATTAAGAAACCATAAGATCTCGAATGCGGTGCCTACCCTGAGGCCTAAGATGGAATGTATCTGTGCCAGAAATTTCACCGGCTGCCTTAACCACCTACCGGAACACAACAGTGCGAGCACTGCTATTTGGCGGCAGGGTGCTTATTAGTGTTGTTAACTATTTTCCAGCCACATCAACACACATCCGGCGAACATGTCAGATGTAAACGTGTTCTATTCGACGCCATCTTGCTACTTGAAGGCACTGTATCTATATGGAAGGAGGGACAAAGCTGTCTACACTGAAAGGGTAAAACTTATACTACTACTACAACAGCCTATTTACGGCCCACTGCTGGGCACAGGCCTCCTCTCATCACGAGAGGGTTGGGCTATAGTCCCCACGCGGGCCCAGTGCGGATTGGGGACTTCACACACATCCTTGAATTACTTTGCAGATGCGTGCAGGTTTCCTCACGATGTTTTCCTTCACCGAAAAGCTCAGTGGTAAATTCAAATTGAATTTCGCACATAAATAATGTCAGAGGTGCGAGCCGGATTTGAACCCGCAACCCTCTGCATGAGAGGCGGTAGGTCGAACCACTAGGCCACCACGGCTTCCTGAAAACTTATACTGGGCCTATACTATATTCGAAGTCTTAAATAGGGATCTCGATGTTCCCTTTAGAATATTATATATTATAGCTCGCGCGTCAAGTTGACCTTTAAATCTAGCTGCTTAAAGTTCACGCGCCTCGTGAGCGATCCTATAGGGAACAGCGAGGTCCCTATTTAAAGCTTAGACTTCGAATATAGGCCCTGTAATACAACCCATTGAAATACTCAGACACCACAACAGATTTTTATTATTAGCAAAATTTTAGTAAACCGATCGAAACAAGCACATACCATAATATTTTAGTGTGCAGTTTACGTTCCGTGTGTACAAAGTATCGCGCGGGTGTAGGTACTTAGAGAGACATGAAATTCAAAAACTGACACAGTTGTCGTCCTTACTTTCCCATCAGTTTGTCTTTAACCTGGCTTTAGACATATACACTCGACCGCAATGAAATCGGGTCACGTTGTATAGGATTTTCCATACAACGTGAGCTGATTTCATTGCGGTTGAGTGTATACAGAAAACTAGCTTATTGTCAAATATTTGTGACCTATTAGACAGAGGTAATATTTAATAGTTATTTGTGCAACAAGAGAGCAAAATTGTTTTTTGCTTCGAGTGCCATGTTTGAGTCCTGAGCTAGCGAAAGATTCTATAGTTGAATCACGAGCGTTCAGCGAGTGATTCTAGTTTAGAATCTTGAGCTAGCGAAGGACTCCAGGGCACGAGAAGTAAAAGAAATTGCTCTCGAGTAGCACATACAATTTTTCACCTCAGTAGCGAGAACACATAAAAGGTACTTGCAAAGAATACTTACAACACGAAAAATATGAAATAACATTTCTTCTTCACTCCTTTCACTCAAATTATTACTTGAATTTCATGTTTTAAAAGAATTACTTTAAAGTTAATTATCGAAAATTAAGAAGAAAGACATGATTTGACATGAGACAATGGCGGCAATTTTCCAAACGTATGTTCGGAGACTAGTACTTGATGATCAATTTCGAATTTATTCGGTAATATTTGAAAACTTTTAGTTTACTTTAAATTAAAACTTTAGTTTAAAATGATTACAAATAACATAATTATATGAAATATAAGTCATTTGAAAATTGTAAGATTTTCAAAAGTTAAATCAACGTATAATTGTAATGTCTAAAAATACGGCGTACCTACTGATGCGTTGCGCGTATCCGAACGTTTCTAATTCAGTTATTTTTCTACGAAAACAGATTCGCAGTAAGACTTGCCTAGTATAATTCTACCTCTTTTCTTAAAGAAATGAAAAGAAGAGAGCGGATAAAACCAAGATAGTTTGAATTATTAGTATAAGAAGTAGTTACTAGTTAGATGCCGCAGTATGAAATGACCATTCGCAGTAATGAAATTTAAAAAAAGAAAAAGCGCGGAAACGATTTAAGTGTGGCTGCAAGGCTTAGGCCTTTGCCTTTGCCTGATGGGAGTGTCTGATGGGATAAAAGGATTAAAAAAAAACAAATTAAAAATAGTTATTTGTGCAACAAGAGAGCAAAATTGTTTTTTGCTTCGAGTGCCATGTTTGAGTCCTGATGTTTGAGTCCTGAGCTAGCGAAAGATTCTATAGTTGAATCACGAGCGTTCAGCGAGTGATTCTAGTTTAGAATCTTGAGCTTAGCGAAGGACTCAAAGGCACGAGAAGTAAAATAAATTGCTCTCGAGTAGCACATACAATTTTTCACCTCAGTAGCGAGAACACATAAAAGGTACTTGCAAAGAATACTTACAACACGAAAAATATGAAATAACATTTCTTCTTCACTCCTTTCACTCAAATTATTACTTGAATTTCATGTTTTAAAAGAATTACTTTAAAGTTAGTTATCGAAAATTAAGAAGAAAGACATGATTTGACATGAGACAATGGCGGCAATTTTCCAAACGTATGTTCGGAAACTAGTACAATGATAAATTTCGAATTTATTCGGTAATATTTGACAACTTTTAGTTTACTTTAAATTAAAACTTTAGTTTAAAATGATTACAAATAACATAATTATATGAAATATAAGTTATTTGAAAATTGTAAGATTTTCAGAAGTTAAATCAACGTATAATTTTAATGTCTTAAAATACGGCGTACTGATGCGTTGCGCGTATCCGAACGTTTCTAATTCAGTTTTTTTTCTGCGAAAATAGATTCGCAGTAAGACTTGCCTAGTATAATTCTACCTCTTTTCTAAAAGAAATATAAATAAGAGAGCGGATAAAATCGAGATCGTTTGAATTATTGGTATAAGAAGTAGTTACTAGTTAGATGCCGCAATATGAAATGACCATTCGCAGTAATCAAATAAAAAAAAAAGAAAAAGCGCGGGAACGATTTAACTGTGGCTGCAAGGCTTAAGCCTTTGCCTTTGCCTGATGGGATTCTCTGATGGGATAAAAGGATTAAAAAAAAAACAAATTAAAAAAATACTTTGTCTCACTGAGTGAAACAAACATGATTTTGCTCACTAATTTCTGACAGCAAAGTCTACTTGTTCGAGCTGCTGAGGTGAAAAATACTTTGTCTCACTGAGTGAAACAAACACGATTTTGCTCACTAATTTCTGACAGCAAAGTCTACTTGTTCAAGCTGCTGAGGTGAAAAATATTATGTTAGTACTTTTTTAGGGAGAACACATGCCGTACGGTAGCGAGGCGAGTACATATTGGACTGGCTTCTACACTTCAAGACCTAGCTTCAAATATCTGGCGAGACAGGCCCATACTTTCTTACAGGTAAGTCAGTAACACGATTATCTATATCTATCTATCTATCTTCTATCTATCTATCTATCTTACTATAATAAAAGAGCAGAACCCGGCGTGTCTGTACATAGAAAGAAAAGTTCAAAAAAAAAGAACGGGGGGTCTAAAGATGTGTATGGTAGACCACAAAACAGCGATTTTTAGAAATCTTTTCTGTCTGTCTCTCTGTTTGTTAGAGTTAATCTCCGAAACTACTGGACCGATTTGAATGCAGTTTTAAAGGGTAGATAGAGCATCATTTGGAGAAACATATAGGTAAGCTATGTTTGATTCAAATCGGATGTCGGAAAGAAAAGTTATCGGCAATTTTATATTCCACGCGTACGAAGTCGCGGGCATAGGCAAACGAGCGCACAGCCCACCTGATGGTAAGTGCTCACTGCGGCCCATGGACACCGAAATCCTTTGATCCCCCATTAAGAAACCATAAGATCTCGAATGCGTTGCCTACCCTGAGGCCTAAGAGGGAATGCCCCTGTGCCAAAAATTTCACCGGTTGCCTTAACCCTATACCGGAACACAACAGTGCGAGCACTGCTATTTGGCGGCAGGTTAGCGGGGAAAGACAGTGGTACTCCCCGGATGGACCTAGCACCAGGCCCTACCACTAGCCTTACATTACAGGTCATGAAACAGCTGACAGTCATAGCTCGAATGGGTGACTCCTACGAGCTCCACCTTCTAAGGCACGCGGTGGCGCTTTTGACGCATCATGACGCTATCACTGGTAAGTGAAAGTAACACTTTATTGTACAGAATAAAAACACACAATAGTAGATTGTGTGACTAGGGAGCAAAATGGCATATTTTACCGTGGGTGACCGTGGAATCTTGAGCTAGCAAGGGATTCAAGCTATGTCACCCAAGGTTTAAATAATTTTGCTACCGTGTTGTACACTCTGCTTTTCACTCCTCCTATGAGAAACCCAGTAGCAGCAGGGAACAAAAACGCACTTTGCTCCCTAGAGAGCAAAACCTTACTTTGCTCCCAGTTCGCGGGGTTGAAATGGAGACTGAGCAAAATCGCATTTTGCTCCCTCTAAACGGGAAACAAAGTACTCCTTTTCGAATAGGAGGAGTGAAAATACTATTTTCGTCACCCTTGGCCGTAAAGTGGGATTTCTGCTTGCTACGCAGGGAGAAAATCTCACTTCCTAGCCAAGGTAAAACGTAAAACTTTAAACAAACCACGGGCGGTAATTCGTAAAGCCCCAGATCCCATATTTATGGCCCTCACCTTCGGTTCGGGCAACAAGCACCTGCAATCTGGAACATTAACGAATTCACCGCCCTAGGTCTGTTGTAGGTAATGCACTATTTCCATACAGAGAAGAAGCACATGTATGTACAGAGGCGAGCTTACTGCACTGGTAAGCTTTAAAGTACCAAAAAAATGGCAGCCGAAAGAAGTCCACTGCTGGACATAGGCGTTCCCAAAGGCGTGCCACTCAGACCGGTTGTGCTACTCGCATCCACCTCGTTCCCGCGACCTTCACGAGGTCGTCGCTCTTGCTGGAGGCCTACCGACAGCTCGTCTCCCGGTTCGCAGACACCACTCGAGAACTTTCCGGCCCCATCGGCCAATGCGAGCAATGTGCCCCGCCCACTGCCACTTAACTTAAGGCTTGCAATTCTTCGGGCTATGTCGGTGACCCTAATTCTATACGGATATCCTCATTTCTGATTCTATCACGCAGAGAAACCCCGAGCATAGCCCTCTCCATTGCCTTTTGCGTTACCTAGAGCCTTCTTATCAGGCCCATCGTTAGCGCCCACGTCTGCTTAACTTAGTAGCGTAAGGATCAATAAAACTGCCTGTAACATCTGCATTCTGTAACACAGTTATACAATAAAGAAATTCTACTTCTTCTTCTACTTCTACTTCTGCAGTCGCCAACCCGCCTGCCAAGCGTGGCGACTAAGGCAATCCAAGGGATAAAATTGGAACCAAAATTATTCTTGATATCTGACAAATTAATTAACAGGAACGAGCCAACAGCACGTCGCCACTGATTTCATAAGCGTCGTCAACGATGCCCTGGAAGCTGGGGGCAAGAAAGTCTCCAGTTTGCTAAGGTACGATTTTATTACGGTACTTACTGAGACAAACAAAACGCAGACTCGTTGAGTCCCTTACTTGGTTCTGTCACAGAATATTTAATAGTACTACATACAGAATGACCACGGAATCACCCGCCTGAATCTAGCCGGCGCCCAACTCGCCTTACTGTCATTTGTTTCATCCGGAGAGGGAAAGTGAATCATTGGCCCGCGTAATGGTACATACACATTTACAAGTGTACAGACGTCCTCGCACGCAAACATTGACACTTCATTCGAATTGTGTTCGAAATCGTGCTTTTATAGGCCGTGTCCGCCGTGTGGTTCTGTGTGATTTGTTTGATGCTTAAGATCGCCGGACTCGAGACTGGACATCGAGGGGCGCTTTGTGACGTTATTAATGTGGTCTCCACCACAACGATAATCCACTATTGGAACCGGTCTTATCCAATCCTGAGATACCTACTTAGGTATTGGGGTCTTTGCTCAGTTACATCTGACCCATCGGGAACTTTGACCTAATTGTCCTTCTCTCAGTGACGTGGGGCAAGATGGGGCAGTGCCCCAGGACCTTTGACTCAGTGATCATCGAGCTCTGAAAACGTCCCCATTTTCTTTCGCCCCAGGTCCCTTAGACACCTACCTACCCACCATAGCTACCGTACATCTAAACTATTACTTCCTCCGTCTACACTAATCACTGGCCCCTCTCATAAATATATTGTATATGTTATTGGCAGCCACCTGACTCCGACGTGGGGAGGCAACAGACGGCCCAAGAACAGCCAACAATTCGTCTCTTGTCACCAGATGAACCTCAGTCAATGCAGCGTGAGTCCTTGTTTACTATATCATAAAAAAGTTAGGGAAAGTTACCTGAAAACCATCATAGAAATCAGCGTACGCCAGAAATAAGTGTTAATTCGGTAATAGATGTCGCTGCCTAGGCAGCCTGTATGAACATTAGAAGCGCGTCCTGGATATTGCTCGCATACAGAGCTTTTCCGATGTACGCCGCAATGTAAGATATTCTCAGTCCATATGTAATAACCTGAACGCGGTGGATGCGAGTTGCACAGGACCTGTCTGAGTGGCGCGCCTTGGGGGAAGCCTATGTCCAGCAGTGGACGTCTGTCGGCTGAAATGATGATGATGATGATGATGTATAATAACCTTGTTTCTGTTTATAATTTAATCTCTACAAATGGCGAACTTAAACCCAAAATGTTTCTTTGCCAGTATTTTGAACACGCTTCCGAAAAATCCTTGTATATCGACTTGAATGCCCCAAGGCTCTGGAGAAGACTGACGGAGAGACGGAATTCCATAACTTAATTTAGAATTTCACGTTTTGTAACTATCAGTTCTTTTTCTTACACAGTTTACTTCGATTCGAGACCACTTCTGGTTTCCCCCAAGGTTCGCCACTGGAATCCAATTTTGTCTAAATAATTAGGGCCACCGTATTCCTGATTACTAGTTGGCGCCACTATCTATAAGGTGTTGGATAATGTGAATGTCAAGATTTGTCATTTCATACAATGTCACTGTGGTATTTGAAGTTTCGGAGACCTCAGTGTTGCCAATTTAGCGTGTAATATGACACATAATATGCTAAATTGGCAACATTGCACCTCGTAGGACTCAAGAGTAGGGAGTGTGGAATATGTCTTGGTAAGGAGCGCAATCTTATACGGCGAAACAGTTGAAAACGTGTCCAGCGGATTTGATAAGCAACAAAACAAAACACACTCTCCTCACAACCGTTTTCGCCTCAGCAGCGCCATCAAGGCGCTACTGCAGACTATCCGCCTAGGTGGCTTGACTGGAGTGGAGTGGCGACCGCAGCGCCCCCAATCTACCCGATTTGGTGTCCACTTTTGGAACTATAAAGATTGCGCTCCTTTACTTCAACCCTCCATACTCAAGAGCCTCTCGCGGTGACCCGTCATTGATTTGAGCCATTGATCTATTCAATTCAATTCAATTTTATTGCAATCATTAGGTTATACAGATGGTCTTATTTCAAAGAGTTTCACATATGATACCCTGTAAGGGCACTACAAATTTTATTATTATATCTATTTAGAAGTAGGATTCACAATCAGCCGGAGAAAAATGGCCCGTCAAAACGGGCGCCCGACCAACTCGGGCAACCATTTGGCGCTCGGTAAATTTGACACTTAAGTCTTATAGTGTTAGGTTTACTTTTGTATAAAATATTTATCTTGACACATATTATAAAGAGGCTTTATTAGCATATTGGAACGTATTTTCTAATGTCAGTTTGCTCCATATATTTTGACATATTCTGTTAGGCACTGTTCGTCCATATGTTATTATAGGTCAATGATTTGAGCAGTTGACGCCTTGATAATGACGTTTTTTTTTTTTTTTTTATCGAATAATCCTTCTTGTTATTGCTCCACCAGTTTGCGGAGACCAAAGAAAGCCTTCTGCTGATCGTATACAACCCACTCAGTATTAAGACGTATTACTACGTACGGCTTCCTGCCATCGCACTCCACTACGCCGTCAGAAACTCCAATGGTAAGAAAAGTCGGCGCTGTATATCGCTAATTGAGAATACTACATATTGTACTGGAAGAGATCGCTGCTTAGCGATAAGTCCGCATGTTGTTTATCTATTATTCAAATTCAATCATTTATTCAGCAAATTGGCTACATAGGGGCACTTTTACACGTCAGAAAAAGAATTTACCAGCGCTTCCTAGACCCATTGCTTGAGAAGAAGCGCCGCAACAAACTCAAGCAGAAGGTCTTTTTTCAAAATTTCCACATAATTACAAAATTTACATTTACATTACATGTATAAAATATACATATAGGTACGTACTAAAATTACATTGAAGGGATGTATAGTCCCTAACTTAAACTTAAATCTAAGATCTTAGAGATGTATAGTCTCCAAGTGTCCAGCTAGGTGGTTAAGGCAGCCGGTGAAATTTCTGGCACAGAGGCATTCCATCTTAGGCCTCAGGATAGGCAACGCATCATATGGTTTTTTTAATGGGGATCATAGGATTTCGGTGTCCATGGGCCGCAGCAACCACTTACCATCGGGTGGGCTGTGCGCTTGTTTGCCTATATCAATGACTCGAAAAAAAAGACCAATTTTATTTTTCCAGACGAAGAAGTGGAGTACCAGCTAGTTCCTCTTCCGTCTGCCGTGATCAACCTTCCTGGGCGCAACTCTAATGCGCTTCAAGAGCTGGTCTTCGAAGCCGAGAACATTCCTCCTTTGGGCTATTTGTCGTACTACATCGCCACTGTTAGGGATCAGCTAGTGAGTATTCCGCCTCTCATGCCGAGGGTTGGGGGTTCGATTCCGGCTCGCACCTCTAAGTTTACTTATGTGCGAAATTCAATTTGAATTTACCACTGAGCTTTTAGGCGAAGGAAAACATCGTGAGGAAACCTGCACGTATCTGCGAAGTAATTCAAAGATGTGTGTGATTGTGAAGTCCCCAATCCGCACTGGGCCCGCGTGGGGACTATAGCCCAAACCCATATATAAATACTTAACATCCATGACCCGAGTAGAAACATTCGTGTTCATCGCACAAAGTTTGCCCCGAGCGGGACTCGAACCCGCAACCATCGGATTCGCAACAGAAGGCAGGGTCACTACCAACTGGACCAAACCAGTCGTCGGCATACATGTTGGGTTTGAATATTTTATCCTCTTCTTTATTTTTTCAGGAGGAAAATGAATATGCAAAAAAGCAGAAAGCCAATCCAGATTTAGAAATAGTCCCACAGATATCGAATGAGGTAAATATTTATATCCATTACTGCCAGCTTTTGTTATTATATTGATAGACAAACGAACACACAGGCCATCTGATGGACATAACAACCGGCCAGTAATTACACCGGCTGCCTTACCCCCTGAACACAACAGTGCGAGAACCTTATATTTTTTTCTTTAGCGCACAGCCCACCTGATGGTAAGTTTAGCATGCGAGGTGTCGTTAGATTCGTCTTAATTGTGAGAGTGACACAGGATATATCAAAATTGCAAAAAACAAAATGCTGACTTGCAAAATGGAGACATTTTAAACGTTTCCAAAATGTTTTTTTTGGTCAAAGCCTATCGAGTCAAAATAAAGGGCTTAATGAACGGATTACAAAAATATATAAATGTGACATCAAAAGACATATTATTTTTTCAAAAATCGAGTTATTTTAAACCGTATGTTCTCCGATCAGTACCTCAAGATAACCGTGAACAAGGAGACTGGTCTGCTAGAGTCAGTCCAGCACGTGGACGGCATCAGGGTGCTCGTCACCCAGAACTTCTACTCCTACGGCCAGGGGAGGAAGGCGCTGCAGTCAGGAGCGTACAGCTTCAGACCTGATAAAGACCGCCCGAGTCCGGTGAGTGGTTGACACTTCTCTATCTCTCTATATCTCTCTCTCTCTCTGTCTCTCTCTCTCTATGTATCTCTATCTCTATGCATGTATCTATCTCTCTGTCCCTCTCTCATTCTCTCTCTCTCTCTCTCTCTCTATCTCTCTCTCTCTATCTCTCTCTCTCTTAGTCCTGAAGGTTGGCCGCTAGCTTCTTGTATGCCTCTCGATCCATCGCGACACGAAACAGCTGCTCGCCGGATGGAACCCCGGTCCACTCGCGAATGTTTCGCAGCCACGACTTCTTTCTGCGGCCAGCGCGTCTTTTGCCTTCAATCTTGCCTATCATTATGAGTTGTAATACGGCGTACCTCTCGTGCCTAAGCACGTGACCTAAGTGCTCAATTTACAGCTTTTTGATGGTCTGCAACAACAGTGAACAGCCGAGGCATGTTGACGCGATGGAGCACGACGACGAAAAAGTCTTTCTGCTGAGTTGCTTTTGCTACTTTTAATCCGACTGCGCAAGAAGCAGATTTATATATTTCGACTGTACCTTTGTATCTCTGTATAATTCTTTGGCACGCTCTGGAGCCTGGAGCCTTACACGGCTCGACGGATTTTAGCTTGCGAGATGTCGTTAAATTCGTTTTGATTGTTATTATTCTCAGAAATGGGCTAGCAAGCGCCTGGTAAATTCATTGCTGATGTGTAAAAGTGCCATATGTGGCTTTGCTAAATAATTGATTCTTGAACTTTGGGACTTGTTTTATTCATATGCCGTTGGTTGGTAAGTATATAGGTACTGAGCAATGAAAAAAAAAAAAATAGTGCGCGCATCTTGGCCACAAAATATCATCACAACGCTTTGCTTTTTGACCCAGCATAATGATGCACGCATCTGCGAAGTAATTCACTGATGTGTGTGAAGTCCCCAATCCGCACTGGGCCCGCGTGGGGACTATAGCCCAAACCCTCTCATGATGAGGGGAGGCCTGTGCCCAGCAGTGGGACGCAAATAGGCTGTTGTAGTAGTAGTCGGTAGGCCTCCAACAAGATGGAGCGACGACCTCGTGAAGGTCGCGGGAAACCGGTGGAAGCAAGTAGCACAGAACCAGTCTGAGTGGCGAGCCTTGGGGGAGGCCCATGTCCAGCAGTGGACGTCTTTCGGCTGAAATGATGATGATGATGATGATGATGATGATGATGATGATGATGAGTAGTAGTGTAGTAGTAGTATAATGATAATCAATTATTTTTACCATATCCTGCAGATTGTGGAGAAGGTGGCCTTCAGCTGCGTCCGAGGCAGCCTGGTGAAGGAGATCCGGCAGCGGTTCACCGACTGGCTCCACCAGACCCTGAGGATCTACCGCGGCGAGGAGTTCCTTGAGCTCGAGTGGGTCATCGGGCCGGTTCCTATGGGGTGAGCTCGTTGGAAGAAATAAATTATGATGTTGTAGCAACCCGTGCGAGTTACTACACGTTGATTTTAGATGCGAAGCAGGGCGTAAGCAGGGAAGCGTAGAATTATAAGAAAGACTTTAACAACAAATTTATATTAAAAGAAATACTGATTATTTACAAAATGCGTGGCGGCAATACAGAGGCAAGGACGCGAGTTAATGCTAAAGCGATCAGGCGGCGAGTGTCGTGTACGCAGGCCGGCGGGGCCGCCGCGCCGCGGGCGACGGCGGGTGCTGCGCGCGCGGGGCGCACAGGCTCCTTTGTTTTAGATCAGGTGGCGTGATTTCGCTGTGTGGTACAAGCCGCGTAAGCGGAGCGGAGCAGGTAGCGGGTAGCGGGTTTCCGCTACAATGTGATGATGGTGATGATAATGATGATGATCAGGGGGCGATTTTTCAATCTTTAGCTAAAATTTATTCTTTGTATAATAAAAGTAACTAATCTGGCGATAAAGAAATCGCCCGTATGTGGGTACTGGGCCATACTAATTTTGTTTTACCAACTCAAAAAAAAAAATAGCTAAAGAAACATGCTTAAAATCGATAGCTGATACTCTGGGTAAAATATCGTCACAATGTTTTGCTTGACCCTGTAGACATGACGTGGTGATTACGGCCGGAACCCCACAGCTGGGCATGGCGGAACTAAGCCTAATAAATTTAACGTATTTCCAGAGCTGACCTGGGCAAGGAGATCGTGTCCATATTTTCGACCAACATTTCGAACCGCGGTGACTTCTACACCGACTCCAATATGCGGCAGGCAATCAAGAGGACCTGTTTGAACGACACGGCAGGTAATAAATAGTAGATTGTATGACTAGGGAGCAAAATGGTATTGACGGATTGAAACCAGGGCGACGCGAAATCTGTGGAGGAGTGCGCGGCCTGGGCGAGCGAGCGGAGCGCCCTGGCCGCCGTCGTGGGGGGAGACCTCTCGCTGTCGACCATCGTTGGGAGGATGCTGGACAGCGAGAGGTGCTGGGAGGCGATGGCCTCTTTCTACGACGCCGTAATGTCGCTGAAAGAGGCCGCGGAGAGGGAGCGCGAGGACGAACCCCTCGTGCCTCCTCTCCGCCGGAGGAGGGTGGGGCGAGCGCGGAGGCGCTATGCGCACCTAAACGCCCCACCCTAGTGGACCGGGCAGCGGGGTCGGGGGGGGCCAACGCCCACGGAGTCTGAGCGCCCCGATATTCTCCCGGGGAAATGCATTTCCCAGCGAAAATAAAAAAAAGGGCGACGCGAAATATTCCAGAATAGAATCCCCAAAATGATAACAAAAAGTGATGTGTGACAAAGGACCGGCATCAGCGTGTGCTGCGGGTAACGAGTGTATTTTTGAAACTGACAGAGGCTTTCCATCTTAGGTTTATTTAGTTGGTAGCGCATCCGAAATTTATGATTTTTTATGTAATCGGCCACAGTGAGCGCTTACCATCAGATGGCCTGTGATTGTATCCACTATGCTCTACAATTTTCCTCCACCTTGCTCTACAAATTTTGACGATAGAGCAATTTCAACTATTTTTCCTCAATTTGCCCTACGAGTTTTGACGATAGATTTATCGTCAAAATAGTTGAAAAAATATTGGAGGGAACATTTCCAATTTGCTCCATTACTTGGAAAACTAAAGCCTTGAGGTCTGTGCCCAGCTGTGGAACGTAAAAATAGGTTGTTGTTGCTACTGCTTCTACGCTAAAGTAAATTTTTCAGGGCACAACGTGAAGAAGTCCGTGGCATCGTGCTACTATCCTGTAACAGGCCGGCTTTGTATCTTAGCCGCAAACGACACTACTGGTAAGAATATTCTCTTTTTCTATAAAACCCATGTACAGTCGAGTTCTCCCCAATATATACACACTTTTACTTGACTGACTATACACACTTTAACTGGTTTACCAGTTAGTGTCAATGGTAAAACTGTTACAACTGATATCCTAACCTAACCTAACCTAACCTAACAAGGAGCACTTTATTGCAAAATCACCCTTGACGCCAATGCGGGTGGAGATGGACGATGCTGAGACACATACAAACTTCTCAGGCCCTGGTTTTACTGCTAGGGATGTGGCCCAGGCCATCAAGTCTATGTCAAGGGGCAAGTCACCCGGCCACGATGGTCTCAGCATCGAACATCTACACTATGCAGGGCCTCATATTTCAAGGGTTTTGGCGATGTTGTACACTTTGTATGTTAGACATTCGTTCTTGCCTGTAGACCTGATGCGAACGATAGTTGTGCCTGTAGTTATTTAATCAGCACTAAAAGTGCAACTCCGTCGATAGCCGACTATTGTCCATAGTATTAATAGGAAGCAGGTGACTCTGTGCCGTTTTAGGCTGAAAGACAAACCGCTAGTGCCACGGCAAACACTTTTTCTGTTGCACACAAGCTACCTCTGTCACACACACATCGATAAGCACGTGTTGCGGCATCCCGCCTGTGGCCGATCGATTTACTATAGACGATTTCGGTTATAGCCGTCAGTGCCGTAACACATATCTTCGGACTCGCTTGATACGAATATCCGCCTCCAGGCGTACGTCTATGGCCGTTACTGCCGCAACACATACTTCCAGTATAGTGTAATATGACAATTCGTCCTCAGACGTCATGCTATTTTGTATGGGAAATTTCTGTGTCAAAATTGAGATCGTCTGTGTCCGTGAACGTGTTAAAAAAAAAACTGGAGACCTGTCAGACGTTAATAACTACAGGCCGATATCCCTAGCAACTATTATTGCGAAAATGTTTGATAGTCTGCTTGATACGCAGTTGAACAAGTACGTGCAACTAAGTCATAACCAATTTGGTTTTCGGCCAGGACTATCCACGGAAAGTGCGATATTGTGTCTCAAGCACACTATCAAATACTACATAGATAGAAATTCGCCAGTATTTGCCTGTTTCCTCGACCTATCTAAGGCTTTTGACCTGGTTTCCTATGACATCCTATGGAATAAACTTAAAGCCTTGAAACTTTTTCCTGAGACAGTACGTATATTTAGGTACTGGTACGGAAACCAGGTCAATTGCGTTAGATGGGCCTATGCTTTGTCGGAACCGTACATCCTGGAGTGCGGCGTGAGGCAGGGGGGGCTAACTTCTCCCACACTCTTTAACCTATACATTAATCAGCTACTCGAGACACTTAGCAGAATGCATGTGGGCTGCTATATTGATGATATAGCAGCAATATAAGCTATGCCGATGACATGGTTCTGCTGAGTGCCTCGGTTTGTGGCATGGATAAGTTGGTGAGTGTGTTTTTTACCAACTCAAAAAAAATTAAAGACCTATACAATATACTTAGAATCGATAGCCGATACTGTGGGTTAATTATTTGCCATATTTTCTGACCCACCATGTATAAACACTAATAGACACATTTAATTTCGCCGCCCAGCGAAAGACAAAACCATCAAAAAATTGCCATACAATATGGGATGTTTTAAAAAGGGTGTCATTAAATATCTTCGGACCCGGCAACGCATCGGTGACGCCTCTGGTGTTGCAAATGTCTATAGGCGGCGGTAACCACTTTCCATCAGGTGGGCCGTCTGCCTGTTTGTCCGTCTATAATAATAATACTAATACTACAGCCTATTTGCGTCCCACTGCTGGGCACAGGCCTCCTCTCATCACGAGAGGGTTTGGGCTATAGTCCCCACGCGGGCCCAGTGCGGATTGGGGATTTCACACACATCTTTGAATTACTTCGCAGATGCGTGCAGGTTTCCTCACGATGTTTTCCTTCACCGAAAAGCTCAGTGTTTAATTCAAATTGAATTTCGCACATAAGTAAACTTGGAGGTGCGAGCCGGAATCGAACCCCCGACCCTCTCCATGAAGAGGTGGTAGGTCGAACCACTAGGCCACCACGGCTACAAATTCTATAATAATAAAAAATAAAAAAATCGTGTTCATGTGACGAATGAGTTCCTATCTCCTCCAAATAAAAATGAAACAAATACGTTTTTTTTTCAGGACTGTGTGTGCTCCCGGACCGCACCCAAGGAGGCACTTCGTTTGAAGAAGGACAACTGGAATTAATGGTACGAAATATTTACCTATCAGGGCGTCTATTCGAGCTCACGAAGTGGTTCTATCTTTTTCTTTAGGTGCCGATTCAGTTACTGGCCATTGGCAGTTGGCCATTGTCTGTGGCAAGAACAATTCTCCATCACACCGTACTCCGGTCCACTCCCTGACATTCCTCAGCCAGACCTTTTTCTGCGGCCAACTCCACGTTATGCGACTTCTTTTCCCATTATTATTATAGATTTATAAATATTCTATCAATTGAACTTCATTTTCATACACACAGAATCTCCATCATTTGCTTAGGTGACGTATTTTTTCCACATTTTTAAAGTTGCACATTTTCTTATGCGAAAGCTTTAAACTATCGTATATTTCGTCACTTTTCAGTGTTGATTATATCGTTACGTTATCTCTTTTGCTTACACGTAGTAGGCGCTAGAGCGAGTGAGACGGACGCGAGAAATATGATAGGGCAGTTAAAAACTATTTTTGGGAGGCCCTATGTCCTGTTATGTCCAGCAGTGTTAAAAAAAATTCAATCATTTATTCAGCTAATTGGCCAGATAGGGGCACTTTTACACATCAGAAAAGAATTTACCAGCGCTTCCTAGACCCATTGCTTGAGAAGAAGCGCCGCAAAAAACTCAAGCAGAAGGCCTTTTTTCAAAAAATCCACAGAGATAGTTACATTTGCATTACATGTATAAAGTATACATATAGGTACATACTAAAATTACATTGAAGGGTTGTAATAGTCTCTAACTTAAACTTAAATCTAAGACCTTTAATATGTATAGTCTCCAAGGGTCCAATAATAATAATAAAAAATAAATGATAATAATAATTGCAATGGAGATAGCCTCCATTGTCAAAAAAATAAATTTCAGATGTTAACAGTCTCAAAATGTCAATAATAGGTAAGTCTTCGACTGAAATGATGATGATATTCCAGGTTCACAGAAGACTGCTGACAGACGACGGGTTTGGACTAGACGAGTCGTTGAACGAAGAGGAGTTCGGCACAGGACTCGTTGTCAGAGGAAAGCATCGGCTGTATTTCGGGAATCATCGGCAGGAAGGTACATTGGAGCAGAGGAAGGGTCTCTGGCCACAGATTAAGTAATCCATACTAATATTATAATGAAGATTCGATTTTTTTCTTTGCTGTGATTCGTGTCCAAGTAATATGAATATTTCCCCAAGATGTTTTCCTTCACCGAAAAGCTATCCTTTTTTGGGATATGGGAAACCCTATATCCCTATGTATGGACTCGAAAGCCTCTGGTATATTTCACAGTGGAAGAGCTGAACTTCTCAGAGCGCATGAGCCAGTCGGCGCTCAAGTGGCGCATGGAACCGTGGCAGTTCCTCACTTCAGGAGACAAGATCAATAGGAGGAAGTGGCAGAACATCAGGAACAAGCGTGTGAGTCAACTGGCTACTACAACTTCAGCCTATTTACGGCCCACTGCTGGGCACAGGCCTCCTCTCATCACGAGAGGGTTTGTGCGGTTCCCACGCGGGCCCAGTGCTTTGGAACTTCACACACATCTTTCAATTGCTTCGCAGATGCGTGCAGGTTTCCTCGCGATGTTTTCCTTCATTGAAAAGCTGTGGTAAATTCAAATTGAATTTCGCGCATCAGTAAACTTAGAGGTGCGAGCCGGAATCGAAACCCTGATCCTCTGCATGAGAGGCGGTAGGTCGAACCACTAGGCCACCACGGCTTTTTTAGGCCACCACGGCTTTTTTAGTAGTAGTAGTGACAGTTCACTTCACTGGTGTCAGGCAGAAATTTCATATATGGCCATGTAATACGCTGCAATGTGCCTGCAATCGTTTTCGTATCTCCCCTCCCACCACTGCCTTTGCACACAGTGAATACTGTGCCTAAGGGCTCTGTTCTGTCAGTTCTCAGCCCTCAAGACTCGTGGGCTACCGCGCCACATCAGGATCTTGACCCTGGAGCCGTGGAAGGTCGGCTCTGTGCTGCTGAGGCTGGAAAACACGCTCGAGGTGGAGAAGACGGAGCGAGGTATGATGATACTCGTAGAAGCTTTTAGGCGATTCCACGAGCGTTATTCCAATCACTATCGGTCCCTTTGCCGCGTTATTGTCCAATTTCCAGTCACCTTAGATGGGGTTTTTTTAAAAATATTATTTCCAACTATACAGGGTCAAAACGTCGTGACGATACCCACAGAATCAGTATAATAATAATAAGCATGTTTTTAAGGTTTTTAATATATTTTCATCACACTTGCTCGAAAACGGTGTCATTACAGGCAGGCAAAGCGGTTAGAGGCCCGGATTATGACCACAGTCTTTCGAGATTTCTTATATATTCTTATATAATACAAATTAAAAAGTAAAACCTACTTAAATGGCAGCACCATTGTTAGTGGCCAGTACGAATGGAATATTTAAAAATAAACAAAAAAGGTTTGTTCGTCTTGCCGATTAACCTTCAGGCACAAGTTCACAGGTCGTCCTAGTGAATATTTCCTGTATTTTCCTCGCAAGTGTGATGAAAAACATTGTCTGTATCACGGGCGGTATAGGAATTGCAGTCTCGAGCCCTTTTAAAGCCCTCAACCTTCGGTTTCAGGCTTATAAATGCTCTCGACTGCCTTCCTAGCTTACCGCCCTTAATACACAATGTACTATTTTGAGTCGTTTAATAACAAGGCTCAATTGTATTGTTTCCAGCCCACGGGCCAAAAATAGAAATTGGGGAAGAGTTCCCTAAACCGTATCACATCAGCGTGGAGCTGCGGAAACTGTTCCAGCACATGCAGATCAAGTAAGTACTTAATATACCACATCACCATCAATAATATATCTGAATATCCATACTATATGCTTGTTGCAATCCATATTTTTAATAAAACAAAATAAATAAAATAACAAAAATGTGAATTTTACACTAAGCTTTTCGATAAAGGAAATCATCGTACGGAAACCGGCAGGCATCTGCGAAGTAATTGAACTAACACACAATAATCATCATCATCATCATCATTTCAGCCGATAGACGCCCACTGCTGGACATAGGCCTCCCCCAAGGCGCGCCACTCAGACCGGTCCTGTGCCACTCGCATCCACCGCGTTCCCGCGACCTTTACAAGGTGTTCACTCCATCTTGTTGGAGGCCTACCGACAGCTCGTCTCCCGGTTCGCGGGCGCCACTCCAGGACTTTCCGGCCCCATCGGCCATCAGTCCTGCGAGCAATGTGCCCCGCCCACTGCCACTTAAGGTTCGCAATTCTTCGGGCTGTGTCGGTGACCCTAGTTCTACTGCGGATATCCTCGTTTCTGATTCTATCACGCAGAGAAACCCCGAGCATAGCCGTCAACAATACACAATAATACATAATAACAAATATAGTAATTTTAACTTGTCCCATTTTGTGTGGTTAAACAAGTAAATGACAATTGTAATGCGTAAATAATTTATTTTGCATTATAACGTCACCAAATATTTCCTTCATTTTTGTTTTATTGCAATAAAGTGGCAACTCGACTTTGACATAAGGGTGACACGTCACCCGGATCGGCAGACCTTGTTTTCTTAGACCATGGACGTAAATAGGTCCTGTATTGTCTAAGATTCATTTTTTCTTTACATGTTTCAGATCTGTACGAGAAACAACTCTAGCCGCTAACCAATGGTTAGAAGATGCCAGACAAATGGACTGGAGTACGCGGTAAGTCCATCATCATCATCATCGTCGTCATCGTCATCATCATCATCACCATCATCAAATGAGGGCCACCGTACTCCAAATGTCGGCTATCAATGTCAATGGGGACTATCGTTTTTTTGATCACCAACTGGCGCCACTGTTGACTAAGGTCCAAAGGTATAGCTGTCAAAGGCGACTTTATAAGATCGGCTCCGAAACAAAGTTATAAATCTTGAATCTCATTAAGTTTATTAATTATAAATAACTATCATCATATCGAGTAGCTATGCCACAATGTTGTGCAGTTCCGTTTTGTTCGGATCTTTTTTATTTTATTTCAAAGCGTTCACATTCATTGCCAAATAATCCATATTTGCGATAATTTCACGAAGGAGATCACTTTTCAACAAATAAATTAATGAAATTATAATTTATATCACGAAGCCCGCCAAAACCAGTGAAAAGTGAATGTTATTGGACCTCACGCAACACTAGCGCCTCTAGTGGCAAATTCACACGCGATAGCCCCCATTGGCAAAGATTGTCATTACATACGATAGTGTCAATGTCATTGTGACGTTTGACGTTTCGGGGACCTCAGTGTTGCCAACTATGAAAGTTTGCATTGCACTTTGAAAGCTGCGAATCACATGTCTATCCATATTCGGGATGAGGGAAATCCTATTTCCCTATGTAAAACTTAGAAAAGGAGTTGACTATTTTGACAAGAGCCCTTAACTATATACTTATGTATAATTATTCCCTGGAGTTTATAATATAACAAACCGCCGTAATGTGTCCCTACACATACAAACTAATAACCAACTGGACCATATAAATTCAACCCCCTTTTTAAACCTTTAAGGCTGGAATTTCCCAACCTCCTTTCTCAGCGGACTTCTTCGTCGTAATAACTATAAGTGTGCCAAATTTAATTCCGATCCAGTAATTTTAGCTGTGCATTAATAGATCAGCTAGTCAGTCAGTCACCTTTGAGTTTTAGGTATTCGCTGTGTGCAAAGACAGTGGTGGGGGGTACGAAAACGGTCGCAGCGCGTCACATGGCCAAATTTGTAATTTCTGACGGACACCAGTGAAGTGAACTGTCACTGCTGCGTATTTATTTTATGGAATTGAAATGTTCATACAGGCTACCTAGGCAGCGACATCTATTATCGCATTTAACACTTATTTCGGGCGCACTCTGACTTATTCTTCTATGCTTATTTGGATTGATTTCAGATACGTGTACAACGGCGGCGATGACGCCCTCCTACCCGAAGATATAGAATTTACAGAGGACAAGTCGAAACCAACTGACGCTAGGGACTCAGCTGGTCAGTGAATACATAATAAACTCACGCCTGTTCCCCGTTGAGGAAGACAGAGGCCACAGAACGTCACCTGCAGCTTCTATCCGAAATAACTCACTCGCTTCCTCAACATTCATGCAAGCTCGTCGGTTTCGAGAACTTTTGATTTGGCATCTGTTCAGTATATCACCAATAGGGATGACGACAGGGTGAAGAAATCGAAATTCTAATTAGTCCGTCAGTTAGGTAATAAAAAAAATATCAGACACGTATATTTTTTGTTTCATCAAATTAACAAAGAATAAGTTAAAACGCATTAAAGTTGGAGAGTGGGGGCTAACTACGTCACCGTTAGGCATAAAATCGTAACCTAACCGTGACGTCACGCGACATTTCAACTCAATATCTCTGTATAAGTTGGATTACGTGAAAAAAGAAAAAATACGTGTCCAGTACTTTTCAATAATCTTCCTGATAGACTATGGAAAAAAAGTTGTCGTCATTCCTATTTTGATCGATGTACGTGCGTCGAGGACGATCTTTACCGACTAGCCCATTTACTTACCCGGTACTTACTTGCTCGGTTAGTAATATGTAATAATAATCCTGTGGTAACTTTACTGGTTAGTGTATATTCTAAGTTTCCCACTGTATAAGTCATATTGTACCGTCTGTACCCAAATAAACATTAAAACATTAAAACATTACTTACCTATACGGGGTCAAGCAAAACGTTATGACGATATTATACCCACAGAATCAGCTATCGATTCTAAGCATGCTTTTGAGGGTTTTCTTTTTGAGTTGGTAAAATAAAATTGTGTGTAAAATACAACATTTTGCTGGTCCCTGTATATTTGCTTACGCACGCGTCCCTCATTTTCATCCTCTCTAGATCGCTGAATCAACGCAAAATAACCTTCTCTGTTTTAGGCACTATATTAATTTTATATACTTACACTATTTATTATACAGTGTTTTTTTATCTGTTTGGAGATAAGGGATAATTTGAAAGGAAACATAAAATTCTAAATTCAATCATTTATTCAGCAAAATAGTAAACGTCAGAAAAAGATAAGATCATAAAATCATAAGATCTCATAAAGAAAATAACTTTGGCATTGTAATTTTTTTATAAAACCTGCCTAACTTGTTCTTGGTAAGTGAGATTTGTGATGTTTTTAAAGCAGGATTTAATGTCTCTTTTTGTAAAAAAAAACTGTATATTTAGTCTTGTGTATAACTTATCTTGTTAGTATGTATGTGCTAATTATAAATGGAATTTTTGTCATACTAACCAATCAAAAAAACATAAATTGTATCTCTTACAGTTCGGCATTCCGATGAAGATGCAGAATTCAGAAAACAAAGGCAAAGGTTCAGATCCAAACTAAGAAATTTTAACGTCGAAGAAGAAACAGAGAAACGAAGAAAGAGATCAATCAATCTAACAGAGAACTTTGTAGATAACGACTTCTTCATTACCACAGAACACGAAGAAGATAAAAGTAGTAAGCTCGCGACGGAAAGAACTAAGCACGAAAAGAAGAATACAAATGCTACTATAGATTTAGACAGTGTCAAAAATGTTCAATTGAAACTGGAAGAGGTTAAGACTACGCATAAATTAGTGACAAATACCCCTAAGATGCACTTCTATAGGAATAAGAAGTATAAGAAACACTTGGCGGAGTATTCGGAATCGTCTGAAGAGGAGCCGTTGGGTTTGAGGAAGCAAGCGAGGAGGAATAATGAGAGAAGGAAGCGACCTCCTGGTAAGTTTTTTTACTAAGCCGGATTTACACTGGTAAGTTTTACTTACGGAAGTCGCTTAAACGAGTAACTTACGGTAAAATTACGTGTGTAAATGATGTAAATACCCTCATAAGTGACTTATCGTAATTTCTTACTACTTGCGGAAGTTGTGAGAGTAAAACAACGATGTGATCATTTGACCACAATTTATGTAGAGTCGAAGCAGTTCTTATTCATTTATTGCACACGTTGTATTTTATGTGTGTTTCGTTTTATTTTTTCTTAATCCTGTCGCTTCTCCTGTCATACTAAAGTAAACTATCAAAATCTCTTTATAAAACCTAGTTTTTGATGTGGTAGAGACCTGGTGATAGCTCCGTCCGGGTTGGTACCGCTGTCTTAACCTGCCACCGCGTGCCTTAGAAGGTGGAGCTCGTAGGAGTCACCCATTCGAGCTATGACTGTCAGCTGTTTCATGACCTGTCATGCAAGGCTAGTGGTAGGGCCTGGTGCTAGGTCCATCCGGGGAGTACCACTGTCTTTCCCCGCTAACCTGCCGCCAAATAGCAGTGCTCGCACTGTTGTGTTCCGGTAGGGGGTTAAGGCAGCCGGTGAAATTACTGGCACAGAGGCATTCCATCTTAGGCCTCAGGGTAGGCAACGCATTCGGGATCTTATGGTTTCTTAATAAGAAATCACAAGATTTCGGTGTCCATGGGCCGCAATGACCGCTTCATCAGATGGCTTAAAATATGTTCATGCTTTTTGTATGTATTCTCTAAATAAAAGCACATTTAAGTTTCCAGTTCAATTTATTACTTCAAACACAATACTAGTAATTTACTACGGATTGAGCCAACAAAGCTCTCATTGCAGCTCTGTGTGACACTGACAGCTGCCAATTGGCTATGGGTGAAAAATGACAAGTGCTCGATTTTTTTTTTAAGGATAGAAATAACCTTCCGTATCAAGAGAAAAAAATATTAGAATCTTCCGTGCCGTAGATTTTGCGTAAAAAATAAAATTGGTTTTGCGTTATGACGATTGAATTAAAGGTGTTTCCTTGGTCCAAGTATTTTGAATCTCGAATATATTTGAATCGCGACGCAGTCGCTAGCTGCATAGCCTCGCCTACTGTTACTAACGCGCGTTAGTAATTAGTTTTTTTTTTTTTTTTTAATTCGGCTACAGTTTCCAAACTTGACTATAGAAATACATAAGAACTCTGAAGTCTTCGAAATTGACACCTAAATCATCTACGTGCTAGCAAAATTTGAGGAGTTCCCTCATTTTCTCATGGAGCCCATCATCAAAACTGAACCAAATTAATATGGGACCAATTCGGAGATACCACCTTTCGATTAAAAAAAGAACTATCGAAATCGGTGCACAATTGACGGAGTAATCGCGGAACATACATACAAAAAAAACATACAGACGAATTGAGAACCTCCTCCTTTTTTTGAAGTCGGTTAAAAAGTAGCCATTACTGATGCGAATTCTACACTTTCCACAGCGTTATTCCCAGAAATGAACCCAGACGAAACGGACGACGGCGTCACTAGATCCATATACGAGATGTACTACAAGACCAGCAAGGGTAATAGGGCGTACTCCTCTAAACCACCCGAGAGGAATGTGGAGGAGCCACGAGATCCGAAGAGGAGGAGTAGAAAATTCCGCTTGAAGGAGTTTGAGGAGCGCCTGGCGGAGGGCATGAGGAGTGGGCAGTGAGTATATATATTACTAGCTTCTGCCCGCGACGCCCGCGTGGAATTCGGTTATCGCGTTCCCGCGGGAACTACGCGCTTTTCCGGGAGAAAAATTAGCCTTTCCCGGGACTCCAACTATCTCCATGCCAAATTTCATCTCAATCAGTCAGCATTGGGACATAAAAAGGCTGTTGTGGTACATTAGTGTCAATATCACAATTTTGACGTTTCGGAGACCTCAGTGTTGCCAATTTGAAAGATGACTACATACTATAAGGTCGACAATATGGAGGGTTGAAGTAAAGGAGCGTAATCTTTATAATCCCAAAAGTGGACACCAAATCGGGTAGGTTGGGGGCGCTGCGGTCGCCACTCCAGTCAAGCCATCTAGGCGGTCTGTAGTAGCGCCTTCAGATGGCGCTGCTGAATCGAAAACGGTTGTGAGGAGAGTGTGTTTTGTTTTGTTGCTTATCAAATCCGCTGGACACGTTTTCAACTGTTTCGTCATATAAGATTGCGCTCCTTACCAAGACACATTCCACACTCGACAACTTCGTGCCCGACCCTCCCTAAGGGTAAGAGACGGCCGGGGGGCAGGGGACCACGTGTAATTGATGACGTCATACACCACAGATAACAGAAGCGCACGCCCAAGAAAATGTGTATAACGGAACGGTGGCGTGGGGACTTATCATAAATGACATCTAACTCTCCCCATCTCTTTCATCCTTTCGTTTGACTAAGGTTCGATTTGACAGATAGGATCTGTCAATTATCATGATTCCCTCATTCTTTAGTCTACCCTATATGTGTAACTATAGGCACGTGAAATGGTCATGCGTAGCTTTTTTTGCTGATTTGTATCGATGGCCAGTATTAAAAGTGCAACGCGCGTGTTTACTCTCCCCGCAACCCTCGCCGACCCCGCTGTCGCCTCCCCCCCAACGTCTGTCTCACCTCAGGACGGTCGGGCACGAAGTCGACGACTTACTTATAACACGTACAAGATTAAATGCTTTGTTACTTTTGACAGAGTGAAGCGGCGCAGTCAAAAAGTGAGGGTAGCTGAAACCTCGACCGAGGATAGAGGTATAGTATTTTACGTCACACCAAGCCGAAAAGCGGGATTTACCGCCCTTGGGCGCTACGAAAAATCCCTCTTCCCGGCCAGGTGGTGACGTAATAGTACATTACAGACCTAGGGTGGTGAATTCGTAAATGTCGCAGATCACAGGTTTCTGTGGCCCGAACCGAAGGTGAGGGCCATAAATATGCGATCTGGGGCTTTACGAATTACCTCCCGTGGTTTGTCAAAAGTTTTACGTCTTGCCTTACCCAAGAAGTGAGATTTTCTCTCCGCGTAGCGGGCAGAAAATCCCACTTTATGGCTGTTTAGTAGGTTCGCGGGTAGGTATAGTGAAACGCACGCTGGTTCGTAATGCACTGTTTAATTGTAAGGAGGCGTTGACATTTATACAGCCCGAGCTAGTATATACCTACATAGCTACAGGTATAGATATAGGTGTACGCATACACAACATCCCTCCCCTCTTAGTCTAAGATAATTGAGTTACAATTAATATTTATATTACCTAAGAACCTAGTACTATCTAATACAAAAGAAGGGCTTATAGTTAACTCTTGGAACCGGGCGCAACAACATTCCTCCTGCCATTCTGGTAAGGTTTTCCTCGCTAGAGTTATGATCGGTGGCCTCGTGGAACTCCTCCAACTCAGGGTCTCCTGGCGCTGCCAGCGGCGTATCAGCATCAGTGGCGGGCGAGCCGGCTGCCGCGGCGGGAGCACTGCTACTTCGCGCCTCTTCCTCTTGTAGCCGTGGCTCCTGAACTTCTACGAGCACAGTAGGTTGCGGGAAAGCACTAGTTCCAGCTTCATTCGATGGTAGAATGGAATTGTCAACGTGACAATATTGATGGTTGTCGTCTGCGCCTTTGTAGGGTACCATTTGATTTTTATGTTTTTTTACTTGCAGAAGCGTTGCAGAGTCTTCAATTAAATATGTAGTTTTCCCTAATCTTCGGATCACGACCCCTTTGTTCCAAGTATTCTTATTATTACTAAAATATCTCTTAAACATAACTTTGTCCCCTACTGTGAAACATTGCTTATTTTTGCCACCATATGCTTCAGTCTCCAAAACACTGCTTACGTTTAACAAATTTACTGAGAGTGTCAGGTGAGGACGCCGGCGCGGGAGCACTGATCAAGTCCAAGCGCGAACGAAGCTTCCGGCCGAACACCAGCTGGGCAGGCGAACAGCCAGTGGTGGAGTGAATAGAGTTCCGGTAGTCGAAAAGAAATTTAAGCAGACTTAAATTGGTGTCTTTTAAATTATTACTGCTAATTAAACAAGACTTGATACCTCTTTTTACCACTTTCACGTAGCTCTCCGCCTGTCCGTTGCTGGCCGGGTGGTATGCGGGTGACGTCACGTGCGATATACCGTTAACCGCGCAAAATTTATTAAAATCGCCCGATAAAAAACATGTGGCGTTGTCACTGACCAACGTGTGAATTAGACCAAACCTGGACATAAAGTCTGTTAATTTTGTTATAACTGCCTTTGATGACATGCAATGCATGCTATATACTTCAACCCACTTAGAGTACGCATCAACAACTATTAAATATATTTGATTATTGAATGGACCCAGGAAATCGATATGTACTCTATAGAATGGTTGGGGCGGGTATGGCCACACCGCTAGAGGTGCACGGCCAGGCGAAGGGCGGAGCTGCGAGCATATCGCACAGCTACTAATAATACTTTCAATGGCCCTGTCTATGCCAGGGAACCAAAATCTACTTCTCGCTTCTGCTTTACATTTAACGATTCCTAAATGTGACTTGTGCAACTCTGATAAAATCCTATCTTGTAATGTCGGGGGTATTATTACCTTGTAACCTCGCAGAATGCACCCATTTTCACAAGATAATTGATTCCTACATAAAAAGTAGGGGCGTAAATTTGTATCTGTAACTTTATTCGGCCATCCCACTTGAATAAACTGGGTGACTTGACGCAATACCGAATCCTTACTTATTTCCTCGCGTAATTCTTTAAGTGTGACTGGCAAGGTATCGTCAACTACAAAATTAACGTACGAGGCTCGATCATCAAGGAGCTCCGCCGAAGCGCTGGGCTCGTGGGCCGCCGCGGCCGGCGCGGGCAGGCTCGCGCGGGACAGGTAGTCGGCGCTGTTATCAGCGCTGCGTATATATTCTATTGTATAGTTATACGCACTTAGAAACATCGCATAGCGCTGTAACCTGTTTGCCGACACCTCAGGAATTCCACGATAAGGACCGAAAATTGATATTAAGGGCTTGTGGTCTGTGCGTAATAGAAAAGGAACCGACCTGCCATAAAGATATTGGTGAAATCTACGCACCCCAAATACGATGGCAGTTGCCTCCTTTTGTATTTGCGAATATCTTTTTTCGGCTGCGTTTAGAGTGCGGGACGCAAATGCCACCGGCTTCTCCACGCCGTCAGATTCGATTTCTGATAAAATAGCACCTAGTCCGTGAGGCGACGCGTCTACGGTTAATATAATCGTCGCGTTCGGGTTAAAATGAGCCAGAACTAGATCGGAGGCTAAATGCTTTTTAATTTCATTAAACGCATTTTCGTGCTCGAGCTCCCAACTCCATTTAGTTCCCTTTTGTAAAAGATTATATAAAGGGCTAAGGATCGTAGATGCACGGGGAACGAAATTGCGGTAGTAATTAATTAAACCCAAAAAGGACTGCAAACTACTCACATCCTTGGGTGTCGGTGCATTTAGAATGGCTTCAACCTTTTTTGGTGACTTTTTTAAGCCTTCTTTATTAATGACATATCCTAAATATTCTACCTCGTCCTTAAAAAAGTCACACTTTGATTTTTGTAACGTGAGGCCGGCATCTTGCAACCGCTGCAGTACCGCTTTTAATCTACTCAAATGTTCTGATCGGTCCGCCCCCGTGACTAACACGTCGTCGAGCATACACAAAACCCCCTCCATACCCGATAACACGCATTCCATAACGCGCTGAAATATTGCAGGCGCGCTTGCTAAACCAAATACTAATCTCGTATATTGAAAAAGCCCTTTATGCGTGTTAATACAAGTGAGTTTTTGCGAATTCTCATCTAATAAACATTGCGAGTATGCTTGCGATAAATCTAATTTACTAAACTGTTGGCCTCCGTGTAATTTAGCAAACAATTCGTGAGCGGTGGGCAACGGGTAATGTTCGACGAGCAAGTGCTTGTTGATGGTGACCGAGTAGTCGGCGCACAGGCGCAGCGAGCCGTCCCGCTTCAGCACGGGCACCACGGGCGAGGCCCACTCCGAGTACTCCACCGGCTTCAAGACGCCGACCCGCACCAACCGATCCAGCTCACTATCGACCTTATCGCGGAGCGCGAAGGCTAAAGGACGTGCCTTGAAAAACACAGGCTTAGCGTTTTCTTTTAAATGAAGTTGAATTTTGTACTTTGAAAATGAACCTAGTTCATCCGAAAATACGGCGGGGTACTGTTCTTGCAATTGGTCTAACGCACCAGAATATTGTTCACAAAACAGAATAGGTTTCAATTCTAATTTGTATAGTGAGATGAAGTCTCGCCCTAGCAATGGGGGTCCGCCGTCACGGATTATGTAAACATTAAGAGTATGAGGTTTACCCATATAAGAAAATAGTAAGGGCGCAATACCGATACACGTTATATGTTCGCCGTTATAACTTAACAACCTTTTGTTGGTCTTTGACAACGCCACATTTTTAAAATGTGTCAAGTATGTTTGTTCCGATATCGCCGTAACAGCTGACCCGCTATCGACTTGAAACTTCAATTTCACACCCTGAACCTCGACCGATTCTATCATCGGCTCCCCGTTAATAGTACGAATATTATTCAACTCACCGTCGTCACCGTCCTCACCTGCCGCCTCACACTCCACAAAATTAACTTTTTTGCACATTCTGTTTAGATGTCCTTTTTTATTACACTTCCTACAAGTATAATTCTTAAACCGACACTGCTCCGTGGTATGATTTTTAAAGCCACAAACTAAACACTTTTCTCTGCCACTAGTGGTGTGCGAGCCTATTTTAAACAGCTGTTCGGGGCGCAGCTGCGCCGGCGTGGCCGCGGCGCGCGCGCACTCCATGCTTTCGGCCAACTGGACCGCCTTGGACAATGTCAGCCCGGAAGGATCCTCCGCAAACAACTTCTCACGTTCGGGCCCCGGTCGCATTCCAACTAAAAACCGATCTCTTAGTGCTTCATCGACCTGCAAGAATCCGCAATGTGCAGTCAATCCTCGCAATCTTGCGGCCCACGCCGTATAGCTCTCTCCCTCATTCTGAGTAGCGACATAAAACTTATACCTTTCCCCAAACCCACATCGTTTGGGTGTAAAATGTGCATCTAAGAGTTCGAGTATATCCTCAAACGGCACGGTTTGAATTCCTTTAGGCAAGGCTAAATCCGCTGCCAACTTGTAAGTAGCCTCGCCGAGTGCACTCAATAAAATCGCTCGACGCTTTATTCCCGCGGAATCATTTTCCGCGGTGATGTCGTTCGCGATAAACCATTGCGTTAAACGATCTTTATACACTTGCCACGATTGTGAAATATGGTCAAAACTGGATAATAATCCGAACTGAGCCATTGTTTTTTTTTTTCTCTTTTACACGGGTAGATCGTCGCCACTGTTTAGTAGGTTCGCGGGTAGGTATAGTGAAACACACGCTGGTTCGTAATGCACTGTTTAATTGTAAGGAGGCGTTGACATTTATACAGCCCGAGCTAGTATATACCTACATAGCTACAGGTATAGATATAGGTGTACGCATACACAACAATGGCCAAGGGTGTTGTAAAGTATTTTATATCATACCACAGAATATTTAATAGTATTACATACAGAATGGCCACGGAATCACCCGCCTGAATCTAGCCGGCGCGCAACTCGCGCCCAACTCGCCCTTGCCGTCATTTGTTCCATCCGGAGATGGAGAGTGGATCGTTGGCCCGAGTAACACACACATTTACAAGTGTACAGACGTCCTCGCACGCAAACATAGACACTGCTTTTATAGGCCGTGTCCGCCGTGTGCGCCGTGTGCTGTGGGTAATATGAAACATAATGTGCTAAAAAATCGGCAACATTGCACCTTGTAGGACTGCAAGGCCCTCTAGCGGCGAATCCACTTGCGGTGACCTCTCATTCCAACCGTCTTTATTTATTTATTTCTTTATACAGAACTATCTTAGAAAGGACTTGTGAGTGTAAACTCAAACGATTAACGATTGGAACGAAATTTTCAAAACGATTTTGTGGGGCGACAAATCTATTGTTTTTGATGTATTGCTGCGTGATGTGTCTGTCTGTACACTTACACTTGTAAATGTGTGTGTACCACTAGGGCGACCAACGATTCACTCTCCATCTCCGAATGAAACAAAGGAAGGCGAGTTGGGCGCGAGTTGCGCGCCGGCTAGATTCAGGCGGTTGATTCCGTGGTCATTCTATACTAACTAATGAATGAATGAGTGAATGAATAAATATAGGACAGTCGAGTTCATTAATATGTGTACACTTTTGGACCTTATTACTGTTGGGTTTTTACAGATTAAAGAAAAATATTATGTACGTAGTATGAAGTTTATTTTTGAAGTAAGGTAAACAAATCAAAAGGAATGGAACACTTCACAGTTTTGATTAAAGTACAAACTATACTAATAGCCAGTAATGTAAATTATAAGTAGGTCAGGTATAATCATATTTCAACAATTACAACGTGGTAAGATGCAAAAGTGTGTATATATTGGCGAACTCGACTGTACTAAGTAATGGCCGATGGGGCCAGAAAGTTCTCGAGTGGCGTAACGGAAGAGTTTTATTTAAATATAAATAATAAATAAATAAATAAATATCTTGGGACATTTCACACATATTGACCTAGCCCCAAACTAAGCAAAGCTTGTACTATGGATGCTAGACAACGATATATAGATAGAGAAATACATACATACATATATAAATACTAACATCCATGACTCGAGTACAAACATTCGTGTTCATCACACAAAGTTTGCCCTGAGCGGGACTCGAACCCGCGACCATCGGAACAGAAGGCAGGGTCACTACCAACTGGACCAATCTGGCCGTCATATATTGATAGATTGTAGTGGGCAGACTAAGTAAAACACGTTTACAGTAAAATATTCTTATTAGAAAAAACAAAATGGCCACAACTAGCATTCGTACAATTTTCGCTTCCTACCATAGATAGTAAAAAAAAGTCTCATCACACTGACAAGCGCGCGGGCGCGCGGATTTGTCGGGCGCGGCGAGAGCGTGGCGCGTAATTTCCGTCTGAGCCTGCAGATGGCGCTATAAGATTGAATTTTAACTTAATTAATTTGAATTCCTTTTACAGGGGAGGAGTACGAGTCGGAGGAGCAAGATGTATATCGAGACGGAGCGAGGAGGAAGAGGTAAGTAAGAAACTAAATTTAAAATTTAAAATCTGGCAATTTTTAATTTGGACAGGTGGATTCCCATGCGCTCTTGGCCTCGGATGAGTAGGTAATGTTGCAGTTATCTAAAGAAGCCGCTAAAATTTTTTGGCTTAAATTTAGAGTACTGTACCTTATCTATCTTCTATATATATAAAACAAGAAACTGACTGACTTACTGACTGACTGACTGACTGATCGATCAACGCAGAGCCGAAACTACTGGTCGTAGAGAGCTGAAATTTGGCATGCAGGTTCCTTAGGGAACGTAGGGGAGCACTAAGAGAGGATTTTTGGAAATTCCCCCTTTAAGGGGGTAAAAAGGGGGTTTAAAGTTTGTATGAAACTTCTAAACCGCTAGATGTAGAAACATGAAATTTGGCAGGGAGGTTCTTTTTATAGCGTAGAGATCTTCTACTATCTAAGGTCCCGCGCCTACACATTTCTAAACGCTTCAATGTATTTAAAAAGCACCACCAACACTCTCAACACATGTGTGCGAGCTGAAACAGCCATCAACTATGCGTTGAGTGTTGGTGGTGCTTTTTAAATAATAATAAAAAAATTGAAGCGTTTTGAAATGTGAAGGCGCGGGACTTTAGATAGTAGAAGATATCTAAGTGAGCGTAATTAAAGAATTTTTGGAAATTCCCCCTTTAGAGGGGTAAAAAAGGGGGATAAAAGTTTGTATGAAACTTCTAAACCGCTAGGCTTAAAAATATCAAACATGGCAGGGAGGTTCCTTTTATAACGTTAGTGAGCATTGATAAAGGATTTTTGGAAATTTCTCATCTAAAGGGGTAAAAAGGGGGTTGAATGTTTGTATGTAACTTCTAAACCACTGGGCCTAGAAACATGAAATTTGGAAAAAAAAGGCTTCTTTTATGACATAAATGAGCTCTAACAGGGCTCTAGGAATTGTTCCTATATAAAAATGGTCCCACATAATGTGTTATTTGGAAAGCAATTTAGAGGGCACAGGCCTCCCCTCATCAAAAGAGGGCAGTGGGACGCAAATAGGCTGTTGTAGTAGTAGTAGTAGTAGTAGCAGTATTTAGAGGGATACAGTATTAATCTTTATCAATTGAAATAGGATTAAGCATTTCTTGCACTTTATGATTGCCATTTACACCATACAATTTAAATGAATATCTTAGGAGTTATCGAAAAGAAAATGAGTTCGGCGCGTACTTAGCTGACCCGCAGCGGCCTTGTAGTTGGCCATCTGTTTGCGATGCTTATTATGACCAGTAGTTTTTCAATATGAGTTCAATATGAGTGGCGCGCACAATCGAGTCCCGGGGCAGGAAAAAGTTCGGTTTACAGGGGTTCAGTGTTTATCCCGGAAGAACGCTTAGATCCCGCGAGAACGCTATAACCGAATCCCACGCGGACGAAGTCGCGGGCAAAAGCTAGTTTTACTTGTATTTTAATAAAGAATACATTTAAATATTTTCAAATCTGAAAAAGGGCTCAGCTCACATATCCTCTTTAAACAGGCTTTTATTAAAATGAGCTAAAATAAATGAACTTTTCCTTTAAAACTACTACTACTACTACTACAGCCTTTTTTGCGTCCCACTGCTGGGCACAGGCCTCCTCTCATCACGAGAGGGTTTGGGCTAGAGCCTTCCTTTAAAACGTTTACTATTAATTTACAAAGTCTTCAGCATCTGCCCGCGTGGAATTCGGTTACCGCGGGAACAGTGCGTTTTCCCGGGATAAAAAGTAGCCTAGGTATATCAAATATCATCTAAATCATAGCTGTTGAACCGTGAAGAGGTAACAGACCGACAGACAGACAGACAGAGTTACTTCCGCATTTATATACAAGGTTTTGCCCGCGTGGAATTCGGTTACAGCGTTCCCGCCGGAACTGCGCGTTTTCCCGAGATAAAAAGTATTAGCCTATTATATTCCTGCGTCGTTCGGGACTCCAACAATCTCCATACCAAATTTCATCTACGAGTATATCGGCCCAGCGGTTGAAGCGTGAAGAGGTAACAGAATTTGACATGGAGATAGTTAGGGTCCCGGGAAAGGACATAGACTATATTTTATCCCGTAAAAACGCATAGTTCCTGATGGAACGCGATAACAGAATTCCACGCGGGCGAAGTCGCGGGCAGAAGCTGGTTAGTATTAAATATTAGGTCCTTACATATGAAATTGGCGTTTGGCGAACTGGCAACTTTGATTCAAAATATGTGGCGTTCGGCTAGGAATTCCAAATTCAAATTTATTTCAAATTTAAGACCATGTATTTCTGTGTTCGAATTACGAAATTTATTTGTTATCGCGTCATTTGTTTTTCTTTCACATCGTTCTGTTCACAATATGGAGAACTTAAAATATCGCTATATTTACGAATATGAGTTTCACCTCGGCACTAGTGCTGCAGAAACGGCTCGTAGGATTAACAATGCGTATGGGGAAGCTACTGCAAAAGAAAATACGGTACGTTATTGGTTCCAACGTTTCCGTTCTGGAAATTTTGACCTACAGAACAAGCCTCGTGGACGGCCGGAGACACAAGTTGATAACGAAGAATTAAAAGCAATTGTGGAAGCAGATCCATCGCAAACCACGTCAGAGTTAGCGGCAGGCTTCGGTGTGAGTGATAAAACCATTTTGATTCACTTGAAACAAATTGGAAAAGTGAAAAAACTTGAAAAATGGGTACCGCATGAATTGAGCGACGCAAACAAAGAAACACGCGTCGAGTGTTGCGTTTCACTTCTCAACCGGCACAATAATGAAGGCATTTTGAATCGTATCGTTACTTGTGATGAAAAATGGATCTTGTACGACAACCGGAAACGTTCTTCACAATGGTTGAACCCAGGTGAACCAGCCAAATTCTGCCCGAAACGAAAGTTGACTCAGAAAAAGGTACTGGTAAGTGTCTGGTGGACTAGTGCCGGTGTCATCCATTACAGTTTCTTAAGATCTGGGCAAACAATCACGGCTGATGTGTATTGTCAACAATTGCAAACGATGATGGAAAAGCTAGCCATTAAACAACCCAGACTGGTCAATCGATCTAGCCCACTGCTGCTTCAGGACAACGCTCGACCACATACGGCACGTTTGACGGCCGCAAAACTACGGGAGCTGCGACTGGAATGTCTTCGACACCCACCATACTCCCCGGACCTTGCTCCAACTGATTACCATTTTTTTCGGAATTTGGACAACTTCATGCAAGGAAAAAAATTCAATTCTCACGAGGCTGTCCAAACGGCCTTCAAAGATTTTATTGATTCTCGCTCACACACTTTTTTTAGTAAAGGAATCAATGAACTACCTTCGAGATGGCAAAAGTGCATAGATAGCCATGGTACATACTTTGACTAAATAAAAAAATAGTTTCATAAAAAAAAATCGTTTTCATTTCTGCCATATGAAACGCCAATTTCATATGTAAGGACCTAATATGTAAAAGCTTGTCAAATAAAGACAAATGAGGATGAACAAACAGACTTTCTTTCAGATCGACCATACATGAAGAAGATTACGAAGAAGACGATGATGACATGGATTCTGATGATGACGGAGGTGGGCTTACGATCATTCATGAAGTGGTAGGATCTGGTGCTAGGTCCATACGGGTTGGTGCACCCGTCTTTCCCCGCTAACCTGCCGCCAAATAGCAGTGCTCGCACTGTTGTGTTCCGGTAGGGGGTTAAGGCAGCCGGTGACATTACTGGCACAGAGGCATTCCATCTTAGGCCTCAGGGTAGGCAACGCATTCGAGATCAATTCTTCTTAATAAGAAATCATAAGATTTCGATATCCATGGGCCGCAGTGACTTCTTACCAAGGTGGCATGCGCGCGCATTTACCTAACAATTACACACACAACACAAATTGGTTGTCTGTAAAGTTGGTTTACGGACGATAATTTTATACGTGACAACGTTACGTAACGCTACAACGCTACTATTTATTTATTTTAAACATTATCTAAATATATAAAACTCAAAGGTGACTGACTGACTGACATAGTGATCTATCAACGCACAGCCCAAACCACTGGACGGATCGGGCTGAAATTTGGCATGTAGGTAGATGTTATGACGTAGGCATACGCTAAGAAAGGATTTCCCGAAATTCTCACGGGAACGGAAAAAAACGGAATTTTTCAATTCAATATTGAAAAACGAAGTTGCGGGGAAAAGCTAGTTACACATAAAGAAAACTTAGTGTCCAGAAGGCGGACTTAATGCCTCGAGGCATATCTCTACCAGTCAACCTTTAGGCAAAGCAGGAAGTGGTTAGGTTAGTGGTTAATGGTTACTATTGCGTGATGTTTTATCGTGGGCGCAGCCAGCGTTCGTCAATTTGCAAGACGTTATCACGTCAAAAATATACCGCCTTAGATTCTCCGCGTTCTGTCGTCTCCCTACTTCCCAAACTCTCATTGTGATTCGGAAACACAGTTCCGCGGCTCTCTATTCGAAACGTTACATAGGAAAATGAAAATGAAAATATTTATTCAGCAAATAGGCCACATCTGGGCACTTTTACACGTCACTTTTAAATGAATTTTACAGAAATGAATTTACCAGCGCTTCCTAGACCCATTGCTTGAGAAGAAGCGCCGCAACAAACTCAGCAGAAGGCCTTTTTTCAAAATATAAACATACAGATTTCCATTACATTTACATTAATATGTATAAAAATACATATATAGGTACATACTAAAATTACAGTTAAGGGATGTATAGTCCCTAACTTAAACTTAAATCTAAGATCTTAGAGATGATCTTATATTAGGTACAAATTAATGAAAATATTAATTAATGGCAGTACTTATCTAAATATATATAACTAAAAATAATAATAAAAATCGCAAATGTTTAGAGATTGTATACGTCCTCTAGCTAGGTATCCTAAAGTTGTACACAGGGAAAGGGAAATTCCCTATCCCCACCGTCAAAGCGCAACTTAACGCATTGACGGTAGGGATAGGGAATTTCCTTTCCCTATGCAACGTTTCGAATAGAATCCTATACCAGATACACATTATGGGGCGGTCGGAAGGCGACTAATAAAACCTACAAAATATAACTTTTTTTTTATAGGTGATTATGCATCGCCTGAGCCTGTCAGACCAAAAAGGTTAGTACCTAGTAGTAATTTAGTCGAGGGTCGGGGGTTCGATCCCGGCTCGCACCTCTAAGTTTACTTATGTGCGAAAGTCAATTTGAATTAACCACTGAGCTTTTCGATGAAGGAAAACATCGTGAGGAAACCTGCACGCATCTGCGAAGTAATTCAAAGACTTCGCCACTTTCCAATCCGCACTGGGCCCGCGTGGGGACTATAGCCCAAACCCTCTCGTGATGAGAGGAGGCCTGTGCCCAGCAGTGGGACGCAAATAGGCTGTAGTAGTAGTGGTAGTTTTGAAATGTGGAGGCGCGGGACTTCTTATAGTAGATTAGGTATCTCTACTAAATATTTGTACTTTTGTACTACAGATCGATTTCAAGGGACGAAGCCTCTACAGAACCAGGGTACGTCGTGACGCTGCGACCGACGCAAATACGCACGTTTGTCGTGCGATTCCAGAACGTCAAGAAGAATTACGTCACCTAGAAGAGTTCATTGTAGGGGGTTTCTCAATGGCCGTCACCCAAGATGGACGTTGACGTTTGTTGAGTCTCTCCAATTTTATTTTATTAATCATTTACACCGTACATTTACCTTTATTACCGAACAACTTGCAGGCCTGTGGCCCTTACTTTGATATTGGCGAAGTGTCCAAGACCGAAGATATTAATTTATATAGAATAGATTAGAGTTCATTGTATTGTACAGATCGAGACCTCGAGAATTCCCTTTGGGTTTCGGGTAAAACCAGACGTAGGTAATCGTGTAACAGAAAATGGGAATCTCTTTACGATTAAGAAGTAAATCATGAAACGAGATCATTCTAAATTGAGCAATAAAAATTGGTTGTCTATAAAGTTGGTTTACGGACGATGATTTTACGTGATAACGTCACGCGTGTCTCTCCATCGCTTGTTCCGCGCTCTCGCTTGCACCGTAATCTTATTAGGTATTTCGTCATGTTTTTTGGGCGCGAAGCCGGCGTTCATCAAAAAACTGCCCATACAGACACTTTTATATGCCAGAAAATAAAAGGAATCTAGCTTACTAGCCCATTTCTGAGAATAAGACCGCCAAACAATCTCATTATGAAGCTTTTTTTCAAAATTACAACTTCACAATAGAAACTTGTCGGCAGAGTAATTCTTCTAAGCCCTCCCGGAAAAGTTTGTACAATAATTAAGTTAAGTTGGGGTAAAGTTAACCATTTTTCGAACCAATAATTCACCGATTGGATACGGTCCCTTTCTACAATACTGTACTGATGATAGTAAAGGTTTGAACAGTAGGTTGGTCAATTTCTATCCGCTTGGGTCAGCTCCGCATCAGTAGCATCGCACCCAAAAGGGTTTAATAACAAACTCCGCAGAGTATGAAATATAATACCAGATGTTATGCCGGAAACCCACTGCGACGCACATGCTAAACATGGTTTCGTTGTATTGGCTTTGCTGTGGGGGTCTGGCTTTTATGTAATAACGCAAAAGGCAAAAGGAATAGAGGTAAGAATATTAAAATTTTAACCTTGGCTTATTTTTTTCCAATACTTAGGTACTTATATTGGATGGTATTGAAAAATCTATAAACTGTTATTAGTTAGTAATTATATGCTAATGCTCTAAATGTGTTCAGGATCGATTCACTAAAGCTGTCATGAATGGATTCAATGAGTGAATGATAGTATGTATGTGTGCGTCACAAATTGGTTGATTCAATAAGTAACAACCGTGTTTATAGACCGTGTTTTAAAAAAGCCGTGGTGGCCTGGTGGTTCGACCTACCGCCTCTCATGCAGAGGGTCGGGGGTTCGATTCCGCCTCGCACCTCTAAGTTTACGTTGAAGGGAATCAGCGTGAGAAATCAAAAAGTAGTTCAAAGATATGTGTTAAGTCCCCAATCCGCACTGGGCCCGCGTGGGGACTATAGCCCAAACCCTCTAGTGATGAGAGGAGGCCTGTGCCCAGCAGTGGGACGCAAATAGGCTGTACAACCGCCCAAATTTACAGAACATCAAGAGCCTCCTTTACAAGAATGACACACAATGACAAGTGCCAACTTTCGTGAATTGATCTACCTGCAAAATTATTTTTATAATTTACCGTAAGCAGATTTTTCGTTGTATCATTGTTTTTGTTATACTGTTATTTAGTTATTTACCTAATTGTGTACGAAATAAAACAGTTTGTATGAACAGCCTTTTTATTTGAAACTTCATGCGTGATCCAACAAACACCGGAAGCATACAACCTAATAATGCAATTTTATTGCATTACATTTTTTTATAGAAAACTGGCCCAACTTTTCTATTAACATAAGTGCATAGACGTAAATAATATAGACCCGGTCTATCGTACACGTAATATGTCCCCACTTCCACGGTGTCCAATCCAAAGTTCTGTCACCGAGCGTGCGTGACAATAAGCGTTTTAAAAAAAACTTTTTTCGAAACTGTTTCTCAGTATCTAAAAACTCGTCTCGTGGTTAAAAAAATGTGACCCAGCTTTAGTGTCACGATATAAGTTTAACTTTGGATTGGACACCAATGAAGTGGGGAAACATGACATGTATCTACGTTAGGCCGGGTCCATACGAAGTATTATTTATGTCTATGCATAAGTGCTAATTTGCTAGTTACGAAATATTTTACAGTTACTGAAAATCTTTGCCCATCATATTTGTGGGAATAGCCAATTTGAACTATATGCATTATGGCATTAGGTATTTTTTACGTAGCCTTTTGGCATACGCATATTGGTTTTTATAAAACAGTTCGCATTATTTTTTACGAGGACATTTTCGAACACACACACAAAGTCGTAACAAGCAAAATTGCACCATTAACATACATAAAAAACAACAATTTTATACATGTGGCAATTCTATAGAAAAATATGTGACAACCCTACATCTAAGCAGCTAAGCTGTCTTAAGTAGTTCCAAAAATGTTACATATAATATTATTGTATTGTATATACAGCCACCAATAAAGAAATATTTTCAAGATTTTCGTTAATAAATGGGTGAAGCAATTTGTCACTAGTTGCCATGGTTACGGAGCTACTTTTTAAAACATATTTTGTGGGTTTAAATCCACAGAATGAAGGTTTCTTTTTGCCATTTTCAACACATTCCCTCAAAGGGGCACCTTTTAAGCATTTTAGTAGTCCATATTAAAAAAAAATGTAAGAAACTCCGCTCATTTTGTTTCCTGACAAACGGGATAGAATAACAACAAGAAATAGTTGATTAACCCAATTAGTTCCAAAAGTTTTTTTTTTACATTATTATTTGACAGGTTTTGGTACACCGTAAGGAATATCTATCTACAATGTTAACCAATGCATTTTAAAGGGAATGTAGTTAGAGAATGAAACTAACATTGCAGATAAATCATTTTAACATACAAATACATACAGACATAAACTCACACCTATTTCCCGTTGGGTTAGGCAGATACATAACAAATAGACAATTTATAAAAAAAAGTCGAACCGTTTTCAGAGTATTAACTAGTTAGACCCCAAAAATAAATAGCAATAACTTACAATAGTAATAAATTAACATTTTCTACAAATAAAAATGTTATACACCGAAACCTAACAGATAGGTTATGTGCCCGAATTTCTGACAAGTGTACATTCGGGATCAAAAATATTCGTCCACTATTTTCCGGAGCATAATAGCGGTCAGATATTAATGCACTCCTTTTTGGCTTTTATGAACTTGACTGTATACATGACATGTAAATGTGTCAATTTTGACAACAGGGTAAAGGAGACGAAATGTATGTTGTTATTTTTTTCCCTTATTAAGATTTCAACCCAAATAGGTGTACATTCGAATCATTTTAAATGAAAAAGAGAGCTAACTCTTTGGTCTTTCAATGTACAGTAACACACATTATAATTTAATTTACCTATTTTTTCATTTCAGAAAATTCATTAAAAAATGTACATCTTTGATTCAAGATTGTAATTGTGAATCTATGGAGTAAATTTTAGAGTATTTCAGATTTTAACATTTGTTCATTTATGTAAAATGATTGATTAAATAAAATGAGTGCGACCGTACAAAAATACCCCTTTCATAGCCTCTTATTTAATAATTTTAGTACAAAACACAAATAAATACAAGAATCAAGGAATGTATCTGTTTGTACCAATAGGAATACGAGTTTAATGAGGGCCTTTTAAAACTAACATATATAAGACATACACATTTTTGTAATATATTTCCAATTGCACTACTTTAAAAATAGCTTGCTATACGAAAGAAATATTTATAAAAGCGAGATTTTTCACCCTTTATTCATATTACTAAATTAATATCTAAATGATACATTTGATATCCAAAAATGAACACGTTGAACCTACATTGTGGTATTTTTTTAAATATTTTATCCCATATTTTGTCTTATTCTACCAGAATTTAAATAGTTACCCAAAGGTAAAAAAGAGAGAACTTCGTGGGACGGAGCCTATTCTAACTACAAAAAAGATAACAAATAATATTGCTTAAACATCATTTAAATAATCTGTAAAAAAAGGAACAACGTAGGTATTCACTAATATAATATAAAAAACAAATCATAAAACATTTCAACGCTTTCAATGTCTCGAGAATTGGTCGTAGCTTTTGGAAATTACGTCTCGGCATAATTTGCAAAAAAAAAAAAAAACACACTTGCATCAAACAGACTAAGGCCACGCAGAACTACGGAACTGCTGTAAACAAAAAAACTAAATTCTTGCAAATAGTTGTATACCTCGATACTTTATTTATGAAAAAAAAATACGTAACATAAATTAAAAAGGAAACGTATAAAATAATTACGATCGAAAACATATCTGATATCATATCACACGGCGGACACGGCCTATAAAAACACGATCTCGAACACAATTAGAATGAAGTGTCAATGCGAGGACGTCTGTGTGCGTGCGAGGACGTCTGTACACTTGTAAATGTGTGTATACCAGTACGCGGGCCAACGATTCACTCACCATATCCAGATGATACAATTGACGGTAAAGCGAGTTGCGCGCGGCCTAGATTTAGACGGGTGATTCCGTGTCCATTCTGTACGTAATACTATAAAATATTCTGTAGCCATAGTTTATATAAAAACAATCAGATATGTAATATTTTATTGAAACAGCACACTACTATATGCAAGAGTTTTTATTTATATACTATTGTAATTTTGCGAACTATGTGACTAGTGTAGTAATATAATTATAACTGTCTAATACAGGTTAGCGAAGCGCGACTCGATTGTTTTGAATCTGATTCATTTCATATACTTATGATACCTATATTCTTTGCCCCGTTTCACGATCTTCTAACCGTCTCTTAAAGAGATAAATACATTATGTATTTGGTCGATATGTAATTCGGAAGTTGGCAAGGAATGAAAATAAATCAATAAAAAAAAGATCACAAATATTGCGATTGATCATGTTCATGTTTTTGTGATTTTAAACAATTTTAATAATCAATTCTCAAAACTGACCTCTCATTACACTATTTGTATGACAGTTCCATATGAAAGCTGCGTTTCGACGTTCAATAAAAAGTAGCTTTGATTTATCACTATCAACTACTAAATCCTGCCACATAGTTCTTTTAGGAATAGGTTTTTTTACCGACAACATCATTTTACGTCACAATATTGGGCCTCATTTCATCACGACTAAGCTATAGACCCAAGCACAGCAGATTAAACATTTCACATACAAATATATTCGCAGTCGCACTTCACTATACATATATAAATGATATGGCCTGTAAATTATATTTCGTTCCTATCTACCGTTATTGTTCCATCTCTAAGGCGGTCAAGTTCCTGACGAACTCAGCGCGTTGGGACGGTGTTAGTTCCTGTGAATAAATTAAATACATTAGCTGAAATAAATAATGCCCTGGGACATATCACACATCTTGACAACGATATAAATACTTATATAGAGAAATACATATATAAATACTAAACATCCATGACTCGAGTCATCACACAAAGTTTGCGCCGAGCGGGACTCGAACCCGCGACCGTCGGAACAGAAGGCAGGGTCACTACCAACTGGACCAATCCGGCCGTCAATAAAACCCGAAAATTTTGTGAGTAGATGTCGAATATTTCGCTGTTTTCATTAATTTCATACTATTGCTGAATGAAAACAGGACTATAAATAGCATAAAAAACGCAAAATGATAAACTCAAAGTTCTATTTTTTGGGATAAAATACGTTTATTTATTTACTACTGTATCAAATCATCCTGACATAGTTTCGCATTTATAATATTACTATGGATTTCCTTTAATATTTTTTGTTGCTTTTTAAATCATTATTTTCTCACTTACCATAACAAGAGAGTTGACAGCTTGCATGACAGCGTCCTGCTTGATGGAGCGCAGATTAGTCTCCAAGACGGAATTGTCATCCGCCGCTTGCGATTCCAGCCACTTGCTGACTGCCTCGTTGTCGTGTTCCCACTGGTGGGACTGTGGGCAAAAGGTCGTGGTTAGAACGAGGGATAAATACAAGACTTGGGGTATTGTCATCGGGTATTTTTAACAGACATGAGTTAGAACTGGCACTATTTGAGAATGGTACAAGTTATGCGGCTTATAAAAACGGCTTTCTACCCGTTTACCTATGAGCGTTTTTTGTCCTACAACTGTCTTAAACACGATTCTATCTACACTTGTGGTTCCTGCCCACTGTCTGCCCACCGCTGGGCACACCTGTGTCTCCCCCTTGGAGTCACTACGCAAGACTAGACACTATTTTAGATCCTATGCGCTTCTGTTGTCGCTCACATCCCTTTTAGCGACTTTAACCCCAGATTTTTGCCATAAGCGTCTCAAACCCGGGTCTATCTACACTCGTGGGTCCTGCCCACTGTCTGCCCACCGCTGGGCACACCTGTGTCTCCCCCTTGGAGTCACTACGCAAGACTAGACACTATTTTAGATCCTATGCGCTTCTGTTATCTCTCACGTCCCTTTTAGCGACTTTAACCCCAGATTTTTGCCATAAGCGTCTCAAACCTGGGTCTATCTACACTCGTGGGTCCTGCCCACTGTCTGCCCACCGCTGGGCTCACCTGTGTCTCCTTGGAGTCACTACGCAAGACGCTATTTTAGATCCTATGCGCTTCTGGCGTCTCTCACGTCCATTAAAACCACTTTAACCCCAGATTTTTGCCAAAAGCGTCTCAAACCCGAGTCTACACTTGTGGGTCCTGCCCACCGCTGGGCTCACCTGCGTCTCTCCCTGGTCCTCAGTGAACCAGCGGCGTAGCGTGGCGGCCGCGGCACCTTGGTCCATGCTAGCGGACGGACTCGAAGCCTTCTGGACGCGACGTTCTTGTTCATTCTGGAGTAAAAGCCTTCGTAGACGCCAGTATAGGATCCTGCGGGATTCTCGCCACGGGATTATGTCCTGAAAACGAGGGGATTGTTAGATTTTAGGGTATCTTGCAGCTTTAGGGATATCAAAATCAAAATATTTATTCAGCAAATAGGCCACATCTGGGCACTTTTACACGTCACTTTTAAACGGAATTAACAGAAATGAATTTGCGCTTCCAAGACCCATTGCTTGAGAAGAAGCGCCGCAACAAACTCAGCAGAAGGTCTTTTTTTCAAAATTTAAACATACATATTCACATTACATTTACATTAATATGTACAAAAATAAAATATCATCATTCGTTTTACGTCCAAAACAGTATCAACATTTATTAAAGGTTTTATATTATATAGAATATTTATTTCGTGAATACTTACAAATATGCAGCCTTTCTCGAGCATTCTCTCCGCGGTGTCGTGGAGCTCGGCAAACTGAATCGCAATCTAAAAATACCAAATGATTTTTATTTTTTTTATTTATTTATTTAAACTTCATTGCACATACAAAATGTATAAAATTGGCGGACTTAATGCCTAAAGGCATTCTCTACCAGTTAACCATAACGCCAAACAGAAAGAAAAATGAGTAGGTGCATTAATATCAGAAATAAACTACAGAAATACAAGGAAGATAACAAATCATTTCAAATAATATTCAATATATTTATATTAGACTAAATAACTTTATTTGCATGAGTTCGTACAAAGCTTTTTCAAATTCTTGTGTCACTTTTATCTGAATCTCTAATTTTATAAATAATCGAGAAAAAAGTTGATAAAAAGAAAAAAATATTTTTTTAATCTAAAACATTATCGCATATTTAGCAAGACAACCAACCCACTTGCAATTTATTAATATACTCCCTTTGTAGTGACGCTATCTTACTAATACAATAAGGCTGAAAGATTATTTGGATGTTTGTTACTCAATCATGCTAAAAAGGCTCGATCAATTTGCATGAAATCTGGCATACAGATAGTTTGTAACCTGGATTAACACATAGGCTACCTATTATCCCGAAAAATCCCGGAAACTCATTAGAGGGACCCCGGAAGGAGACTTTGGATAGAAATCCCGGGAATCTCACAAATCCCGTAATCCCGGGAATCCAGGAAAAGATTTTAAAAGTATCCTGGAGAAAGGGCTTTGGAAATATAGTTCAATTCAATTTCAATAAATGCGAAAGTAACACTGTCTATCTGTCTGTCTGTCTGTCTGTCTGTTTATTACCTCTTCACGCTTCAACCGCTGGACCGATTGAGATGAAATTTGACACGGAGATAGTTGGGGCCCCGGGAAAGGACATACTACTTTGTATCCCGGAAAAGCGCACAGTTCCCCCGGGTGCGCGATAACCGAATTCCACGCGGGCGAAGTCGCGGGCAGAAGCTAGTTAATATTATAAATTCGAAAGTAACTCTTGTCTGTCTGTTACCTCTTCACGCTTCAACCGCTGGACCGATTGAGATGTAATTTGACACGGAGACAGTTGGGGCCCCGGGAAAGGACATACTACTTTGTATCCCGGAAAAGCGCATAGTTCCCGCGGGAGCGCGATAACCGAATTCCACGCGGGCGAAGTCGCGGGCAGAAGCTAGTTAATATTATAAATTCGAAAGTAACTCTTGTCTGTGTCTCTGTCTGTCTGTTACCTCTTCACGCTTCAACCGCTGGACAGATTTAGAAATTTGACACTGGATAGTTGGGGCCCCGGGAAAGGACATACTACTTTGTATCCCGGAAAAGCGCACAGTTCCCCCGGGTGCGCGATAACCGAATTCCACGCGGGCAAATCGCTGGCAGAAGCTAGCTTACCATATGATATATCGGCTGTAACTCCTTCTCCCTCGCCCTTGCGTTTCTCTCGCACTGCAGCAGCTCCGTTTGCAGCTCTCTCGCTCTGTTCTCGGCTTCCTTGCCCGTCTCGGTGGTTATTAGAACGTCGTCTATAGAGCCGCGCCGGTCGAACTTCTTTGATATCTCGCCTATTTGCTCTTTCAATTCTGTGGGAAAATAACGTAAACAATAGACATAGACATAGACATTTATTTCTCAATATCAAATTACAGCATATTTTACATGTCAAAATAAGAGAATTTCACATTGAGATCGTCAGAAAGAATACAAAATAAAAATATAATGAAAATCAGGAATAAAATATTTCACCGTTAGGATCGTCTTTTTATACCAAAATAAGAAATAATGTAAATTAAAAATGTATTCAATGGCGAAGCCCTTTTTGAAGCCATACTTAATGTTATAAATGTGAAAGTGTGTTTGTTTGACCTTCCTTCACATCGCAACCACAGGACCGATTTGGATGAAATTTGGTATGGAGATAGTTTGAGACCCGGGCAATAACATAGGGTACTTTTTATCACGGTATTTTTACGCGAACGGATTCCTACGGGTCAAACCATTTTTTTTTCAATACTTCCATATAACTACTAGCTGACCCCGCGGACTTCGTACCGCCCTGGATATTTTTTTGTATGAAAAATAGCTTACGTCCTATTCTCAGACCTACTGAACATACACATCAAATTTCAAAAGAATCGGTCGCGCCGTTTCCGAGGAGTTTGGTTACAAACACTGTGACACGAGAATTTTATATTTGACAACAGATATGGCTCAGTTGGTAGTGACCCTGCCCACTGTTCGGACGGTCGCGGGTTCGAATCCCGCTCGGGGCAAACTTGACTCGACTATGTTTGTACTCGAGTCATGGACGTTTAGTATTTATATATGTATGAATTTCTCTATATAAGTATTTATATCGTTGTCTAGCACCATAGTAGTACTCTAGCAGCATAATATAAGCTTTGGAGCTTGGGAACTTGTGTCAAATGTCCCAAGATATTTATTTATTCATACAAATGTAAATACGCTTTTGTTCTTATACGACCCAAGGGATTGACTCGAAAATTTTGCAGACATAATGAAATATAGATTCTACATGGAATCTTGAGCTAGCGAGGGCTTCAAGCTGTGTCACCCACAAGGTATAAATAATTTTGCTACCGTGTTGTGCACTCTGCTTTTCACTCCAATAACAAAACCTATAACAGCTGGGAGCAAAATCGTATTTCGCTCCCTGTTAGCGGGGCTGAAACGGAGATTTTTTTTTCTCCCTCTAAACGGGCAACAGTGCTCTTTCTCGAATAGCAGTGAGAAGTAATATTCACCTGCTATCCTGGCTGTGAGACGTTGCAGCTCGGGATCTAACCGTTGCATGGCTTTCACAGTGTCTCGCTGTTTGAACTTCACTTCCACTATGCCTTCGGGCTCTAACACTCCACCTCTGAAACAGAACATAATCTTAGTATCTTAATCTCTATATGTGTACTAATAACTAGCTCCTGCCCGCGACTTCGTCCGCGTGGTATCCGGTAATAGCGTTCCCGCGGGAACTATGCGTTTTTTTGGATTAAAAAGTAGTCTATATGTTGACCAGTGTTACAATCTACCGCCATTCCAAATTTCGCAAATTTTGCTGGTGTCGAGGACCGCCTCTCAGGTACAGTAGCGGGCGCGGCTCACCTGTGTGCGAGGAGTGGCTCACCTGGCCTCGGGGTCGGCGTACATCTCCATGCGTGCGCTGTTGACGCTGGGGTCCACGACGGCCCAGGCGCCGCCCCGGAGCTCGGCACCGGGTGGGATGTAGACCAACACCGGCGCGCTCGCCCTACGAAGTGCTCGAACGATCTCCGCACCGAACTTGAGGATCTCTTCGTACATGTCTGAAAATTATTTTAAATAAAAATTGTATATAGCAACTAGGACAATAAAAATAGGGATAACGACAGGGTGAATAAATCGAAATTCTAATTAGTCCGTCGGTCAGGTAATAAAAAAAAAACATTAGGCACGTATTTTTCGTTTTATCAAATTAACAAAAAAATACTAAGTTAAAACGCATTAAAGTTGGAGAGTGGGGGCTAACTACGTCACCGTTAGGTATAAATCGTACCTAACCGTGACGTCAGGCGACATTTCAGCTCAATATATCCCCGTACAAGTTTGATTACGTTAAAAAAGAAAAAATACGTGTCCAATACTTTTCAATAATCTTCCTGATAAACTAAGGAAAAAAAGTTGTCGTCATCCCTATTGTATATATAGCAACTGATACGGAACTCAGAACTGCGCTCCAAGACTCAGATTGCCGATGTTGGGGTACAGGCTGCCAGACTCATGGGGAACTGGGCTGGACACGTCTGGCGCATGCACGATGACAGACGGGCCAAACTAGCCACCGAGTGGCTCCCTCGGGACGGACATCGTTGCAGAGGCAGACCTAAACGGAGATGGCGCGACGACCTAGACAAGTTTAGATCGGATTGGCCAGAACTGGAGGGGAGTGGAAGAGGGGAGGCCTTTGCCCAGCAATGGGATCTAATAGGCTAGATAAGAAGAACATATAGCAACTAGGACTATACATAATACGTATAGAGTCAAGCAAAAAACCACAGTATCATCTATCGATTCTAAGCATGTTTTTTGGGGTTCCGAAGTCCACAAGGAACCCTTTATAGTTTCGCCATGTCCGTCCGTCCGGCCGTCCGTCCGTCTGTCCGCACTATTGCTCGGAGATGCTTAGGTCTGGAGAGCTGTAATTTGGCATGAATATGCATATTAGATACGGTAACAAAGTGGTACAATAAAATTTTGAAATATATTTTTATAGGGTACCTCCCCTACTCGTAAAGTGGGGATGTATTTTTTTTTTCTTGCGTACCCCATGGTGCGGCATATCGTTGAATAGGTCTTAAAAAAATATTGTGGGTTTGTTAAAACCATTTTTTGATTAATTGATGCGTTTGTGAAATATTAAGCTTTAAAGTGCTATTTTTTGTTAGGGTCAAATCACGGTTGTGGCATATATAACGTAGTTGAATGGAAAACTATCAGAGCTAAGTAGGCTATACAAACTTACGAGTAATAGTCGACCAACTTATAATGATGATTGTTCTCGAGCGGCAGGGGCGTCGGGCGGGCACGTCATACCACAGGCTAGCTAGATGCTAGTAAGTCTTAGAAAGGTACTGTGGGCATCCTCAACTTCGGAACCCTATACTTTGCGCGTGGCCCGACACGCACTGGGCCGGTTTTTAAGTTTTCAATTTATTTCGAGCCAGTAGAAAAACCTTTTGTAAAACCTAGTATGGAATTGATGTTGTGAGCGATACTTGAATCCCGCACGACTTTTTTGAGCAACTCGAAAAAAAAACGTTAAAAACATGCTTTAGTATCGACAGCTGATTATGTGGGTAAAATATCGTCACAACCTTTTTCTTGACACTGTATATAATTTTACACTATAGAATGCATAGGGAACAGTTTGGCGGGTAAATATTTATTGTAACAAATGCAAGTTGTTTTTTTTTGGGGGGAAACCGTTGTGATTTTCAGGCTAATAATGGAGATTTCACGGCTCACCTTTTTGGCCGCCGCTGAAGCCTCGCCAGTTGGCGAAGATGATGATGGGCAAGTTTTCGCGCGAGAAATCGTTGATGGCTTGGGACGTCTTGTAGGCCGAGTCCGGGAACCAAACCTGCGTACCAACGGAGAGAATAGCGTCATCTATACTAATAATAAGTCTGTAGAAGAAGTTGCGTGTGTAATTTGAAAATTAAAAGAAACTATCAAGTCGAGGGGACTATTTATGTATATACGATACTGAACACAAAGTAATGATTCTTAGAAAAATTGTCTGTATGTATGTATATTTTTTTATGTACATAGATTGACAAACAGGGCAGGCGGCCCACCTGATGGTAAGTGGTCACCGCCGCCTATAGACATTCGTAACACAAGAAGAAGATCAATCACCTGTCCAGCCTGCTGAAGGGTCTTGGATTCCGAGTCCAGGTTGGCGGGGTCGGCCGGTAAAGTGAGCTCCACAGTTCTCGTCTCCACGGCTATCACTCCCACGGGAATTCCGCCCAGTCTGGCTCGACCTACGGACAAAATTGTATGTGTAGTTGATTAGGTTAATTTTGTAAGGTTGGCATGGTACATCGACGTCAATGAAAGGTATACACTTTTTCATCCTTTTCTCTTGTATTAAGATCTGTGTGATTGAGGAGAGTCGTGGTGGCCTAGTGGTTCGACCTACCGCCTCTCATGCAGAGGGTCGGGGTTTCGATTCCGGCTCGCACCTCTAAGTTTATGTGCGAAATTCAATTAGAATTTACCATGAGCTTTTTGGTGAAGGAAAACATCGTGAGGAAACCTGCATGCATCTGCGAAGTAATTCAAAGATGTGTGTGAAGTCCCCAATCCGCACTGGGCCCGCGTGGGGACTATAGCCCAAACTCTCATGATGAGGGGAGGCCTGTGCCCAGCAGTGGGACGCAAATAGGCTGTGGTAGTATGTGATTGAGTAAAGTAAAGGGTGAGGTGTACAGTTAAGTGTAGTTTGGGGTGTAGAGTGAAGAGTCTAGTGTAGAGTGATGTGTAAGTTGTAGAAAGAAGTGTAGGGTGAAGTGTAGAATGATTTGTAGATAGAAACGTCGAGTGGGTTGTAGGTTGACGTATAGGGCGAGTTGTAAAAATGTAGGGTGGGGTGTAGAGTGGGTTAAATTGAAGTGTAGGGTGGGATAACGTGGGAAGTAGGGTACAGTGCAGAGTGGGGTGTAGAATGGAGTGTATAGTGAAGTGTAGGGTGGGGTGTTGGAGTGAAACGTGGGGTGGGATGTAGAGTGGAGTGTACAGCGGTTTGTGATGTAGTAAGGGTCACTGACCGGCAATGACAGTCTGCGCCCAGGGCTTCATGATCTCGTCGAAGGTGCCGACGTCGAAGAAGCCGCCGCGGGCGCCGTCTCCAGTCAGCATGAGGCGCGGGTCGTGCGGCTTGTAGTGTGTTAGTTACTGACCGGCAATGACAGTCTGCGCCCAGGGCTTCATGATCTCGTCGAAGGTGCCGACGTCGAAGAAGCCGCCGCGGGCGCCGTCTCCAGTCAGCATGAGGCGCGGGTCGTGCGGCTTGTAGTGTGTTAGTTACTGACCGGCAATGACAGTCTGCGCCCAGGGCTTCATGATCTCGTCGAAGGTGCCGACGTCGAAGAAGCCGCCGCGGGCGCCGTCTCCAGTCAGCATGAGGCGCGGGTCGTGCGGCTTGTAGTGTGTTAGTTACTGACCGGCAATGACAGTCTGCGCCCAGGGCTTCATGATCTCGTCGAAGGTGCCGACGTCGAAGAAGCCGCCGCGGGCGCCGTCTCCAGTCAGCATGAGGCGCGGGTCGTGCGGCTTGTAGTGTGTTAGTTACTGACCGGCAATGACAGTCTGCGCCCAGGGCTTCATGATCTCGTCGAAGGTGCCGACGTCGAAGAAGCCGCCGCGGGCGCCGTCTCCAGTCAGCATGAGGCGCGGGTCGTGCGGCTTGTAGTGTGTTAGTTACTGACCGGCAATGACAGTCTGCGCCCAGGGCTTCATGATCTCGTCGAAGGTGCCGACGTCGAAGAAGCCGCCGCGGGCGCCGTCTCCAGTCAGCATGAGGCGCGGGTCGTGCGGCTTGTAGTGTGTTAGTTACTGACCGGCAATGACAGTCTGCGCCCAGGGCTTCATGATCTCGTCGAAGGTGCCGACGTCGAAGAAGCCGCCGCGGGCGCCGTCTCCAGTCAGCATGAGGCGCGGGTCGTGCGGCTTGTAGTGTGTTAGTTACTGACCGGCAATGACAGTCTGCGCCCAGGGCTTCATGATCTCGTCGAAGGTGCCGACGTCGAAGAAGCCGCCGCGGGCGCCGTCTCCAGTCAGCATGAGGCGCGGGTCGTGCGGCTTGTAGTGTGTTAGTTACTGACCGGCAATGACAGTCTGCGCCCAGGGCTTCATGATCTCGTCGAAGGTGCCGACGTCGAAGAAGCCGCCGCGGGCGCCGTCTCCAGTCAGCATGAGGCGCGGGTCGTGCGGCTTGTAGTGTGTTAGTTACTGACCGGCAATGACAGTCTGCGCCCAGGGCTTCATGATCTCGTCGAAGGTGCCGACGTCGAAGAAGCCGCCGCGGGCGCCGTCTCCAGTCAGCATGAGGCGCGGGTCGTGCGGCTTGTAGTGTGTTAGTTACTGACCGGCAATGACAGTCTGCGCCCAGGGCTTCATGATCTCGTCGAAGGTGCCGACGTCGAAGAAGCCGCCGCGGGCGCCGTCTCCAGTCAGCATGAGGCGCGGGTCGTGCGGCTTGTAGTGTGTTAGTTACTGACCGGCAATGACAGTCTGCGCCCAGGGCTTCATGATCTCGTCGAAGGTGCCGACGTCGAAGAAGCCGCCGCGGGCGCCGTCTCCAGTCAGCATGAGGCGCGGGTCGTGCGGCTTGTAGTGTGTTAGTTACTGACCGGCAATGACAGTCTGCGCCCAGGGCTTCATGATCTCGTCGAAGGTGCCGACGTCGAAGAAGCCGCCGCGGGCGCCGTCTCCAGTCAGCATGAGGCGCGGGTCGTGCGGCTTGTAGTGTGTTAGTTACTGACCGGCAATGACAGTCTGCGCCCAGGGCTTCATGATCTCGTCGAAGGTGCCGACGTCGAAGAAGCCGCCGCGGGCGCCGTCTCCAGTCAGCATGAGGCGCGGGTCGTGCGGCTTGTAGTGTGTTAGTTACTGACCGGCAATGACAGTCTGCGCCCAGGGCTTCATGATCTCGTCGAAGGTGCCGACGTCGAAGAAGCCGCCGCGGGCGCCGTCTCCAGTCAGCATGAGGCGCGGGTCGTGCGGCTTGTAGTGTGTTAGTTACTGACCGGCAATGACAGTCTGCGCCCAGGGCTTCATGATCTCGTCGAAGGTGCCGACGTCGAAGAAGCCGCCGCGGGCGCCGTCTCCAGTCAGCATGAGGCGCGGGTCGTGCGGCTTGTAGTGTGTTAGTTACTGACCGGCAATGACAGTCTGCGCCCAGGGCTTCATGATCTCGTCGAAGGTGCCGACGTCGAAGAAGCCGCCGCGGGCGCCGTCTCCAGTCAGCATGAGGCGCGGGTCGTGCGGCTTGTAGTGTGTTAGTTACTGACCGGCAATGACAGTCTGCGCCCAGGGCTTCATGATCTCGTCGAAGGTGCCGACGTCGAAGAAGCCGCCGCGGGCGCCGTCTCCAGTCAGCATGAGGCGCGGGTCGTGCGGCTTGTAGTGTGTTAGTTACTGACCGGCAATGACAGTCTGCGCCCAGGGCTTCATGATCTCGTCGAAGGTGCCGACGTCGAAGAAGCCGCCGCGGGCGCCGTCTCCAGTCAGCATGAGGCGCGGGTCGTGCGGCTTGTAGTGTGTTAGTTACTGACCGGCAATGACAGTCTGCGCCCAGGGCTTCATGATCTCGTCGAAGGTGCCGACGTCGAAGAAGCCGCCGCGGGCGCCGTCTCCAGTCAGCATGAGGCGCGGGTCGTGCGGCTTGTAGTGTGTTAGTTACTGACCGGCAATGACAGTCTGCGCCCAGGGCTTCATGATCTCGTCGAAGGTGCCGACGTCGAAGAAGCCGCCGCGGGCGCCGTCTCCAGTCAGCATGAGGCGCGGGTCGTGCGGCTTGTAGTGTGTTAGTTACTGACCGGCAATGACAGTCTGCGCCCAGGGCTTCATGATCTCGTCGAAGGTGCCGACGTCGAAGAAGCCGCCGCGGGCGCCGTCTCCAGTCAGCATGAGGCGCGGGTCGTGCGGCTTGTAGTGTGTTAGTTACTGACCGGCAATGACAGTCTGCGCCCAGGGCTTCATGATCTCGTCGAAGGTGCCGACGTCGAAGAAGCCGCCGCGGGCGCCGTCTCCAGTCAGCATGAGGCGCGGGTCGTGCGGCTTGTAGTGTGTTAGTTACTGACCGGCAATGACAGTCTGCGCCCAGGGCTTCATGATCTCGTCGAAGGTGCCGACGTCGAAGAAGCCGCCGCGGGCGCCGTCTCCAGTCAGCATGAGGCGCGGGTCGTGCGGCTTGTAGTGTGTTAGTTACTGACCGGCAATGACAGTCTGCGCCCAGGGCTTCATGATCTCGTCGAAGGTGCCGACGTCGAAGAAGCCGCCGCGGGCGCCGTCTCCAGTCAGCATGAGGCGCGGGTCGTGCGGCTTGTAGTGTGTTAGTTACTGACCGGCAATGACAGTCTGCGCCCAGGGCTTCATGATCTCGTCGAAGGTGCCGACGTCGAAGAAGCCGCCGCGGGCGCCGTCTCCAGTCAGCATGAGGCGCGGGTCGTGCGGCTTGTAGTGTGTTAGTTACTGACCGGCAATGACAGTCTGCGCCCAGGGCTTCATGATCTCGTCGAAGGTGCCGACGTCGAAGAAGCCGCCGCGGGCGCCGTCTCCAGTCAGCATGAGGCGCGGGTCGTGCGGCTTGTAGTGTGTTAGTTACTGACCGGCAATGACAGTCTGCGCCCAGGGCTTCATGATCTCGTCGAAGGTGCCGACGTCGAAGAAGCCGCCGCGGGCGCCGTCTCCAGTCAGCATGAGGCGCGGGTCGTGCGGCTTGTAGTGTGTTAGTTACTGACCGGCAATGACAGTCTGCGCCCAGGGCTTCATGATCTCGTCGAAGGTGCCGACGTCGAAGAAGCCGCCGCGGGCGCCGTCTCCAGTCAGCATGAGGCGCGGGTCGTGCGGCTTGTAGTGTGTTAGTTACTGACCGGCAATGACAGTCTGCGCCCAGGGCTTCATGATCTCGTCGAAGGTGCCGACGTCGAAGAAGCCGCCGCGGGCGCCGTCTCCAGTCAGCATGAGGCGCGGGTCGTGCGGCTTGTAGTGTGTTAGTTACTGACCGGCAATGACAGTCTGCGCCCAGGGCTTCATGATCTCGTCGAAGGTGCCGACGTCGAAGAAGCCGCCGCGGGCGCCGTCTCCAGTCAGCATGAGGCGCGGGTCGTGCGGCTTGTAGTGTGTTAGTTACTGACCGGCAATGACAGTCTGCGCCCAGGGCTTCATGATCTCGTCGAAGGTGCCGACGTCGAAGAAGCCGCCGCGGGCGCCGTCTCCAGTCAGCATGAGGCGCGGGTCGTGCGGCTTGTAGTGTGTTAGTTACTGACCGGCAATGACAGTCTGCGCCCAGGGCTTCATGATCTCGTCGAAGGTGCCGACGTCGAAGAAGCCGCCGCGGGCGCCGTCTCCAGTCAGCATGAGGCGCGGGTCGTGCGGCTTGTAGTGTGTTAGTTACTGACCGGCAATGACAGTCTGCGCCCAGGGCTTCATGATCTCGTCGAAGGTGCCGACGTCGAAGAAGCCGCCGCGGGCGCCGTCTCCAGTCAGCATGAGGCGCGGGTCGTGCGGCTTGTAGTGTGTTAGTTACTGACCGGCAATGACAGTCTGCGCCCAGGGCTTCATGATCTCGTCGAAGGTGCCGACGTCGAAGAAGCCGCCGCGGGCGCCGTCTCCAGTCAGCATGAGGCGCGGGTCGTGCGGCTTGTAGTGTGTTAGTTACTGACCGGCAATGACAGTCTGCGCCCAGGGCTTCATGATCTCGTCGAAGGTGCCGACGTCGAAGAAGCCGCCGCGGGCGCCGTCTCCAGTCAGCATGAGGCGCGGGTCGTGCGGCTTGTAGTGTGTTAGTTACTGACCGGCAATGACAGTCTGCGCCCAGGGCTTCATGATCTCGTCGAAGGTGCCGACGTCGAAGAAGCCGCCGCGGGCGCCGTCTCCAGTCAGCATGAGGCGCGGGTCGTGCGGCTTGTAGTGTGTTAGTTACTGACCGGCAATGACAGTCTGCGCCCAGGGCTTCATGATCTCGTCGAAGGTGCCGACGTCGAAGAAGCCGCCGCGGGCGCCGTCTCCAGTCAGCATGAGGCGCGGGTCGTGCGGCTTGTAGTGTGTTAGTTACTGACCGGCAATGACAGTCTGCGCCCAGGGCTTCATGATCTCGTCGAAGGTGCCGACGTCGAAGAAGCCGCCGCGGGCGCCGTCTCCAGTCAGCATGAGGCGCGGGTCGTGCGGCTTGTAGTGTGTTAGTTACTGACCGGCAATGACAGTCTGCGCCCAGGGCTTCATGATCTCGTCGAAGGTGCCGACGTCGAAGAAGCCGCCGCGGGCGCCGTCTCCAGTCAGCATGAGGCGCGGGTCGTGCGGCTTGTAGTGTGTTAGTTACTGACCGGCAATGACAGTCTGCGCCCAGGGCTTCATGATCTCGTCGAAGGTGCCGACGTCGAAGAAGCCGCCGCGGGCGCCGTCTCCAGTCAGCATGAGGCGCGGGTCGTGCGGCTTGTAGTGTGTTAGTTACTGACCGGCAATGACAGTCTGCGCCCAGGGCTTCATGATCTCGTCGAAGGTGCCGACGTCGAAGAAGCCGCCGCGGGCGCCGTCTCCAGTCAGCATGAGGCGCGGGTCGTGCGGCTTGTAGTGTGTTAGTTACTGACCGGCAATGACAGTCTGCGCCCAGGGCTTCATGATCTCGTCGAAGGTGCCGACGTCGAAGAAGCCGCCGCGGGCGCCGTCTCCAGTCAGCATGAGGCGCGGGTCGTGCGGCTTGTAGTGTGTTAGTTACTGACCGGCAATGACAGTCTGCGCCCAGGGCTTCATGATCTCGTCGAAGGTGCCGACGTCGAAGAAGCCGCCGCGGGCGCCGTCTCCAGTCAGCATGAGGCGCGGGTCGTGCGGCTTGTAGTGTGTTAGTTACTGACCGGCAATGACAGTCTGCGCCCAGGGCTTCATGATCTCGTCGAAGGTGCCGACGTCGAAGAAGCCGCCGCGGGCGCCGTCTCCAGTCAGCATGAGGCGCGGGTCGTGCGGCTTGTAGTGTGTTAGTTACTGACCGGCAATGACAGTCTGCGCCCAGGGCTTCATGATCTCGTCGAAGGTGCCGACGTCGAAGAAGCCGCCGCGGGCGCCGTCTCCAGTCAGCATGAGGCGCGGGTCGTGCGGCTTGTAGTGTGTTAGTTACTGACCGGCAATGACAGTCTGCGCCCAGGGCTTCATGATCTCGTCGAAGGTGCCGACGTCGAAGAAGCCGCCGCGGGCGCCGTCTCCAGTCAGCATGAGGCGCGGGTCGTGCGGCTTGTAGTGTGTTAGTTACTGACCGGCAATGACAGTCTGCGCCCAGGGCTTCATGATCTCGTCGAAGGTGCCGACGTCGAAGAAGCCGCCGCGGGCGCCGTCTCCAGTCAGCATGAGGCGCGGGTCGTGCGGCTTGTAGTGTGTTAGTTACTGACCGGCAATGACAGTCTGCGCCCAGGGCTTCATGATCTCGTCGAAGGTGCCGACGTCGAAGAAGCCGCCGCGGGCGCCGTCTCCAGTCAGCATGAGGCGCGGGTCGTGCGGCTTGTAGTGTGTTAGTTACTGACCGGCAATGACAGTCTGCGCCCAGGGCTTCATGATCTCGTCGAAGGTGCCGACGTCGAAGAAGCCGCCGCGGGCGCCGTCTCCAGTCAGCATGAGGCGCGGGTCGTGCGGCTTGTAGTGTGTTAGTTACTGACCGGCAATGACAGTCTGCGCCCAGGGCTTCATGATCTCGTCGAAGGTGCCGACGTCGAAGAAGCCGCCGCGGGCGCCGTCTCCAGTCAGCATGAGGCGCGGGTCGTGCGGCTTGTAGTGTGTTAGTTACTGACCGGCAATGACAGTCTGCGCCCAGGGCTTCATGATCTCGTCGAAGGTGCCGACGTCGAAGAAGCCGCCGCGGGCGCCGTCTCCAGTCAGCATGAGGCGCGGGTCGTGCGGCTTGTAGTGTGTTAGTTACTGACCGGCAATGACAGTCTGCGCCCAGGGCTTCATGATCTCGTCGAAGGTGCCGACGTCGAAGAAGCCGCCGCGGGCGCCGTCTCCAGTCAGCATGAGGCGCGGGTCGTGCGGCTTGTAGTGTGTTAGTTACTGACCGGCAATGACAGTCTGCGCCCAGGGCTTCATGATCTCGTCGAAGGTGCCGACGTCGAAGAAGCCGCCGCGGGCGCCGTCTCCAGTCAGCATGAGGCGCGGGTCGTGCGGCTTGTAGTGTGTTAGTTACTGACCGGCAATGACAGTCTGCGCCCAGGGCTTCATGATCTCGTCGAAGGTGCCGACGTCGAAGAAGCCGCCGCGGGCGCCGTCTCCAGTCAGCATGAGGCGCGGGTCGTGCGGCTTGTAGTGTGTTAGTTACTGACCGGCAATGACAGTCTGCGCCCAGGGCTTCATGATCTCGTCGAAGGTGCCGACGTCGAAGAAGCCGCCGCGGGCGCCGTCTCCAGTCAGCATGAGGCGCGGGTCGTGCGGCTTGTAGTGTGTTAGTTACTGACCGGCAATGACAGTCTGCGCCCAGGGCTTCATGATCTCGTCGAAGGTGCCGACGTCGAAGAAGCCGCCGCGGGCGCCGTCTCCAGTCAGCATGAGGCGCGGGTCGTGCGCGGCGCGCGGCGGCTTGTACTCGACGGGCCGCTCCACGGGGTCCGACACGCGCATGATGGGCACCATTGACAGTTTGTCCTGGAATAGAGGGGGGTACTTACTATCGTGGTACAAGTATAGCAGGACAACATAGAAAGCGCGCGGCGACGCACTTACACGGTTGACGTAGTCTATTGTTGCTAACGCCACGCGCCCTCTAAGTTGTGTAAAACTGTTACAAGTTGAAAACTAAAACCCGACACTAATAAAATCCGCCATTTTTTGTAAAAACGTTATCTTTTGCCACTAGGAAAAAGTTATTTTCTCAAAAATGGCCCGGAAACTCGTCATTGTCCGCTTTCTATCAGACGGCGAAGTGCGTCATTGACGATCAGTCTAAAATTAAAAAAAAAAAACAACTGCATGCCCCGGAAATTTGTATGAATTTACTTCCGCTGCATGTATAAGCGCAGGGAATGTTGTATGAAATTTCATTATCGTACAGATACTTTTTTTTTAAACTGATATATACGCGAAGGAATTCACAAACAGCCAAGTCTGCATGTTCTGTATCTGTCAATTGACGCGAAACCAAACGTTTTTATCCGTGTCTGAAACAGCGCAATGTATTTCAGAACGGAATTTAAAAAAAGAACGATCCATAAAGAGCGGGAGTTCTTGTCTTGTATCAGATTTATTTAGCTAAATTTCATGAAAATAGTTTACTAGTTTGGTTTAAAAATTAATAAAAGGTCTTAATTTTTATAAAAAACGAGAAATCTACATGCGAGTTTTTAACTTGCCGTGTTAGTGTGTCTGTTAAAGTCAAATATCGGTGAATACGAAATAAGACTGGCGTTCCATTGGACTTGTTGTAAGTACTTGACTACCTTTGCGTGCGTGTCAATGCTGTATTATGAATACCTAATATCAAGGTTTTTTTTCATTTTTGAGAAAAGCACTATATAAGCCTCGGCACGTGAAAGGCTTTGCAGGCCTCGTACATATTAAAGGGCCTCGGCGAAGCCTCGGCCCTTTAAACCAGTACTCAGCCTGCAAAGACCTACTTTCCCGGCCACGGCAATAATGTACTATTGTAGGTAACTGGTGCCGTGTGGTGCCGGCCTAGAATTGCACCACCCCCTCTCTTCCCGTGGGTGTCGTAAGAGGCGACTAAGGGATAAACCGGAGGATGGGCAGCAGCGTCCTCCGAGCACTACCACCGTAAAATTGCGGTCGCCAACCCGCCTGCCAAGCGTGGCGACTATTGGCAAATCCCCCCCAAGGGATAAACAGCCCAGACCCCTAGTCCCCGGCGGCCCTGCTATTCCTGGCCATGGTAGCGGCCATGGTAACGGCGGGGCAGGGGGTGCTATAGTGAATCCCCGGGTTCAGCCAGGCTACCAAAAACGACGACCCTTGGCCCTGGCAACATATAACTGCCGTACACTGCGGACCGACGAAAAGGTACTGGAACTGGAGGAAGAATTGAGCAGGTTACGTTGGGGAATCATAGGGTTATCAGAAGTCCGGAGAGAGGGGGAGGACATGATAACCCTGAAGTCCGGTAACCTGCTCTATTTCCGGGAGGGCGACCAACAGTCCCAGGGAGGTGTCGGGTTTATCGTCCACAAGTCCCTCGCAAACAATGTGGTGAAGATCGAGAGTGTGTCGACTAGGGTAGCGTGCCTTGTACTCAGAATAACCCAACGATATTCGTTGAAGGTTATACAGGTTTACGCTCCGACCTCGACGCACTCCGACGATGAGGTGGAGGCTATGTATGAGGACATTTCCAGAGCCATGCATAGCTCCAGAACTCACTTCACAGTTGTTATGGGGGACTTCAACGCGAAATTGGGCAAACGAGACGGTGAAGAGTTGAGAGTGGGGCAATTTGGAGTAGGGCGTAGGAATCACCGGGGCCATCTACTGGCTGGTTTCATGGAGAAGGAGGGACTCTATATGATGAACTCCTTCTTCAGGAAACGTGAGCACAGAAAGTGGACCTGGATGAGCCCTGATGGTGTAACGAGGAATGAGATAGACTTTATCATGTCGACGAGGAAGCAGATATTCGATGATGTCTCAGTGATCAATTCCTCCTTATACCTACATATCTCGTTTAGACGCATAGTACCAGAAACGCAAATTACCTTATACGCGGATGACCAGATTTCCATACGTAAAGGGTCTAGCCGCAATCCTATAGTGAAAGCCCCTGCTGCCCCTGGCTGAAATGTATACCTTTCTTAGAAGCATTAATTGGTCTTATTATAAGATATCATTTTACAATATTTCAAGTCTGGATTCCCCTTGGTTTGGATAAAAATAAAAAAAAAATAAAAAATCTTTTTTAATTTTTCTAAGCTAAACTAATGGTTAGATTTCTTTCAAATTCGGATTATACATGGCACTAATAGCAATACATTTTCAAAAAAAAATCAAGGTTCTAACTTATTTACCCTTAGACCCTTTCCTGATACGCAGATTACCCGAATTCCATTACGCAAATGGCCAGGATGTTAAAATTACGCAAATTAACTTGGTGGTCAAATGAGCCCACAGACACTCAGGTATATTTTTTTCTATGGTTGACTTGACCCACCTGTGTTAACTGAGCCCGCGGGCCCATTCAACCCCTAAATTACCGCTTAGGATCAACTCAGCTCACGGATTCAGTCGACTACTAGTTTACCGGTAAGGGTCCACTCAGTCCGTGAATATGCAAAGACTTAGGAATGTGACTGGGTCGACGGGTCTCCGCTACGCGGGGCCCCTATTTCTAGGTGGTTTGCCCTTCGGGCGTATATAGATAACTAACGAACTTAACCTACATTCACACCTTTGACCTAACGGACTGAGTGGACCCTTACCGGTAAAATAGTAGTCAGGTGAACCCGGTTTCGTAGGCGGCCAAAGAAAATGTGACAATTACTTGATCGAAACTAATTACGTACAAGTAAAAAAAAATACTTGATCGAAGCCAGTTGCGTACAAGTACTACAAAAGCCTCGATCGAAGCCAGTTACGAAACTCCGGTTTCGTAGACGGCCGAACACACACATAGCCCGAAGAATTGCGAACCTTAAGTGGCAGTGGGCGGGGCACATTGCTCGCAGGACTGATGGCCGATGGGGCCGGAAAGTTCTCGAGTGGCGCCCGCGAACCGGGAGACGACTGTCGGTAGGCCTCCAACAAGATGGAGTGACGACCTTGTAAAGGTCGCGGGAACGCGGTGGATGCGAGTGGCACAGGACCGGTCTGAGTGGCGCGCCTTGGGGGAGGCCTATGTCCAGCAGTGGACGTCTGTCGGCTGAAATGATGATGATGATGATGATGAGACGGCCGAAGGTGGAAAAAGTTAACTTGATCACGAATCGATCGCCACCTCTTTCGTCAAAATCGAGTAGTTTATGCGTCTGGCTGCATGTTGTATTTACGTCTAATTTGTCAACTCGGAATAAATTAAAAACCTAAGGAACACGCTTAGAATCGATAACTGATACTGTGGTTAAAATATCGTCAAAAAAAGACAACAAAGAGTGCTAAAATCCTACTTTGGTTTTTAATAATAATAATAATAAAACTTTATTGTTTAAACTGTGTAGTACAAGGTGTTAAATTATAAAAAATAGATTCAACAGTTTGCCCTTTCCGGACGTACAATAGTTAAGATATAAGTAGTCTTACATTTAATTAACTAAGGTTTAAGATGTAATGTAACAAAATTATTAATTTATACAATTTTAATTACTGTGATAATGACACTCGTGTTCTAATTAGTTGTTGTACCAAAATATTCATTTAAGTCATAGAAACATTCATTTAAGAGCCATTCTTTAATTTTCATCTTAAATCTATTACCATCCAGTATTTTAATACACGTCGGCAAATGATTGTAAATTTTAATACCATTAGCATATGCACTTTTTGTCTTAGTTGAGCAGAAAATAGATTTTGTAGACGAAAATTCAATATACATACATATCCCCACTTTATTGCGATATTTGTTGCAATTAATCTCGATATTTCTAAATAGTTTTTCTCTATTTTTCATCACTGGTTTTCGACCCTATTTTAATGGACCTTTTCCCAACAAATTTAAAGGTACTAATATGTTCGTCACTACTTTTCTATCCTTACTTATCCATTGTAACTAAATTTACCGCCACTTTTGGCCATAACCCCAGTTTTATGCGTGATACTTTAGTCCCAAAATATGTTACTAAATTATGTCCCCATAATTTGTCCATTTTTTATCTGTCCCCTGATTTCTGTTCCCAATTGCAAAGCCCAAAGTTTTTGGTTAATAATACATTCGCCTCCAGTTCACTTCAAACCCAAATTTGTTTTTAGGTTTTGTCTAATTATTCCGAAACAAAACTGATCCTTAGATTTATCTTGTCTCTAATTTGGTTCCTAATATTTTCGTCCCTAGATGTTTTATAGTACATTACAGACCTAGGGTGGTGAATTCGTAAATGTCCCAGATCGCAGGTAAATAAATATGCGATCTGGGGTTTTACGAATTACCGCCCGTGGTTTGTCAAAAGTTTTACGTCTTGCCTTGGCCAAGAAGTGAGATTTTCTCTCCGCGTAGCGGGCAGAAAATCCCACTTTACGGCCAAGGGTGATGTAAAAGATTAAGTTAGTCCTCAATCCTTTATTACCCTACCCTACATTTGTCCCAACAAAAACACTGTCCTAACCATGTCCCCAGTATTTTAGTCTCTGAAAATGTCCCCTAACGTCTAGTGACTCCACCTGTCTCCAATAATCGTGTCCATTTTTGTCCCCAACTTTCGCACTTACCTTGGGTACGTAAGACAGCCACCTGACAGCCGTCCCCACGGCATCCAAATCCGTAGGCGCCACTGCGTGGGTAATGCCATTATTGTGCATAATTTGAACACCTCCCAGCTGATTGTTGGACGCATATACAGCGCGTCCCAACACTTTGTTAAGAGCCATATAACCGGTTAGGATGATGTAGGAGTTTTCAACTTGGATCACCCTGTGGCCTAGTCTGTGGGCAAGAAGGAAAAGCTTTAATTACGATCTTGCTGGGAAAACTACTTTTTATACAAGCTTACAAAGACAGTCTACTCTAAGGTCTGTTCTACTCTAGATGTCTCATTTGGTAAAAAAAGTTCTAGCCTCAAAGTGCTATTAGTTGTGGGATAACAAGCAAAGTTAAAAAAAAAAACATTAAGTACACGTCAAGACGGATCAAACGAGTCCAAACTCGATGGGGTTGTGTCGTTTAACTACCGCGTTTCTACGGTCACCTTCCGGTTCCATCATCAGATCAGCTCCATGTCATTACAATTTTGCATTGTCATCCGATTTACACATGCATGTAAAACTTCAGCTCAATCGGTAACCGGGAAGTGGATCAAATTTAACTTGCAAGATTTGATTGACAAACAAACAAACATCGGGACAGGTAAAACTTAATAAAAGCTTGTAAAATAGGTTTATTTATGTATCAAGTCATCCTGATTCAACATAAGTAATAATGTATTAAGTGATATTTGCTTCGGGATTCCTTTTATAGCCACAAATAGGCCGCAGTGACCACTTACCAGCAGGTGGGCTGTGCGCTCGTTTGCTTTAACCATCGACATTTAAAAAATACTCCAAAAATACACATTTTGAGGGTAGTTTTTTTTTTTACCAAATTGCCAACTGACGACGAACAGGCTTTGCCAATAACTCATTTTTTTTAAAGAAAAAAAACTGCGTGTTTTCTGACTCACCGTACTACGTACGAGCCTATTCCGATGGCACGGCAAGTGACTATAGATATGGTGACGACGTCCTCGTAGGCCTGCGCCGTCTCGCCGGCTATGAGGCCGGCGTCCCGGAGACATTCCACTCCGAGGCCGTCTTCCTTGCCTGTTCAATCAATCAATCACATTTGAAACAAACACAGGATTTTCCTAGTTCAGGCACAGAAGTAGGTAATGTTTTCGCTGCATTTAGATTATTTTGTAAATTAAGATATCATAACGCCTAGTGTATTAAATGTAATATTGTAAACTTGCTGAACAAATAAATTTATTATAAATATGAATTCCTTTAAAAAGATGATCAACACCAGACATAAACATAAAATAGCAGTACCAAAATTTCGTGTGAGAAAAGTTTTTAGATCATTTATGGGTCAATGTATTCTTTATTACAATAAACTACCCCGAGAAGCCATGAACCTGCCCCTCCCGGAACTTAAAAAATATTTAAAAAGTGCTCTGCTGCGCAAAGGTTACTATTGTGTAGAAGATTATTTAAGTGACAAGAATGCCTGGCCTGAATTGGAGTAATAAATATGTGTGCGCTTAAGGACTTAGTTAAAATTCGATATAGTGCGTGTGATTAAAAAAAAAGTGTGATACAAAGTAGAAGATGTAGGTACCTAAATCAATGACGAAGCTTGCAGCGGATAACGGTATGTTTTTAATGATAACTACATCAAACTGTACATAATGACGATGCAAAAGTGATTGTAAAATCCTACTTGAATAAATGGTTTTTATCTTTATCTTATCTTTATCTATTATTATTATTTATTATTAATCAATCAATAATTTATTTATTCAGCAAATTGGCCACATACGGGCACTTTTACACGTCAGAAAAAGAATTTACCATACTTATAGATAGAAGTGCCTATCTATAAGTATGGTAAATTCTTTTGAAAATGAAGAATGACCTATAATAACATATGGACGAACAGTGCCTAACAGAATATGTCAAAATATATGGAGCTAACTGACATCAGAAAATACGTTCCAATATGCTAACAACGCCTCTTTATAATATGTGTCAACATAAATATGTTATACAAGATAAATATGTAGAGGTACTTGAAGCCGCGCTCCGGCCTCTCCGCCTCGACCCACGCCGCGCTGAAGGCACTGACCGATAATGTCCGTGATCCTGTAGCGGGCCTCGCCCTCGTCGTCGATGAGCTCCGTCTTGACGGAGCCGAGCGGCCCCAGCCGGCTGTACGCCTCGGGCGTGAGGTAGAGGTACTTGAAGCCGCGCTCCGGCCTCTCCGCCTCGACCCACGCCGCGCTGAAGGCACTGACCGATAATGTCCGTGATCCTGTAGCGGGCCTCGCCCTCGTCGTCGATGAGCTCCGTCTTGACGGAGCCGAGCGGCCCCAGCCGGCTGTACGCCTCGGGCGTGAGGTAGAGGTACTTGAAGCCGCGCTCCGGCCTCTCCGCCTCGACCCACGCCGCGCTGAAGGCACTGACCGATAATGTCCGTGATCCTGTAGCGGGCCTCGCCCTCGTCGTCGATGAGCTCCGTCTTGACGGAGCCGAGCGGCCCCAGCCGGCTGTACGCCTCGGGCGTGAGGTAGAGGTACTTGAAGCCGCGCTCCGGCCTCTCCGCCTCGACCCACGCCGCGCTGAAGGCACTGACCGATAATGTCCGTGATCCTGTAGCGGGCCTCGCCCTCGTCGTCGATGAGCTCCGTCTTGACGGAGCCGAGCGGCCCCAGCCGGCTGTACGCCTCGGGCGTGAGGTAGAGGTACTTGAAGCCGCGCTCCGGCCTCTCCGCCTCGACCCACGCCGCGCTGAAGGCACTGACCGATAATGTCCGTGATCCTGTAGCGGGCCTCGCCCTCGTCGTCGATGAGCTCCGTCTTGACGGAGCCGAGCGGCCCCAGCCGGCTGTACGCCTCGGGCGTGAGGTAGAGGTACTTGAAGCCGCGCTCCGGCCTCTCCGCCTCGACCCACGCCGCGCTGAAGGCACTGACCGATAATGTCCGTGATCCTGTAGCGGGCCTCGCCCTCGTCGTCGATGAGCTCCGTCTTGACGGAGCCGAGCGGCCCCAGCCGGCTGTACGCCTCGGGCGTGAGGTAGAGGTACTTGAAGCCGCGCTCCGGCCTCTCCGCCTCGACCCACGCCGCGCTGAAGGCACTGACCGATAATGTCCGTGATCCTGTAGCGGGCCTCGCCCTCGTCGTCGATGAGCTCCGTCTTGACGGAGCCGAGCGGCCCCAGCCGGCTGTACGCCTCGGGCGTGAGGTAGAGGTACTTGAAGCCGCGCTCCGGCCTCTCCGCCTCGACCCACGCCGCGCTGAAGGCACTGACCGATAATGTCCGTGATCCTGTAGCGGGCCTCGCCCTCGTCGTCGATGAGCTCCGTCTTGACGGAGCCGAGCGGCCCCAGCCGGCTGTACGCCTCGGGCGTGAGGTAGAGGTACTTGAAGCCGCGCTCCGGCCTCTCCGCCTCGACCCACGCCGCGCTGAAGGCACTGACCGATAATGTCCGTGATCCTGTAGCGGGCCTCGCCCTCGTCGTCGATGAGCTCCGTCTTGACGGAGCCGAGCGGCCCCAGCCGGCTGTACGCCTCGGGCGTGAGGTAGAGGTACTTGAAGCCGCGCTCCGGCCTCTCCGCCTCGACCCACGCCGCGCTGAAGGCACTGACCGATAATGTCCGTGATCCTGTAGCGGGCCTCGCCCTCGTCGTCGATGAGCTCCGTCTTGACGGAGCCGAGCGGCCCCAGCCGGCTGTACGCCTCGGGCGTGAGGTAGAGGTACTTGAAGCCGCGCTCCGGCCTCTCCGCCTCGACCCACGCCGCGCTGAAGGCACTGACCGATAATGTCCGTGATCCTGTAGCGGGCCTCGCCCTCGTCGTCGATGAGCTCCGTCTTGACGGAGCCGAGCGGCCCCAGCCGGCTGTACGCCTCGGGCGTGAGGTAGAGGTACTTGAAGCCGCGCTCCGGCCTCTCCGCCTCGACCCACGCCGCGCTGAAGGCACTGACCGATAATGTCCGTGATCCTGTAGCGGGCCTCGCCCTCGTCGTCGATGAGCTCCGTCTTGACGGAGCCGAGCGGCCCCAGCCGGCTGTACGCCTCGGGCGTGAGGTAGAGGTACTTGAAGCCGCGCTCCGGCCTCTCCGCCTCGACCCACGCCGCGCTGAAGGCACTGACCGATAATGTCCGTGATCCTGTAGCGGGCCTCGCCCTCGTCGTCGATGAGCTCCGTCTTGACGGAGCCGAGCGGCCCCAGCCGGCTGTACGCCTCGGGCGTGAGGTAGAGGTACTTGAAGCCGCGCTCCGGCCTCTCCGCCTCGACCCACGCCGCGCTGAAGGCACTGACCGATAATGTCCGTGATCCTGTAGCGGGCCTCGCCCTCGTCGTCGATGAGCTCCGTCTTGACGGAGCCGAGCGGCCCCAGCCGGCTGTACGCCTCGGGCGTGAGGTAGAGGTACTTGAAGCCGCGCTCCGGCCTCTCCGCCTCGACCCACGCCGCGCTGAAGGCACTGACCGATAATGTCCGTGATCCTGTAGCGGGCCTCGCCCTCGTCGTCGATGAGCTCCGTCTTGACGGAGCCGAGCGGCCCCAGCCGGCTGTACGCCTCGGGCGTGAGGTAGAGGTACTTGAAGCCGCGCTCCGGCCTCTCCGCCTCGACCCACGCCGCGCTGAAGGCACTGACCGATAATGTCCGTGATCCTGTAGCGGGCCTCGCCCTCGTCGTCGATGAGCTCCGTCTTGACGGAGCCGAGCGGCCCCAGCCGGCTGTACGCCTCGGGCGTGAGGTAGAGGTACTTGAAGCCGCGCTCCGGCCTCTCCGCCTCGACCCACGCCGCGCTGAAGGCACTGACCGATAATGTCCGTGATCCTGTAGCGGGCCTCGCCCTCGTCGTCGATGAGCTCCGTCTTGACGGAGCCGAGCGGCCCCAGCCGGCTGTACGCCTCGGGCGTGAGGTAGAGGTACTTGAAGCCGCGCTCCGGCCTCTCCGCCTCGACCCACGCCGCGCTGAAGGCACTGACCGATAATGTCCGTGATCCTGTAGCGGGCCTCGCCCTCGTCGTCGATGAGCTCCGTCTTGACGGAGCCGAGCGGCCCCAGCCGGCTGTACGCCTCGGGCGTGAGGTAGAGGTACTTGAAGCCGCGCTCCGGCCTCTCCGCCTCGACCCACGCCGCGCTGAAGGCACTGACCGATAATGTCCGTGATCCTGTAGCGGGCCTCGCCCTCGTCGTCGATGAGCTCCGTCTTGACGGAGCCGAGCGGCCCCAGCCGGCTGTACGCCTCGGGCGTGAGGTAGAGGTACTTGAAGCCGCGCTCCGGCCTCTCCGCCTCGACCCACGCCGCGCTGAAGGCACTGACCGATAATGTCCGTGATCCTGTAGCGGGCCTCGCCCTCGTCGTCGATGAGCTCCGTCTTGACGGAGCCGAGCGGCCCCAGCCGGCTGTACGCCTCGGGCGTGAGGTAGAGGTACTTGAAGCCGCGCTCCGGCCTCTCCGCCTCGACCCACGCCGCGCTGAAGGCACTGACCGATAATGTCCGTGATCCTGTAGCGGGCCTCGCCCTCGTCGTCGATGAGCTCCGTCTTGACGGAGCCGAGCGGCCCCAGCCGGCTGTACGCCTCGGGCGTGAGGTAGAGGTACTTGAAGCCGCGCTCCGGCCTCTCCGCCTCGACCCACGCCGCGATGAAGGCACTGACCGATAATGTCCGTGATCCTGTAGCGGGCCTCGCCCTCGTCGTCGATGAGCTCCGTCTTGACGGAGCCGAGCGGCCCCAGCCGGCTGTACGCCTCGGGCGTGAGGTAGAGGTACTTGAAGCCGCGCTCCGGCCTCTCCGCCTCGACCCACGCCGCGATGAAGGCACTGACCGATAATGTCCGTGATCCTGTAGCGGGCCTCGCCCTCGTCGTCGATGAGCTCCGTCTTGACGGAGCCGAGCGGCCCCAGCCGGCTGTACGCCTCGGGCGTGAGGTAGAGGTACTTGAAGCCGCGCTCCGGCCTCTCCGCCTCGATCCACGCCACGCTGAAGGCGGCCTTCACTTCCTCCGCGACTCCGATGCGCGCGCCGGAGTTCACGCTTATGTAGAGCTGCGGACAAAAGTAATAATATATTAATATATAAAAAAAATCATTAATTTGTTTAGTAAATAGAATCAGTATTTATTGATAAAATCGAGCGCGTCTCGCCATCAAACGTAACAGTTTGGCGAGTAAATAATTATTGTAATAAATTACTTTTTTAACATCATACACATTATATAAATATGGCACAAGAATTATAAAAAAAAATCATTGTAACCGTTTGTGCAAACCAACTCTTTCCTTTTGATTTAGAAAAAAATAAATCACAATAATTTCTGTGTCATTTTTCTATTTTAATTATTTTCTCAATTGACCTTGTCGAGTGCCTACTTAAAAAAGCAGTGGTGGCCTAGTGGTTCGACCTACCGCCTCATGCAGAGGGTCGGGGGTTCGATTCCGGCTCGCACCTCTAAGTTTACTTACGTGCGAAATTCAATTTGAATTTACCACTGAGCTTTTCGGTGAACGAAAACATTGTAAAGAAACCTGCACGCAACTGCGAATTAATTCAAAGATGTGTGTAAAATCCCCAATTCGCACTGGTCCCGCGTGGGGACTATAGCCCAAACCCTCTCGTGATGAGAGGAAGCCTGTGCCCAGCAGTGGGACGCAAATAGGCTGTAGTAGTAAGTGCCTAATTAAAATCATTCTAACGCACTCACCCTGGGAATCTTCAGTTCCCTAGCGTACTGTGACGCTCTATAGTAGACCCAATCTTCTTGGGGACCGAAAGACCCCATGTAGTAGGTGAGGTCGTTGGCGATCACGACGACGTCGCGACCCTTGGGGCATTCAGGGGTGAAGAGCGTTAGTCGCCACGCTACCATGCCCACCTGTGGGAAAACAAAAAAACTTCAAGACGACAGGTTTGGTTTTATGTAAAAAGAATGACGATTTTAAAGATTCAAGAAGAAATTCTTTTGTTGCAGGTTGATTGACCTAACTGATGACAGCGCACAGCCGAAACTACTGGTCGTAGGGATTTGAAATTTGACACGTAGGTTCCTTGGGGAGTGTTTCTGAAACTGGGCGGAACGGGAAATTGGGGTTTTACATGTTACTGAGAATGAGAATGAGAATGAGAATTATTTATTTCAAAACTCCACATCATCTTAAAACTAATTACAATTTTTACCTTATTCCTAATTACTTAACATGCGGAAAATTTGTGTGTCAGTGTAGGTTAGATGTGATGGTAAATATGTATGAATGACTGTATGTATGTGTATGTAACATAAGGTATGATATCTAAATATATAAAACTCAAAGGTGACTGACTGACTGACTGACTGACATAGTGATCTATCAACGCACAGCCCAAACCAATGGACTGATCGGTCTGAAATTTGGCATGCAGGTAGATGTTATGACGTAGGCATACGCTAAGAAAGGATTTTGCGAAATTCCCACGGGAACGGGAAAAAACGGGATTTTACATTTAATATTTCTGCGCATACGAAGTTGCGGGGAAAAGCTAGTTATAATACAAAACAGACATAAATATATACATATACACGGTGGGTCAGAAACTATGGCAAATAATTAACCCACCGTATCGGCTATCGATTCGATTTGCCATATTTTCTGACCCACCATGTATATACTGTAACTGTTGCAAAAGCCAGTTATTATTATAAATTGTTACCGTGTTCTGTCCAGGTAGTCTAGTCACTTCGACAACTCGCCTCTCGCCTTCGGCCTCGACTACTAATTCCACCGACGACATCACATTGTCGGGGGCAGGGCCTGAAAACAATCATCGTATTACCACACGGCGGACACGGCCTGTAAAAGCACGATTTCGAACACAATTCAATTAAAAAAAAACAGAATAAAATCAATATTTAAGGGGGCTGCCATTATTATTATTATTATTTATGTGAGGGGACGACTGCCTGGTTTCAGTCGGGTGGTCGGTTATCCATTCGGAACCATTTCACCCATTATTTATTTATTTATTTATTTATTTATTGAGAACAAATACAATTGAATGAATAAAAATAGTCCCACAAAACTGGAGTACAGTTTGACTGCGGGATCACGAATATTAATCAATTATACATTAATATCTTAGCCATTAATTACTAGGCTATATACTAATATTAATATTAGGATAAGTTTTTATATAATATCAAAGTAGTGTTTTTTTAATAATCTTTTCAATTTATTTTTATTCTTTTCATGTCGGATAGCTGCAGGCACGTTGTTCAATATATATGGTAAGCGTTTATTGACAGTTCTGTCGCCATAATAGTTGTTGATCCTGGGGACGTCGTACTTGCCCGCAGCTGTCGACCTGGTGTCGTGACCGTGACTAGTTTTGCATAGGTTATACTCTTGATTGCCGTGTTGATTAACTGCTAATAAATATTTATGTTTGTAACTGGCCGCTCTCCCCGGTCTCCTATGGGATTACGGGTTATCCGTTCCCAGCGCAGTTGCCCCGTTGAACCTTCCTGTAGCCTTGCAGAATCCTATTATCTTCCCTATCGTTAGGTCTTGTAGGTCATCGAGGGGCCTCCCACACAACAGACGTGATCTTTTTATATACCAATGGTATTAAGCAAACGAGCGCACAGCCCACCTGAAGGTAAGCGGTCACTGCGGCCCATGGACACCGAAATCATAAGAGCTCGAATTTTTGCAGTTTTTATAGATAAAACCTCATGCAGCGGATCGGGGGTCGTTTCCGGCTCGCACCTCTTAGTTTACTTATGTGCGCAATTCAAGTTGAATTTACCACTGAGCTTTTCGAAGGAAAACATTTTGAGGAAACCTGCACGCATCTGCGAAGTAATTCAAAGATGTGTGTGAAGGACTATAGCCCAAACCCTCTCGTGATGACAGGAGGCCTGTGCCCAGCAGTGGGACGCAAATAGGCTGTAGTAGTAGAGTCCGACTCGCACATGACCGGTTTTTAGGGTTCCGAAGTCCACAAGGAACCCTTATAGTTTCGCCATGTCCGTCCGTCTGTCCGCACTATTGCTCGGAGATGCTTAGGTCTAGAGAGCTGTAATTTGGCATGAATATGCATATTAGTTACGCTGACAAAGTGGTACAATAAAATTTTGAAATATATTTTTTTATAGGGTACCTCCCCTACTCGTAAAGTGGGGATGTAATTTTTTTTCTTGCGTACCCCATGGTGCGGCATATCGTTGAATAGGTCTTAAAAAAATATTGTGGGTTTGTTAAAACCATTTTTTGATTAAGTGATGCGTTTGTGAAATATTAAGCTTTAAAGTGCTATTTTTTGCTAGAGTCACGTGTCCCCCCCCCCCCTGCCAGCTAAATGGTGGTATTTGGATGGCTGAAAAAAATCACGGTTGTGGCATATATAACGTAGTTGAAAGGAAAACTATCACAGCTAAGTAGGGTGTACAAACTTACGAGTAATAGTCGACCAACTTATAATGATGATTTTTCTCGAGCGACAGGGGCGTCGGGCGGGCACGTCATACCACAGGCTAGCTAGATGCTAATAAGTCTTAGAAAGGTACTGTGGGCATCCTCAACTTCGGAACCCTATAATTTGCGCGTGGCCCGACACGCACTTGGCCGGTTTTTATTATTTTATCATTTTAACCGTCTCAAGTCTCAGAATCTGAGTTATCGTAAGTATATTTTTTATGACATACCTTCTACGCTGCCGTCTTCGATACATTCGCGCCATCTCCGCTCTACAACTTGTCTGAACATGTCGGGCAGGTCGTACACATATGTCGTGCCCTGGGACGTCGCCTGTAACCAAAATAACAAATATAAGCACATCCATACTTAATATTATAATTTATAAATGCGAAAGTAACTCTGTCCGTCTGTTACCTCTTCAATAGGCGCAAATGGACGTCGAGACGCGCAAAACCAGCCCGCGCAAACCTCCCTTATACCACCCTTTTTACGCTTAAACCGCTCAACCGGTTGAGATGAAATTTGACATGGAGATAGTTGGGAGTCCTGGGAAAGGACATAGGCTACTTGTTATGCCGGAAAAACGCATAGTTCCCGCGGGAACGCGATAACCGAATTCCACGCGAGCGAAGTCGCAGGCAGAAGCTAGTATTAGAGATGTGAACTTGTGTTTGTTTGTCTTTTCTTCACGTCAAACGGCTGGATCATAGGCTTCTATAATAACATCGGATACTTTTTATCCCGATATTTCCACGGAATCAGGTTTTCCACGGGCCAAACTTCTATAACTATAACCATCTATATATTTAATTTAAATAATAATAACTTTGTAATTGTACCTACTGACTTATGGACTAATAGTTGTCCGGAATAAATGATTTTTATTTTTATTATATGTATAGTATCATCGGGTACGCAACAAACAAACGGCTAGTAAGTTATATTAGCACTTACCAAGAACCGCTTTTGTTGTAGATAGTCTTTGGTGACATACGGCGTTGATATAGGCAGGCCGTGCATCGGGCCCTGACGCGAGCCAAATGACTGGAACATTATCTGGAACAAACCGGATGTAACTGGTTTAAACAGGCTTGAATCAGTTCGTTGATATGGTTGATGAAGAGAATTACTATCATCCTAAATCCATTGAAAAATGTTACTAATCTAATGTAAATAAATAGTTGAAATGACAAATACATAAAAAGGAGTACTAAACTTTGACTTTGACTTTGACTTTAAAAAATAAAGACATTTTCTTATCATAGTTTAAAGATGACTACCCAGATGATTCTTATGTTAAATATTACTTGGCATTATTTCAATAATAGGGATGACGACAGGGTGAAGAAATCGAAATTCTAATTAGTCTGTCAGTCAGGTAATAAAAATATACGTATTTTTTATTTTATCAAATTAATAAAGAATGACTAAGTTAAAACGCATTAAAGTTGGAGAGTGGGGGCTAACTACGTCACCGTTAGGTATAAATCGTACCTAACCGTGACGTCAGGCAACATTTCAACTCAATATATCTCCGTATAAGTTTGATTACGTGAAAAAAGAAAAAAATACATGTCCAATACTTTTCAATAATCTTCCTGAAGGAAAAATAAGTTGCCGTCATCCCTATTGTTAAAAAAATATTTTCAAAGTAAACACATCATTTCCTTTAACTTGAAAAAAAAATATTTCTGAAGCGAAATTCTATAAATGTTAATACAAACAAATATCCTACGTTTGTTTCTTCTTCTTGTTTACACCTATTAGGAATTCAAATTCAATCATTCATTCAGCAAATTGGCCACATACGGTCACTTTTACACGGGCAACTGTCGAATTAGATTTAGAGGGGTTATCCCGAAAGTCGGCAACGTCGCATATAGCTGTCAAATGTTTCGCTGTTTTCATTAATTTCTCAATATTACTGAATTAAAAAAAGAAGTTCTCATTCTATGGTCGAATGACGCGTCCCGTTTTATATTTGTTGGTTAGGCATTCAAATGATAAGATTACATTAAAATGCATGGAAACTGCGATGGAAAGTTTTTAAAAGATAGTACTTCTGTAATCCTAAAAAAATCATGTTGCTAGGATAATTGTTGCAATCCATACTTGATGTTTTATTCAACCATAGAGCGACAATTCATATTTTCATTCAGTAATATCCATAAATTAATGAAGACAACGAAATATTTAACAGCTATTTGCGACGTTGCCAGCTTTGAGAGTAAACCCTCTGAAATTGAAGCCTGACTAAGGATAAATATGCTTCTCTTGTCAAATACTCTAGCTTTTCAGTAGATTCTAATAATATTATAAAGCTGAAAGTTTGTTTGGATGTTTGTTACTCAATCACGCTAAAAAGGCGTAGCAGATTTGCATGAAATTTGGCAAAAAGATACTTTGTAACCTGGATTAAAACATGGGCTACTTTATATTGTGATATTTAGTATTTATAAGCTACTACGTACTACTACTACAGCCTATTTGCGTCCCACTGCTGGGCACAGGCCTCCTCTCATCATGAGAGGGCTTGGGCTATAGTCCCCACGCGGGCCCAGTGAAATTCAATTTGAATTTACCACTGAGCTTTTCGGTAAAGGAAAACATCGTGAGGAAACCTGCGCGCATCTGCGAAATAATAAGATGTGTGTGAAGTCCTAAATCCGCACTGGGCCCGCGAGGGGACTACAGCCCAAACCCTCTTGTGATGAGAGGAGGCCTGTGCCCAGCAGTGGGACGCAAATAGGCTGTAGTAGTATGAAAAAATAATGATATTTCCGATGACTTACCACTCCGGTCCTCGGGTCCGACACCTCTTCGTAAGTGTAGACGTCCAGGGTATATCCTGACCCGTTGGAGAGGCACAGACGGACATTTTTAGTCGGCGCGCCGGGGCCTTGATAACATAAGAAAATCTGATGTCAGTCCGTTAGATTATACATGGTGGGTCAGAAAATATGGCAAATAATTAACCCACAGTATCGGCTATCGATTCTAAGTATATTGTATAGGTCTTTATTTTTTTTTGAGTTGGTAAAAAAAAAAATTTTGTATAGGATTCAGGCGTCGCTCACACAACCAATCCCATATACATTATTTTTTTACCAACTCGAAAAAAATTAAAGACCTATACAATATACTTAGAATCGATAGCCGATACTGTGGGTTAATTATTTGCAATAGGCTACGACCCACCATGTACGAGTATGCTTTATTAGAACAAATAATCATAATACCACACGGCGGACAGGGCCTACAATAGCACGATTTCGAACACAATTCGAATGAAGTGTCATTGTTTGCGTGCGAGGACGTCTGTACACTTGTAAGTGTGTGTGTACCACTACGCGGGCCAACGATCCACTCTCCATCTCCGGATGAAACAAATGAGGGTAAGGGCGAGTTGCGCGCGGCCTAGATTCAGGCGGGTGATTCCGTGGCCATTCTGTACGTAGTACTATTGTATATTCTGTGATAATATTAAATCCACCCAAAACATGCTTCGTCAAAATAAACCTAAAAATAAAATTGCTCCGTTAGTATCTTCTAGTGTCCAAAAGTTAGGAGAAAACTAGGCAAATATTATTGTTTTTTATGTGTAAGATTTCTCTAATTTTGTAAGTTAATTAAGTTGAAATTATTTTAACTTTCATGATTATATAAAATCCTTTATAAATAGAACAAATTAAAACCGGGATAAACTAAAAAAAATATGTTTTAGTAAAAATCTAATTTTTTCATCGTAATAGTATTTGTGGTATTTCGATAAGAATCTCAAATCTATTATTGATAATTATTGATATTTATTTATTTATTTATCAATTTTATTTACACAGCTTTACAGTATGACACCAATGCACTGGTAAATTAAATGTAGGTAACCATTACTAAAGTAAAAACATATAGCTTAATAAATAACACTGGATTCTCTTTTATCCATCATCTCACAATATTTAAGGCATTCACAGCAAACAGCCACCCATCGCCAAGCAAACACATCACATTCTGGTGCTGATGCCAGTAGCGCATTCAGAATTCCGAATATTCCGATATATGTACATAGTAAACATGTGCCAAAATGTTAGTTCGGCATCCATATTAATTATATTATAGATGCTAAAGTAACTCTGTCTGTCTGTCTGTTACCTCCTCACGCTTAAACCGCTGGACCGATTGATATGAAATTTTGCATGGAGATAGTTGGGGTTCCGGGAAAGGACATAGGCTACTTTTTATCCCGAAAAATAGCATAGTTCCCGCGGGAACGCGACACCCGGATTCCATGCGGGCGGAGTCGAGGGCAGAAGCTACTTTTCATATAAATACTTAGTATGTATATGAACTCACCAATTCGCAGCGTGAATCTGATCTCGGCTTGGAGTACCCGCAGCTTCCACAGACGAGGCCCGTAGCGCATCACCATTCCTAAGACCGACTCTTCGATCTAAAACAAGGTATATTAGGTTATTTGTTGTCTTTTGGCAGTATAGTTGTAGCTGTGGTGGCCTAGTGGTCCGACCTACCGCCTCTCAAGCAGAGGGTCGGGGGTTCGCATCCGGCTCGCACATCTTGAGTACAAAACTCACCTTTGAAGGGTCCATGATGACGGTGGGTCCGAAGTTGAGGAAGATATGGTTGCAATCCGTCCTCTTGGCCAGAGGGTGGGAGAACGCCACTTCTAACTCGTCCATAGCTTCCAACAGCACCCTGAAGCATTATTATTGTTTTAGGGGCAATTTTTAAATAGTCAAAAGTCGTTGTCTATACTCTATAATAATAAGTCTGTTGAAGAAATCGCGTCTGTAATTTGAAAATTAAAAGAAACAGAAAAATTTTATGGGATTCAGGCGTCGCTCACACAACCAATCCCATATACATTTTTTTTTTTACCAACTCTAAAAAAAATTAAAGACCTATACAATATACTTAGAATCGATAGCCGATACTGTGGGTTAATTATTTGCTATAAGATCTGGCCCACCATGTATAAACGATACTGAACACAAAAAAGATTTTTAGAAAAAATGTCTGAATGTACGTCCGGATTTAGTTCGAAAACTACTGGTTGGATTGCAACAAAAAAATCCCGCGGGAACGCTATTTCCGAATTCCACGCGGACGAAGTCCGTTCAATTCAATCTTTATTGCAATCATATGGTTCTACAGATGGTCTTATTTAGGAGTACCACATTTTTTTTAAATTAGTTTTACCTAAAACTATACGTTTTTTTATATATTTCGATTAAATAGTGAAATATGACTCAAAGTTTCTATATTCCAAATAGCCCAACGGTTAAGAAGGCGAGTTAAAACTAACCTAACTCATTTAGTAATATGTGGATGATGTTGTTGATTGTACATTGAAAATAGACATATCGCACCCCCAGTCAGTACAACACTGTATTATGTCAAAAAATCTCAAAATTTACTTGAAAATATATAGATGAATCGACAAAAATTTGCCGAGCATACCACGAAGACCGGCGTATTTATATTTATTTTGACTTAGTACAGTCTTGTACTGGGGGTGCGATATTTAACTTGCAATATACAGTGTACAATAATTTGTTCTCCCTAAAATAAATAAAGGTAGAAGATGAGAGTTCGATCCTCAAGCGTATCATATAGTTTTTTCAATTATTTTTGGGCATTTTTTTTTGCTAAAACATTTCTTTGATTCTTTTATGACTAGGCCAAACCCTCTCGCGATGTGAGGAGGCCTGTGATGCCCAGCAGTGGGACGTTAGCTGTCGTGTATAGGTAAGTTTACCTTTCGCCCTCGTTCTGCAGGTATTCGAAGCTAGCCTCCTTCGTGATGAGATCCTGGTGCCTGATGATGGAGCGGATGAAGAAACGGTAGTCCGTCACCTCCTGGCCCTTCTTCACCTGTCGACAAACGGACGGTTGGTGATGATAAAGTCTGATGTTATCGAGAAATGTTAAAACTAAGTCGTCTAATTTTTCTTACAGTTTGTTAAAGCTAGTTCGCCGCTAACAGGGAGCAAAGTACGATTTCCCCCCTGATGCTACTCGTCCATACTCCACTACTAATATTATAAATGTGAAAGTGTGTTTGTTTGTTTGTTTGTCCTTCCTTCACGTCGCAACGAGTAAATCGATTTAGATGAAATTTGGTATGGAGATAGTTTGAGACCCGGGCAATAACATAGGATACTTTTTATCCCGATATTTCTACAGGAAAGGGTTTTCCACGGGTCAAACCAATTTCTCAAAACTTCTATAACTATAACTGTCTATATGTACAGTATCATCGGGTACGCAAATTCGAAATCTACTCGGGACGAAGTTCGCGGGCATCGGCTAGATGTATCATAAAAAGCAGAGTATACAACACGGTAACAAACAATAGTAGATTGTGTGACTAGGGAGCAAAATGGTATATTTTACCGCGGGTGACGGATTGAATCCAGAGCGACGCGAAAGATTCCAGAATAGAATCCTGAGCGGAGCGAGGGATTCTAACGTGGAATCTTGAGCTAGCAAGGGATTCAAGCTATGTCACCCAAGGTTTAAATAATTTTGCTACCGTGTTGCACACTCTGTTTTTCACTCCTCCTATGAGAAAACCAGCAGCAGGAGGGAACAAAATCGTACTTTGCTCCCTGTTTGCGGGGCAGATATGGAGAGGGAGCAAAATCGCATTTTGCTCCCTCTAAACGGGGAACAAAGTACTCCTTTTTGAATACGAGGAGTGAAAAATTATTTACAACTTGGGTGACTGCTTGAATCCTTCGCTAGCTCAAAATTCCACTTTTCTGTTCCGATTGAATCTTTCGCTTCGCTCCGAATTCAATCCGTCTCACCCGCGGTAATATACCAGTTTGCTCCCTAGTCATACAATCTACTATTTAAGTACATGGTAAAGAAAAAGGTACATTTGTGATTGACTTAATGTTAGAGGAAAGTGATGTGTAGCCGTAGAAATTGATACCTGACGGAGTTTGATAACTGTGACAAGAGAAAAGTGAAAAATTACCAACAATAGTGTTCGAAGTGACAGGCGAATTCTTGAAAGTGACAGACCGACGGGTGACAGGGACAAGTGACAAACGTTATTCACTTGGTGAGTGACATGAACGTGACCCGCCGCACTCGACGACGTATGATATTGACATATGATAGTGACAGGTGACAGTGCCATATGACAGGTGACAGTGCCAGACGGTGGCGGGTGAAAGTTGCTGGTGATAGAGACATGTGAGAATGACATGATATCATCGAACAAGTCACAGAAACGAAAAATCTGGGAGTAGTCTTGGACGAAAACTTGAGGTTCCATAATCATGTTTGTGATATTGCTAAAAATTGTTTCTATAGGCTTAAAGTCCTATACCAAGTTCGCAACTACCTATCAGTTGATATGAGAGTTACTTTATGCGAATCTCTTGTACTTTCAAAACTTAACTATGCTGACACAGTCATAGGTCCTTGTCTCTTATCCCAAACTAAGAAAGTGATTCAGCGCGTGCAAAATGCCTGTGCTCGTTTTTGTTTTATAATTCCACCTAGAACTCACATAACTCCATATCTTAACAGAAGCGACCTTATGAACATGGCGTCTCGGCGTGCCCTCCACTTTTCTTGCCTACTATTCGGGATTGTAAAGACTCAAGCACCACGATATCTCTATGACAAGCTTAATTTTTTACATCGCCGAAGAGTATCTGCTCTTCTCATGTGCCCCAAACATAAAACAGCAGCATTTCGTGGTAGATTCAAGTACACCGCCACGAAATGCTGGAACAACATCCCGCCTCCTTTGAAACAAGTAACTTCACTGCAGTCTTTTAAAGTTAAATTGAAAAAATATCTTCTTGCTGAGCAAAAGTTATATCGGAGTAGTACTTTCATTTCGTAACATATTTTTATTTAACAACTAGCATGTAAAAAAACGCATCCCTTACATCTCATATCATTATATACGTACCATGCTTTTTTATTTTGTTTCATATTACATTTAAATCCCACTTGCTTCATTTCCATTTCTACTTGTTAGTTTATTGTCGTAATTGTTAGTCGTCAGTATTTGTCTACGGAATTATTTTAGCAGCTGCGCACAACTGCGCTCCCTACTGGTGTTCACGGAAGACCAGCGTCGGATGCTCTAGTAGTGCCCGGCATAACGCTGAGTGTTCACCCTTTTCAGTATAGTTAGTATATAATTAGCAAATAAGCTCTGCCATTGTATTTCTTCTTCCTTGTATGTTGTATTTTTGTGTAAGCTTATACTGAAATAAATTATCTTCTATTCTATTCTATTCTATTCTATAAGGACAGTGACAGTGACATCTGACAGTAGCCTACCTTGGCTTTCCCTAGGTACAGATGCATCTTCTGGTTGCTAGTGGGCAAGGCCTCCAGGTCGTAACTCCTCATCCTGTACAACTCCAGCTGGAAGGCCGAGGCTGGCTCCAGATGACGGTAGATGGTGTCCTCGGTGAAGTCATTGCGAGCTCGGTACGTGAAGAACTTGGGGAACTGGCGTCTGTGGACAAGGACATGGATTTAGAAATGATTCAGAATAGACCGGGGTTGCTCAATGGCACAGAATATTTAATAGTACTACGTACAGAATGGCCACGGAATCACCCGCCTGAATCTAGCCGGCGCGCAACTCGCGCCCAACTCGCCCTTACCGTCACTTGTTTCATCCGGAGATGGAGAGTGGATCGTTGGCCCGCGTAGTGGTACACACACACATTTACAAGTGTACAGACGTCCTCGCACGCACACAGACGTCCTCGCACGCAAACATTGACACTTCATTCGAATTGTGTTCGAAATCGTGCTTTTATAGGCCGTGTCCGCCGTGTGACAATAGCCTTCGTCCAAGACGGCTGACGTTTGTTGAGCTTTCCCATTTTTACTTAATTTATTCTTTACACGAAAAGATAAAAGAGGCTGAGTTTATGATGAGTGATAGAATACTTGATGAGTGTATATAGCAGTCGTTTCGTGACAGCTAACAGGTGGCTATTGACAGGTGAAGCCGTGGTGGCCTAGTGGTTTGACCTGCCGCCTCTCATGCAGAGGGTCGCGGGTTCAAATCCGGCTCGCACCTCTGAAATTATGTGCGAAATTCAATTTGAATTTACCACTGAGATTTTCGGTGGAGGAGAACATCGTGAGGACATCCGCGAAGCAATTCAAGGATGTGCGTGAAGTTCCCAAACCGCACTGGGCCCGCGTGGGCACTATAGCCCAAACGCTCTCGTGATGAGAGGAGGCCTGTGCCCAGCAGTGGGCCGTAAATAGGCTGTTGTAGTATTGGCAGGTGACGGACGGTACTCACTTGATGAGCGACATGAAGGTCACTCGCCGCACCCGCTTCTGCCTGAGTTCGTGTCTGTGCGCGCGACAGAATCCCCCGAATCGTCTCGCTAGCGCCACGTCATCGCTATCTCCGTTGTCCCGTACACCGATCATCAGGATGTGGATTGGTTCCAAATTCTGTGGACAAAATCAGAGACTGTCAATCTCCTTACATTACGGCGTACGTCGGAAAAAGCCAGGGCGCTTCAACTTTTCATAGTTCGCCTGTACAGCGCCATCTAGATGTTGCTCATGGAGTTCAAAGTAGGCAGCGACATCTATTACCGCATTTAACACTTATTTCGGGCGTACGCTGATTTGTTTGAAGGTTGTCCTTCTAGGTAGTATTGTTCTTCGTTTTTACAAGCTGTTGAGTTGAAATTTTGCATGCATGTGTAAATCGGATGACAATGAAAAATTATAAGGACACGGAGCTGATCTGATGATGGAACCGGAAGGTGGCCATAGGAACTCGGTGGTTAAACGACACAACCCCCTCGAGTTTGGACTCGTTTGATCCGTCTTGACGAGTACTTTACGTAAAGCTTGGTTTAATTGTAGCTTGTTTTTATGTAGTGTGATGGGCAAACGAGAACACAGACCACCTGATGGTAAGCGGTCGGTGCGGCCTATGGACACCGAAATACTATGATCCACCATTAAGAAACCATAAGATCTCGAATGCGTTGCCTACCCTGAGGCCTAAGATGGAATGCCTCTGTGCCAGTAATGTCACCGGCTGCCTTAACCCCCTACCGGAACACAACAGTGCGAGCACTGCTATTTGGCGGCAGGTTAGCGAGTAGCCGTGGTGGCCTAGTGGTTCGACCTACCGCCTCTCATGCAGAGGGTCGGGGGTTCGAACCCGGCTCGCACCTCGTTTACTTATGTTCTCGTAAAATCAATTTTACCACTGATCTTTTCGACTAATTCAATAATGTATGTGAAGTCCCCAATCCGCACTGGGCCCGCGTGGATACAAAAGTCCAAACCCTCTCGTGATGAGAGGAGCCCTGTGCCCAGCAGTGGGACGTAAACAGGCTGTTGTGGTGGTGAGAAACTTACCGATTCGTCAGTATCGGTCGCGCTGTAATCGGCTCCGACGTTGATACTAGTGCTGTCCCGGCTTTCGCTGCCATCCTGGAGGGCTTGGAGGTCCTGTTGGATGAAACGACGACATTATACATTTTATTTAAATTTTAGACTTCATTGTTAGGTACAGCACGACACAACATGACGCGCGGTGAAGCACTTAAGCCGTCGACGCAGAGTCTATTTTTGCTTAATCCACGCGCCTTCTAAGTTGTGTAAACCTGTATAAGATTTTACATCACCCTTGGCCGTAAAGTTGGATTTTCTGCCCGCTACGCGGAGAGAAAATCTCACTTCTTGGCCAAGGCAAGATGTAAAACTTTTGACAAACCACGGGCGGTAATTCGTAAAGCCCCAGATCGCATATTTATGGCCCTCACCTTTGGTTCGGGCCACAGAAACCTGCGATCTGGGACATTTACGAATTCACCACCCTAGGGTCTGTAATGTACTATTAATGATTGCTTTTGCATGCCAGATGCAGGCAAAATGTATAACACACCAGAAATATAACACCTTTTACACTACATTTTAAGGAAAATAAAGATATTCTCTATTTGACGGCCGGATTGGTCCAGTCGGTAGTGACCCTGCCTTCTGTTTCGACGGTCGCGGGTTCGAGTCCCGTTCGGGGCAAACTTTGTGTGATGAGCACGAATGTTTGTACCCGAGTCATGGATGTTTAGTATTTATATATGTATGTGTTTCTCTATATAAGTATTTATATCGTTGTCCAGCACCCATAGTACAAGCTTTGCTTAGTTTGGGGCTAGGTCAATATGTGTGAAATGTCCCAAGATATATATTATTTATTTAATTAATTCTATTCTTAGTATGGGGGAAAATGTATACTTTTTTATTATACTATTATACTGAGCTATACTTATTAACATCATCGTTATTTTAAAAGAGTTCCATCCAAGTTTTAATTCTTCGAACAACACAACTTAAAGGTCGAAATCTCTCTTCAAAATAATTTCCAAATTGCTCGAAGAAGTCAAAAACTGGCTTCTAAAGTGCCACAACAGCTCTTAAATGATCAAAATCGGTGTAAAAAATACCTTAAATCTAGAATTATCATACTAACAATTATCGTGCTAGCAAAATCACGCACTATATCCAACATATTGTCAAAATACTTTCCAAATTTCTCGAAGAAGTCAAAAACTGGCTTCTATTATGACAAAACAGCTCCTAAGTTATCAAAATCGGTGTAAAAAATACCCCAAATCTAGAATTATCACTGACCTCTCGCCTCACAGAGGCGGTGCTAGCGAAATCACGCACTAGATCTAACAATCTGTCAAAATACTTTCTAAATTTCTCGAAGAAAACAAAAACTGGCTTCTATGGTGACAAAACAGCTCCTAAATTATCAAAATCGGTGTAAAAATCCCTTAAATCTACAATTATCACTCACCTCTCGCCTCACAGAGGCGGTGCTAGCGAAATCGTGCACGAGATCCAACAGTTCGTCGGAATATTGGGCGAACTGTTCGAAAGAGTCGAAGGCGGCTAAAGCCCCGGTCCTATGGTGGCATTTCTTCATGGCCGCCGTACATAACTCCGCGGGTATGCCCTCGGCGTCCTGTGCTGAGGCTAGCTCGATCTCTGATTGGCTGATTGGTATCCTGTTGAAACGTTTAAAATTTAAAACGATTGATAGTACTTCAAATATCTTCTATAAAAGGTCACAGAATATTTAATGGTACTACGTACAGTATGGTCACAGAATCACCCGCCTGAATCTAGCCGGCGCGCAACTCGCGCCCAACTCACCCTTACCGTCATTTGTTTCATCCGGAGATGGAGAGTGGATCGTTGGCCCGCGTAGTGGTACACACACATTTACAAGTGTACAGACGTCCTCGCACGCACACAGACGTCCTCGCACGCAAACATTGACACTTCATTCGAATTGTGTTCGAAATCGTGCTTTTATAGGCCGTGTCCGCCGTGTGACAAGGTGTTAAGGCTAAGACGTTAGGTACAAACTCATCATCATCATCATCATTTCAGCCGAAAGACGTCCACTGCTGGACATAGGCCTCCCCCAAGGCTCGCCACTCAGACCGGTCCTGTGCTACTTGCTTCCACCGGTACAAACTAGCTTAGTGTTAACGACTTCGCCCGCATGAAATCTGGCTATCGCGTTCCCGCGGGAACTATGCGTTTCTCCGGGATAAAATATATGCTATGTTCTTTCTAGGAACTCCATCCAAATTGGTCCAGCGGTTGAAGCGAGAATAATTAACAGACGGTCAAAGTTAGTTTCGTATTTAATAATATACCTGTTGGGGTGGCCAGTGGGCAGTACGAACTGGAAGTGGACAACGCCCAGTTCCCCGGACAGAGCCAGGTGCTGGAGGCACTGGATCTCGTAGGAAGTGTAAGCGCGACGGACGTACACTTCCAGAGCGGCGTTGCACACCTGTTGAAAATAGGTAGACATATATTTAAGAAGCCGTGGTGGCCTAGTGGTTCGACCTACCGCCTCTCATGCAGAGGGTCGGGGGTTCGATTCCGGCTCGCACCTCTAAGTTTACTCATGTGCGAAATTCAATTTGAATTTACCATGAGCTTTTCGATGAAGGAAAACATCGTGAGGAAACCTGCACGCATCTGCGAAGCAATTCAAAGATGTGTGTGCAGTCCCCAATCCGCACTGGGCCCGCGTGGGGACTATAGCCCAAACCCTCTCGTGATGAGAGGAGGCGTGTGCCCAGCAGTGGGACGCAAATAGGCTGTAGAAGTAGTAGTAGTGTATTCGGATCTTTATTTTAGTACTTAGTTATAATAGGTAATATTTTATTGACATTATTATGTAAACTTTGAACATTTGCATGTCTATTACCTATAAGACACTGACATTGTTGACACACATAATCCTGTTTTTGTACTAAACTAACACACAATGTTAAGCAAATAAATTATTTCATTTCACATGTAGCAAAAAGGGCTATGAAAAGGTACAGTCAAGGGCTAAGATATTTAACCATCCAAAGCGGCAAAATATGTAGGTATACAAAAACTGTAATAACATAGCAATGCAGTCGCTGTATACATATTTTGACGCTTTAGCAGAGGAGTAAAAACTTAGGAGGGTTTAATCCGAAAGTTGGCAACGTCGCATATAGCTGTCAGATATTTCGCTGTTTTTATTAATTTCTCAATATTACTGAATGGTCCTTTTAGAGTTCGGAACCCTAAAAATATCCAAATCGCATATACTTCAAAGCTCAAAGCGTCATAGTAATAACAGCTTTCAACTAACAAGACGTGAGCTGCTCCAACCATCATTTTAACAACTCAACGTTCCAATTATTTTCCCGTGGGAAATTACATATGAACATTCGCAAAAGGATTTCTTAAAAGGAACGATTTTCGATTAGGCATGATTTGATTGACTCAATCGGAATTTGTAATATGAGAGGTGATTTTAAATTAGGTTGAGTGTGCACGGTTCCTGTTCTACCCGACTGCGCCAGTAGGAAGGTTATGTTTTTCGAGTGTATGTCTGTATGTGGCTATATTTCTTTAGCACGCCTAGACGGCTTAAGGTGCGTAGTAAGGTGAAAAACCCAATTTGGGCATTTTTAAATATATAAAACTAAAAATTAGGCCGAAACTGATAGGTAACTATAGCCCAAACCCTCTCGTGATGAGAAGAGGCCTGTGCTCAGCAGTGGGACGTAAATAGGCTATTGTGGTGTGGTGGTGGACGGATTATTCTAACTGTAAGCTTAAAGGGGTCAGCGAGACGAAATATTTTATACTATAACTAGCTTTCCCCCGCAACTTCGTATGCGCAGAAATATTAAAAAGTAAAAGGCCGACTTTTCCCGATCCCGTGGGAATTTTGCAAAATCCTTTCTTAACTCATAACTCATAACATTTATTTTCACAGACACTACAACATAAAATAAGCACAAGAAAAATGAAACGATAACAATAAACAATGACAAACTAAACACAGTTAAAACGATAGATAGACGTAAGTTTTTTTTTTCCTAGTAACAATAGTACTTAGCGGATACTTAATATTCTTAGCGGATGCTTACGTCATAACATCTACCTGCATGCCAAATTTCAGCCCGATCCGTCCAGTGGTTTGGGCTATGCGTTGATAGATCACTATGTCAGTCAGTCAGTCAGTCACCGTGAGTTTTATATATTTAGATTGGCTTCGTTTGTAGGAAACCTAATAATAAAAAGTATAAGCACGTAATTTTAGATATCGCTTGAAAATCTAAAGTTATATGAATACGGACTTCAGAAGCTCATGGCACTACTTGCGCCTTAGTAAAAGAACTTGCGATAAATTGCAAGTAAAAATGAAGTGGTTTCGAAAAAAGAAGGAAAGCTTCCGCAATGATGTTGAGGTTGAAGAAAAATGTAATTGTTACTTTTCTATACTAGACATTTTTACTGTAATGCCTACGATATTTGATGAGTGCATAAAGCGATTGACTGATTGATTGATTGAAGCGGGAGACGAGCTGTCGGTAGGCCTCCAACACGATGGAGCGACGACCTCGTGAAGGTCGCGGGAAACCGGTGGAAGCAAGTAGCACAGGACCGGTCTGAGGGGCGAGCCTTGGGGGAGGCCTATGTCCAGCAGTGGACGTCTTTTGGCTGAAATGATGATGATGATAAAGCGATTTACAGTTTTTTTTTAAATATTGAGTGGAATTAAATGTAAAAATTTGGCAGCGGCTTGGATTTTTTCTTACGCGAGTATTATTTGAGTAAGAAACATGGACATGCTTTAGTGATAAAATCATAAAAAATACACAAACTAATGTTATGAATGCGAAAGTAAATCTATCTGTCTGTTACCTCCTCACGCTAAAATCGATGGACCGATTAAAATTACATTTGGTATAGAGATATGTCGAGTCCCGGGAAAGGGTATAGGCCATTTTTATCCCGGAAAAACGGATAGTTCCCACGCTATAACCGAATCCCAAGAGGACGAAGTCGCAGGCAAATAGACATACAACATTCTAGTTACATTACATTACCCTATGTCAAGCAATGGACGTGTTTCGGCTGAAATGTTTTCTTTTATACCTATGGCATAGGCAAACGAGCGCACAGCCCACCTGATGGTAAGTGATCACTGCGGCCCCAGGGACACTGAAATCCTTTGATCCCCCATTAAGAAACCATAAGATCTCGAATGCGTTGCCTACCCTGAGGCCTAAGATGGAATGCCTCTGTGCCAGTAATGTCACCGGCTGCCTTAACCCCCTACCGGAACACAACAGTGCGAGCACTGCTATTTGGTGGCAGGTTAGCGGGGAAAGACGGTGAACGGATGGATGATGATTATTATTATAGTTACAGAAAATGCCGAGTTCAAGCCCTTTCACGAAACGTACAAGATCGTATCGTTCACTATGATTGCTGGTATGCTGTATCCCACGGCTAGGACCGACCGCTGTCGCGCCATTGGGATAGGTAACGACTAACAACAACCAGAACTACTACTACTACTACTACAGCCTATTTGCGTCCCACTGCTGGGCACAGGCCTCCCCTCATCATGAGAGGGCTTGGGCTATAGTCCCCACGCGGGCCCAGTGCGGATTGGGGACTTCACACACATCTTTGAATTACTTCGCAGATGCGTGCAGGTTTCCTCACGATGTTTTCCTTCACCGAAAAGCTCATGGTAAATTCAAATTGAATTTCGCACATAAGTAAACTTAGAGGTGCGAGCCGGAATCGAACCCCCGACCCTCTGCATGAGAGGCGGTAGGTCGAACCACTAGGCCACCACGGCTTTTTTTTCACCACCAGAACAGCCTATTTATAAGACCAGCGCTGGTTTTAATGCCAGCATTACGCTTAGTTAGGACCATTTCGTGACCAACCGTTCATTTTTACCCGACTGCGCCAGAAGGAGGGTTATGTTTTTCGAGTGAATGTATGTATGTATGTATATTTCTTTGGCACGCTGTGTAGCCTAAATGGCTGGATGGATTTTAGCTTGCGAGGTGTCGTTAGATTCGTCTTAATCGTGAGAGTGACACTGGGTATATCAAAATTGCAAAAAACAAAATGGCTGACTTTTGGAGGCGTTTTAAACGTTTCCAAAAAAAATTTTTAGTCATAGCCTATCGAGTGGGGTATCAAAATGAAGGGCTGAATAAATGGATCACAAAAATATATATATAATATGAGTGAAATAAAAATTTTGCTTGCAGTCGGATTTTATATTTTTGCAAAAATCGAGTTGTATGTTGTGTGTTATTGTCACGAATAAATGTTTTTCTTCTTCTTCTATTTACGGCCCACTGCTGGGCACTCTCTAGAGAAGGTTTGGGCTATAGTCCTCCAGGGCCCAGTGCGGATTGGGGACGTCACAGTAATCACAGTTCACACACACCCATGAATTCCTTCGCAGATGCGACCGGGTTCCCCCGCGATGTTTTCATTCACCAAAAAACTCAGTGGTGAATTCAAATTAAAAATTATTAAAAGTGGTAAACAAAATCTGTCGCGTATCTTTTGAGATATGCCATATTATATACATGAAATTCTGTATTCTGTATCTCCTTTAATTAGTTTAATCTGATTCCTTTCTTTTACTTCCTACCAAAGTATACAATATGTAGTTCTTACCTGTATTCAATTATCGAGACCTTTTTATATGTTCAATTCGAATTTACCACTGAGCTTTTCGGTGATGGAAAACATGGTGAGGAAACCTGCACGCATCTGGAAAGTAATTCAAATATGTGGCCCCAATCCGCACGGGGTCCGCGTGGGGACTATAGCCCAACCCTCTCGTGATGAGAGGAGGCCTGTGCCCAGCAGTGGGACGCTTATAGGCTGAAGTAGTAGTAGTAGTTTTATATTATGTAAAAATTACATAGGTATGTTGAAGTTTTTATATATTTTGCATGTAAGTGACTAATTTTAATGCACGTTTATTTCAAGCTTTCCGAATTAATAAAATAAAATATTTGCTGCTACGGAACCCTTCATAAGCGAGTCTGACTCGAGCTTGGCCGGTTTTTTTTTAACAGGATTGGTGATCCTTAGTGTGGTACCACTATCGGTGATGGTGCTGTTAGACATCTGGCAAAGTTGGCTCGAGAGAGACGTTATCAACATCATCAGACATGGCACTGTTATTGGGCCGTTCTTCGGAGTGCTGCTTAAGGTATTGTTGACAGACAGACGGACAGACGTATTAAGCCGTAGTGGCCTAGTAGTTCGACCTACCGCCTTTCATGTTCGATTCCGGCTCGCACCTCTAAGTATACTTATGTGCGAAATTCAATTTGAATTCACCATTGAGTTTTTCGGTGAAGGAAAACATCGTGAGGAAACCTGCACGCATCTGCGAAGTAATTCAAAGATGTGTGTGAAGTCCCCGATCCGCACTGGGCCCGCGTGGGGGCTATAATTTTTTATTATTATAGCCCAAACCCTCTCGTGATGAGAGGAGGCCTGTGCCCAGCAGTGGGACGCAAATTGGCTGTAGTAGTAGACGGACTGACAACTTCATGGAACGAGAGGCGTAATGGTGTCATGGCGACGACCACACGGCGGACACGGCCTATAAAAGCACGATTTCGAACACAATTCGAATTAAGTGTCAATGTTTGCGTGCGAGGACGTCTGCAAACTTGTCAACGTGTGTGTACCACTACGCGGACCAACGATCCACTCTCCGTCTCCGGATGAAACAAATGACGGCAGGGGCGAGTTGGGCGCGAGTTGCGCGCCGGCTAGATTCAGGCGGGTGACTCCGTGGCCATTCTCACCGATGCCGCTGCCGCGCGAAGGGCCGAGTGGTTAGGCTTATTTCAGAGACGAGCGTCGGGCGGCGCGTTGAGAGGGTTTGTCCCTAAAGTTGGCAACGTCGCATATAGCTGTCATATGTATCGCTGTTTTTATTAATTTCTCAATATTACTGAAGTTATCATTCTATGGTTGAATGGCGCGTCTAATTTTGTATTTGTTGGTTAGGCATTCAAGTGATAAGAGTACATTAAAATGCATGTAAAATGCGATGGAAAGTTTTCAAAGGATAATAATTCCATAATCCTATAAATTTCATGTTCCTATGATAATTGTTGCAGTCCATACTTAATGTTTTATTCAACCATAGAGCGATAATTCATATTTTCATTCAGTAATATTCAGAAATTAATGAAAACAACGAAATATTTGACAGCTATTTGCGACGTTGCCAACTTTCAGAGTAAACCGTCTTAAGCGACAAAATTAAACGCGTCGCTTTTCTCGGCCGATTCTAGTGAAATTCTTCGAGCAGGTTCCAAACTTATATAATTTTTTGTCGATTTAGTTATAGTTTTGTGTTTTTTTTTTTCAAAATGGCGGAGCAGAGTTATAAAATATAATAAAGGATCAGTTTTAAGCTGTAAAAATAGACTCGCGATGTCCACAGCTCAGAGTCACTAGTTTATTTAACGATTTTATAAAAACTACAAAAAGCTCTTTCAAATTCAAATTCGTTTGTTTTCCAACTTCAATTTGAACACATACATATGTTATTGCAATTAACATATTTTTACTTCTTTTTGTTGCTTGACAGATAGGAATTTATTTGGGAAAAAAGGGTACGGGCACAGCTAAATGCTGATTTTAAGCTCATCCGGCGTCAATAGTGATGGCAATAGGGATGACGACAGGGTGAAGAAATCGAAATTCTAATTAGTCCGTCAGTCAGGTAATGAAAAATATTAGACACGTATTTTTTGTTTTATCAAATTAACAAAGAATGACTAAGTTAAAACGCATTAAAGTTGGAGAGTGGGGGCTAACTACGTCACCGTTAGGTATAAATCGTACCTAACCGTGACGTCACGCGACATTTCAACTCAATATATCTCCGTTTAAATTTGATTACGCGAAAAAAGAGAAAATACGTGTCCAATACTTTTCAATAATCATCCTGATAGACTAAGAAAAAAAAGTTGTCGTCATCCCTATTTTGTTTCAGTTTTTAAACAACCAAATCTTTCCAGATGATTCTATTCTACATACGTCGCGTAGAAGCTTCCAGAATAATCCAGAAGATCAACGAAGACTACGCACGCTACAACAATATACCAGATTCATATAAAACCATGGCTCGAAAAGCTATATCCCACACTGTATACTATAGCGAAAAATGCTGGGCCGCGACCGTAGTGTGTGTCGTTACCACTTTCCCGTTAACAGCTATAATAATGAACCTATATAATACGATTTTCAAGTCAAACCCAGTGAAATATATGGTACATGATACGCGTAAGCCGTTTTCGGAGCCGGACGCGAGATTCGATACGCCGTATTTCGAAATCATGTTTTTCTACATGGTGTACTGTTCTGGGATTTATGCATTGAGTTTTATTGGTTTCGACGCGTTTTTCGGGATCACTATTAACCATGTTTGTTTGAAGATGGAGCTTTTTTGTAAGGCTTTGGACGATTCGATGATGGAGCGCGATGTGGAAGAGGTTAATAGGAAAATGGTGGCTGTCATTGAAGAGCAAAATGAAGTTTTCAGGTAAGTCTTTGATGTAATGTAAGATGTTTCATATTCACAAGGTTCTTTTACATCACCCTTGGCTATAAAGTGAGATTTTCTGCCCGCTACGCGGAGAGAAAATCTCACTTCTTGGCCAAGGCAAGACGTAAAACTTTTGACAAACCACGGGCGGTAATTCGTAAAGCCCCAGATCGCATATTTATGGCCCTCACCTTCGGTTCGGGCCACAGAAACCTGCGATCTGGGATATTTACGAATTCACCAGTCTGTCTGTAATGTACTATTTTTCTTGTGACTTTGCCTGGATCCATGTCTTTAAATACCTTGCTTCATCAGCAAGTTATATCCAAATCAGGCAATTTTTAGAGGTTGCACAAAAGTAACATATTTTTACCCAAAAAACCCACTTACACAATTTCCTCGTTGTTTAAGTTTAAATCTATCCATATACGTTACATTTTTATATTATTAAGAGTTCGCTTTAATAATTTTAAAAGTAATCTTCTAAATAAATGAGACTTCTTATATATAAAAACGAATCGCCGTATGTTAGTCTGACTAAGGCTCGAGAACTGCTGGACCGATTTGGCTAATTCTTTTGCTTTTGCCCTGTGATTCAGGGAAGGTTCGGAAAGAAAAAAAATCGGGAAAAGTCAAAAGGAACAGCTATAAAAAGAATCGCCTTAGGGTGATACGAAGTTCACCGGGCCAACTGGTATTTTCTAAAACCGCTTTTTGAGGGTACCAAAAGGGTGCATTTTTGCTCAAAATTCTTGTTATATAAAATAAAAAGTGATGTTCTTCTGGACTAATTGTTTTATTCACAACGATAAATTCTTTTTCTGACGTGTAAAAGTGCCGCTATGTGGCCAATTTGCTGAATTAATGATTGAATTGAATTGATACAAATACAAAAGCTTAGAGATCAACACAACGTTCAGCCATGTTTGAATCATAGAGAGACATAAAAAAAAATAGAAAACAGTGTTACCAACTTAAAATTACATTGCAATCATGACAATTGCCAACAAAATGTCCAAACTCTAAACATAAACCAATGTTCTTTAAATTTCGAAATTAAGTATATTTTTATTGTTTAGACCTCCTGAACAGTGAGAAGAGTAAAATTAGATTTCAACTCTCTACGACCAGTATCTTCGACTGCTTGTCATCTTTTATTTTATTTTTTTTCAGAATGGTGGATCTGTTGCAGGAAACTTTCAACATATGGCTCGGAGTCATATTTTTAGCCACCATGATACAGATATGCAACTGCATGTACCAGATCATAGAGGTCACTCTTTTTATTTAATTACTAGCTTCTGTCAGCTACTTGGTCCGCGTGGAATTCGGTTATAGCGTTCGCGCGGGGATTAAGCGTTACACTATAACAAATTATATACGAAAACCTTCCTCTTGAATAACTCTATCTATTAAAAACAACCGCATCAAAATCCGTTGCGTAGTTTTAAAGATCTAAGCATACATAGGGACAGACAGACCGCGAAGCGACTTCGTTTTATACTATGTAGTGATTTTTACAACGCTTTTATGAGCACAATCAAAATATTTATTCGTCAAATTGGCCACATATGGGCACTTTTACACGTCGAAAATGAATTTGCCAGCGCTTCAAAGAGCTTGAGAAGAAGCGCAGCAACAAACTCAGCAGAAGGCCTTTTTTCAAAAATCACAAGTACAAATTTACATTACATTTGCAATATTATGTATTAAGTCTGTTATAAATTGTATTTATTATTTTTATAGGGATATGGGATTGATCTACGATATTTAGTGTTTATATTCGGTACAGTGGTTCACATTTACTTGCCATGTCAATATGCGGCGAAGTTGCAAGCCAGCGTAAGTGGAAAATGATTTAAGAGGGTTTATCCCGAAAGTTGGCAACGTCGCATATAGCTGTCAAATGTTTCGCTGTTTTTATTAATTTCTCAATATTGCTGAATTAAAAAGGAAGATATCATTCTATGGTTGAATGACGCGTCTCGTTTTATATTTGTTGGTTAGGCATTCAAATGATAAGATTACATTAAAATGCATGGAAACTGCGATGGAAAGTTTTCAAAATATATTACTTCCATAATACTAAAAACTTTCGAGTTCCTATGATAACTGTTGCAATCCATACTTAATGTATTATTCAACTATAGAGCGTTAATTCATGTTTTCATTCAGTAATATTCAGTAATTAATGAAAACAGCAAAATATTTGACAGCTATTTGCGACGTTGCCAACTTTCGGAGTAAACCCTCTTAATAGAAATATAAATCATTTATTATATCACATATGACATTTGCTAGTTCAGGTTTATAGTGATGGGGCTAAGGAGAATCGTAGTTCGCATTAAGCGATTTTCAAGACAAATCTATTCTTACCGACGAATATTTTAAAAATGTCATGAAATCGAAACAGATGATTTTGCTTCGTCACTGTACATACACATTTACAAGTGTAAAGACGTCCTCGCACGCAAACATTGACACTTCATTAGAATTGTGCTCGAAATCGTGCTTTTATAGGGCGTGTCCGCCGTGTGATCAGGTCCCACCACCAGTGACTTTGATTGGACGGCTTTCCGGCCCTGATGAGGAAGAGGTGTGCCTCGCTGATGGAGCGTCTAAGCGCCAGCCCCAACAGTATCCTGGGCGTGTTTGCCAACCGCTGAGATGGCTCATTGGTGTCCAGATGGACATCCTTGCATGTTAAATAGTTTTTAAGCTTTCTTATGTACTGTTTTACTAACCATTTTTAAGTATGTTTACTAACCAATTTATATGGAGCTTAATGTTCTGAAATAAATTTTCTTATTCTTATTGAAATTTCCCCTCTATTCGCAGGCGCTGGAGGTATCAAACAGCATCTACTGTTGCGGGTGGGAGCGAGTTTTCGACCAAAAAGTTAGAAAAAGGATAGTGTTCATGATAGCGCGAGCGCAAGTGCCTGTGTACATCACTGCGTTCAACATGTTGAACTTTGACATGGAGCTGTTTGTGTCGGTAGGTCAATTGGCTATGGGTGAAAAGTGACAATGTGCTCGATTATTTTTTTTAAGGATAGGAATAACCTTCCGTATCAAGAGAAAAAAATCTCAGAATTTTCCCTGCCGTAGATTCTGCGTAAAAAATAAAATTTGTTTTGCGTTATGACGATTGAAATAAAGGTGTTTCCTTGGTCCAAGTATGCAGCACTACTTCTTGAAAAAAAGTGTTGACACGATTGACATTATTGATTTTTTCAAGAAGTAGTGCTGCATACTTGGACCAAGGAAACACCTTTTTTCAATCGTCATAACACAAAATCAATTTCTTTTTTTTACGCGAAATCTACGGCATGGAAAATTCTGAGATTTTTTTCTCTTGATACGGAAGGTTATTCCTATCCATAAAAAAATAATCGAGCACATTGTCATTTTTCACCCATAGCCAATTATTGCTCGTAATTTAATTAATCAATGATTTTTACCGTGATCATATTCGTTTTCTTTTTTTATTTACTTTAATATAAACGAGCTGACCCGGCGAACTTCGTACCGCCCCCGTTTTGCAGGATCCGCTAGTTAGTAGATCCAGAGATACGATAAAACTTGACACCGTGTGACCGGGCTGTAACAGTCATGCGTGACGTGAGCTGTCAACTGCGGAAGATGGCGGAAGCGAATTTTAATAGTACATTACTGGGGCTTTACGAATTACCGCCCGTGGTTTGTCAACAGTTTTACGTCTTGCCTTGGCCAAGAAGTGAGATTTTCTCTCCGCGTAGCGGGCAGAAAATCCCACTTTACGGCCAAGGGTGATGTAAAATCATATTCAAAACTAGCTTCTGCCCGCGACTTCGTACGCGTGGAATATACAATTGCCGATAACTTTTCTTTTCGACATCCGATTTTAATCAAACATAGCTTTTATGTAGCTCCAAATGTGCTCTATCTACCCTTGAAAACTGCATTCAAATCGGTTCAGTAGTTTCGGAGATTAACTCTAACAAACAGACAGACAGACAGAAAAGATTTCTAAAAATCGCTGTTTTGTGGTCTATTATACATCTTTAGACCCCCGTTCCTTTTTTTGAACTTTTCTTTCTATGTACAGACACGCCGGGTTTTGCTCTTTTATTAAAGTATAGATTATCATGATTTTTTGCGGGCACTTTTTTGATATGTTAATAGTTATTATCTGGTAAATTCTTTTTCTGACGTGTAAAAGTGCCCCTATGTGGCCAATAAGCTGAATAAATGATTGAATTTGAACTTGACTTTGAATATCCTACTAGCATCTGCCCCTGACTTCGCCTGCATGGAATTCGGTTATCACGCTCCCGCGGGAACTATGCGCTTTTCCGGGATAAAAAAGTAGCCTATGTCCTTTCCCGGGATTCCAACTATCTCCATGCCAAATTTCATCTCAATCGGTCCAGCGGTTGAAGCTTAGGCAGGCAGACAGACAGCGTTACTTTCGCATTTATATGGATTTTGATGCAAGTGCTAAAAGTTTGTCATTTTATCACGAGTCTCTAGTTATGTTGGCGCGAGCGAAAGCGAGCGTTAACACTAGGGACCAGTGAAAATGACAATTTCGCACGTGTATCAAACGACATTGTTCAATACAATTGCGAAAAAAAAGAATAAAGAAATAAATAAATGAACAGGATGAAGCTCAAGAAACTTTACGCGCTAGTTTGTAAAAACCAACTTTAGGCACGCTCATAAGTTGTCAAAAAACAAAAAGCTCTCGGTCGGAAATGGCAAACTTTTGGCACGTTAAACAGGTATCGAAATGTTTACTTTTTGAGCAACTATTAAAAAATCTATTTTTTTGTTTCAGATTCTGCAAACTTCGTACTCTATGTTCACACTTTTGAGACCTTAATCCACTACATAAATATGCTATACACTAGTTTTTTTTTATGTCATTGGTATAGGCAAACGAGCGCACAGCCCACCTGATGGTAAGTGGTCACTGCGGCCCATGGACACCGAAACCCTTTGATCCCCATTAAGAAACCGTAAGATCTCGAATGCGCTGCCTACCCTGAGGCATAAGATGGAATGCCTCTGTGCCAGTAATGTCACTGGCTGCCTTAACCCCCTACCGGAACACAACAGTGCGAGCACTGCTATTTGGCGGCAGAGTAAGACGGTGGTACCACCCCGGACGGACCTAACACCAAGTACTACCACTACCAAACTAGACACGTAAGTATGCCTATTGCATTAAAGCGTGCTCGTTCTTCAATCAAATCAAATTTTAAAAATTTTAGGGTTCCGAACCTCAAGAGGTAAAAACGGAGCCCTTATAGGATCCACTCGTGTGTCTGTCCGTCCGTCTGTCACAGTCGATTTTCTCCGAAAGTACTGGACCGATTAAGTTGAAATTTGGTACGTATATATAAGTTTTAAATGTGAGTTTTAAACATAGACCCTATTTTTGGGGGCTAAATTTGAAAAAATATTAATGAAGTTTTTCAAACTATATCGTGTGACATATCAAAAGAAAGTACTTCTTATGAGGATCTCAAATATACATTTTTTGGTCAATAATTTTCGAGCTATTTAAGAAAATAGGTGAAAAATGACCGTTCCCCCCCCCCCCCCTTATCTCCGAAACTACTAGACCTAAAATTTTGGAAAAAATACGGAGGATAGTTATTGACCTGTAGATTACAGGAAAATTATTAAGAAGTCCGTGGTATTTGAAATCTATCATATAAAAGAGCTTATCCTGTGAAACGGTTTGAAAATGATGTCATTGAAATTAATCAAATGTCGGAACCCTCTCCACGCGAGTTTAACTCGCTTCTTGGCCGTTTTTTTTTACTTGGCAACTAAAGTAAATTAACCTAGTACTCACCGCAGCGTTACTATGGTAGAAGAAGTCGTGCAGTATGTCGAATATGGAGGTCTCGGACAGGATGAGTTTCTGCAGGTTCTCCGGATGGAAGTCATGCCCGTACATGTCGACAGCCGACAAAAATATGGACTCCATTTGGTTGTGGCGCAGCTCGTAGGCTGGCTGGTGAGCAGCTATTAACACCTGGTGGGGAAATGGTATATTTTATTAGTGGAGTACGAAATTCTATATAATAACTAGCTGACCCCGCGGACTTCGTACCGCCTTAGAATATTTTTTTTGGATATAAAAATAGCTTACGTCCTATTCTCAGATCTAGTTAATTAACATACACTCCAAATGTCATAAGAATCGATGGAGCCGTTTCGGAGGAGTTTGGTTACAAACACTGTGACACGAGAATTTTATATGTTAGATTTAAAAATAACTTCGTGCATATGTGATGATAATTGACAACAAGAGCTGAACGAGCGAAGCAAGCGTGCCGCGGTACCGGCCGGCGAGTGCCAGAACCATGGAGATAGGTAATAGGTTCTTAAGTATATCTGGAGCGAGTAGTCTCAATTTCGAAACAATTTCTTCTTTTGTCTTTACCTTTCGTCATAAGGTTCGATAAAGAGAGATGCAAGCCTTCCACGCCCCTCACCCCCGCGCACCTGGCCCAAAACTTGGTAACAGAGGTAGTTCCAGCCATTAGTACTACTTCCATGGCCAGAACCAAGAACATGGAGTTTTAATGTGCTCGAAAAAATATACGCTTTCTCAAATTAAATACTAACAATGGGTGACGAGTTTTCTGAGATATGAGACCTAGCTGGGTCGATTTTTCGCCCCTATATTCCAAATTTCGTCCATATCGTTAGAGCAGTTTCTGAGATCGCTTGGATAAATAAATAAATAAACAGATAAATATACAAGTTTAGCGCGTTTAAAGAATAAGATAATGGCTTTGGCTTTTTACTTTAATGTTTACTTGCACGTTTTTCATTTTATGCATATTTCCTTTTTTTTTTGTATATTTCTATGACTTGGGTCAATCAACTATTTCTTGTTGTTATTCTGTCCCGTTGTCCAGGGGACAAAATGAGAGGGGTTTCTTAGAAAACCTGTTACAATATAGAATTCTAAGACGCTTAGAAAGTGCTTCATTAGGGAAGGGATTGAAAATGGCAAAGAAACCCCACATTTAGTGTATTTAAACCCACAGAATAGCAGTTTTCAAAAGTGGTCCAGGGGACAGTAACCATGGCAACTATGGACATAAAAAAGTTGATTCACCCATTTATGTGTGGATGTCGAAATAAAAATTACAGAAATCGGGAGCAAATCCAAAGGCCAGTTATATGAGACTGCTTTATTTCTGTTTCGGTGGGTAGGTACAAGAGATGTCAAGTCATACCCTACATTTTTCAAGTACATTGCACAGATACAATATACCTATAGTAATAGACAAACACCACAAATGTATCATGTATGTTTCAAATGTATAACGTACTGTTAGAGTACTTACTTGTCGAGCTCTAAGAGCGACGCGGCTGTGTTCGGCGCGATGCAGTGACGTCAGCTCGTTCAAGATGGCCGCCAATTCGTCAGTCAGACCCGGCTCGTTGGACCAGAGGTGGTCTATTAGGAGGGTCACCTGGTGGAGAGTATTTGTTAGAAAAAATACTGTAAATGTAAAGAAACCTGAGATTTTAATAATACAAATATTTAACATACACTTATATCACATATTTTTGTCATATTTGCATAAGGTCCTGCCACAAGCAAAGTTTCAACGGTTTTGACAGATTTTCACTGAAGTTCCATGATGTCAACCAATCAATCAAATTACTTATTGTGTTTACAGGTATAGTAGGTAAGATGGTACAATTTATATGTGATGTCTCTCTATAAACTACCCGAAGGGATACAAATATATAAGGCAAGTACATATCATGACAATAATCCAAACAAAAAAAACGGCCCAAAAAAATGTCGGCCATGACATTTCGTTACAAATTCTCTAACTCTTCTTTATTTGTTAAGTGTATAGTAAAAGTACGCACCAAGAGATTCTTCTTGGCGACTTGATTGTGCGAGAAAATCATATCGGTGACCGCTTGCATATCGTCCTTGTGTTTTTCTCTAAGCGCCATTACACACTTGTCGTATGAACCTGTGGGGAAAATGGTAGTTTATGTAACGTCCTTGAAACACGAGTGTGGTTTTATGAAACGAGCCGTCAGGCCAGTTTCTTGTACAGTTGTACAGTTGCAACTGTCTTGTATTTTATTGTTACTAGCTTGTTGTTGTATTTTTTATCATAGACAAATCCTGAAAAACTCCCTAAAAATCCTGAAGACACCTCATCGGTGAATTTATGCATTGAAAGAATTCTGCCAAAAATTACGGGGCAAGGGGGCATGGCAGGCTGTGTGACAAGGATAGATATACGCTCATGTTGCGGGAGTAACCGAGACAGCATGTTTTAGGCGTCGAGGCCGGTTGATATCAAAATAGAAAAAGTAAGGTAAACCAGAATGTCAACCTTTATACACGGTGGGTCAGAAAATATGGCAAATAATTAACCCACCGTATCGGCTATCGATTCTAAGTATATTGCATAGGTTTTTAATTTTTTTTCGAGTTGGTAAAAAAAAATTGTATATGGGATTGATTGTGTGAGCGACGCCTGAATCCTATTCAAAATATTTTTTTTTACCAACTCAAAAAAAAAAAGACCTATACAATATACTTAGAATCGATAGCCGATACTGTGGGTTAATTATTTGCCATATTTTCTGACCCACCATGTAGAAATCAGCGTGCGCCCGAAATAAGTGTTAAATGCGATAATAGATGGCGCTGCCTAGGTGGCTTGCATGAAAATTTTAACTCCATGAGCAATATCTAGGGGACGCTGTACAGGATAAGTATGAAAATTTCAAGCGCTCCCTGGATATTGCCTGGATAAGCCGTAATATAAGGCGATTGGCAATCTATATAATGGGGGCTATCGCGTGTGAATTTGCCACTAGAGGCGCTAGTGTCGTGTAAGGTCCAATAACATTCACTTTTCACTGGTTTTGGCGGGCTTCGTGACATAAATTATAATTTCTTTAATTTACCTGTTGAAAAGTGATCTCCTTCGTTAAATTATCGCAAATTTGGATTATATGGGAACGCTTTAGAACAAAAAATAAAATTCCCAATAAAACGGAACTGCACAACATTGCGGCATAGCTACTCGATATGATGATAGTTATTTATAATTAATAAACTTAATGAGATTCAAGATTTAAAACTTTGTTTCGGCGCCGATCTTATAAAGTCGCCATTGACAGCCATACCTCTGGACCTTAGTCAACAGTGGCGCCAACTGGTGAGCAAAGAAACGATAGTCCCCATTTCCTTGTTTCTGACATCACTATGTTGACACTTATTGTATGCAAAAACCCTAGTGGAATATACTAACCCAGTTGGAAATTGCTCTCGACCTGGAAGTATTGCTTCAGCAGATCGTGAACTGCCGCCTTCATCCTGCCCCGGATTCCGTTCCTGGGGAACATATCACATCGTCAATATACAGGACTAGGAGAGACATACATAAATCATCAATTAATATTTTTCATTAATTTTTGTACCTAATATAAGACCATCTCTAAGATCTTAGATTTAAGTTTAAGTTATATGTATTTACAAGGGCATACAATATGTTACGTGAAATATAATAACTAAGTATCAGTTAAGCCCGTAACTAGAACTGTGAACTTTTGAATGCAAAATAAATTATTTGCGCACTACAATTGTCATTTACTTGTTGAAGCACACAAAATGGGACAAGTTAAAAACAAATTAACGTAATAATTTAACGAAACACTCGCAGGATACATGGGGAGTCGGGGATTATTTTAATACGCCACTTGCAACACACAGCAGTGCGAATGACGTTCGGGTGACACCCACACTACTACACAATACCGGACTGTCATACCTGGCGAAGTATATTATTGTATCATGTATATTACCTGTATCTCTGCACCAACACTACTAAAGCTTGTGTGCTCATGAAGAACACATCTCTATCGGCTCTCTTTTGCAGCGACGCCGCGTGGCTGTGAAAAAAAAACAACAAAATGTTAATATAAAACAGCCTATTTACGTCCCACTGGTGGGCACGGGCCTCCATCAAGAGAGGGTTTGGGCTTTAGTCCCCACGCGGACCTAGGGCGGATTGGGGACATCACACACATCCTTGAATTACTCAGCAAATGCCTGCAGGTTTCCTCACGATGTTTTCATTAACTGAAGAGCTCAGTGGTAATTTCAAATTGAAATTCGCACATAAGCAAACTCAGAGGTGCGAGCCGGATTCGAACCGCCAACCCTCTGTATGCGATGCGGATTTCATTTATAATATTAATATGGATAAGTATAGATTATAGTATGGATATGGATTTAAATATCTTTATCTACACTAATATCATAAACCCTTTATGATGCGTTCAAAAACCACAAATCATGACCGGCATTAAGATAAACTGTTTAGTTAGAACAGATTTCTTATCTATGAAAATGTTTTAATAGCTGTATAAGACCATCGAATTCATTGGTCCACTCCAATGGAGCCCAGAATTGTAGTTAGTACGTAAGCATAATCACAATTAAGGCTGATTTTGGTGTTATTAAATATAATGTTTACAAAATGTACCTACTATTATCAATGAAACTAGCTTTCAAAGGCGCTAACTAGCCTGTATAAAGTAATACAACGTTAATTTATTTTAGTGTAAGTTTATTGTACGTTATACTACCTGTATACCTTATGTTAAATAAAGACCTTGAAAAAAAAAAAATATTGGTCTAATAGCATTCAAATTTCGAACAGCAATGCCCGCCTATATTCTTCAGTCAGACAGAACGAAAGTTTGTTCCAAATTCAAATGTCGGCTCTATTTAGTCTATGCTTTTTGAAAATCGAATGTGAGACACTGACGTATTCGAATTGCCGCCATTGTGGACAGATTTTGAAGCATCTTAGAGGATTTTATAAAATGAGTGGAGATAAAGTTGTGTATGCAACTGTACATAATTAGGCCTTAAAACACTCGTGCGATATCTATCGTGCGATAAAACCTCACTCGTGTTTTAAGGACCTTCATTATGTAGCAGTTACATAAACTACTATTAAGCTACTCACTGGTCAATAACGCTCGCTATTTGCTGGCTAGGGAACTGCGCTAGCACACTTGTGATGTTCCTCTCGTATAGCGCCATCAGTTTGCGCACTTTCTTCTCGACTGCCAATGGTATACGGCCTGAGGCGGACGACAGCACCTGTAGTAGGAATAAAAATCTATTTATATTAGAATAAGAAGAATAAGAATATTTTATTAAACAAAAATACACAGTTACAAGATATAGAAATATCCGGTGGATCCCAAACTAGGCTGAGCCTGTATCTTGGGGCCCACAGAGTCGATTTGACAAATTCACATTGATACTAAATTGAACACTGAGACATAAACATTTAGAAGAAGAATAATAATATAACTATTTACAATTTTTAAAAAGTGGGTATTTGATATTGGTAAGTAATATTGCCAAAGACTACTTAATATTTATATTTATTTGACAGGAGGCCATGTCCATGATTTTATTTTCTGGACCCTTGGAGGCTATACATCTCTAAGATCTTAGATTTAAGTTTAAGTTAGGGACTATACATCCCTTCAATATAATTTTAGTACGTACCTATATGTATATTTTATACATGTAATGCAAATATAAATTTTGTAACTATGTGGAAATTTTGAAAAAAGCCCTTCTGCTTGAGTTTGTTGCGGCGCTTCTTCTCAAGCAATGGGTCTAGGAAGCGCTGGTATATTACATTCAGTAATATTCAGAAATTAATGAAAACAGCAAAATATTTGACAGCTATTTGCGACGTTGCCAACTTTCGGAGTAAACCCTCTTAAATATTTGACAGCTATACATAATAGCGACGTTGCCAACTTTCGGAAAAAGCCCTCTTTATTATACAAACCTAGATTCTCAACCTTCAAACAAATCAGCGTACGCCCGAAATAAGTGTTAAATGCGATAGCAGATGTCGCTGCCTAGGCAGCCTGTATGGACATTAGAAGCGCGTCCTGGACATTGCTCGCACACAGAGCTTTACGATGTACGCCGCAATGTAAGGAGATTGTCAGTCTATTGATGATGCCGACTATACTATACCACGCGGCGGACACGGCCTATAAAAGCACGATTTCGAACACAATTCGAATGAAGTGTCAACGTTTGCGTGCGAGGACGTCTGTAGACTTGTAAATGTGTGTTAACTAACTGTAGTGTATATTACATGTACTTTTTTGTAACACTTTTTGTGTTAAATGTGTGTGTACCAGTACACGGGCCAATGATTCACTCTCCATCTCCGGATGAAACAAATGACGGTAAGGGCTAGTCGCGCGCCGGCTAGATTCAGGCGGGTGATTCCGTGGCCATTCTGTACGTAGTACTATTATATATTCTGTGACTATACTTTACCTCTTGCAGCTCTAAAAGTGGTAACGAAGGGTCGCGAAGGCTCTGCATGAATTTCTCGACGATTTCGCGCGACCGCGGAGTGTTGTATGGCTCGGGGAGGCAGTAACCTGTCATACAACAATAAAATAAATAAATATCTTGTGTTAGCTGAAAAAGGATCTACACCACACCATACTACACCACGTTGAATGATATCATAGAGTAACGCGCTGCCGGACAAGATTGGATAGTCTGTGGTCAATAAAAGATGGCAGTTGGCTTGGTTGCTGTTTAAGTTTTGCTCCGTTGTGATTAATGTGATTTACTAAAATAAAAGTATAAATGAACAGTTCAGTTTATCTCTTTCTCTTGGGACATTCCACACAAATTGACCTAGCCCCAAACTAAGCAAAGCTTGAACTATGGGTGCTAGACAACGATATAAATACTTACATAGAGAAATACATACGTATATAAATACTAAACATCCATGACTCGAGTACAAACATTTGTGCTCATCACACAATAAAATACACAAACAAATACATAAAATCACAATTAAATACATAAAATTATTTTACTACTACAGCCTATTTGCGTCCCACTGCTGGGCACAGGCGTCCTCTCCCGGAGGCCTGAAATTATTTTACTTTAATTAAATTCAGTTTCCTTGCAACGTTCCTTCTTAGCTCTATATATAAAGAAACATTGCAAGGAAACAATACCAATATTCATATTCATATTCATATTCATATTCATTTATTGAAGCTTCCATGGTATTACATAGTAGGTAGGTACAGATGGAACAAGACCTTATAGTACGGGCATGGACCCTGCTAGGGCGGAGCAATACTTAAGACTACACTTAAAACCTAATCCTGTACATATTACTCAGAAACATAAAACAAAAGAAAAAACTCATTAGTATACAATTTTAAAATAAATATATATTCCTGCATTATACTTATTATTTTACATTATTTTATAATTTAATTATAAATTCGTCAAGGGTATAAAAACAATGTTTTTAATAAGATAACAATAAAAAAATAGGCTCTTACTCATCCATTTTTAATCCATCATTGCTAAAAAAAATTGATGATAACATACGTTGGTATTGTTTACCAATTTTTATTAACAGTTAAATTTCTTTGTACCAGAACAAGGTTGGTATTGAAGAAAAATCACAAATATGTACTTTTCTTAAACTTTAACTTTCTATAACTCCATGCGAGCGAAGTCGCAGGAAGAAACTATTTTTTTTTTTAATAATAAATGGCACCCAAGAAATCTTCGTCTGCAAAACCTGTTTATTATATACTAGTGTGGAATATAAAATTGCCGATAACTTTTCTTTCCGACATCCGTCAAACATAGCTTATATGTTGCTCCAAATGATGCTCTATCTACCCTTGAAAACTGCATTCAAATCGGTTCAGTAGTTTCGGAGATTAACTCTAACAAACAGACAGTCAGAAAAGATTTCTAAAAATCGCTGTTTTGTGGTCTACCATACATCTTTAGACCCCCGTTCCTTTTTTTGAACTTTTCTTTCTATGTACAGACACGCCGGGTTCTGCTCTTTTATTATAGTTTAGATATAGAAGCCGTGGTGGCCTAGTGGTTCGACCTGCCGCCTCTCATGCAGAGGGTCGGGGGCTCGATTCCGGCTCGCACCTCTAAGTTTACTTATGTGCGAAATTCAATTTGAATTTACCACAGAGCTTTTCGGTGAAGGAAAACATCGTGAGGAAACCTGCACGCATCTGCGAAGTAATTTAAAGATGTGTGTGAAGTCCCCGATCCGCACTGGGCCCGCGTGGGGACTATAGCCCAACCCTCTCGTGATGAGAGGAGGCCTGTGCCCAGCAGTGGGACGCAAATAGGCTGTAGTAGTAGTAGTAGATATAGAAGAAGATATTTAAAAAAATGTAAAACTCACCAGCCAGTACGTTTTCCAATATGGCGCGGTATTTGTTATGTTGTTGGCTCAGTTTCTCCGACAGGTGGGGGTCGTCTTGAGTGGGGAATTGGCCCTTGTAAGGTTGGGCCGTGTTCACTAGGGACGGGTCGTCGAGCTCTGGAAGGAATGATTAAGTGACATACATTGGCGTTAATAATTAATTTACATATATAAGTAAATGATATAAATGTGACTATACATTTTTTGCAAATGTAATAAAATGGAGTCGGACTCGCGCACGAAGGGTTCCGTACTATTATCTATAAAAACGGGGGGAAATCACGTCTGTTGTACGGGTGGCCCCTTAAATATTTATTTTATTCTGTTTTTCGTTATTTGTTGTTATAGCGGCAACAGAATTACATCATCTGTGAAAATTTCAACTCACTAACTATCACGGTTCATGAGATACAACTTGGTGACAGACAAAAACGGCAAAAAAACATTTGTTGTATGGGGGCCCCTTTAAATATTTATCCTATTCCATTTTTTATGTATTTTTTATTATAGCGGCAACAGAATTACATCATCTGTGAAAATTTCAGCTGTCTAACTATCACGGTTCATGAGATACAGCCTGGTGACAGACGGACCGACAGACGGACGGCGGAGCCTTAGTAATAGGGTCCCTTATTCATATTCATATTCATATTCATATCATTTATTGCCAAACCCTTTGGGTACGGTACCCTAAAAAGTCTGCTAAAAGACGTCGTTTGATACACGTGCAAAATTGACATCTTCACTCGTCCCTAATGTTACCGCTCGCTAGCCCCAACATTATAACGAGGGACTCGTGATAAAACGACGAACTTTTCGCACTTGCATCATAATGTACTATTACATCACCCTTGGCCGTAAAGTGGGATTTTCTGCCCGCTACGCGGAGAGATAATCTCACTCCTTGGCCAAGGCAAGATGTAAAACTTTTGACAAACCACGGGCGGTAATTCGTAAAGCCCCAGATCGCAATATTTATGTCCCTCACCTTCAGTTCGGGCCACAGAAACCTGCGATCTGGGACATTTACGAATTCACCACCCTAGGTCTGTAATGTACTATTACACATACCTAGAGTGCCCATGAGAGTTCCCATTTCTAAGACAGCGCCGGGTCGCAGATTCCAAACCACTTTACCCGATTCCGGAGCGGATAGGGTCATCACCATTTTCATCACCTGTTGAACAAATAGGTTTTATGAAAATTATGCTTCAGTACTGGAGACATATAATCTACGCTAACACGGCCTATGCACGGCCCACTGCTGGGCACAGGCCTCCTCTCATGACGAGAGGGTTTTGGGCTATAGTCCCCAAGCGCATCCTTGAATTACTAACACGGCCCGCTCCACCAAACTTCAAAACGCTTCATATGTATTTGAAATGGTATTTTTAGCCACTAGCAGTTAAATTATTCAAACACAATTTAAGTATAGTGTTCCTACTGACTTCCAGTATCACTGTCTTTGTATTAAAAAAAAAACTAAATTTACTCTTAATATCTAAAAGAACTGTTTTTCTCCTGGTCATATTTATTCATCATCATCATCATCATCATTTCAGCCGATAGACGTCCACTGCTGGACATAGGCCTCCCCCAAGGCGCGCCACTCAGACCGGTCCTGTGCCACTCGCATCCACCGAGTTCCCGCGACCTTTACAAGGCAAGGCTTTTCATATTTATTAGGCATATTTAATGTTTAAATTACAACTTATGGTCATGATGTGTACATATATTTTTGGATTGCAATCTAGTCTTAAGTGTTTATCCTACCTATTTTATGTTCATTTTGATTGCTGTCAGTTTTATGTACCTTTTGAAATAAATAAAATAAATAAGATAAAGCGTTTATAAAGCAACACCGAGACTCCCAAGCCGGCAAACAACGGATACAATTGGCTATGGGTGAAAAATGACAATGTGCTCGATTATTTTTTTAAGGATAGGAATAACCTTCCGTATCAAGAGAAAAAAATCTCAGAATTTTCCGTGCCGTAGATTCTGCGTAAAAAATAAAATTGGTTATGACGATTGAAAGAAAGGTGTTTCCTTGGTCCAAGTATGCAGCACTACTTCTTGAAAAAAAGTATTGACACTACTGACATTATTGATTTTTTCAAGAAGTAGTGCTGCATACTTGGACCAAGGAAACACCTTTATTTCAATCCTCATAACACAAAATCAATTTCTTTTTTTTACGCGAAATCTACGGCACGGAAAATTCTGAGATTTTTTTTCTCTTGATACGGAAGGTTATTCCTATCCATAAAAAAATAATCGAGCACGTTGTCATTTTTCACCCATAGCCAATTCCATACATACTCTTTCGTGATGATGGTTTAGTCACACCTTCACATACACTGAAATGGTAATTTTGAAGGGTGGGCCATGTAATCGAAGTTTATCTTTACTGTTGGATTATTATACAATCTTTGATTCATTATGGTTGTTAAACTAACATTTAATATTTTTATCTACACTCATATCATAAACCCTCTATGATGCGTTCAAAAACCGCTGTTTAGTTAGAACAGATTTCTTATCTGTGAAAATGTTCTAATAGCTGTATTAGACCATCAAATTCGATGGTCGATGGATGGTAGACTTCGAGACGAAATCGCATACAAAAGTTACCTTTTATACATGGTGGGTCAGAAAATATGGCAAATAATTAACCCACAGTATCGGCTATCGATTCTAAGTATACTGTATAGGTCTTTAATTTTTTTGAGTTGGTAAAAAAAAATATTTTGTATAGGATTCAGGCGTCGCTCACACAACCAATCCCATATACAATTTTTTTTTTACCAACTCAAAAAAATTTTAAGACCTATACAATATACTTAGAATCGTTAGCCGATACGGTGGGTTAATTATTTGCCATATTTTTTGACCCACCGTGTATACTCGTAAGTATGTGTAGCTTTATATTTATTGTATCTTTTTTTAATGTATAAGTATGTTATCTTTTGTGTACTGCTTAATGGCTTTTTTTGCAACGCCCCTACAATTTCTGTTATGCCCTAAGGTTTAACTGGTACAAAGTAAAATAAACCTTAAGTTCGCCTTTTGTATTTGACTTTTTGCTAATGTGCAATAAAGTTTAAATAAATAAATAAAAGATACAAATACAAATACTCTTTATTGAACACCACACAATAGAGAAAAAAAGAACAGGACAAAAAAGATCAGGAAAACATGTTGTTAGGTATACAGCAGGCGGTCTTATCGCTAATAGAGCGATCTCTCCCAGACAACCTTTGGGTAGTGGATATCAAATAAAAGAGATAAGTTGGTAGGCGGTGCTCGTAATGACCATATGTTATATATTACATATGTTAGATAGTACATAAGAAAAGATAAGATAAATACCTCAATCTCAGCGTAAGGCTGCCCCTTATTCACATGGCCGCCATCTTCGATCAAAGTGTTAACCAATTTGCCGGCAGATGGCGCTCTCAGTTTCGAAGGGTCTTTTTCCTTTTCGAAGACCACAGTTTGGTTTCCGATCACGATGCGGTATTTATCCACTTCGTCTTTTAGGTAGGTTGTGTAGGAACCGCCGTCGACAGATAGTAAAGTACCTATAAATGATAAATTGATTAATAAAAGTTGTACGGGTTTACACAACTTAGAAGGCGCGTGGGTTAAGCAATAATAGACTCTGTGTCAACGGCTTAAGTGCTTCGCCGCGCGCCTTCCAAGTTTTGTCGTACTATAACAAAGTTACATTTACTAAGGTCTACTCGCGGTCTACTCGCTTTAATTACAAATTTCACCATTCCTACTTCATTTCCGATCAAAATGAGACAAAACCTACTCAGTTCGCAATGGTCTTTTCGGAAAAGACCACGGTCTTCTCGCAGTATTCTTGATATATTTACCAAATCATCATCCCAACTGAAGACTAAGTTAATTCTTTTCATTTCAATAGTAAATGCCGAAAAAAACGTCTTTTTTCGCTATTTATCCAACATATTTGCAAATTCAACATCCTTACTTTTTTCTTTATTAAACTAAAGCTAAGCCTTTCCGATTCCGAATGGTCTTTTCCGAAAAGACCAGTCAATTCTCGGTCTACTCACTTTGATTACAAATAAAGCATCCCTACTCCATCCCTAACCAAAACTCATCCTTTTTCCGACGGTCTTTTCGGAAAAGACCGCGGTCTACTCAAGCCTCACCTCCGTCCGTCAGCTTATGCACCTCCAACTCCTTGAAGCTACCGTTCATGGCCAGGAAGTAGGTGGTAGGGCCCGACTTGCAAGCTTGCACCTTGTATTTACTGCCGGAGTGTATGAGCTCTACTTCCACGCAATTTGAAAGTTGGCCGGAGCCTTGGATCTGGCCTCTGTTGGTGAGAAAAGTGTATGGAATTAGTATAGGCGAGAATGGGATAATAGGGATGACGACAATTTTTTTTTTCCTTAGTCTATCAGGAAAATTATTGAAAAGTATTGGACACGTATTTTTTCTTTTTTCACGTAATCAAACTTATACAGAGATATATTGAGTTGAAATGTCTCGTGACGTCACGGTTAGGTACGATTTATACCTAACGGTGACGTAGTTAGCCCCCACTCTCCAACTTTAATGCGTTTTAACTTAGTCATCCTTTATTAATTTGATAAAGCGAAAAATACGGTCTAATATTTTTTTATTACTTGACTGACGGACTAATTAGAATTTCGATTTCTTCACCCTGTCGTCATCCCTATAGTAGTTTTTGCAACAAATAATGCTGGCCTTAAAAGGTGTTTTAAGGCCTAATTATGTACAGTTGCATAAACAACTTTGTCTACTCATATTATAAATTCTCTAAGATGGTTCAAAATCAAAATGGCGTCAATTCGAATACGTCAGTGTCTCACATTCGATTTTCTTAAAGCATAGACTAAATAGAGCCGACACCTTATATACTTAATAGCTTCCCTAGAAAAGTCATAGATAATATATTAGAGAAACCAAACTTAGTAAAAAATATAATTAAGAAAGCGCTTAGTGCTAAAATGTGAGCTTAAATACCTACTAAAACTACATGTACCTATACTAAAATATTTTATTCTATTCCTACTGATATACTTTATAATAGACGGGGGTTATGCCCTACACTCCATAGTTTATAAAATCTTAGAATTAAAAGATTATAGCTATGTTTCAGATAAAATGTATTTTTTTTTTTGTTGAAATAAACAGTTTAAATTTATTTAGTTTTTTATGTGAATTTGGAGCAAAATTTCGTTCAGTCTGACTAATACAGTCGTAATTCGGAATTCCGAACGCATGCCCGCCATACAAAGTGTATAGACCTGCCATACACATGCAGTTTGGAATTCCGAACGGAAATCTACTACGTGTATGTGGCAGGTCTATACATTTTGTATAGACGGTATGCGTTGGGCATTTCCGAATCGGAATTGCGAAAAAAAGAAAAAATTAAATGTTGTCGATTGAATTTATCTTTTAATATTTTTTTTTCTCTTCCGTGAAGGAAAACATCGTGAGAATACCTGCACGCGTCTGCGACGTAATTTGAATGTGAGTCAAGTCTCCACACGCCTCGTGTGGGGACGACAGCCCAAACCCTCTCTTGAACAGACTCCTGTGCCCAGCAGTGGGACGTAAGTAAGTAAGTAAGTAAGTAACACTTTATTGTACAAAAAAAAACTCAAATACAATTTTCAATACAGAGAAGAGACACATGTACAAAGGCGAGCTTATCCCTACAAGGAATTTCTTCCAGCTAACCTTTGAGTAGTGGAGAGGAAACATGTTCACGAGTAGACAAATAAGTATGTACAGAAAAATAAAGGAGAATCTAAATATACTTATTTATATTACTACTACTACTACTACTACTAATACAGCCTATTTGCGTCTCACTGCTGGGCACAGGCCTCCTCTCATCACGAGAGGGTTTGGGCTATAGTCCCCACGCGGGCCCAGTGCGGATTGGGGACTTAACACACATCTTTGAATTACTTCGCAGATGCGTGCAGGTTTCATCACGATGTTTTCCTTCACCGAAAAGCTCAGTGGTAGATTCAAAGTGAATTTCGCACATAAGTAAACTTAGAGGTGCGAGCCGGAATCGAACCCCCGACCCTCTGCATGAGAGGCGGTAGGTCGAACCACTAGGCCACCACGGCTTCTCATTTATATTACGTAAATAGGCTGTTGTGTACACAAACTCACTTTTCTAGTCCACTCTTGAAGTCTTGGAAGTGCGAAGTGATAATTGTATCCGCTATTAGTATTGAACCGCATAGCACCCCGAGCATGACATCGGGTTTCTCTGATTGCATCTGTGGGAAAACAAATCCATATTATTAATATTATAAATGCGAAAGCAACTCTGTCTGTCTGTTACCTCTCCACGCTTCAGCCGCTGGACCGATTGAGATGAAATTTGGCATGGAGATAGTTGAGGTCCTGGGAAAGGCTACTTTTCATCCCGGAAAAACGCATAATTACCGCGGGAGCGCGTTAACCGAATTCCGCGCGGGCGAAATCGCGGGCAGAAGCTAGTTAATGTTATAAATGCGAAAGTAACTCTTTCTGTCTGTTACCTCTTCACGCTTCAACCGCTGGACCGATTGAGATGAAATGCGAAAGTAACTCTGTCTGTCTGTTACCTCTTCACGCTTCAACCGTTGGACCGATTGAGATGAAATTTGGCATGGAGATAGTTGGGGTCCCAGGAAAGGACATAGGCTACTTTTCGTCCCGGAAAAACGCATAGTTCCCGCGGGAGCGCGATAACCGAATTCCACGCGGGCAGAAGCTGGTCTATCATAAATCAGTACTTCCCGATTTTTCCTTGAATGGCGTATAAGGGCATTTTTTATTAAATATTGTACCCCAATTAGTGAAAATGTCAGAAAAAAATTAAGACCGCGTCAGTTTCGTGACCACAATTAAGAACGAAATTCATATGAAAGCAAACTATTTTCTCGATGTTTTTTAAAGGTTCATTAAGCAATTTATAAATCATATGAAAATGTATAATTCCATTGAACTTAATGCTTAATGATGGTCACAAAACTGACACGGTCTTGATTTTTTTCCTGACATTTACACTAATTGGGGTACAAGATTAAGTAAAAATGCCCATAATACCCTATTTCCGTGTTCCTGGTGTAACTCACCCTCTCCGCGATCAAGGCGTCCAGCCAACTGGTGTCAATGTCGTTGTTCTGGAAGGCGCTGGTTTCCAGCAGGGTGATGAGGTACTCCACCGTTGTACGGAAGTCGCCCCGGATGCTGAGCTCTTTGAGAGCTATTACTAAGTTTCTGAAAGAAAAAAATAAGAAATAAATAAATTGTAATCCATACTATAATATTATAAATGCGAAAGTAACTCTGTCTGTCTGTCTGTCTGTTACCTCTTCACGCTAAAACGGCTTGACCGATTGACTTGAATTTTGGTATAGATATAGTTAGAGGCCCGAGGAAGGACATAGGATAGTATTTATCCCGGATTTCTACCCTTAACGGGATGAAATCCGGGATACCACGATAGGTTATGCACTTAAGCAGTAGTAGCAATTACGTGTATTATAATGTTTGCTATTCCAATTTCTGCAGGCGTTTGAATGTTCGGAAGAAATCCATATTATCCATATTAATATTATAAATGGAGTCCCGGGAAAGGACATAGGGTACTTTTTATCCCGGAAAAGCGCATAGTTCCCGCGGGAGCGCGATAACCGAATTCCACGCGGGCGAAGTCGCGGGCAGAAGCTAGTAATTAATAAATATAAATTACAATGCACGATTGTTAATTCTTTGGTACAGTCGGGTTCATTAATTATGTAAGGATTTTTGGATCTTACAATTGAGTCAAATCAAATTCGTTTATTTCCAAATTTTTACACACACGCACATATGTTATTATAAATCACAAATTTATATTTGTACTAGCTTCTGCCCGCGACTTCGCCCGCGTGGAATTCGGTTATCGCGTTCCCGCGGGAACTATGCGTTTTTCCGGGACGAAAAGTAGCCTATGTCCTTTCCCGGGACCCCAACTATCTCCATGCCAAATTTCATCTCAATCGGTCCAGCGGTTGAAGCGTGAATCGGTAACAGACAGACAGAGTTACTTTCGCATTTATAATATTAATATGGATAATATGGATTTCTTCCGAACATTCAAACGCCTGAAGAAATTGGAATAGCAAACATTATAATACACGTAATTGCTACTACTGCTTAAGTGCATAACTTATCGTGGTATCCCGGATTTCATCCCGTTAAGGGTAGAAATCCAGGATAAAAACTATCCTATGTCCTTCCTCGGGCCTCTAACTATATCTATACCAAAATTCAAGTCAATCGGTCAAGCCGTTTTAGCGTGAAGAGGTAACAGACAGACAGACAGACAGAGTTACTTTCGCATTTATAATATTAGTATGGATATGGATTACATATTTATTTATATTTAACTCTATTTGGAAAAAGGGCATGGGCGCAGCTAATACTGATTTTAAGCCCATCCGGCGTCAATAGTGATGACAATTGTGTATCAGTATTATAATAAACAAGAATTAATATTTAATTAGCACAATAAATAGATAAATAGACAATAAATAGACCTGGAGCGGCGGCAGAAGCGGCGGAAATTCTTAAAATTAATAAATACAGATCTCTCTGCACCGAATTCTGTTTTAACTTAATTGAGTAACTTGCAAAAGTGTATACATATTGGAGAACTAGGCTGTACCTTACGTGTTGCAAATAAGAAAGAGAAAAAAAAATTCAACACGAGTTTTCCCACATAACATACTACTACTACTACAGCCTATTTGCGTCCCACTGCTGGGCACAGACCTCCCCTCATCATGAGAGGGTTTGGGCTATAGTCCCCACGCGGGCCCAGTGCGGATTGGGGACTTCACACACACATCTTTGAATTAATTCGCAGATGCGTGCAGGTTTCCTCACGATGTTTTCCTTCACCGAAAAGCACAGTGGTTAATTTAAATTGAACATTGTTTGATTTGATTGATTTTTTTGGTTTGATTGTTTTCCCACATGCGGTGTGAGAAAACTAGGTCGGTTTTTCGCCCACGTAGGCCCACCCCCATTTTCCAAATTTCGTTTAAATCGTTAAAGCCGTTAAAAAGTAAACGAGTTATCGTAACTATTTAATTTGTTTCCCAAAAATACGCTTAATAAACCCTGGTCTACTGTCGGTCTTTTCGATCTACTCCCGGTTTTTCCACTCTTTTACCATCACTTTGATCCAAAACCATTTTTCTGACAAAAATACACTTAATACACATTGGTCTTCTCAGTCTACTCACGGTCTTTTCACTTTTTTAACACCAATCACACCACAAACTATTTTCCAGTCAAGAATACACTAATCAAACCCTGGTCTACTCCCGGTCTTTTCGGTCTACTCGTGGTCTTTTCGGTCTACTCGTGGTCTTTTCGGTCTACTCACTCTCTAGCCTGCTCGCGCGTCTCCCCCCACGAGAAGCAATGCCCAAACTGCGAATCGGCAAATTCGTGCAACCCTCCCGAAGCGGCCACAGAGAAATAACCCCATACGTTCTTGGATGATCGGAAATTTAGTTCTTGCACCGTACCCGAAGACGGTTTGAAACCTGGGAAAGAAAATATTATTTTAGTAAAATTATTAGGCATAGTTACGCACAAAAAAGCACGATTTTTATTTATGTTTAGTTATCTGAGAACATTTCTTTAATCATCGCAGCGACATAAGCAACACGCGTCAGTCACACTATTGACAGCAATAAAATTGTATGTACATATTTCAATCGTGTGACTTGCGCGTTTTTTTTGACGTGATAACGTCTTATAAATCGATGAACGCCGGCTGCGCGTACGAAAAGACATTACCGAATAGTAACTGTTAGCGACGCAACCGATTGTCCGTTAATACGTTAAATTCAGTTTGAATGAATGTGTAAGAGACGAGAGAGGCGCGGGGTACGCGTCTGAGCGACACAGCCCTGCCGAGCGCTGCCGATTGGTGCCGAACTAGCTTCCGCGACCGCCGCACGTCTCTTGCGCTCATAATTGTGGGTGTGTACCGTGTTTTTGAACTTAATATACGTTTTTGTGCAATCTGGACCTTTTCACTGCAAAAACCATCTTCTGTCCGTTACAAAGTGGTCTTCGAACCGGACTATTTAATGTTCCACTCGCCGAGGATGAGTGTGGTTAAAACTCGCAGTGTTACCAAGCGGGAACAGCAAGAATGTATAGCGAATCAGGAGACTACCGCACCGAGTGAGCCGCCTTTTGGTGGGATTGATGAAGCACAGCCTGGAAATTCGAAATTAGACAAGACTACAGTGATAGAGAGTTCGATGAAGTCTGAAGCTCGTCAAATATCACGCGCGGCTAGTGTGTCTAAGTCGAAGAGATCGTCTTCATCTTCCATGGCGGCACGGAAGAAAAAGCTCATGCTAGAAGCAGCGGAAGCCAAGGCTAAGATCGATAAGGAGCTTATTGACAAGCGATTGGAAGCAGATTTAGCGGATTTAGAAAACGAATACAGTCCACAATCGGAGTCCGACGCAGTTTCTAACCGCAGTGATGTTGAGAGATGGGTTGAGCGTAGTCAGCTAGAGTTGGAAGCGCAGCCAGCCGCATTACGGAATGAGGGTCCAGAGGATCCAGGCTTGTTGTGCCCGCCGGCCACTTCCACGGGTGCCGGCACCGACGGTCCGATTCTACAGCTAGCTAACGTGCTAAGGGATGTTCTCACAACAACTGCATGTCAAAATCAAAACACCAATCTTCTAAGCCGTATAAGCACCCCCAAAGAGCTACCTATATTTACTGGAGACCCAATGGAATGGCTTCAATTCAAGGCCACGTACGAAGAATCTACGCGGGTGTGTAACTTCACTGACGCTGAGAATCTATGGCGTTTAAGGAAGTGTCTTCGTGGTCCTGCCCGAGAAGCCGTTAATGCCCTGCTCATCAGTGCTACATCTCCAGACGTTCTACTCTCTACTTTGGAACTACAGTTCGGGAACTCTGACGTCATATTGTCCCGCATTATTTACGACATCAAGAAATTGAATACTATGTCACCCGACTACCACAAGGAAATCATAGTATTTTCTAATAAAATAAGAAATTATGTCGCTGCTGTACGAGCCCTAAAGCGTGAAGAATACTTACATGGAATGAGTCTTGTCACTATTGTACTGTCGAAACTTCCTACAATATTGGTATCAAAGTGGGCTGATTATAGTTATCAACGCATTACGGAAGGAACGACATCTCGATTCGACTTATTAGCTAATTTTCTTCACGAAGAAGCTATTAAAATATCTACGTGCAGTGCTACATTACTTAACGTGCGTCCGGACAGTTTTAAGCGTAAATATAATGACTATAATACGCAAGCTATTTTAGTGCAAAGTGGACAAAGTGAAATGAAGTGCCGTTTTTGCAAAACAGCTAAGCATGAACTGACAGAATGCAAGAAGTTCAAGAAAGCATTACGTAAGGACCGCTGGCAATTTATAAAGCGCTTTGGTCTGTGCTATAAATGCTTGTTGTCGCACCACGATCGAGAAACCTGTCCCGCGCCCGTATGCGACGTAAACAACTGCGGGGAATCGCATCACAGGTTACTGCACTATACACCAATTAGTCGCACTTCACGAAGCAATCCAGTGGTAGAAGAGCCTTCCGACAGCGATCCTTCAGTGTCTCAAGTCGTCACGCATATAAACTCTAACTCTAAATGTGTAGTGTTGTTGCAAGTCGTACCGGTAAACATACATGGACCTAACGGAGTATTTAACACGACCGCTCTGATCGACGGCGGCTCGTCAGTGACCCTGATTGGCGCAGAACTGGCCGCGCGGGTCGGGGTGCGCGGGCGCCGCGACTGCATGCGTGTGTGTGGCGCGTGGAACAATACCGAGCTATTGTGCGAGACACAGGTTGTCGATGTGACCTTGTCGAACCAAGACGGAACATTGTTTACGTTTAGCGCACGTAGTGTAAATCAATTAAATTTGCCTAAACAAGACACTAACTTAGTGAACTGTGATAGTTATAAACATTTACAGAAACTTAAAAGTGATTTATTCTTCGGACAATGCAAACCGGAAATTCTAATAGGTCAAGATAATTATCATTTGATCTTACCTCTGGAAGTCGTAGTCGGAGGTCCCCATGAGCCCTGCGCCACTCGCACGCCGCTAGGCTGGTGTGTACACGGCAGGGCATCTCCTGGCGTGACGTCATCAGCGCGCGCGCATACTCTGTGCGTTACTCACCGTGACGACGTCCCCGATGTCCTCGAGGCCAAGCAGTTGCTTTTGGACTTGCACGAACAAGTTCGCCGTAACTTCGCTGTAGAATCTATGGGGATTACTACTAAACCGCGGCTGAACTGCGATGATGAACGCGCTCGTGAACTGCTGGATCAGACTGCTACTCTCGTTGACGGGAAGTGGTACGTCGGCCTCCCGTGGAAGGACGCGACGTGTACAATGCCCAACTCATACCCACACGCGTTGTCACGTCTGAAAAACGTCGAGCATAAAATGAAGAAAAACGAAAGGTTTAAAGAAAGATATAACGAGCGAGTGCAGCACTTATTTGAGAATGACTACGCCTGCGAACTACGAGACACGACACCTACTTCAAGGACCTGGTATATCCCTCACTTTGGTGTCGAAAATATAAATAAGTCAAAACTGCGCCTGGTCTTTGACGCGGCTGCTACCACGGATAACTTGTCCTTGAACCATTATTTATTAAAGGGACCTGACCTACTTATGTCGCTCTTTGGAATAATGCTGCGGTTCCGTGAGAATAGAATAGCCGTGACCGGCGACATAAAAGATATGTTCCTACGGGTGAAAATAAGACGTGAAGATCAAGATGCGCTACGTTTCCTGTATAGGAGCGAACCTGATGGACCCGTGAAAACCTTTATGATGACGTCACTTATCTTCGGCGCGAATTGCTCGCCCTTTATTGCGCAGTACGTCAAAAATAAAAATGCGCAACGCTTCGAGTCCTCATTTTCTGATGCTACGCAAGCTATTTACACTCAGCATTATATGGACGACTGGATTGATAGCTTACCGAGTGAAGAAGACGCTATTAAATTAATTCACGAAGTAAAAATGATTCACGAACAAGGAAACTTCGAAATTCGAAATTTTACCAGTAACAGCAAGTCAGTCCTTAGCGCCCTGCCAGAAGAGACGCTCGGTCAATGTGCTGTGAGGTTCAAAAGCGGTGAGCAATATCAAGGCGAGAGAACTCTGGGCTTAATCTGGCGTCCAGATGAAGACACCCTGGGCTTCGACGTGTCATTCAAAAGAATACCGAGCAATATACTGAACGGCAGCCAGAAGCCTACTAAACGCGACATGCTTCGAGTTGTGATGTCGATTTTCGATGTTTACGGGGTTTTATCACCATTCACGATCATCGGAAAAATAGTCATTCAGGACACTTGGCGATTAAATTTAACTTGGGATGAACCTATACCCGATGATATAAACCAAGAGTGGTGCAGATGGACCAGCCTTCTGAAAACATTGGAAGACGTACGACTGCCAAGGTACTACAAGGACGCCGCCGGGACGGGCCCGGCTATCGCGGCGCGCACGGAACCGGTTGATCAGCTGTTGAAGCGAGAGCGAGACGATGCGCCCGCGCTGCCGTCCGCGCCGGCCGCCGCGCTATCAATGAATAACGCCTATAAAAATCTACAACTACATACCTTTTGTGATGCGTCATCGAAGGCTATGTGCGCGGTGGCTTACTGGCGCTGGGAATGTGATGGACAGTTCAACGTCGCATTTATAGCAAGCAAATGTCGTGTAACGTCGAATAAAAATACGTCAATACCCAGATCAGAATTGCAAGCCGCTGTTTTAGCAGCTCGGCTGGCTGACACGATTACTAAAGAGCATAAGATTAAGGCCGAGCAGCGCACGTTCTGGAGCGATTCTAGTACTACGTTACACTGGATTCGAAACGCAGCGCGCACGTACAAACCGTATGTAGCTCACCGCCTGGGCGAGATTGACGAAATGACGCTTGCCAGCGAATGGAGATATGTACCTACAAAAGTAAATATCGCCGATATAGGCACTAGAACTACCTATGACCGAACTGTTTTGGAAAATGAATGGCTTATGGGACCTACCTTCCTCCGTAGCAATGAGAACGAGTGGCCAGTTGACGTGCTATGTCCTGAAACAGAAAAAAGTCAATTAGAATGTGTATCTGTGGTGAATATTCAGGATGTAAATATAAACTTACCTGTTCCGGAGCCGACTAAATTTTCTTCGTGGTTGCGCCTGCTTCGAGCGACCCATGCCGTACTCACATTTATTAACAGATGTAGAAAACTTACCGATGACGTCACAGGCGCCACAATGGAGAATGCTGAAAATTTATTAATAAAATATTCACAAGCTCAGTCGTTCCCGCAAGAAGTAACCGATTTGAAGCTGGGAAAATGTATACAGAAGAATAGTAAACTACTTACCTTGTCGCCGTTCCTCGATGAACACGGAGTCCTACGCGCGGGGGGCCGCATCGATGAGGCCGCTGCCGTGGCACCTGAAACAAAGAGACCCGCAATACTAGATGGGAAAAATTACATTACTCGCCTGATCGTCAAGTCTTACCATGTTAGCGCCACTCATGGGTACCAGGAGATGGTGGTAAATAACCTAAAACAAAAATACAGCATTACTAAAATACGGCCCACAGTAAGAAGTGTGGCATCGAAGTGTATGATCTGTCGCCTAAAAAAATGTAAGCCAGAAATTCCAAGGATGGGGGACTTACCGAGTGCTAGATTGGCTCACCACCACCGTGCGTTCACCTTCTGTGGAGTTGATCTATTTGGCCCTATGGAAGTTACGATCGGCAGGCGCAGAGAGAAACGTTACGGCGTTCTGTTCACTTGCTTAACCGTCAGGGCCATACATTTGGAGACAGTCGCATCACTGAACACAGACTCGTTTATTATGGCTCTCAGACGTATGGCTGCGCGTCGAGGGTGGCCTCAAGAGATGTTCTCCGATAACGGAACGAATCTGCGAGGAGCAGACGCAGAACTGCAAAGGACGGTTCAAGAACTGGACGAGAGGGTCCTAAAGAGCGAGGCCATGAATTACGGAACTAAATGGACGTTCCTGCCCCCCCTTTCTCCGAGCTGGGGTGGGGCGTGGGAGAGACAAATCCGTAATGTGAAGAACTCCCTGAAAACCGTCCTTAAAGAGCGAGCCCCGAGGGAAGAAACCCTAAATACACTGCTCGCTGAGGTCGAAAATATAGTGAACGGTAGACCACTCACTCACGTCTCCGTCGACCCCAACAGTAAAGAGACTTTGACTCCTAACCATTTCCTCATCGGGTCATCCTCCAACCTACCTCAACTTGGAGTCTTCGATGGTTCAGAGTTCTATCTGAGGAAACAGTGGCGTATATCCCAGGTACTAGCGGACCAATACTGGAAGCGATGGATGAAAGAAGTTCTTCCAGACCTGGTGCCACGCAAGAAATGGCATGTAGAGCAGAGACCATTGCAAGTGGGAGATCTCGTGCTCATCGTAGACCCTGACGGACCCCGCAACGTGTGGCCACGGGGCGTCATTCAAGAAGTCTTGCCTGGAAAAGATGGTCGGATCAGAATGGTGAAGGTCAAAACCAAAACTGGAGTACTTACCCGATCTGCTATACGCGTCGCTCGCCTTCCAGTTGGGGATGAGTGCTGCTAGGGCAGCACTGGGGTGGGGCATGTTAGCGACGCAACCGATTGTCCGTTAATACGTTAAATTCAGTTTGAATGAATGTGTAAGAGACGAGAGAGGCGCGGGGTACGCGTCTGAGCGACACAGCCCTGCCGAGCGCTGCCGATTGGTGCCGAACTAGCTTCCGCGACCGCCGCACGTCTCTTGCGCTCATAATTGTGGGTGTGTACCGTGTTTTTGAACTTAATATACGTTTTTGTGCAATCTGGACCTTTTCACTGCAAAAACCATCTTCTGCCCGTTACAGTAACGTTCCGCTTGAGCCGAGCGCGCAAACGAGAGCGCGGAACACGCGATAGGGAGGCACGACCGGCCTCTAAGCGTGACGTTATCGCGTGAAATTATCGTAAAAAAAAAAACATTAGCTTTAAATATATGACTAAGTCAAACATTTTAAGCGAGAGACCTCATCATGTTCTTATTGACATGTATTAATGAACTCTTTTATACATGATGTATTTCATTATTTATTGACATTCTGAGACTGTCGACATCTATGGAATTTATATTTATTTGACAATGGAGGCCATCTCCATAATTTTTTATATATTTTTTTTTTCTGGACCCTTGGAGACTATACATCTCTAAGATCTTAGATTTAAGTTTAAGTTAGGGACTATACATACCGTCGTCTTTTTCTGACGTGTAAAAGTGCCGCTATGTGGCCAATTTGCTGAATAAATGATTGAATTGAATTGAATTGTCCGTAAACCGACTTTACAGACAACATTTTTTTTCAAAATGACGCTATTGTCTATGACTGTTCGGGTACGTAGCAGGAGCGTAACTGTTAAAATCCAAAATTATACGTGTAATAGTTTGACACACAGAACAAGAAGACGGTAATTTAAAGAACATACACAAATACGCTAATAAGACTCGCCATCAAACGTAACAGTTTGGCGAGTAAATAATTATTGTAATAAACGTGTATTTTCTTTTTGGAAAAATAAATAAAAAAAAAAGAAAGTTGCTTTTTTGCTCAAATGTTTGAAGATGTGTTTTCAAGACTCTCGAATAGTCTTGAATAATGCATATTGAACAATCGAAGTTTAAAAAAATTAGCAGTCGAAATGTTCGATGTTTTTAATTGGGCAAAGCACCAAACGGTCCCAACGAAAGACCAGCGCTGGCATTAATGCTAGCACGTGCCGAATTGGGACCATTTCGTGACAGACCACAACAGTTCTTCTTTTGTGTAAATGTTGCTCTTTTTGTCTTTTTTTATGTGTGTGTTGTGTAATGTCATGAATAAATAATTTTTCCCATCTTTTTTTCTTTCTTTCAAAAAACCGGCCAAGTGCGTGTCGGGCCACGCGCAAATTATAGGGTTCCGAAGTTGACGATGCCCACAGTACCTTTCTAAGACTTATTAGCATCTAGCTAGCCTGTGGTATGACGTGCCCGCCCGACTCCCCTGCTGCTCGAGAAAAATCATCATTATAAGTTGGTCGACTATTACTCGTAAGTTTGTACAGCCTACTTAGCTCTGATAGTTTTCCTTTCAACTACGTTATATATGCCACAACCGTGATTTTTTTCAGCCATCCAAATACCACCATTTAGCTGGCAGGGGGGGGGGGGGGGGGACACGTGACTCTAACAAAAAATAGCACTTTAAAGCTTAATATTTCACAAACGCATCACTTAATCAAAAAATGGTTTTAACAAACCCACAATATTTTTTCGAGACCTATTCAACGATATGCCGCACCATGGGGTATGCAAGAAAAAAAAATTACATCCCCACTTTACGAGTAGGGGAGGTACCCTATAAAAAAATATATTTCAAAATTTTATTGTACCACTTTGTCAGCATAACTAATATGCATATTCATGCCAAATTACAGCTCTCTAGACCTAAGCATCTCCGAGCAATAGTGCGGACAGACGGACGGACATGGCGAAACTATAAGGGTTCCTTGTGGACTTCGGAACCCTAAAAAGCTATCACACGTTTTGGACATGACAGTTTCTATGCTTATTTATGATGACGATGTGATGAACCGACCTTCGTCAGGATTCTCCGAGGTGATCCTGGCGGCGATCACGTGTCCCCAAGGCGACGGTCGCTGCTTGGGTTCGTCCATCTCTATCTGAGAAAGTCCCCAAGGACTCTCACCGTACAAGAGGCGAATGTCCTTGATGTTGTAGAGGGGAAGACCCATGGCGATCTGTGAAACAAATCTGGATGTTATACTTGGTTTAATTATGACATATACTTATAAAATACGATGCTGCTTATAATGCTCAGCCTATCTTGAAAGTTTTTACTTCCTTGGTCTAGTCCCTCGGTCTACTCAAACGGTCTATTCTCTTGGTCTATACCCCTGGACTACTCGTCTGCTCTGGTATATTCCCTGGATCTACTCCGGTATACACCAGTCTAATCCTCTGTCTACCGCAGTCTACACCCCCGGTCTACTCCGATCCACCGGTCTACTCCACATTCTACTCCCCTAGTCTACTCTAGGTTGCTTCCCTGGTCAACTCCGGTCTAAACCCTCAGTCCACTCTAGTGTAAGCCCACCGTCTAGTCTGGTCTACTCCGTTCTACTCGTCTACTCCAGTCTGCTGATCTACTCCCTTGGTGTACTCTCCTGGTATACTCTGGTCTACTGGTCTACTCTGGTCTACTGGTCTACTCCGGCCTACTGGTCTACTCCCGTCTACTGGTCTACTTTCGTCTACTAGTCTACTCCAATCTACACCACCGGTCTACTCCCCAGGTCTACTCCGGTCTACTGCCCCGGTCTACTCCAATCTACACCACCGGTCTACTCCCCAGGTCTACTCCGGTCTACTGGTCTACTCCCCCGGTCTACCGGTCTACTCCGATCCACCGGTCTACTCCGATCCACCGGTATACTCCACATTCTACTCCCCTAGTCTACTCTAGGTTGCTTCCCTGGTCAACTCCGGTCTAAACCCTCAGTCCACTCTAGTGTAAGCCCACCGTCTAGTCTGGTCTACTCCGTTCTACTGGTCTACTCCAGTCTGCTGATCTACTCCCTTGGTGTACTCTCCTGGTATACTCTGGTCTACTGGTCTACTCTGGTCTACTGGTCTACTCCGGCCTACTGGTCTACTCCCGTCTACTGGTCTACTTTCGTCTACTAGTCTACTCCAATCTACACCACCGGTCTACTCCCCAGGTCTACTCCGGTCTACTGCCCCGGTCTACTCCAATCTACTCCACCGGTCTACTCCCCAGGTCTACTCCGGTCTACTGGTCTACTCCCCCGGTCTACCGGTCTACTCCGATCCACCGGTCTACTCCGATCCACCGGTCTACTCCACATTCTACTCCCCTAGTCTACTCTAGGTTGCTTCCCTGGTCAACTCCGGTCTAAACCCTCAGTCCACTCTAGTGTAAGCCCACCGTCTAGTCTGGTCTACTCCGTTCTACTGGTCTACTCCAGTCTGCTGATCTACTCCCTTGGTGTACTCTCCTGGTATACTCTGGTCTACTGGTCTACTCTGGTCTACTGGTCTACTCCGGCCTACTGGTCTACTCCCGTCTACTGGTCTATTTTCGTCTACTAGTCTACTCCAATCTACAACACCGGTCTACTCCCCAGGTCTACTCCGGTCTACTGGTCTACTCCCCCGGTCTACTCCAATCTACACCACCGGTCTACTCCCCAGGTCTACTCCGGTCTACTCCCCCGGTCTACTGGTCTACTCCGGCAGTACCTGCAGCTGCGCGGCGGGCAGGTTGACGTCGGCGACCATCTCCGTGCAAGGATGCTCCACTTGCAGCCGCGGGTTCAGCTCCAGGAAGTAATATTGCGACGTGTGCGGCTCGTATAGGTACTCCACGGTCCCGGCCGATACGTAGCCCACCATTTTGGCTAGACGGACTGCGGCCTGAGAAAAAAATAGATAATAATATTTTACATCTCCCTTGGCCGTAAAGTGGGATTTTCTGCCCGCTACGGGGAGAAAATCACACTTTCTGGCCGAGGCAAGACGTAAAACTTAAGACAAACCACGGGCGGTAATTCGTAAAGCGTAAGTCCCGTGTTATGTGGCGCGAAGCGAAAGCGAACGTTAACACTAGGGACGAGTGAAAATGACGATTTCGCACGTGTGTCAAACGTTATTTTTTAAAACATTTGCGAATAAAAAGAATAAAGAAATAAACATGAAGCTCAAAAAACTTTACGCACTAGTTCGTAAAAAAACAAACTTTACGCACGCTCACTGGCTGTCAAAAAACATTCGTTCAGAAACATTGACCTATATTAAGTAATAAGGTAAATAACATATGGACGAACAGTGCCTAACAGAATATGTCAAAGTATATGGAGCAAACTGGCATTAGAAAATACGTTCCAATATGCTAATATCGCCTCTTTGTAACGAAGGCCAAACGGGTGCCCGAGCTGTTCGGGCACCCGTTTTGACGGGGCCATTTTTCTCCGGCTGATTATGAATCCTTACTTATAATAGATCAATGTTCAGAAATGACAAACTTTTGGCACGTTAAACAGGTATCGAAATATTTTGTTTTGCTGTCTTTTTGAGCGCCTGTATAAAAAATATTAATAGTACATTACAAACCTAGGGCGGTGAATTAGTTAATGTCCCAGATCGCAGGTGTTTGTGACCCGAACCGAAGGTGAAGGCCATAAATATGCGATCTGGGGCTTTACGAATTACCGCCCGTGGTTTGTCAAAAGTTTTACATCTTGCCTTGGCCAAGGAGTGAGATTTTCTCCCCGCGTAGCGAGCGGGCAGAAAATCCCACTTACGGCCAAGGGTAACGTAAAAATATTATCGTAATTGGCTATGGGTGAAAAATGACAATGTGCTCGATAATTTTTTTATGGATAGGAATAACCTTCCGTATCAAGAGTAAAAAATCTCAGAATTTTCCGTGCCGTAGATTCTGCGTAAAAAATAAAATTGGTTTTGCGTTACGACGATTGAAATAAAGGTGTTTCCTTGGTCCAAGTATGCAGCACTACTACTTGAAAAAATCAATAATGTCAATAAAGTGTCAATAGTATGAACACTTTTTTTTTCAAGAAGTAGTGCTGCATACTTGGACCAAGGAAACACCTTTATTTCAATCGTCATAACGCAAAACCAATTTTATTTTTTACGCAGAATCTACGGTACGGAAAATTCTGAGATTTTTTTCTCTTGCTACGGAAGGTTATTCCTATCCTTAAAAAAAAAATCGAGCACATTGTCATTTTTCACCCATAGCCAATTCTCTTTTTACATACCTTCTCCATCTCGATAAATACGTCCGGCTTAGCGATGGCGGCGGGGGCCTCTTCGATGATTTTCTGATGACGACGCTGGATCGAGCAATCGCGTCCGAACAGGGAAATAGCGTTACCTGAACAAAATCAAAATCGTTTGTATGAAAACGCCACCATGTCCGTCCGACTACAAGACCAGACCACTAAGCCTATTCCACTGCAGCGGGGAGTCAGACAAGGAGACGTGATTTCTCCGAAGCTATTCACCGCTGCATTGGAGGATGCTTTTAAGGTGCTGGACTGGAAAGGTCGAGGCATCAATGTTAATGGCGAGTACATCTCTCACCTTCGATTTGCTGACGATATTGTAGTCATGGCTGAGACCATGGAAGAACTCAGTACTATGCTCGCTGACCTCAGCAGAGTTTCCGATCGAGTTGGTCTTAAAATGAACATGGACAAGACGAAAATTATGTCTAATGTCCATGTTGTGCCAACTCCCGTAATAATCGGAGGCTCTGCGCTCGAAGCTGTCGACCATTATGTATACCTGGGACAAACAGTCCAGTTAGGTAGGTCCAACTTCGAGAAAGAGGTCAATCGTCGAATCCGACTCGGTTGGGCAGCGTTCGGGAAGCTTCGCAGTGTCTTTTCGTCCAAATTACCGCAGTGTCTCAAGTCGAAAGTCTTCGACGAGTGTGTGTTGCCAGTGATGACTTATGGTTCCGAGACGTGGGCGCTCACGATGGGTCTCATAAGAAGGCTCAAAGTCACTCAGAGGGCAATGGAAAGGGCTATGCTCGGGGTTTCTCTGCGTGATAGAATCAGAAATGAGGATATCCGCAGCAGAACTGGGGTCACCGACATAGCCCGAAGAATTGCGAACCTTAAGTGGCAGTGGGCGGGGCACATTGCTCGCAGGACTGATGGCCGATGGGGCCGGAAAGTTCTCGAGTGGCGCCCGCGAACCGGGAGACGAGCTGTCGGTAGGCCTCCAACAAGATGGAGCGACGACCTCGTGAAGGTCGCGGGAAACCGGTGGAAGCAAGTAGCACAGGACCGGTCGGAGTGGCGACCCTTGGGGGAGGCCTATGTCCAGCAGTGGACGTCTTTCGGCTGAAATGATGATGATGGTGATGATGAACAAAATCAAACAATATGTGGGGTCAAGCGAAACGTTGTGACGATAGTTTACCCACAGAATCGGCTATCGATTCTAAGCATGTTTGTTCTAGTAGGTAAAAAAAAAAATATGGGATACCACCACCACCATCTACTTTTAATCATCGGACTACTAGACGACGGGAGGGTTTCCGTCCTAGTTTATAATAAAATCCATTCTTACCATACTGATCAGCAAGTAGCTGGACCTCCAAATGCCTAGCTGAGGAGGCTAACTTCATCACGAATATCGGAGATCCAGGCACTTCCGCTTGCACCTAAAACAACAAAAAAAGAGTTATTATGTTGCCTGTGTAGAGGGAGGGAAGCCGTGGTGGCCTAGTGGTTCGAGCTACCGCCTCTCATGCCGAGGGTTCGGGACTCCGGCTCGCACCTTTAAGTTTACTTATGTGCGAAAGTCAGTTTGAATTTACCACTTGGCTTTTCGGTGAATGAAACATCGTGAGGAAACCTGCACGCATCTGCGAAGTAATTCAAAGATGTGTGTGAAGTACCCAATCCACACTGGGCCAACGTGGGGCCTATATCCCAAACCCTCTCGTGATGAAAGGTTGCGATTTTGCTCCCTCTCCATTTCCGCCTCGCTAACAGGGAGCAAAGTACGATTTTGCTCCCTGCTGCTACTGGTTTTCTCATAGGAGTGAAAAGCAGAGTGTACAACACGGTAGCAAAATTATTTACATCTTGGGTGGCATAGCTTGAATCCCTCGCTAGCTCAAGATTGCACGTTAGAATCCCTCTCTCCGTTCGGGATTCTATTCTGGAAATTTCGCTTCGCTATGGATTCAATCCGTCACGCGCGGTAAAATATACCATTTTGCTCCCTAGACATACAATCTGCTATCTATACTATTAATAAGTCTGTAGAAGAAGTCGCGTCTGAAACTTGAAAATTAAAAGAAACTATCAAGTCGAGGGGACTAAATAATCGATACGGAACGCACAAAAAAAGGTTTAAAAAAAAAACCGTATTTAACGAAAACTACTGGACGGATTGCAACAAAATTTGGTATGGGGGTAGTTTATAACACTGGTCAACATATAGGCTACTTTTTATCCCGGAAATTCCACGCGGACAGAGTCGCGGGCAGAAGCCAGTCTGTTACTATACTAGTGACTAACCTGTCGAAACATGCTGGGGAAGTCATCGGGATTCTCCACTTTCCTGATGCCCTTCCCGCCGCCACCTTCAGAAGCCTTGATCATGACCGGGAAGCCGATCTTGTGAGCTGAATGTAGACCCTGTTCCGCCGTCGTGACGCAGCCTTTGGCGAACAGTTCTGAGGATATCTTGATCTTCTTGCTGTTGTATTCGGCTTTTAGGTCTGTTGGGGTAGAAATTAAGTTTGTAGGGAGATACAATAAAAAGACTTGTTTTTTTTACTAGTGATTGATTATTTCAAAATTCTAACTCCAAGGCAACGTCGGTATGTCAACCGTCTGCGCCACTATGGAAGAGGCTATCTTGTCTCCTAAAGCCCACATGGCCTTCTCAAGCGGGCCTTTATAGACCACCTGGACTCGGTCGAGTTAATTATCATTACCTAATTAATAACTCACCACTCCCGCTTCAAGGCAACGCCGGTATGTCAGCCGTCTGCGCAACTTATGGAAGAGGCTATCTTGTCTCCTAAGGCCTATATGGCCTTCTCAAGCGGGCCTTTATAGACCACCTGGGCTCGATCGAGTTAATTATCATTACCTAATTAATAACTCACCACTCCCACTCCAAGGTAACGTCGGTATGTCAACCGTCTGCGCCACTATGGAAGAGGCTATCTTGTCTCCTAAAGCCCACATGGCCTTCTCAAGCGGGCCTTTATAGACCACCTGGACTCGGTCGAGTTAATTATCATTACCTAATTAATAACTCACCACTCCCGCTTCAAGGCAACGCCGGTATGTCAGCCGTCTGCGCAACTTATGGAAGAGGCTATCTTGTCTCCTAAGGCCTATATGGCCTTCTCAAGCGGGCCTTTATAGACCACCTGGGCTCGATCGAGTTAATTATCATTACCTAATTAATAACTCACCACTCCCACTCCAAGGTAACGTCGGTATGTCAGCCGTCTGCGCCACTATGGAAGACGCTATCTTGTCTCCTAAATATGGCCTTCTCAAGCGGGCCTTTATAGACCACCTTGGCTCGGTCGAGTTAATTATCATTACCTAATTAATAACTCACCACTCCCACTCCAAGGTAACGTCGGTATGTCAGCCGTCTGCGCCACTATGGAAGAGGCTATGTTGTCTTCTAAAGCCCACATGGCTTTCTCAAGCGGGCCTTTATAGACCACCTTGGCTCGGTGGATTTAATTATCATTACCTAATTAATAACTCACCACTCCCACTCCAAGGTAACGTGGGTATGTCAGCCGTCTGCGCCACTATGGAAGAGGCTATGTTGTCTTCTAAAGCCCACATGGCTTTCTCAAGCGGGCCTTTATAGACCATCTTGGCTCGGTGGATTTAATTATCATTACCTAATTAATAACTCACCACTCCCGCTCCAAGGTAACGTCGGTATGTCAGCCGTCTGCGCCACTATGGAAGACGCTATCTTGTCTTCTAAGGCCTATATGGCCTTCTCAAGCGGGCCTTTATAGACCACCTTGGCTCGGTCGAGTTAATTATCATTACCTAATTAATAACTCACCACTCCCACTCCAAGGTAACGTCGGTATGTCAGCCGTCTGCGCCACTATGGAAGAGGCTATCTTGTCTCCTAAGGCCTATATGGCCTTCTCAAGCGGGCCTTTATAGACCACCTGGGCTCGATCGAGTTAATTATCATTACCTAATTAATAACTCACCACTCCCACTCCAAGGTAACGTCGGTATGTCAGCCGTCTGCGCCACTATGGAAGACGCTATCTTGTCTCCTAAATATGGCCTTCTCAAGCGGGCCTTTATAGACCACCTTGGCTCGGTCGAGTTAATTATCATTACCTAATTAATAACTCACCACTCCCACTCCAAGGTAACGTCGGTATGTCAGCCGTCTGCGCCACTATGGAAGAGGCTATCTTGTCTCCTAAGGCCCACATGGCCTTCTCAAGCGGGCCTTTATAGACCACCTTGGCTCGGTGGATTTAATTATCATTACCTAATTAATAACTCACCACTCCCGCTTCAAGGCAACGCCGGTATGTCAGCCGTCTGCGCAACTTATGGAAGAGGCTATCTTGTCTCCTAAGGCCTATATGGCCTTCTCAAGGGGGCCTTTATAGACCACCTTCGCTCGGTCGAGTTAATTATCATTACCTAATTAATAACTCACCTCTCCCGCTCCAAGGTAACGTCGGTATGTCAGCCGTGTGCGCCACTATGGAAGAGGCTATCTTGTCTCCTAAGGCCTATATGGCCTTCTCAAGGGGGCCTTTATAGACGCCCTTGGCTCGGTGGATTTAATTATCATTACCTAATTAATAACTCACCACTCCCGCTCCAAGGTAGAGTCGGTATGTCAGCCGTCTGCGCCACTATGGAAGAGGCTATCTTGTCTCCTAAGGCCCACATGGCTTTCTCCGGTGGGCCTATAAAGACTACCCCGGCTCGATGGAGCATTTCCGGTAGTTTTGGGTTCTCGGAGGCGTGTCCCCAACCTGCCCACACCGCCTGGGGAATGAAATAATTTGGTATCACTTCTCGGTCTTCAGAATAATATTGTATGGTGGGTTTCAAAATCATATTGTATGGTGAGAAAAAAGGCCTTCTGCTTGGTTTTGTTGCGGCGCTTCTTCTCAAGCAATGGGTCTAGGAAGCGCTGGTAAATTCTTTTTCTGACGTGTAAAAATGCCCCTATGTGGCCAATTTGCTGGATAAATGATTGAATTTGAATTGGAATTTGTTTTTTTAACCCCCGACGCAAAAAGAGAGGAGTGTTATAAGTTGTCTGTCTGTCTGTGGTATCGTAGCTCCCAAGCGGATGAACCGATTTTCGTTTAGTTTTTTTTTGTGTCATAGATAATTTTATCCCGAAAATCTGTTGAGCCGTTTGAAGACCATCAGCTCTTTTCTAGTTGATGAGGGGATCTGACTAACTTCCTTATGTCCGATCGATTCCAAATTTGGTGCCTTCGGCCACTTACGAAACCAAAATTCGAAACCAGATCTTAAATAAGAATTATTTTTCTTCTTTCGAAATTGGTTTCGGTAAAAGAATAATATTTCTTATTTCGAAATCCATTTCGATAAAAGAATATGGTTTCGTCTTACGAAACTATAAAATCAGAATTGAATCCAATCTCTTTAGATGTAATTGGATTAGTTCGGCTAGGGCCAATTCCCCGAACGACCACCGGTCAAATTTCTTGTTTGTCCATTTCCTTTTTGGTGCTTTTCCTAGTTCGGCCATTCCTCAAATGTCCACTGCATGTATTCCTCCAATGCAAGGAAATATTAAATAGTCCACTCAGTCCGTTAGGTCAAAGGTGTGAATGTAGGTTAGGTTTGTTAGTCATCTATATACGCCCGAAGGGCAAACTAGCTAGAAATAGGGGCCCCGCGTAGCGGGGACCCGTCGACCCAGTCACATTTTATTTTTGATTTTATAGTTTCGTAAGACGAAACCATATTCTTTTATCGAAATGGATTTCGAAATAAGAAATATTATTCTTTTACCGAAACCAATTTCGAAAGAAGAAAAATAATTCTTATTTAAGATCTGGTTTCGAATTTTGGTTTCGTAAGTGGCCGAAGGGAATTTGGTACCGTGTTACTTCAATGATACTAAACATGAGATGTTTTAAAAAATAATAATTTATAGTTAATATTAACTACCAAGTCCTTGAGCTATCGAGGCAGGCAACTGTCGTTGTGGGCGATATACGTAGAAAATCAGACAAATGAAGATTAATAAAGTCCCTCATTGCATGAACAATATACATTTGCAAATTTTTTAGTATGAGTATGACCGAATAGAGATAGAAATGTATTTATTTGCGTTAAATTTAGTGGGTACATGCGGTGTTACAATCGGAATACAAGTCTCATACATTTAAACTTAAAGTCATGCAAATCTAAGACGGATATCATAGCGTGCTTAATTATAGAAATCTGGGTTAAAAAAATAAACTTATAGAACCGTTTAAATTGGATTAACGGGTGCCCTAACAACTCGGGCACCCGTTTTGACGGGCCATTTTTCTTATAATAGATCAATGTTAATCTGTGACCGTACCTGCACTTGTGTGCGTATGGCGATTTCCACAATGAGCTCGACGTTGGCATAGTTGTTGTTGTTGCTGCCTCCGGGAACCGGCACGTAATGGTCCGCCATCTTTATGTACTCCGCGTTCGCCTTCAGGTCTTCGGGGGTCACCTTGAAATTAACACAAACATTTTTAATGATATGGTAACAAAGTGGTATACTATAAAGGCGAAAGTAACTCTCTCTGTCTGTTACTTCTTCAGGCTTCAACCGCTGGACTGATTGAGATGTATATCTGCCGATCTGTCTTTTTTATCTAACACTTAAACCAATAAAACGATTTAGATTATGTTAAGTAGATACTTGAGTCCTGGAGAAGGATATAGGCTACTTTTTATCCCGGGAAAACGCATAGTAAGTCGTAACAAAGAAACAGCCTCTTTTGTCTATCATCATCTTAATCAACAGCCCATAGTCCACTGCTGGACGTAGGCCTCACCCAACGCACGCCAATGAGCTCTGTCCAAGGCGTGCCGCATCCAACCTCCACCTTGCGCAAATCGTCACTCCACCTGGCAACAGGGCGCCCTACACTTCGCTTGCCTTGTCGTGGTCTCCACTCAAGAACGCGTTCACTCCAACGACCATGCGCAGTTCTCGCGATGTGACCGGCCCACTGCCACTTCAAAGAGCTTATTCTTTGGGCTATGTCGACAACTTTCGTTCTCTGCCTGATCACCTCATTGCGGATCCGATCTTTCAGAGAATCTTTTATCTATACTAATACTATAAATGCGAAAGTAAATATCTCTGTCTGTTTCCTCTTAACACTTCAACCGCTGGACAGATTTGGATGATGTTAACAAAAGAACTAGTTCGTGGGAACACGGTGGATGCGAATGGCACAAAACCGGTCTGAGTGGCGCGCCTTGGAGGAGGCCTATGTCCAGCAGTGGACGTCTATCTGCTGAAATGATGATAATGATATATAAGAAGACTTTTTGCACTCACCATGACGACGAATCTGACGGCGCGTTCGTTCTTGAACATCTCGTAGGACCATCTCCTGATGGAGCGCATGCATTTCACCGCGCCGATGCCGTTGTTCGCTATTAACACCTGAAATAATGAAACATACGTATTAGAAATATTCAATTAACAGTCATACCTAAAATAAAATCTGGAATGAACTTCCTGGTGTTTTTCCAGCGAGATGCGACTTAGGCGCATTTAAGAGGCAAGTGTGTCGTGAATTAAGCCGTGGTGGCCTAGTGGTTCGACCTACCGCCTCTCATGCAGAGGGTCGGAGGTTCGATCCCGGTTCGCACCTCTAAGTTTACTCACGTGCGAAATTCAATTTGAATTTACCACTGAGCTTTTCGGTGAAGGAAAACATCGTGACAAAAACCTGCACGCATCTGCGAATTAATTGAAAGATGTGTGTCCCCAATCCGCACTGGGCCCGCATGGGGACTATAGCCCAGCAGTGGGATGCAAATAATCTTTTTTTATCCAAATTTTTTCTAGTACCTATTTCTTTGTTTCGACAAACCCGCAGCCTTTGCAAATGTGTTACTGATCTCAGGGACGGACTGAAAAACCAGCGCTGTGACACGGCAGGCTCCGGCCCACGGCACAGCACACGCTGAGTCCGCCCCAATTCTATTGTTTTTTTGATAGGCACCTATGTGTTATTTACTTTTATTTTTATTATTTATTTATTTTTCTCCTTAAGAATGTACCTAATTGTGTTTTTTTGTTTTAAAGTGTGTGACAATAAATGTTTTTCTATTCTATTCTATTCTATATCTAATCTATAGATATCCCTTCTGAGAAGAAACCAGTAGTGTAGGACATATTAAGCATTTATGGCCAGCTGGATCTAGTTAAATTACTATACCCCGTTCGCGTTAAGAAAATAGTGACTCATCAGTGCAACTGCAGGGTAAGGGCGTATTCATAATGGAGAGAAATTAAACATTTTTTTCAAATCCTTAAATAAGTGTAATAGAAATTTTTACGTGTCCGGCGTTTACCCACGTTTCGTCGAGATAGTAAATGGTTCTATTAGCGTTTCTATATTCTTTTATTTGTCTTAAGTATTTTCGCCTCCATAAAACAATATCTTCTCTTTCCACTAACAATGTTCTACTATCTTGTTTATTGAAATCAAAACCAAGCTCGTGCAGTATTTTGTGAAGTGTTGTACGTTTGAAAACAGGAATTTCTTCATCAGCTTCGCAAAGTGTCATTATTTTGTCCAATGTTGGATACTCGTTATTGAAATATAAAGAGTGTACTTTTCTCCTTATGGCACATTTGTCGAGTTCATCTAATTTATCGACCGTGGATAGTCGAGCTCTTTTTTTCACTGGTGATTTCAATATATTAGTTTCTTTTTGCTCTTTGATAATTTTATAAACAGTATTTTCGGACACACCGCATGCACTTGCAGTTTTAATTACTATGCTCTCCACAGTCTCATTTAAATCAGTCTTTTTGAAATACTTAAAAACATTGTAAATTACGCGTCTCTCTCCGCTATGTATAATTGATCCACTTTTATTTTTTTTAATGGGTGAGATATCCATTTTCCAAAAATTTTAAACAAGTAATACGCAAAATACACAACCGATCTCTTCGAAGGTCTGACTGCAACTGAGCACTGTGAACTCGCCTTACTAATTTCTAGCGTTCTAATTGGCTAGGGGGCGTGGCTTGGCCGGCAGTCGGTGATGAGTCACTATTTTCTTAACGCGAACAGGGTATAATTACTATATTTTTTTAGTTCACATAGTTCCAACTACGCTTTATTTGCGTGTAGTATCTATTTATTTATTTATTTTATTCATTTAAACTTTATTGCACATAAAGAAAACTTAGTGTACAAAAGGCGGACTTAATGCCTTGAGGCATTCTCTACCAGTCAACCTTTAGGCAAAGCAGAAAATGGTTAGGGGCGCTGCCAGAAAAAAAAACAAAATTACTGAATATACTTAGACACTAGCAAAGAACAAATAATATAATCTAGTGATAGATATGCGAAGTCAGTTGAGTAATGAGTAATCACCCGACCTAAGATTGTATGGAAGTAATGAAAATGATAATTGCCTTTTCCTGAGTACTTGTGCGCTTATTGTTGGATTTTATTGTCTTAATAACTGCTGCATAGTTGGTCTAAGGTCATAAATAAAAAATAAAAACCGCCTTCAAACTCCGACAGACTGCGATGTCAATGTCAAGTTCACTATATGATTATCATTTCTTTGGGTCGGTTCACTTGACACCGACTTCGCAGTCTGTCGGAGTTTGAAGGCGGTTTTTTTTTTTTTCGGCTACAGTTTCCAAATATTACCATAGAAGTACATAAGTAACTCTGAAGTCCTCCAAAATCCAATGTGCTAGCAAATTTCGAGGAGTTCTCTCATTTTCTCATGGATTCCATCATCAGAACTGAACCAAATTAATATGGGACCAACTTGGATGTACCGTACCACCTTTCGAAAACAAAAAAAGAATCATCGAAATCGGTTCACGTTTACTATTTATTTTTGGTGAACATACATTAAAAAAAAAAGATCCGACGAATTGAGAACCTCTTCCTTTTTTTGAAGTCGGTTAATAAGACATTATCATATATATACGCGTACCACAACCACACGCCAACCACAACCACAACACGTGGTCGGGCGCATATTTTTTATTTGAAATTAATAGTACAATTCACACGTACCACGTTTAGCCGTCATGTGGTACGTGTGAATTGTACTATTAATTTTCAATACAAAATATGCGCAGGAGTGTCGTTGTGGTACGTTTCAAACAACTCTTATATCTAATGAAATTACTTCGGAAGCTTGTTAAATATGTATGTCATTGACCAAGTTCATACCTTATTAATGGGCCGAGTGCCCTGGAAGCGCTTGACAAACTCCTCCGGGGTGGCGACCGTGAAGTCTTTCTCTTGGAACCGTTGGCTGTGGATCACGGTGCCCTGGGACATGGAAGGCCTGGAAGGAAACAGTTGAACATTTTTTAGCTCCGTCATAGTGTAACCGCAGAGACAAGATAATTAAACATATAGACTGTCAGTCTCTTTAAATTGCGGCGTACATCTGAAAAGCTCTGTAATATGACCAACATCCAGGAGGTACTTCAAATTTCCATACATATCCTGTAAGATGATTTGAGGCGCCATCTAGATGTTGCTCGTGAAGTTCAGATTTATTATGCAGGCTACCTAGGCAGCGACATCTATTATCGCATTTAGACATAGACATAGACACTTATTTCGGGCGTACGCTGATTTGAATGAAGGTTGACATTCTAGGTTTACCTTACTTTTTGTATGGCAACGGGTACACTTATGGAAGGAAGGTAGAGATAAAAAAGTGCAATCTTATATTGTAAAATAATTGAAAAAGTGTCTAGCGGATTATGTACGCTACACACTAGCCTCACAAAAGACACCCACCCCGCCGTTTCGTTCCCAACCGCATCAGCAGTGGCATCTGGAGGTGCTACTTCAGACTAGGCGACTAAGTGGAGGACACTTGTCATTTTACAGTTGTAACCGCAGGGCCATAAAATTACCAAGATTCAGTGGACACTTTTGGAAGTATAAAGATTCCACCTTCCATCCATAGTCACACTAAAACTGTTGCCAGCTATAGCAAGACACAAGTTAGAAGGCGAATGGCGAAGCACTTAAGACGTTGACGCAGAGTCTATTATTTCTTAATCCGCGCGCCTTCTAAGTTGGGTCGTGCTATACTTCATTTGCGTTAAATCCATACTGTTATTTTAAATGCGAAAATAACTCATGCCTATCAGTCTTTCTGGCTGCCCGACACTTATAATGATAAACTGATTTAGATGATGGTATGGAGATCGTTTGAGGACATAGGCTACTTTTCATCCCGGAAAAACAAATAGTTCTCGCAGTAGCACTATAGCTGAATTTGACGAGGACGAAGTCACGGGCAGAAGCTAGTTTCATAGTAAATTCCATGGTCCTTTTCTTCAACTCAAGGTTTTATTTACGGGATTAAATTTCTTTTCCAGGATTCAAACTATGTGCAGATTGCTCCCAGGACTGATGGTGATGGGGCCGGAAAGTTCTGGAGTGGCGTCCGCGAACCGGGAGACCAACTGTCGGGCCTTCAACAAAATGGAGTGACGACCTTGCAGAGGTCGCGGGAACGCAGTGGATACGAGTGACACAGGCCCGGTCTGAGTGGCGCGCCTTGGGGGAGGCCTATGTCCAGGAGTGGACGTCTTTCGGATAATGATGATGAAACTATGTGCTGAATTAAAGAACTTCCATATTTTAGTATGTCCAATAGGTTTTGGCAAGCCAATTATTAATTACAGAATTCTTAAGTAGTTTAAACTAATTTCTTTTCTAGTCTCATTATGCAAAAACCCGCAGATAGCTTGACTCAGTCAATGTAACTGTATTGTAAATCAGATTAACTTATGAGTCATCTTGATTAGCTATCAAATGAAAACATGATATTCATCATTTTAATGTGGTTCGTGTAGAACTTTCATTTTCTTTGATATTGAAAATAAGTGTTTCCTTAGTATACAGTATACATTTAGAAGAAAGAAAAAACAGATTACTAAGCAGATAGATACTTGACAAATTCCAGGGTGTTCTATCAAAATTATACTCTATAATATTGAAATGTTGAACAGTGTCATAAAATCCAAAAACAGACAGAATAAAATAAATCTTATTTTATTGGATCCTACTTTAAACTTCAATTCAACAATAAGAGTTATTAAGGTGACCTCTAAATGAAATATTTGGAGTCGGTAGTACACCCAACAATAATAGTTATTCAGCAGGAAATTAAAGTAAGGCAAGAGAAACTAATAGTGAAATCATTGGCACACTTATGAAGTAGAGGGCTAGCATTCCTTACAACGCACTCGTCGGAACAACGCGGAAAATTAGGAAATAACCACATTAACTGCTTAATTATTTATATGGAATAAAATTCATATAAGAATCGGAAAAACTTTTCGAAAATAATCTAACCTGTACGGCCCTTCCGAATACAATCCGTTCATAGATCGATACATATTTCACAGCGAACACAATTATTCAAACACCATTTAAATAAATATCAAGTTATCAACACACATTTCATTATTTTAAAATATACGAACACGGCATTTCGCCGCAAGAATTGGTTTTGTTTTCGCGATTTGACGTTTCGTACACCAATAGTGCTTCCTGACGGATCATACGATCGTCTGCTCCCTCTCGCTCCCATTCATTAACTGGAGTTAGAAAGGGACACATGATGTCAATCAGAGTTGCCGTTAGCAAAAGATTGCAATAATTTCGTAATTTGCTTTGCGCGTGTTTACACTAGGGATGTGAAAAGGTCATATCGATAAGAAGCATGTAAACAAACAACAGCTAGATTACATTTTTCTAAATATCTTAAGCAGTCATCGGTTATCTAAGTATTCGCGTGATCACATGAACTAGAGCATGCTATAATATATGATACTTTTGAGCTAAAACTTAGATGGTAGGTAGTAGTAGGTATTATAAAAGTTTAGGCAAAAAAAGGCTTAGACGAATTTAGCTTAAATTTATCATCATCATCGTAACAACCGATAGACGTCCACTGCCAGATCAGGTAATGAACTTTTTTTAAATTATTTGGGATAAAACTCTGATTCGTTTTCACGTTATAGTATTTTTTGCAGGTTACATATGGAATATTTTTTAATTAATCCTCCTTAAGACAAAAAACAATTGCTTTAAATGCCGTTGAAAAAAATAACCTAAAATATATATATAATTTAGTAGACATTGCCTGCGACTTTGCTCCGCGTAGACTTTGCGTTCCCGATGTATACATAAATGATTATTATATAAAGAAGTACTGAAACTCTGATTTGATCAGCAGAAAACCCGTTCCCGTGGAAACATCGGGATAAATGTGTTATGTCCAGACTTTCAGAGTCTCAAACTATCTCCATACCCAAATTTCATCTAAATCGGTTTAGTCCTTTTCGACATGAAGGCAGGACCAACATACAAACACACATGAATATTATTATTATATAAATAACAAATAGATCTATAGTATGGTATGGACTGATTATAGTTTTTTTTCTAAATAGGTACCATAAAAAATATGCTAGTGGTAGGGCCTGGTGCTAGGTCCATCCGGGGTGGTACCACCGTCTTTCCCTGCTAACCTGCCGCCAAATAGCAGTGCTCGCACTGTTGTGTTCCGGTAGGGGGTCAAGGCGACGCATTCGAGATCTTATGGTTTCTCAATGGGATATAGGATTTCGGTGTCCATGGACCGCAGTGACCACTTACCATCAGGTGGGGTGTGCGCTCGTTTGCCTATACCATTGATATAAAACTGCAAACTTGGATTGACAGAAAAAAGGTATTAATAGTTTAAGACAAACTTTAAAAGCGATGGAAAACCGGTTATTGTGCGTACTCATATTACGTCGTACAGCATTCGAGAACACTTATTAACCTGTATAACCCTGAACGTCCTTTTGCCAAAACGTAGGTAAAATTATATACCGGTTATAAAGTCATCGTAGAGAAAATAAATGTCAAATTAAGTTCTAAAGATTGTGTAAACTTCAAACAACAGAATAAAAAACCAGGAATTTAACATAAGGACTTAAGTAAAGGACATGGAACGACTTTTACTCTGACTATCTGCCCAATAAAGGTGAGGGATAAGAATATAAATGATGTTATTTGTACAATAAAACAGGTATGAAATTGTTGCATCACTTGTACCTATCCTGTTCATTCAATAGATAACAAAGAACAGAGTGAGCGGGACGGGGTCTTGTTACTATAAAGATGTAGAGGTTGTTAAAGTACACAAAAGTACCTAAGTTTTCAGGATTCAACCGTGTATTGCTATGCAAAACAATCTTACTCACAGAGAGGTTTGCTGATTATTGGATAAATAATATAGACAGCGAAACGTAAATTTGGTAACTGCTGCAAATTTATTGGTAAAGGTCATTGTAACTGGTTAGCACGACTCACTTATATTTAAACAGTAGTCATTGAGTATCAGCGTTTAAAATTAACTTGTCTCACCCATTTAAACATAAATGACCAGCTCCTTGAATAGCCGTTATCTTTATATCTGTACTAATAATAAGTCTGTAGAAGAAGTCGCGTCATATGTATGTATGTCCGGATTTGACTTTAAAACTACTGGACGGATTGCAACAAAATTTGGTGTGGGTAACAATTGATTACACTGGTTAACATTTAGGCTAGGTACTTTTTTTACCGGAAAAACGCTTAGTTTCCGCGGGAACGCTATTACCAAATTCCACGCGGACGAAGACGCGGGCAGAAGCTAGTAAAGTAATAAGTGTCCTAACCATCATCCCATGTATAAATTTAAGAAAAAATATAAGGGATATGAATTAATGGTATCCGAAAATATTGTCCTACTTATGAGTCAATTTTAAGCAAAATAACTGTCATTTTCAGTCACACCACCGAAAGACAGGTGGGCGGCATTTAGCTGAAATTGCATCATTTTACGTCTGTTCATAAGAAATCATCTCGTTAGAGAGAAAAGTACGTAAATTGTTTACATTGGTTTTTAGTTACCAAATAGGTACGTTTGATTACGAGACTAGGTCGATTTTATCACTTTGTTTAACAATCTACAGACATCCAAAGCAACATCTCACTACAGAGAGACTTCTCTTATTATGATTCAAAGTTTATGAAATTAAGCCATTTGACAACATATCATGCATGTTCATGTCCAACAGTTTAAATAATATTTCAGCATGCACTCGATGATCAATGTCGAGAAACTATGTTACTAATAACAAGCCAATAAGAAAAAAATACATTTATTGAGTTAAAATTTACCATGCATCATACTAATTTACCCTTCAACCACATCCACCGCCGGTTCACATTCAGACCTGTCCATAAATCATAAATTGTTGACATTAAAGTAGTAATATCACTTCAATTTAATATTTGAGATATAATACATAAAGCGTACTTATGTCACATGGGCTAATATGACTCTATTATACATATATCCGCATGAGACTCGATATATTCATTTTATGTTGTGGTTACCCCGTCGTTAAATGAACAAGGTTAGGCACCTACAATACATATTATGCCATTTAATGTAATACATAAAAGGATTAGGCAATAATAAAATATAGTAACCAATTATTTTTAAAGTTAAAGTTTGCGGTTGACTTTTATGAGCATTTCAGTCAGCAAGAAATCATCTTGGAATGGTGTGCCAAACAATCACAAATTCAAGCCAGATGTGTTGTGTTATCAAAGTTCGTTAATGACAAATGATCTATAAAAAAACCGGTATATTACTTACTATATAACGATCGAGCGTCCATACAATTAATTATTTGCTTGAATTCAAAGACGATAGCCAAAATCATTACTGATATCAAGATTTAATTGAATAATAATAAAAACTAAAACGTATGGGTCTCTCAGAGTACGTTAATACGCGTCAATGCTTGGCGCGAGCAAGATTTTTCAGAAACAGTTGAAGATTTTCTATCATAAATACTTACTGCAAAGTCTGTTGTGGTGGCCGCAACAAGCCCTTACTGGTGTTCTGTTTTTCTGCTTTTTTCTCCTCGGTTTCGTTTTCCGGCTCAGTTTCTAGAGTCATCTGGAACTTCTGTAAGTCCGGCAGGACTTCCGTCTCATCCCCCAGCTCCCAGGACTGCTCTGGATGTTCCTCATTGTCGCCGAGGACGAAACGCTTCGACGTTCGTCTCTTCAACATGGCGACTAATCGGTAAAAGTAGTCCGCAATTGTCGCAAAAAAATCACAAACAACAACTGATGTCATACACTAGCAACGCATTTCATTTACTTTGTCATTTTAAATATTTAAAATTTCAATTTCTATGGATGAATTGTTAAACACGTTACAAATTTGGCCAGGATTTTAAGTGGAATAAAGTTGAACCAAAAGAGAGTCTCAAAACATTAAAATGTTATCCAATAACGATCCAAAACTGTATTGTACACTGAACTAAACAACATAAATAAATAAAATAGATTCAACTTTACTTTTAAATAAATTTGTAATAGAATAATTAAATTTTATTTAAGTTATTATACGAGAAAAGAAAATAAATATAATAAGTATCTATTACACACTAAAATAGAAAAATTACATAGAAAAATAGTCATGTTTTTTTTTTATTCAAATTATTTTCACGAGACATATCGATAAATTACAGTGAAAACTCATTTTAATAAACGTGACTATTTAAAAGTTTTAGCACCTAACTCAAATAACATTAGATCACGATACTTCACAAGGTGTCGGACGCAGTAATGAGACTGAGGCCTATGTTTACGTCGTTTAGAGGCAATACGTCAATCTGAGATTAAACTGTGACGATTTTATCACCTAACGACATTTTAAGGCGAATTTGATTGTTACGAAACGGATTTATCTATATAAATATAAAAGTGTAACGTTGCCTCTTATTTATATATTATAAGTCATGAAGGATAAGTTACGTGTAAGCTTGTAACGCATTTTTATTAGGTTTACATATTACCTTTACATTTGTAAGAGATAGATATGACGAATAAATGATTGATTTGATTTGATTGATTGACCTAATAACTAAGAGGACGTCTATAATTAAATACGTTTAAACGGTAAGTATACTTTCTTTCCTAATAAATGTATTTTTATTAAAATTATTGTTAATAGTCTAGGAAATCATCACAAGCTACTTACATCTTAATATCCATTTCAAATTTTATATTCTTAAAATATCAAACTAAAGCAAGAACGACTTGAACAACACTGAAAAATGAAAGATAAGTAAATTGTAACAAGCTTAACGTGATTAAAATACATAAACCTTCAATATCAATTTAACCAAGACATTTCCTAAAATTCAAATTGTAATCAAATCAGTAAGTTCAATGACTTTAATAACTTGGAACATTCGATTGAATTTCGCTTTCAGCGTCGGTCAACAACACCGTGACATGGTCCAATACTAATTAATATTAAGTAAGTAACTAGACGGCTTAGTGGCAGTGGCCTTATTTACTTCACCGGTTCGAATCCCACTGACGACAACAGATACCAAGTAGATAGATGTAATAATTAGACAGGAAATAAATAATACTTAAGAAATATTCTTGAACTCAAGAAATGAAAGCAAGATACACGATTACATGTGATCTACTAGAAGACAAGAAGTTTAGTTGAAAGACTTTATACACAAAGTAAGAAATAAAACCTATCAAAATAACTCTTCTTTTTCCCAGAATAATTTAACAAACGATTTTAAACGAATCCATTAAAAATATATTCGAGAATCACATACTGAGAATTCAATATATATTAATGCAAGCAACGAATAACTGCAATAGAAAGGTTGTAAATCAAATGACGGATACAAATGGCATAATGGCAATAAAGTAATCTCAGCATTAAAAACATCCATCTTCAGTTCAAATATTTGAAGACATCGCGCGTTCGATGAAGGTCGTGACATTTACACACCACACGCGTACGTAACACACGTAATGTGGAGTTTGAACTCAGTAGTGAAGAATTGAACATATTTGCTTTACTTTGCTTCCTGTGAAGATGTGGGATAGAAATATAGACAAATGGGCTACTTGTATAAAATAACTTATTTTAATTGCTAATTCCTGCCTACACGTACTGTAGATATGATGAGTACTGTGAGTCTAATAAAAATGTGTCAGGTACTTGAAATTTTCTATGTACTTATTGAATTCTGTTTGATAATACTCATCAAGAAATAATTAAAAATGCCCATGTTGGCTGATTGTGATGAATTTATAGAGATCGATAGTTAAGTCATTATTTAAAGTCAGACCCAAAAGGATATGGCGTGGCGGAACAACATGGGCCTATATTCGAAGTCTCTAAATAGGGATCTCACTGTTCGCTAAAGAATCCCTCACGCGTCGCGTGAACTTTAAGCAGCTAGATTAAAGTTCAACTTGACGCGTGAGCGATCCTATAGAGAACAGCGGGAGGGAACCCTATTTAAGACTTACAATATAGGCCATGGATGCATTTGACGAGCTTGCACAAAACCGAGGAGAATTTGGGGAAAATAGGGAAAGCATTTTGCCCAGCAGTGGGACATTATATAGGCTATAATAATGATGATTATTATTGTATTTAAGAGTTCAGTAAAGTACATTAAATAGCACGTGCCTTTTCCTTTTTTAAATAATTTTAGCAATGTAGCAATTTATCGATATAGGTAAAAGTGAATTACTTAAATGACAAATTATAGAAAACTGAAAGTTTGTTTTAATTAGTTAATGTGGAATTTGTACTTAGAACTTTAAATTAACTAATATGACCACTTAGTTTACGGGCTTACAACGTGAGGAGATCAATCAATTTCCATAATAGCCTACTTAAAATAATTGAATTCCATAAAGCAAAGCAAAACACTGAGTCATTGAGAATATTTCACTATGGTATCGCTGGCATTCTTATATTTTTTTATACAATATTCATATATTAACAATAAATAATTGAAATTTAACGATTGTCTATGCTCGACTGTCTCACTCACACCAATGCAATGGAAGAGAGAGACACAAGCGTGTAAAGATTGACTTAGTGATTGATAAATTGGCATATTATAGGTATTGTAGTGCCACTGCTACTGCTCTTGATGAAATTAGGATTTGTCTAAGTTCAAACAATACCTACTACATCAAACGTAATAACGTTATTATGTATATTGTTTTCGGTATTCATGGACCGCAGTGACCGCTTACCATCGGGTGGCTTGTGTTCGTTTGACAAACAGACATGCTATGCCATACTAATGACAAAAGAAAATAAATTGGATAATCAACTGAAATGCGATTTGTCGAGTCGACCTACATACAGATTGACCACAAACAATATTATATGTAATAAATCACGTAGTGAATATCATCTTAAACAGTTTTATTGACGTAGTAACCGGTTCTCAGGGTCACTCGTCGTTGTCTAGTAAAATCAATAAATATTAAAAAACGTAGTTTTCCTTCAAAGTAATCAACGGTGAACTTGAAAATAAATATTTAAATATCTTGTATTGAAGTGCCACGGGTGGCGACAGGACTACAACATGCGTCATGAAAGTGACAGATCACGTACCATGTACCACCAGTGTGAACAAGGGCAGGGGGCATAAAGGGTATGCCAATGACGTTTATCGGCAAGCAGTGAGAAAGAACTATCGACATTTTCTTTACTACTCTATAACTTAGATACTTAATATTCTGTTGTACTTGACTATGTCACGATAAGGTCAATGCAAATTCCTCGTCTTTGACGACTTAGAAAACAAAGACAATAATAAAACAAACATTATTTAAATAAAAAAAGCAAGAATACGTTATTATTTGCTGTATTTATCGTACTGTTTATTATTTATTATGTTTATTACAAACGTTTAAACTACGACGACGCAAAATGACGCATTCTTCCAATATTCAGGCTCGACTGCTTAAAAAAGGGTATAAAACTAAAAACACTGCGTAACATATAGGGAGGGATGGACAATTTAGACTATATTGGACGTTCACGATAATAGTTACCTGAGATAGATATTACAATTACATTAAAGATAAAATATACTACGTTAATTTTTAGATAAAGTCAAATGAATTTTGAAACCAGTTAAATATTTTATCCAAAAACGAATGTCGAAATTGGACAGAGTACCTTTCAAACTATAATATTAAATTTTAATATTTCGTATATTTTGTTAAATTTAGTTCGAATAAAAAAAGAAAAAAACAGGGATTTTATGTTTACAAGACACATGATACAATGTGTTAGAATGTATGTGAGTCATCTACACCATTCATATTATTATGTGATAATAATCTATAATTTTAGTGAAAAGATAACGTATATTTGAAGTTGTAATATCTTATCGTTCAGTATCACTATACTATACATATAGTGCGATATTTATCTACATAGACTAAAGAGTTTTCTAACTATCGCAATTATGACAATATTAAATCAATATCGATATAAAAGTCCATTGATTCGCACGTCACTATTTTGAACTTTGATGGCAACTTTATCCAAAAAAAGTAAACAACTCAAAATCCGAGCCAAATTTCTACAGAACACACTTTGAATTTTTAATCAACACAGATACTTTTAACACATTGAGCGCTCACTGACACTGTTAATCGAATGAAATTAATACCGAATAACACTATAACATTTCCAGTATTCGGTGGAGATAATATTATTCTCGCCGCGAACGTGTTTTAACCGCGAAGGTTAGATACCTACTACATTTTGCCGCCATTTCTGGCACCTGCGAAACGGATGGCGTCACCAATTTGATCGGAAGAGCTTAGTTATCGTTTGGCTACTAATAAGCCTCTGTTTAGTTATGTTAAGAGTTATTATTGAAAATTCGGATGGTAAATAATCATTGTTTGTTCTCTTAAAAATAAAATAAAATGGTATTATGTGTTTGTTTACTAAACAGTACATAATTTTCTGGACACGAGCGTCACAACTACAGGCCGGGTAGAGTTAGGAACATTCATTATACTTTGTCAAACTCGAAGTGAAAGAAGTCGACTGGTCGAGTAATTTGATGACATAACAAACTTGAATGCGATGCGAAATATAATTTTGAATTTTTTATCACATTCTTTAGGCGACCATGATTGCCCAAAATGTAGATCTAGAGCTAGATAAGAAAATAAAAAGTTCACGGGCTTCAGGAAAGTAAGTAATCCAAGGGTATTCGATATTTTATTATAACATCAATATGCAAAGGCTTGTGATCATTAGTGTGTCGCGGAAAAAATAGCTCAGAAATAAGGTTTTTATTTACCTGGCAACCCTGGGAAGATGGGGAAGACCTGTATCTACCTAGTACCTTTCAGAATGAGGGTGACAATATATACAACCATCCCGAGACTGACCTTTTGTTACAAAACGTAAAAAAAAAACTTATTTTAAGACTGTTTAATTTTAATGTCCAGTTTATATAAAAACATAATTAGTTAATTCGGTGTTTAGCAAGGCCAATGAAAATAAAGTATACAAAAAGGTCACTGAAATTATGTGATTGATCATGTTTTCAAAGGGTTTAGTATTTTAAGGAATTGAATGATTAAAATTGCTTTAATTTTAATTATTCAATTCAATGAATATTTAAAAGTAAGTACATAACTATTTGATGACTTAAAACTATGCCGTCACATTATACTATTTTATGACATGTTAAAAGCCCGGCTGAGAAGAAGGTTCACCAAAATAACGAACAAAATGTCAAAATATTACAAGTTACTTTAATATCGTTACTTTTCATGTAAACTGTTCTTTGATTAACTAAAGCGCCTGTTGTGCATAACTGAGCATTATTACGTGAATCATCAAACAAAAGCATGCAATTTTAGTAGGCGCTCTAACTTATATTGTAATTCTGTAACTATAAATATCAGGGAGCTTTTTTGTAGTGGTGAGTTAACGCTGAAGCCATATTTAATGTTGAAGAGTCCTTCAAATATAGTCGACTAAGTAGCTTCTGTCCGACATACAGACAGCCAGCGTTACTTTCGCATTTATAAGTATGGATTTACCAGAAAGCTTTTCGATGTAAAAGTATATAATGAGGAAACCTACACGCATGTGCGCTGAAGTAATTCGAAGATGCTTCGACTCCCAAATACGCATTGGGAGTCTATAGGCCAAACTCTCTCATGTTGAGAGACGCAACATAGAAGGCGCGCGGCGAAGTACTTACCACGTAGCCACGACTTCCTGCGACATCGGCAGCGGCGAGCGTTTTACGGACACATTGCGCGATCGTCACGCCCGCCGCGCACCGGTTAGCAACCATCGCGCGCAATAGTCAGTAAAACGCTCACCGCAGTCACCGCTACCGCTGTTGAGCGAAGTCATGGCCGAGCCTATGGAGGGTTCAAGTAAAGGAGCGCAATCTTTATAGTTCCAAAAGTGGACACCAAATCGAGTAGATTAGGGGCGCTGCGGTCGCCACTCCAGTCAAGCCATCTAGGCGGATAGTCTGCAGTTGCGCCTTCAGATGGCTCTGCTGAGGCGAAATCGCAGCGAAAACGGTTGTGAGGAGAGTGTGTTTTGTTTTCTTGCTTATCAAATCCGCTGGACACGTTTTCCACTGTTTCGCCATATAAGATTGCGCTCCTTATCAAGACATATTCCACACTCCATAGCCGAGCCGTTAAGCCGTTGACGAAGTCTGTTATTGCTTAATCCACGCGCCTTCTAAGCCCCATATGCACCAAGCCGCTAACCTCGGGATAATTGCTTAACTCAGATTTATTTGTATGAATTTGGCGAGGGTTAAGAGGCTAACCCGAGGTTAACGGCTTGGTGCAAGCGTGGTTAAATTGTGTAAGCCCGTACCTGAGCTTGCTCCTCTTCTCAGCCAGCGCGAGCTGCTGTACCGCCGTCATCTTGGGCCGGATGTTGGGTGGGGGGACGTTGGGGAAGGAATCCCCCCCCTCGTGGGCAGGCTCGTCTTCGTCGATTTCCTCGCCGACTATGAAGTTCGGTTTGCCCTGGAAGAAAGGAAAAAAAATACTATTAATCAGTACATATATACAACACTTCGGTTACTGACCGACTGTTGTCAACGCACAGCCAAAACTGCTGGTCACACGAAGCTGAGATTTGGCATGCAGGTTCCTTGGGGAGTGTAGGGGAGCACTGAGAGAGGATTTCACGAAATCCTTACGGGAACGGGAAAAAAAAGAGATTTTATATGTTCCTGTGCATACGAAGTCGCAGGCAAAGCTAGTAGGTTACTATAGTTTTATATGAAACTTTTCCGTTACACACTGACTGACAGACAATACATATCCGAAACAACGAGTCGTAGAGAACTGAAGCGTGTAGCTTCCTTGGGGAGTAGAGTGGTGGGAAACCACTAAGAGAGGATTTCTAGGAATTCCTACGGGAACGGTAGGTATACGGGACCTACGCAGTTTTTATTAGTATCCATACTTAATATTATAAATGAGAAAGTTACTTTGTCTCGATATTTCCACGGGACTCGTTTTCTACGTCAAACCGGTTTTTCAATACTTCTATTTTCAATAATAACTATAACCATGTAATGTAGTATCCATGTGTACATAGTTTCATCGGTTATGAAAATTCTAAAGCTAAGTACGCGGTGCAAGCTGACTGGCAACGGTTAGTTATGAATTTATGCTAAATAAATGAAATAAATATCTTGGGACATTTCACACATATTGAGCTAGCCCCAAACTAAGCAAAGCTTGTATTATGGGTGCTAGACAACGATATAAATACTTTCATAGAGAAATAATCCATACTTAATAAATGCGAAAGTAACTCTGTCTGTCTGTCTGTTACCTCTTCACACTTTAAACCACCGACCGATTTGGATGAAATTTGGTATGGAGATAGTTGGAGTCCCGGGAAAGGACATAAGCTACTTTTTATCCCGGGAAAGCGCATAGTTCCCGCGGGAGCGCGATAACTGAATTCCACGCGGGCGAAGTCGCGGGCAGAAGCTAGTACATATATAAATACTAAACATCCTTGACTCGGGTACAAACATACATGCTCATCACACAAAGTTTTGGCCCTAGCGGGATTCGAACCCGCGACCGTCGGGACAGAGGGCAGAGTCGCTACCAACTGAGCCACTTGATATAAAGAAAAAAAAATACAACTTACGACATCTTCCTCCCCTTTGGCTTCTTCAGAGTCGATTTTCTCGAAGTTGTCGCTCTCGCTGGAGGAGCAGCGTGCTTGTTCGTGATCGCCCATTTCTCGACCTGAAAGTGAACAATAACGATTTAAATAATAATTCCACTTACTACACTCCCATACATAAGTTTATGTGAGTCAGAAGAAACTTTTTGTTTTATCTATAAATATATAAAACTCAAAGGTGACTGACTGACTGACTGACATAGTGATCTATCAACGCACAGCCCAAACCACTGGACGGATCGGGCTGAAATTTGGCATGCAGGTAGATGTTATGTTATGACGTAGGCATCCGCTAAGAAAGGATTTTGCAAAATTCCCACGGGAACGGGAAAAAATCGGGATTTTACTTTTTTATATTTCTGCGCATACGAAGTTGCGGGGAAAAGCTAGTCTCTATATAAAACAAGAAACTGAATAACTGACTGACTGATCGATCAACGCAGGGCCGAAACTACTGATAGTAGAGAGTTGAAATTTGGCATGTAGGTTCCTTAGGGAACGTAGGGGAGCACTAAGAGAGGATTTCCCAAAATTCCCACGTGAACGAGAACAAAAAGAGGTTTTGCATTTTAATATTTCTGCGCATAAAAAGCTAGTCAATACATATAAAACTCTTCAGTTACTGACTGACTGACTACGCACAACCGTAACTATTGGTCTTCGAGAGCAGAAATTTGGTATGAAGGTTCCTAGGGCGCCAGCCGTGGTGGCCTAGTGGTTCGACCTACCGCCTCTCATGCAGAGGGTCGGGGGTTTGATTCCAGCTCGCACCTCTAAGTTTACTTATGTTCGAAATTTTATTTCAATTTACCACTGTGCTTTTCGGTGAAGGAAAACATCGTGAGGAAACCTGCACGCATCTGCGAAGTAATTCAAGGATGTATGTGAAGTCCCCAATCCGCACTGGGCCTGCGTGGAGACTATAGCCCAACCCTCTCGTGATGAGAGATGGCCTGTACCCAGCAGTGGGACGAAAATAGGCTGTTGTAGTAGTAGTAGTCCCTAGGGTGAGTAAGGGAGCACTAAGAGAGTATTTCCCAAAATTCCTAAGGGATTTTAAATAAAATTATTTCTGCGCACATGAAGTCGTGGGAAAAGCTGGTAACAAAATGAGTGTTCTTAGTTTCTTACCAAAAGGTGGCGAACTTATAGAAATAATTTCCAGAGTTTTCGTTCAGAAATAGAATTCAGTTCTTATTTATTTTGTAGGCAATACAAGCGCGTGCTTTGTTCTATGTTAAGCAATATATGCTGGCCGTAAACAGAAACACTAGCTGCTGTAATATAAATGTCAATATCTTAGAACCTTCATCATCATCATCATCATTTCAGCCGATAGACGTCCACTGCTGGACATAGGCCTCCCCCAAGGCGCGCCACTCAGACCGGTTCTGTGCCACTCGCATCCAGAACATCTTAGAACCTTACTTCTTACTAATATCATAAATGTGAAAGTGTGTTTATTTGTCCCTCCTTCACGAATGTACCGATTTGGATGAAATTTGGTATGGAGACAGTTTGAGACCCTGGGAATAACATAGGGTACTTTTTATCCCGATATTTTTACAGGGTATTCTACGAACCAGATTTTTCAATACTTCTACACACAACAGCAATGAAAACGGGTCTTTTGTATAGGATTTTCCATACAAAGTGACAAGTTTTTATTGCTGTTGAGTGTATATCTATCTATAACTAACTTAACTACCTATATGTATAGTAACATCGGGTGCGCAAATTCAGTCTAAGCGGGACGAAGTCGCGGGCAGACGGCTAGTTGTTCAAGTATATGTATGTATTTCTTAAAGAAAACATGAGTGAGGTGAGTGGGGCATGTGCGCCTTACTTCGACCCAATAACTTATACAATACAATATACTTTATTGAACACCACACATGCAAGGAGCAGTACCTAGAGACATTATGTAATTATACAAAAGGTATGGTATGGCATACAGCAAACCGTCTTGTCGCTTTAGTGATCTCTATCTACCAGACAACCTTTGGATAGTGGAGAAGAAGAAAACAAACTAGATTGGTAGGCGGTGCTCTGTAACTAAGATGTGCAGAAGAAACAAACACAAAATGTAATAAACATATTTTAAATACATTTATACATAAACATACATGAACTTATGAACAGAACCAATAGCCAATTGTGTGTTGCAGCGAATTTGTATTAAATTAGTGGCATGGTCGTTATAAATATATTCATGATAGGCGCACTTACCCCACCCTTCGCAAATAAAACGATAAATACACACCATCAGGTAAACAAAATATATTCAAACACAAAAGCGCCATTTTGTTTGACATTTTGTTTTTTTACATGAAATCATGCAATAAAGTGTTGAATTATGCTAGTCAGTCACGACACTCATGGCCGAAGGCTGAATAAAAGTAATGATCATGAGAAAAGTAAAAGTTGTTCAGAAAATTACGGAGCGTAACTAATTTAATAATAATTAAAACTGGAGAAATTAACATTGATTATTAATTTAAATAGCCTATAAAAACTATTTTAGAAGGACCAAAATGAGATTTTCAGTGTATTTTCTCTAAACTATTACAGTATATAATACTCGTTTTTTTATATAAAATAAATCATACGTCTGCAGTATTCATAATAACAAATTAATAAAAAAAATCAAGATCTATAAAAATTAAATTAAAATTCACACATAACAATCTAAACCCATTGTCACCCTATTAACCACGAAACGTCGTTCCACTCCAAAGCCTATCCTATTTCTTCAACTCACGGTTGCAATTCCAACATAACTTCAATTTCGATTTGCCGCCCAACATGCCGAGCATTTTACCGCGGCGGCATTTTGAGGGAATGTTCTAATAGGAAATAGATTGGAATTAATAATGCCGGTTCATTCCGCTTGGGGCGCCACCGTTTTATAATCAACAGGTAGTTATAAGCAACTATGCCACCAACTTATTTTTCAAGTATTTTAGATGAAACATGAAACTCAGGATGATAAAGTTACCTATGTTTGTGACTCTATGAAGGTCCTACGACACGACCACCACATCAGCACCTATTTGCGTCCTCCTCTTATCAGGGAGGGTTTGGGCTACAGTCCCCACGCGGGCCCAGTGCGGATTGGAGACTTCACACTCACACATCCTTGAATTACTTCTATGTTTTCCGTCACCGAAAAGCTCTGCGGTAAATTCAAATAGAATTTCGCACACATTTGCGGCGGCATATTCTCTTAAACACACTGGCTGCGTTCCGAAACGCGCTCAGACCGCTCACAGCACCTTGCATCTCTTTTCCTCTTGAAAGTCGAGTCGTAAGAGGAAAAAGACTGCAAGGTGCTGTGAGCGCTCTAAGCGCGATTCGGAACGCAGCCACTAAGTTAACGTACTTTGGTGAATTAATAAGAAGCCTTTGAATTTGTTTGTGAATTTATCTTTTTTAATGTTGACTTACCCCATAAATAATTAAATATTTTATACATAGTAATTAACGAAGCTAACCAAATAGCTATGATTGATCGTACTACTACAAAGAATGCCCTAAAAACACACATTAAAAAATTATCTGTATTTAAAAACTCGCATTTGAATTTAATAAAGTAATGATGAAAATAAACCAGAGACACTAAATTAAAAAAAAAGACTCGAGAAAATCTCGCTAGTGCGAGGAAAGACCGCTTTTTATCGCTAAAGCGTGACCCCGTGAATTATCGGGGTTCAAACGTCGAAAAGCCGTTTTGACGTTAATATTTTGTGTGAAGGTGACATCGGACGAATGATATCGGGCCAAGGAAGTGAAATAGAGGACAAATGAAAAAAGCGTGATTTTTGCGGCATGCTGTACGCGTGTTTGGCACGCTGTTCTATTCAAGATTGTTATCTTGTAATAATGTTTTGTGCAAGTAATAATTATGAGCATATGGAAATAAATAAACAAGTTAGGGTAGTAATAGCTTTTGCTACATTGAAGATTTAATGGTTTATTTAGTTGAGCCACGTCTGGGCTCTTATACATAAGGGGCCTAATTCAAGTTTGTAAATGATGATATTTATTTATAATTACAGGAAATCCTTGAAATGTCGAATAGGGCTCAGGTAAGAATCTAGGAGGACGCTTCCTAGAGCTGTTTTATGCGATATACTTTGTCGAATTTAGTGCAGATTTCCAACCGTCCCACTATTCCTTGACCACTGATGAAAAAATAATATCCCGTAACTTCCGGTTCTATATTTGAAAATGCCATTTACAAATGTAATTGAAACGATTTTTTGTGGAATACAATAATTAATTATTATTATTATTAATAATTAATTTTAATTATTGCATTATAGGCAGTCAAGCCAGTGGCAGTGATTTGGAGGACTTTTGTACATATAGATCAAGTTAATTTATTATTATTATTATTCGTTTATTTATTATTATTCTGAATTAATTATTTTCAAGTAGGTAACTATTTTTAATTGTTTTTGTTTTTTAATATTTAATGTTTTTACATTAATGAAATATAACATTTTAGATTAAAGTTATAAGACAGTAAAAAAAGAAGGAGAGGGGGCTAAAGGGAACTCGACAAAATTAAATTCGTTACAGAAATATTGCATTATTGCATTATTTGTACTGCTTGTCGTTTCTTGAATTACAAATTTTGATTTATTTGGCTGTTATCTATTTATATGTAAGTTTATGTATGTTTTATAAGTATAGATATATTTTTATTTGCTTTTTCTTGTTATAGAGCACTGCCTACCAATCCCTGATTAGCTTTCTTCCTGTCTACTATCCAAAGGTTGTCTAGTAGAGATCGCCATTTAGAGATAAGACCGCCTGCTGTTTACCATACTTTTTGTGTAATTATGTTTATGTCTGTACTGTTTCTTGTTATTATAATACAAATTACAAGAAATATTAGGGGTGCTAGTGGTGCTACCAAATGCGACACCTTCCCAATAAAAAAAGCCTTTGCTCAAATAACTCATCATGAACAACTCAAAAATCCATTTCCTATTCATAATAGTCAAGTAGCTGAAACGCGCCATTAAATTGAACCTAAGTAGATGAAAAATCTCAATTGGTTGACAAAGAACCAAGTACGCATTTAGTCAAGCTACGCAGTTCCGCGCTCGACGCGCACAAAAGAATAGATGCTATCTTATAAACTAGCTAGAGGGCGTCCAGCGGGCCAGACTTGTACTCGTATATCCCGGACTTTGAGACCCAGGGTTATCATTATCAAGTATTTGGAATTAGCCTAGGCTCTAGCTATGAGTTTGTGGCCTTCGGGGTGAAGACTCTGGGGTAATGGGGCAAAGGGGCGCTGGGGCTCCACAGGGAGCTAGGGAAGCGCTTGGGAGAGGCAACGGGAGACCCTCGCGCCGGCAGCTTTCTCGCGCAAAGACTGGCTATTGCCATACAGCGAGGGAATGCTGCCTGCGTGATGGGAACCCTTCCGAAAGGCCCTAATTTAGGTTTTTAGGTTACTATTTAGCTTTTTTTCTGTAAATTTAAATGCTATTTGTAGTTTATTTGAAATTTTTTAACTTATCCTTTTTGAATAAACTTTTAGTATTTGGAATTAAAATGCACCTCTTGAATCTTAAAGCCATTTTGGAAAAGCATCACTGCTACACAAAAGGCGCGGTCTTGTAAGCCTAGGTGGAAATTTGGTGTTGCCTGTATAGTACCTATAAATTTCCACTCCAGTTCTCCACTCCTTTCCTTACACTATGCGTGTGTGTCTGCGTATTCAAGTGAATACAATTATAAAAAAGTAATAATTGATCATCATCATCCCTCATAGCCGTATTCGGCCACAGCGACTACTTCCTACTGCTGAGAGCGACGCTGGTGCGCTCTCTGGTGACTGACATAGCCAATCTTTGCAGCGAATGTGCGACTACACTCGCTGCATGTCAGCACCCCTCCGACATAGTTATATGTTACGGCCGCAGGTGTAAAGTAATAATTACACATTATACGTCGTAAAAAAGGGTCTTTTTAGTAAATAGTCGTATTTTTTTATTTTGATATAAGGTTAATCTGTTATTGTATTATACATATACTGCCGTTACCTATAGTAGCAGAACGTTACATTTTCTTTCATCGGTGGTGCAACGGGTAGCTTCAACTCTTGATTGATTTAGATAGTCATGAATGATTGCAGTTAATGAATCAATCGTTTACTTTGTATTATTTATTGTTTTTTTATTGCAACAAACGAACAGGTAATGGCCCACCCGATGGAAAGTGGTCACTGCCATCTATTATAGGCGTCTGCATTGCTTTGCCGGAATCAAAGAAAAAAGTAACGAAAAAAAACCTAACAGATATTGTTTTTAATTTATAAATTTCATGCAACATATTATGCCTCTTAATCTCACATCATGCACCACATAAAAAAAACGTTAGTTATTTACAATCCAACATATATACAACCAAAGTAAAACGCGATTTGCGACTTGATGACCTACAAGTGCAAGCAATTAATGGTCAGCTTCCAAGCAACGTTTTCCTCTTGCCATCTTGTTGGAAAACTAAAACACATATACATACTTTTAGTGTAGATGAGTTCAGATAATTCATCTTTGGATTATTTTGAAGGTTAACCAGTGGTTTGACCCAACGCCTTTTATAAAAAGACAAATCCTTTTAAGTTCAAATCATGACGCCCCCACCTCTAGGTTTGAATGCTGCGTAATTTTAAATAGATCAGAAAACTTTTATGCAAAAAAAGATAGAAAACCACATCGAAGCAATTCCAAGTTCCAAGTCAGCACTAACCCACGTGGGCACAAATAGTATATATATTCTCGGATTGAGCAGTTACTTTAGAGTTTTTTTTTGGCAGTACATGGATTACTGCCATACTGATATTATAAATGCGAAAGTAACTTTGTTTGTCTGTCTGTCTGTTACCTCTTCAAGCTATAACCACTACAAAAATAGCCTATTTATGATCCACTGCTGGACACAGCCCTCCTTTCGTCACGGGACGATTTGGGCTATAGTCCCCATGTTGGTGTAAACGTATTAGTAAACTTAGAGGTGCGCCCTGGATTCAAACGCCAGACCCTCTGCATGCGAGGCGGGGGACGAACCACTAGGCCACCACGGTTTAGATGAAATTTGGTATGGACTCCATAATATGCAAACGAGCGACCAGCCCACCTGATGGTAAGTGGTCACTGCGGCCCATGGACACCGAAATCCTATGATCCCCATTAAGAAACCATAAGATCTTGAATGCGTTGCCTAATGCCTAGTTGCCTACCCCGAGGCCGAATTTCACCGGCTGCCTTAACCCCTTACCGGAACACAACAGTGCAAGCACTGCTATTTGGCGGCAGGTTAGCGGAGAAAGACGGTGATACCACCCCGGATGGATCTAACCAGCTTTATTAGCCTAATTACTGCAATGCAAGCAATGGATCTAGGAAGCGCTGGTAAAATCATTTCTGTTAAATTCATTTAAAAGTGACGTGTAAAAGTGCCCAGATGTGGCCTATTTGCTGAATAAATATTTTCATTTTCATTTTCATACTTCTTGAATTTCAGTTCCTATAATTTAGAAACCTAGTAACAGACGATTCATTACAGTGAACAAATCATAAAAACTATTGAGAGGTGATGATGACTCTAATAAAAATGTGACGTCATCTTTATAAAAAAAAAATACCTAGATAGGATGTTTATATTATTTTTTCAAAGTTTCGACGCATTTTTTGCATCCCTGATTTCAATTGGGTATTTCACAAGGTAAATAACTAATCAAGGTAAATAATCTACCGAGTTTTAAAAATAAATGTCGTGTTTAAAGCAATTTTAATATTTCTATAAATAGTTTATGTAGGTAATTATAATTTAGTAGTGACTTCATTGATCATTTGATGGTTTGTATGTATGACGATCCATTATAATAAATGCAAAAGTTACTTTGCGTGTCTGTCATACTGTGTGTTACGCTTTCACGGCGAATCTGCTGAACCGATTTTGATGAATTTTGATAATCTTTAAGTAAGGCTTCAGGGAAGTAGATAGGCTCCTTTTTATCCCGCGTAAACTCTCTAACTGAATTTCACGCGGTCATAGTTCGTGGTCAGGACTCGAGAACTGAGCTGGTGTCATATAAAACATAAACATTTGAGATTTAATGAAGATTTAATTCAACTATGAAAATGACTAACCTATTACTTGTTTTGCTTACAGAGCCTAGGATCGCAGGTTCCAAATTTCCAATACAAACGAAAAGACAGTAGTGAGATATATAATATACTCACGTCGAATGTCGATTGGGGCATTGTTCAAGTTCGTAAACAAATAAGGATCAAATAATGATCCTATATCAAAATAGTATATGTGGAGCTCCTGTTTACATTTTTTGGACTCTATTGAGGAAATATTCCAATAGAATCTGCCCTAATCAGGGATATAAGATTATGCTTTAATTTAGTGTATAATTTATAAATTATGGGCTAATCAAGGGCCCTATAGGAACCGTCGACTGAACTCAAATTTCAAAAGATTTTCATGTAACTCACGAACTTAACGTTATGTTTACTTTCAAAAGTTAATTAAAACACTTGACATGTATAATGTATGCGAAGAGTTAAAATACTATTGGTGGCATTAAATATTCACGATTGAATGCAAATAATGTTCTTCTAGCGTCATAAGCTGAAGACACAAAATCAGATTTTTTACATTAGAAATATGTGCGTCACATAACGGATACAAAAAACATGTTGACGGAATAAAAATAAACTTACTTTCAGCGTTATCCTCCGGTCGCTTGTTGAAAATGTGCTTAAAAATATAACAAACAACAACGATTCCTATTAAGAAAGCAATGGTTAACATTAATTTAAACAACACATCACAGCACTATCAATCAACACATCGTTAAAAAAAAAAGAAAATTAAAAACTACGCGTTCCCGCCAACAATTGACAAGCGACTGTTCCCGCGCGCCAATCGGGCAACATGTAGTGTCATTCAAATTTAAAATAGGAATCCAATTCAGCGCTGAACGTGACAAAATATAAGAGCGATTAACATTGAAGTATGCTAGTGTAGTTACGTTGCTTTGTGATTTATTCTGTTAATAGGAGTTGGAGGAGAACACGGTAAGCTACATGCTTGATTCACGTCGCTACAATGAACGTGCGCAGCGAATGAAGCGATGTATTCAAAGTAATGAGATAAGACCGTACAATTTTCTATTGTTATCGAGGGACGCTTTGCAGCGCTGATATTGCTGAAGATATAAGTTTATCGTATGATCCCGTGAACTTGATAGTCATATATGATATGGCTACGCTTCGGCCTTCTTCCACTAGAAGATAAAAACCAGCTGTCCGTTACGGACCACTAGAGAAGTTAAATGACAGATGGAGATTAGATTATATATCAAGCGAAATCCGAATAAATAAAGTGATTCGCTGCACACTTTAATCGGAAGGAAGCTGCAGCATTTGAACAGGTGATTTCATAAGCGGAATACAAATTAAAAAAAAGGACATGAATTGAATTTTCGACATACTCTTTTTTGTACTACTTAGCAACTTTGTTTTAATTCAAGGAATAGATTTGTGTACTGGTTAAATTGAACGCGATTTTTCATCAGCACATCCCTAATAATGAACTAAATAATAAAAAAATACTATTGAACATGTAAAAGTATAGAAAAACCGGTATTTCGTATTTCATCAGCACATCACTAATATTTTCACATCTTCAAAGGTTTAGCTGATTTTACAACATAAAAAGGTACAAGCATATAGAAGTGATATAGAAAGCTTTCTAAACTGTCAGCGAATTTTTCTAAGCCTTCACTATAATACATTGACCTAAAATAAGTAATAACATATGGACGGACAGTGCCTAACATAATATGTCAAAATATATGGAGCAAACTGATATTAGAAAATACGTTCGGGCACCAGTTTTGACGGGGCCATTTTTCTCCGGCTGACTGTGAATCCTTACTTATAATAGATCAATGCTATAATAGAAATGTAAACCAGGCCATATAAGACTTACAACACAATACTACCTGACTTCATTTCATAGCATCGCTCAGCACAGTGGAAAACCAGTCTTAGACAGCCGATAGTCTCTGACCCTAAATCACGTGCCTTTTATATTTTGTTAAAGTGTTTAGGCCAAAATAATAATATACTTACATCCATTTCGAGACATCGTGAGACGGTAGTGATCGTCAATCGTCATACAGTTGGACACATGGATATATCCATAGCGTACAATAACCCATACTAATATTATAAATACGAAAAGTAACTCTGTTTTTAAAAAAAATATTATTCAGAAAAAATCTACTTGGTAAAATCCATTAGATTTTCGCCAAACTGCATAACAGTTTGTTAGCGAATAGTACACTCTTACATTATAAAATCCTGCTGTATCAATACTGATTCAGACCTACTTAATAACTATAAATACACTAACATGCATAAAACTACTGGACCGATTTTGATCCAATTGGGTATGAAAAATAGCTTACGTCCTATTCTCAGACCTACTGAACATACACTCCAAATTTCATATGAATCGGTCGAGCCGTTTCGGAGGAGTTTGGTGACACGAGAATTTTATATATTAGATATACATGATTCGGTACGCAAATTCTAAATCTACGCTGGACGAAGTCGCGGGTAACGGCTAGTATAAGTACTATAATCTATACATATAATAAAGTTAAAGAGGGTCGAGATATTCGAAAAAAAGTTGGCTGTGGATATTTAGAATCGATAGCAGAACACATTCCAACAGTTTTTAGAATTTTCATCTGTTTGTCTGTTTATTTGACCGCGCATCACGTAAAAACTACTGAACTGATTTTGATGAAATTTGGTATGAAGATAGTTGGAGTCCCGAGAAAGTACATAGGCTACTTTTTATCCTGGAGAAACGCATAGTTCCCGCGGGAACGCGATAACAGGTCAGAAGCTAGTAAAACGATATTGCCTTTTTTAGGGTTCCGAAGTCCACAAGGAAACCTTATAGTTTCGCCATGTCCGTCCGTCTGTCCGCACTATTGCTCGGAGATGCTTAGGTCTAGAGAGCTGTAATTTGGCATGAATATGCATATTAGTTACGCTGACAAAGTGGTACTATAAAAATTTGAAATATTTTTTTTTTATAGGGTACCTCCCCTACTCGTAAAGTGGGGATGTAATTTTTTTTTCTTGCGTACATACCCCATGGTGCGGCATATCGTTGAATAGGTCTTAAAAAAATATTGTGGGTTTGTTGAAACCATTTTTTGATTAAGTGATGCGTTTGTGAAATATTAAGCTTTAAAGTGCTATTTTTTGTTAGAGTCACGTGTCCCCCCCCCCCCCCCTTGCCAGCTAAATGGTGGTATTTGGATGGCTGAAAAAAATCTCGGTTGTGGCATATATAACGTAGTTGAAAGGAAAACTATCAGAGCTACGTAGGCTGTACAAACTTACGAGTAATAGTCGACCAACTTATAATGATGATTTTTCTCGAGCGGCAGGGGCGTCGGGCGGGCACGTCATACCACAGGCTAGCTAGATGCTAATAAGTCTTAGAAAGGTACTGTGGGCATCCTCAACTTCGGAACCCTATAATTTGCGCGTGGCCCGACACGCACTTGGCCGGTTTTTATTACAACACCGGTGCAATGATGGGACGGGCACCTAGTATTATAATATTATTATTAATGTGAAAGTACCTATATACACACACAACAAACAAACGTGTGTTTATTCTTCCTTCACATCTAAACGGCAGCGCTAGCTGCAGTGCGTGTTTGTACATTCTGCTCCATCGCTCGTACTCGCTGAGAGGAGAAAGAGTACCTTTTTTGGCGATAATAGGAGCAACTTTGTTGAATAAGTATTCAAAATCGAAGAAAGACATGCGTACAAAATTTTCAAATTCACCAGAATGATTGAAACATCGAACATTATGTATCGCGGAAGCTGCCCTTATTTCGACGTCTGCCATTGCCGAAACTCAAAGCGAAGTGAATAGTAGGGCAGTATGCAAACACACTCCTCTCGATCCTGCTGCAGCATTATTTAGGGAATTAATTCCGGCAGCGCGAGGGGCAGCGGCAGGGGCTGCATGTAAACGAGGTATTAAAGTTTAAATTCATTGTCACCCTACCAACGTTTAGTCTATGATCTGATCTATAAGCCTAATCTCTTTAAAAGTCGGTTTCGTTAGTGGTTTGCTAACGGTTCGCTTTTTATTACAACCAACGAAGAAGAACGGAATTAATTAGCGATACACTGCCGTATTCCTGAGTGTGATAAAAAGATGATTTTTTTAAACTTATTGTAGAAGTTTTTATAATATGGCTGTTGAACGAAGTATCTTTGCCAAAATAAAACTTCGTGTGGAAAGAAAAGAAATTGTCTATGTTTTACGGTGTTGCCGTTTAAGAACAATTGCTGCAATTCACGGAATATTTTATGAGTAGAAAAATAAGACATATGAAAAAACGGCGCAACCCCTGTCGAGCACAATGTATTCAATTCAATTTACGCAAACGACAAGCAACAATATTTAGAAATGTGGATTTGGGCGAAGTTTTAACGAACTGAAGTTTGGATTAAGTGTTGACGTGACGGGTCTGAAAAAACAAAACTTCTATCTGGTGCGTGTACTTGAATATGAAAAATAAAAAAACATTACTTTTCTTTCATTCAGTTCTTCGTGTATAAGAAATATAGATAAATTCTTAGTTTCCCTCATTAGTTAAACTGGCAGCACTGCCAGTTTGACAGTTCGCGATTTCTCGAAAAAGTCATCCTGATTTGTGGAGAAGACGTGAATCAAGTGAAAAATTGCATTTTTCGCTAAATAAAATTTAGTCTGAAGTTTTATCAAGTGCAATTTACATGGATACTTGTTGTTTTAGTTAATTAATAGTTTTATCAACATGATCATTGATAATCCTGACACTTTCAAAGCATGGCTAACTTCCATATTGGAACCGCTGTAAGTACATTTGTGGCGTACGTCGCAGCCATTTTATTTTGTCACTGTGTTATTTTGCAGTGATAAATCATCAAAATACTGATCACTTACCTGTAAATTATTGTCGTTGGGATGATTTTCACTTCATTTCGTGTTCCTAAATCACTTTCTCCTTGAAAAAGGTGTCACCTTACCAATTTCGTAATAGTTTTTTTGGTTCTTCAGACATTTGGCATTTGTGGCAAGCGCTGAAAACTCGAGCGCTTTCACAATTGATTTTTTTTCATGATTTTCTACGTTTTTTTGATATAAGTGCAGTTTTTAATGTAATCACGTCTTATTACAGTTAGAATAATTGCTACTGCATAATTTTCCTGTTTACGTACGTAGTTCACATTCCATAATTAGTATAATTACGTCAAAAATAAATGATTCTCTGTTTATTAGTTCTTCACTTTTGTGAATGAAACACGTCTACTCACAGTTGGCAACGTTTTTTGGAATCAGTAAATGTTTTTTTGTAGTTCTTTTCTGCTTGTAAGATTTTTACATAGAATGGGCAATTTTCTCACTATTATGTATTCAGTAACAATTACTGGGCTCAGATATTCTATATTATACATTTATATGTCATTATCATAGAGTACTAGCTTCTGCCCGCGACTTCGCCCGCGTGCAATTCGGTTATCGCGCTCCCGCGGGAACTATGCATTTTTGCGGGATAAAAAGTAGCCTCCTTTCCAGGACCCTCAACTATCTCCATGCCAAATTTCAACTCAATCGGTCCAGCGGTTGAAGCGTGAAGAGGTAACAGACAGGCAGACAGAGTTACTTTCGCATTTATAATATTAATATGGATAATTTGTAGAATGAAAGTGGCTTATCTTATCCCAGAAATAATCCCCCGGGGGGTAAAGAGGTGCTGGAAGCTTAGTACGAAATCCCTTGCCGACAGTCGTGGGTAAAAGCTAGTTCTATATACTCTTATCTAAACTTCCAGTAGTGGACATGGGCCTTCCTCAATTGTAATTGACATAAGTGTTAAGGAATAATGCCTAAGTCAAATGTGTTACAGGTTTGCCCAACTTAGAAGGCGTGTGGATTAAGCAAAAATAGACTCTGCGTCAACTGCTTTAGTGCTTCACCGGGCGCCTTCTAACTTGTGGTGTGCTTTATTTCGGCACCAAACGCAACATTTGATGGTTTTCACTATCCTATTCTATTGAACATTTCACATCTGAATAAATATATTAGTTTTATGTGCTAGCCACTAATGCATAGAGTAATTATATACTTTGCTTGCCCCACACACATTCTAATTTTATTGTGGATTGGTTTATTTTCGTATCTCTCCCAGCAAGATCTAACAATCAAATCATAAGTAGATTAGATAAGAAGAAGAATAATCGAAATCATTTATTTGTCAGAACATTTACGCAATGTATTGGGTTCAATGGTCTATCGAAGAATCAACATGCAAGTTTTTATACATTTACAAAGTAGATCACTTTTTATCTATACTACTAATAATAAGTCTCTAGAAGTCGCGTCTGAAACTAGAAAATTAAAAGAAACTATCAAGTCGAGGGGACTCTTCTTGTATCATTTCTGTATGTTATTACTTGCAAAAGGCAGTTCCGGATTAACCATATAGCAGGAGTAACAAATGCTCCGGGCCCGCGCCTTTGGGGGCCCCGCGTACCCGGCGCGACACTTTCTGACCGCAAAAATATATCTATTTAGATTGGATTACGCTCCAATATTTTGCCAAATTAATGTAGGTACTACTTTTTCAAGTTCAGTTCACGTGCACAAGGTCATTTGTTTCTTAGGTCATTGGTCATCTCATAGCTACTTTTCTAAGGGCGGGTTGATTCAAACCATCCATTAAAGTTAACGTTAGCGTTAAAAAAAAAAAAAATACTATGGGACAAAATGACGTTTTTGTATGGATTGACAGCTTGGCGGCCATATTTAACGACCAGGAGTCCGTCAGCTGTACTTGAATCAACCCAGGCTAAGTCTATTTAGTGTGTGTTAAGTATGTGTATTTAGCCTGAGCGGGCTCAGCTGGGCTTATAGCTGAGCTGAAAAAAAAGCGGGCCCCTTGGCTAAATTTGCTATGGGCCCCGCGTGAAGAGGTAACAGACAGACAGACAGAGTTACTTGCGCATTTATAATATTAATATGGATATCTATATTCATGTCATAAACTACCATTTCATACCGTTGGTAATGTAAAAATCTTTTCTTGGTTTCCAAATATAGATTTTAGTTTCTTTCTGCAGACATTTTTAAACAAACAAACAAACAAACTTCACCCCCTATTCCAATATTTCCAATTAGAAAACACTTGTATGAAGATTCATGCTTTCTAGGCCATGTGTCAGGTATAGGCTGTGTTAACAATAACAAATGAAGTTAAATGATCTGATTTTTGAAGTTTACTCATGTGCGAAATTCAATTTGAATTTACCACTGAGCTTTTCGGTGAAGGAAAACATCGCGAGGAAACCTGCACTCATCTGCAAAGTAATTCAAAGATGTGTGTGAAGTACCCAATCCGCACTAGGCCCGCGTGGGGACTATAGCCCAAACCCTCTCGTGAAGATAGGAGGCCTGTGCCCAGCAGTGGGACGCAAATAGGCTGTAGTAGTAGTAGTAGTTACTGATTCACTTAATTTTTACTATGCACCTGTGCATAGTAAAAAGTGAGCATAAGTGGATTCATAATTGAAATTTCAAAATTCTCTTTGCACTGTGTTTTGAAACAGTAGCTTAAAGTTCATTTTAAAATATATTACAAAACGCGGTAGTTACATAATATGTTACCGTCAAGTCCTCAAGCTACTCTCTTATCTAAAAATGATAAGATACTAACATAAAAACATGGCGGTATTGATATGTGGTTTATTAACGTAATAATGAAAATATACCTATGAAAAATTATTGTCAAAATTAAAATTTTAATTATATGGGTAGTAGATACTGATACAATTTTTATGCAAATATACTTTTTTGAGCATAAAATTCATGTTTTATATTGAGGTGACATGCAAATAGACTCATGGTACTCACATTTATAATTGTGTAACATCTAATTCTATTACTTTACATACAAAAAAGTGTATTTTCACACTCTTAAAAGTTAAAAGTAAGGCAGTGGTAATATATTCCTGAGCTTTCCTAATGTTTATAATATGTTCATTATTCATTATATACGGTTTAGCTCTGGAGGATTATAATCTGGCATATTATAAAGTCATAATACATAGCCGTAGAGCATTTTATATGTATACTAGCTTTTCCCCGCAACTTCGTATGTGCAGAAATATTAAAATGATAAACCTTTTTTTTCCGTTCCCGTGGGAATTTCGGGAAATCCTCTCTTAGTGCTCCCCTACGTTTCCTAAGGAACCTGCATGCCAAATTTCAGCCCTCTACGACCAGTAGTTACGGCTCTGCGTTGATCGATCAGTCAGTCAGTCAGTTACTTGTTTTATATCACTACTGCTGCTACAGCCTATTTGCGTCCCACTGCTGGGCACAGGCCGCCCCTCACCATGAGAGGGTTTGGGCTATAGTCCCCACGCGGGCCCAGTGCGGATTGGGGACTTCACACACATCTTTGAATTACTTCGCAGATGCGTGCAGGTTTCCTCACGATGTTTTCCTTCACCGAAAAGCGCAGTGGTCAATTCAAATTGAATTTCGCACATAAGTAAACTTAGAGGTGCGAGCCGGAATCGAACCCCCGACCCTCTGCATGAGAGGCGGTAGGCCGAACCACTAGGCCACCACGGCTTCGCTACATACATAGTATAAAACAAAGTCGTTTTCTCTGTCCTCCCTCCCCTATGTATGCTTAAATCTTTAAAACTACGCAACGGATTTTGATGCGGTTTTTTTTAATAGAGTGTTTCAAGAGGAAGGTTTTCGTATATAATTTGTTATAGTTTAACGCTCAATTCCCGCTTTAAATGTTCATAGAGGTTACCTACCTAGGCAGCAACATCTGTTGTCGCATTTAACACTTATTACGGGCATACGCTGATTTGAATGGAGGTCGTCTAGGTTCACCTTATTTTTTCTATGATAACACATAACAAATGATACTAGGGGCCCTTGCCCATGGCGACTTTTTGTAGCGATGCTGCATAACGCTATCCTTTTTTTTCAAATTCAAATTGAATCATTTATTCAGCAAATTGGCCACATAGGGGCACTTTTACACGTCAGAAAAAGAATTTACCATCGCTTCCTAGACCCATTGCTTGAGAAGAAGCGCCGCAACAAACTCAAGCAGAAGGCCTTTTTTCGAAATTTCCACATAGTTACAAAATTTACATTACATGTATGAATTATACATATACGGACGGCTGACGGCTGGATTGGTCCAGTTGGTAGTGACCCTGCCTTCTGTTCCGACGGTCGCGGGTTCGAGTCCCGCTCGGGGCAAACTTTGTGTGATGAACACAAATGTTTGTACTCAAGTCATGGATGTTTAGTATTTATATATGTATGTATTTCTCTATACATGGTGGGTCAGAAAATATGGTAAATAATTAACCCACAGTATCGGCTATCGATTCTAAGTATATTGTATAGGTTTTTAATTTTTTTTGACTCGGTAAAAAAAATATTTTGTATAGGATTCAGGCGTCGCTCACACAACCAATCCCATATACAATTTTTTTTTTTACTAACTCAAATTTTTTTTTAGACCTATACAATATACTTACAATAGTTACAATTGATAGCCGATACTGTCAGTTAATTATTTGCCATATTTTCTGACCCACCGTGTATTATAAGTATTTATATCGTTGTCTAGCACCCATAGTACAAGCTTTGCTTAGTTTGGGGCTAGGTCAATATGTGTGAAATGTCCCAAGATATTTATTTATTGATTTTATTTATTTATTTATTTATATAACATCAAAGAGTAAAAAGGATAGCGATATGAGTTCCGCAGCAGTATCGCTACAAAAAGTTGCCGAGGTGATAAAACTTGACAGAATACTTTATTTCTCTATCCTCAGATGCGATGCCGACCCCGCGGCGCTAGCGAAGTACGTGTACGCCCTAGTGAAGAAAGACAAGCCGCTGGATGAGCTGCGGGACGGCATGCTGGACCAGTTGGACGTGTTCCTCCAACAAGGTTAGACCTGGACGCGGTCCATTACATTGTACACAATAGTACATTTTGATGCAAGTGCGAAAAGTTTGTCATTTTATCACGAGTTCCTAGTTATGTTGGCGCGAGCCAAAGCTTGGCGTTAACACTATATAGGGACTAGTGAAAATGACAATTTCGCACATGTATCAAACTAAATTTTTTATGATTTTTTAATACATTTGCGAAAATATATAAAAAGTAAAAAACAAATAGGACCAAGTTCTAAAAACGAAAAGCTCTAGTGCTTTTTATCTTTTTATTTCCAACGGGAACAATGCTTTTTTTTCCTTTCCCGAGACTCTATATGTGGAACTGGATACATATATGAAAAGTTGTTTATTTTTTTATTTTTTCAGGATACATATATGAAAAGTTGTTTATTTTTTTATTTTTTCAAAAGTCGAGTTATTTGTATGTAAAATCTCTTTCTGTTTGCAGAAACGAAACCGTTTGTAGACATGCTGTTCAAAGCGCTAGAGAACAATGAATATCTGAAGCTGATGGAGAAAATGCAGGTCCCTACTGCGCCCGCGCCGGCCGCCGAGCCGCAGAAGGAAGCTGAGGAACCGGAAGTTGAGAACCAAGGTCAGTAGACGACAGAAGATGTTTGATGATGTACTCTAAAGAAACAAAAAATATTCTTGTCTGATTGGATCTTCGAAGCAGTATAGTCGGCGAGATTTTCAAACCAACTTTTGACATTTGCTAGCTGATGTTTATAGTGGTGTGGCTATGGGAGTATCACGTCGACCGATTATTAAAGAATAGTGAAATACGATTTTGATCCTTGCTGCTACTCGTTTTCTAATAAGAGTGAAAAGCAGAGTGTACAACACGGTAGCAATAGTACATTACAGACCTAAGGTGGTGAATTCGTAAATGTCCCAGATCGCAGGTTTTTGTGACCCGAACCGAAGGTGAGGGACATAAATTGCGATCTGGGGCTTTACGAATTACCGCCCGTGGTTTGTCAAAAGTTTTACGTCTTGCCTTGGCCAAGAAGTGAGATTTTCTCTCCGCGTAGCGGGTAGAAAATCCCACTTTACGGCCAAGGGTGATGTAAAATTAATTACACCTTGGGTGACAGCTTGCATCCCTCTCTCGCTCCTCGCTAGCCTCAGATTCCAGTGTATTTCCGTCCACTATCCTAGAATTCGAATGAAATTCCCTTCGATCTGAATTCAATCCAATAATTTTTTCATTTTTTTTTTCTTTCAGCCCCAAACGGAGCATCGTCCCCGGGCGATAACGCGTCCCGCGCCCGCTCGCCCGTCCGCCACCGCGTGGTCGTGTGCCGCCCGCGCCCGCCTCGTGAACACACGCTAGTCAAGGTGAACATTACAACGCCCCGCTAGTTCTAACTCCTAGTCTAACCCAAGAACGGAGCTTCATGACCGGACGATGACGCTTCCGCCACCGCGTGGTCGTGTGCCGCCCTCGGCCGCTTCGTGAACACACGCTAGTCAAGGTTAACATTACAACGCCCCGCTATCTCGAACTCGTGTAGTGTATGTCTGTCTGTGTGTGTATCGTGTTTAATTTCAGAATGTGTGAAGGTTATTTTATGATTTTAACATATATTTTTTCAAAATTATTGTAATTTATATGTAGTCGTTTGATCATTCTCTTAACATATGCAAATATGCATAGTGGATTTAAATAATTCCCAGTTATAAATATGTTTCAGAAAAAAAGGAAACTGGTAACGCATTCCACTTTTTTAGTCACTTAATTTTTTGCAAACATAATATCTGATATTTTTGCAAAAATATCAGATATCACCATCATTTCAGCCGAAAGACGTCCACTGCTGGACATAGGCCCCCCCAAGGCTCGCCACACAGACCGGTCCTGTGCCACTCGCATACACCGCGTCCCCGCGACCTTCACAGGGTCGTCACTCCATCTTGTTGGAGGGAGGCTTACCGACAGCTCGTCTACCGGTTCGCGGACGCCACTCCATAATTTTCTAGCCCCATCGGCCATCATAAAATGCCTCAATTTCCATCAAATCATACATGTATTCATAGAGAAATGATACAAGAAGAGTGGCAGAGTCTATACTGTAGTGCGTGCTCCGGAACGCGGGTTAACACTAGATCGACATCTAGCGTCCAGTGGTTGAACCCCGAGTACCTGACCGTTTGGCAGTTGCTACCGCCAGAGGCGGCCTTTGCGCTTGCGAGGCCCCGGGCGAATAGATCTTATATAAATGAATAATATACTGCTAGAAATAAAAAATATAAATGAATAAAAGTGCCCAGAAGGCTGGCTGCAGTGCCACGTTAAAAGGCCGTTTATATATATATATATATATATTTTTGCATTTTTTATTTAAATAACATTAATAACGCTTTGAGTTAAATCCCGCGGTTTAGGGTCAATACGACACCCATGAGGGCAGGAATTTTTCATTTTTTTGTTTTTGTCGGCAATGGTGGCCATGCTGCTGGTTTTCTTGTAGGAGTGAAAAGCAGGGTGTGCAACACAGTAGCAAAATTATTTATCTCAAAAATGGCGGGGAAACTCGTCATTGTCTGCTTTCTGTCAGACCGCAAAGAGCGTCATTGACAATCAGTCAAAAATTAAAAAAAAAAAACTCAACTGCATGCCCCGGAAATTTGTATGAATTTACTTCCGCGGCATGTATAAGCGCAGGGAATATTGTATGAAATTTCATTATCGTACAGGTACTTTTTTCTTAAACTGATAAATACGCGAAGGAATTCCCAAACAGCCAAGTCTGCATGTTCTGTATCTATCAATTGACGCGAAACCAAACGTTTTTATCCGTGTCTGGAACAGCGCAATGTATTTCAGAACGGAATTAAAAAAAAGAACGATCCATAAAGAGCGGGAGTTCTTGTCTTGTATCAGATTTATTTAGCTAAATTTCAGCTGCTTAAGTTTGGTTTAAAAATTAATAAAAGGTCTTAATTTTTATAAAAAACGAGAAATCTACATGCGAGTTTTTAACTTGCCGTGTTAGTGTGTCTGTTAAAGTCAAATATCGGTGAATACGAAATCAGACTGGCGTTCCATTGGATTTGTTGTAAGTACTTGACTACCTTTGCGTGCGTGTCAATGCTGTATTATGAATATCTAATATCAAGGTTTTTTTTCATTTTTGAGAAAAGCACTATATAAGCCTCGGCACGTGAAAGGCTTTGCAGGCTTCGTACATATTAAAGGGCCTCGGCGAAGCCTCGGCCCTTTAAACCAGTACTCAGCCTGCAAAGACCTACTTTCCCGGCCACGGCAATAATGTACTATAAACCTTGGGTGATATAGCTTGAATCCCGCGCTAGCTCAAGATTCCACCCTAGAATCTTTCGCGTCGCTCTGGATTCAATCCGTCACTCGCGGTAAAATATACCATTTTGCTCCCTAGTCACACAATCTACTATTTTTCCCACAGGTGTTACCACTAACCGAACTATTGGAGGAGCCAGTAGATCAGCCACCGCGGCGGAGGGACCGAAGAGAAAATGTAAGATTCAAATAGCCTAAGTTTAAGTAGAGTTGACGGACTACTACTTCAGCTTATTTGCGTCCCACTGCTGGGCACAGGCCTCCTCTCATCACGAGAGGGTTGGGCTATAGTTCTCACGCGGGCCCAGTTCGGATTTGGGAGTTCACACACATCTTTGAATTGTTTCGAAGATGCGGGCAGGTTTTATCACGATGTTTTCCTTCACCGAAAAGCTCAGTGGTAAAGTCAAATTGAATTTCGCACATAAGTAAACTTAGTGGTGCGAGCCGGAAACGAAACCCCGACCCTGTGTATGAGAGGTGGTGTCAATGTTTGTGTGCGAGGACGTCTGTACACTTGTAAATGTGTGTACCAGTACGAGGGCCAACGATTCACTCTCCATCTCCGGCTGAAATAAATGACGGTGCAGGTGAGATGGGCGCGAGTTGCGCGCCGGCTAGATTCAGGCGGGTGACTCCGTGGCCATTCTGTATGTAGTACTATTAAATGTTCTGTGTCTGTTTGGCAGGTCCGCGAGGACCGGCGCCGGCGCCGCTCGCGCTCGTGGGAGCGCCGCGCGCGCGCCCGCCGCGACCTCGACACCCGCAGGTCAGACGATCATTAAATAACGTCATCCATAGCCGTAAAGTGTGATTTTCTGCCCGCTACGCGGAGAGAAAATCTCACTTCTTGGCCAAAGCAAGACGTAAAACTTTTGACAAACCACGAGCGGTAATTCGTAGAGCCCCAGATCACATATTCATGGCCCTCACCTTCGGTTCGGGTCACAAACACCTGCGATCTGCCTTTTGTTTATTTTGTGTTTCATTAGTTATCGTTTTATATTTAACTAGCTTCTGCCCGCGACTTCGTCCGCGTGGAATTTGTTAATAGCCTTCCCGCGAGAACTATGCATTTTCTCGGGATAAAAAGTAGCCTATATGATGACCAGTATTATAAACTACCCCCATACCAAATTTTGTTTCAATCCGTCCAGTAATTTTCGAGTTAAATCCGGACATACATACATACATACAGTATTTTTTTCTAAAAATCGTTATTTTGTGTTCAGTATCGTTCATATAGTCCCTTTGACTTGATAGTTTCTTTTAATTTTCAATTTTCAGCCGCGACTTCTTCTACAGAATTATTATTTATTATATGTATAGATTTTTCCTTGTTTTTTCTGATTCATTAATCTCTTATGAATAAATAGTTTAATGCCAAAATTCATTATTTAGGTAATAGCAGACTGGTTTAAAGAATGTTTTAGTGAACTCATCAATCATTTCCTTTTTACTGGACAATAGGCAGGTAATCTAACAGTAGGTAATCTGCATAACGTGTTTCTTGAAAGTGTTTGTAATCTAGGATTATAATTAAATTTTTCCCGTTCCGTTGGGAACATCGGGAAATCCTTTCTTAGTGCTCCCCTACGCTTCCAAAGGAACCTGCATGCCAAACTTCAGCTCTCTACGGTGATCCCCGCGACCTAAACATTAAAATGTAAAAATCCCTTTTTTCCCGTTCCCGTGATAATTTCGGGAAGTCCTTTCTTAGTGCTCCCCAAGGAACCAGCATGCCAAATTTCAGATCCTTACGATGTTTCCCGCGACTACGTACGCGCCTTAAAATGTAATAAATCCATTTTATCCCTTCCCGTAGGAATTTCGGGAAGTCCTTTCTTAGTGCTCCCCTACGCTCCTTAAGGAACCTGCATGCCAAATTTCAGCTCTCTACGATGATCCCCGCGACTACGTACGCGCCTTAAAATGTAAAAAAAACATGTTTTCCATTTCCCGTGGGAATTTCGGGAAGTCCTTTCTTAGAGCTCCTCTACGCTCCCCAAGGAACCTGCATGCCAAATTTCAGATCTCTACGATGTTTCCCGCTACTTTGTACGCGCCTAAACATTAAAATGTAAAAATCCCTTTTTTTCCCCTTCCCGTGGGAATTTC